>JAWZYU010000013.1:77596445-78796445 GCA_038380435.1 Ryuthela nishihirai
TTTCCTTTGATCGTATGAAAGAAACCACATACATTTAGATAAAATAAAAAATATTGAAAATAAAGGGATTGACAGTAGAAATGAACTGGATGATCACTTTCACTTTTGTCTATCAAGATATCTTTAGATTTTCATCGAAATATGTTTCATTTCAAAGCCACTTTGAAAACATATCGCTCCCCTTTTCCCTTTTGCAGGCATTCGACGCAGATGCTGCAGGACCCAATAGCAATGTCACATACGAGATTGTGAATGGCAACTACCAGGAAAAATTTACAATTGATCCTTTTACAGGAGAGGTGACTTTGCGTGAGCCTCTTCTTACAAGCAAGGACAACCAAGAACATGGGTTGCCTGTGATCACTCTCACAGTGAGAGCTCATGATCAAGGGGTTCCTGTCAGATATTCCACCGTGAAAGTACAAGTACACAACCAGGTGAGTCGAGATGAATATTTCTTACAAGGTTTAAGATTTGCAGTACATTAAGTGATTACGGGGGTTTTTCAGTGTATATAAGGGAATTTAACCACTTAGAATTAATATGCTTAGAGTATAAAAGGCTTCTTAAGTTTTAGTGAAACGAGCAACTTTAGTGAAATGACATTAAATGGTAAATATTTAATTTTAGGTGATGACTAATTTTGCAATTGGCATTATAAATGAGAGTTCTGGGTAAATGTTAAGGTATGGGGAATTCTATGCTAACCTATGGAAAACGTTTTGAGAGAGGAAATGAAATTTTAATTTTGCGTGTGAAAGTATAAAAAAATCGAAATGTAGTTCTTTCAGCTCTTAAAAAATTAATTAATTATTTTTTTCGGAAGATCACATTTAAATTAATATATGAGCAGTTGGATGAAAAACTGAGTTTAGCCGAGGGCGCGTCTCGACCCCCATATCTCCTGACTACTTGCCAGATATTAATCAGGAGAGCTCAGGACTGCAAAGAGATTATTTTCTTGATCACATAAGAATTTCACCGTTATAATTTAGATATTTTCGGCTTGCAAGAGACCAGACGGACAGATAAAGGTCAGATTTAAAAAAAACTTAATTTTTTTCTTTTCAGCGAGGGAGATAAGAAGCATCTCCAAGGCGTAGGTTTACTTCTCAGCAGATACGATAGTGAAGCTCTTCTAGGATATGAGTGCATTCATGAAAGGTTTCTTACATCTAAATTTCAGACAAGCATTAAAGATTATCCCTCACTGAGGATGAGAAAGAAAGGTTTTACCGAGAACTTCAGGATATTTTGAATTCTGTCAAGAGAGGAGATATTGCCCGTGCTTTAGGAGATTACAATGCCAAAGATGGTACTGACTCTGACCTTTGGGGAGAGGTGATAGGTCCTTTTGGTATTAGTAGCAGCAATGGCAATGGGCAACGTGTCCTACAAGAAAGTAAACTTAATGGTTTGAGAATCACAAACACCGCGACTAGATGGAATGCATACATTCTTATGCAGCCCATCTACTGAAACCCATCTGTACATAAGAACAGATGGGTTTCAACTAGATGGGATAAGATTCTAGCAAAAGAATATGATTTATTTTATATTAATTAACAGCAATTAATACCAGGTCATATAGGGGAGCTGAAATTGGAATTGACAATTACCTGAAAAACCCAATTTTAACGAAAGCTTATTATTGATAGGTTACATAGCGATTATGGCAGTCATGGTTTGAATACTACTGAAGTTGAGAAAGAATGGGACCATTTTAAACAAGTTTTTCTTGAGTGTAAGAGTACTCTATTAGGTAAACGGAGTACAGGACGCAACATTATTTGAGTGAATTAGACGTTGGAGCTTTTTTAGAAAGAAAGGACTGCAGAAATGCCCTTAATCAATATACCCTACTAGTCCTAACGGAAAGCGTTACAAAGAGATCAATAAACATGTAAACTATTAGTTAACAGCTGATAAGACTTTTTCGTTTGACAGCTTAGTTGACGAAGTAGAGGAAGCAGATAGATAGAATAGCAGCAGAGAGCTGCACCATATAGTTAATGTTTTGTGTCGGAAAAACGGACAGATATACAGGGCTTGAAGTAAACAAGGTAAGATTATTGAAGGTGAGAATTATGTCGTGGCTAGGTGGGGAGAGCATTTCAGTGATGTTCTAAACGATGTGGTTAGTTATATTCCCATTGTTTGTAATGATGATAGATGCATTACTGGCTTTAATGTTGGCCTTATAACATAGTCTGAAGTTATTTTGGTTATTTCTAAAATTAATATTCATAAAATGATATATTAAGATGAAACTATTACTGAAATGCTTAGAATGCTTTAGAAATGCTTTAAAAATGCTTTGTTCTCAATAGAATTAAGGATCTGGTTGATGGGCAACTACGTGATGAGCAGTGCGGATTCAGAAGTGGTAGTGGATATATTGATCAGATTTTCTCTTATGCAGAGTCTTGAAATGTTTAGAGGTTCAGAAACGTGTGGTCCCTACCTTCGTAAACTTCAAAAACGCTTTTGACAATGTTTACCGTCATAATTTGTGGTTGATTTTGAGATCTTATGGCTATTAGAGAAATTATAATAGTTACCATAATGCATACCTCTATATTAAAGCTTATTATAGAGTGCTTTAAAGTGAGTTTCTTATTCTAAAATGAATAATCTTTAGTCCAAAGAACACAACTGCAGGAATGCAATCTGCATAAGAATATTTGTATTCTCCAAATAGTACATTTAATAAAACGAAGATCCTTTCCTTTATATACTAACTAATCGAAGGATTTCTTTTAGGAAACGAAAACAGCTGGTATTTGCATATATTCTAGATTATCCGTGATTAATGATGCATTTCTATATTTCAAGTTTAATCCGACTTTGCTTAAAATATATTAATTAATTAACGATATTCGAATGAACCCAGGAAAAAAAAACGTGCATCGATATTTATATTTTCTGGTCTTATACTCATTAAAGCATTAACATCTCTCTCTAATTTGATATTTCAATACATCGAATTTTTCGGAAACTCCTTTGAATGAAACCATCTGAAATTAAAGTTGACGCACTACATGAAAGTTAATTTTTATTCTCTTTGAACTGAATTTGATTAAAGAAAATTTTAATTTCCATAGCTTATTTTCGGAACAAAGAAGAATGGTGATATCAAAAGATAAGCACCACATGAAATTAAAAAAAAATAGTAGAACTGTAGGTATTCTCACTAGTATGATACTAAATGATTTTTTTGCGTTTTTCATCGGTATTAAACAATCGGAAATGCACAGAACAATGTAAACAACCGACATAACAAGTTTTTTTTCTTCGATATTTAATAAAGCTTTGATTTTATTCTTTCTAATCCGATATATCAGTGCAATTGATCATTTTAAAGCATATTTTTTGAATGGAATACTCAGAAATCGAATGAAAGCATTACAAGATACGGAGGCAAAATAACCTGAAATGAAAGCGTATTAAAGAAGCCAAATTGCAAAGGTCAGGATTCTGCAATTGTTTTAGAGCACCATCAAGCTGTACAAAGAAGGACTTGGCGAGCACTGAATATTTTTACGACTCATCTAAAAAAATTGTAAGTTATTAATTGTAATTTTAATTGCATTGTAACGTTCAAATTTATTTAATTTTAACTGATTATTCCAATGGTTTTGCAATTGTGGAACAATCACTACGTTGTGTTAATAAATGATATGTAACAACTGTTGTTCTTTGGAAATTTTTTAGTGTTTTGTCAACAAATACAACTTCTTCGGTAATAGCAGAAAAAAAAATCCTCTATGATTATCCTCTATGAATTTCCTCTATGATTGTCCTCCCGAGCAGTAAAATAATAAATTTATCGGCAGAAGCATGTACCAGCTTCGCGAGCAGATCACGAGTTATGATCATGGTAGCCTCACTAATCCAACATTTCTTGAAATCGATTGTTTTATAATTCCAATATTTTGAACTACAGACTCGGAAATCAAAAGGTACTAAACATGATGAAAGAAAACTGGTAGATCTGGCATTTATATCTTTTCTCGGTAACCAGGCTTACAACATAAAGCATTTTTTGCATTCGAACTTTGATTTCTGAAACGCAGATATAAATGAAAAGTCTCTTATTGATTTAGAAACAACAAATATGCATTTTATTGCGTTGGTTTCTTGTAGTGTGTTCGCTTGATTTCTTACCTTCCGTTCTGAAGCAAACAATACATTCGTTTTATTGAAAGTCGTATTAATGAGATTACTGAGAGACGTATACGGTTTGATTTCCTGTATGCATTATTTTGATTTCCAATAGTTTCTTTAAGAAGAAACGGACATCTTTAAAACATTTTCTGCCAGAAAATGAAAAAAATATTTTCTGGTAGTTCCTCCATTTAGTTTCCTGATGTCCCGCTTAGAAACAACGAATTTAAGGGGAAAAATCATTTGCACTGAATTGTCAAATTGTGAAGAGTGCATTTAAATGCTTTTTTTAAATACACTTAAGGTAAAAAGTTATAATGTATGCTCTTTGTGTTTCTTGTAAAGCATTCCTTTGACTTCAGATTGTTTCATTCGAAAAAAATCTCATAAAATATTGATTTTATAGAAATTCGGATTAGAGATAATACTGATAGTCATAAGAACTTTGGTTTTCGTTAATGCAAATTTACGAATAGTCTTCCTGATTTTTCCGAAAGATTTCTTTGATTTCCGTTTGTTTCACTTAAAAGGAGAAAGAAAAGAAACATATAAATCTCTTCTAAATTAATTCTGATATCAACAATAGATGTACTTATTGACTGTTTCACTTTCCTGTGTGAATTCCTTTGATTTCCGATTCTTTTTTAAAATGGATGTTTAGAAAGGTTTCAATGAAAGATTCAATGAAGAGAAAGGATTCAATGGAAAGAAAAATCGTTCCATTGAATGTAAGTTTAGTGAGCGTACTCATCGTCTTTTGCGGTTTGGTTTTCTGTACTGCATTCTTTGGTTTCCTTTTACTTCATTTAGTAGATGCAGAAAAGAATATAAAAATCATGTATAAACGGGGTTGGATAAGCGAGAATAGATTAAAAATTTGTTGTGCTTTAGTAACCTGCAATTCCTTATATCATCATTATCTTCAAGCAGCCATTGGGCTACGGAGGTCCAACCAGACCGTGTAATTAAGTTCTCCAAGCGTATCTGTCCTGAGCTAAATCTGCTGCATCTGACCACTGTACACCAAATCTAACAAAGTCCTGTTTCACATTGTCTGCCTACAGCATCCTAGGTTTTTCCCTCTTTCAGAGGCCTTAGGCACACTGTTAATAACCTATTCGCTAAAGTATAATTATCCATACGGGCAACATGGCCAAACCAACGGAGCCACTCTCTGTGAAATACGCTGCTCAAAGGAGGTTGCCTACTCCTTTGTCTAACCTCTTCATTACTTTCAAAAATTCAACAACCTAATACCCAAGATACTGCGAAAGCATCTAGAATCAAAAGCATCTAGCGTCTAGATCAATCAAAAGCATCTAGATCAAAATCACATAGCGTCCAAGTTTCACTACCAAAACAAACCCTACAAACAACCTAGAAAGACCTATTACACAGACTAATTTTAGTCTTTAGGTGTATTCGCCTATTTCTCCACACTCTTGATAAATTCTTAAAAGTTCCGGCAGCAATCCTTATTCGTCTGTTAATCTAGTGCCGCACATTACAGTATGTGTTACATAGATTCCAAGATAATCGAACTGAGACATCTTCTCAAGAGTGCAGCCATTCAGATTAACTAAATCACAGCTTGCCTGATCAATTTTCATCCCTTTAGTTTTCTCTTTGTTTATCACAAAACCTACTCTCTACTACCAGTCTCATCAACAGCTCGAATGAAAGAGTTCATCTCATCAGCATCATTTACCAAAAGGGCCAAATCATCTGCATAATCTAAAACACAAATTGTCAAATCTGCAGATCATTTCAGCCCAAAATCTTTCCGTTGCAGTGAATTTCGCATAACATAATCAATAACCACACTAAAGAGAAGAGACAAAATGAACCCTCTTCGAACACCAGAAGCAGCGCAAAACTAATTGCTGTACATACATACAACCAAAGTCCTCATGCAGTCATGGGAGAAGAAGGTCCAAACAGACTGTGTAATTTTGCTCTCCAGACGTCTCTCTTTTGAGTTACAGCTGCTGCATTTGACCACTAGGCCAATTCTAGCAAGGCCCTGTTTGATATTTTCTGTCCATCATTGCGTGCACGCATTTGCTGCAGATTGGCACAGAAGGTTATGAACAAGTGTTTCTAAGGGTATCAGATAAAGGGGGAGACCTAGGATGCAAAAATCCTAGGTCACCCGCTTTTTGTGACACTTATTCAGATTATTTATTAAACTGTCTTAGGAACACTGTTCATAATCCTATTGGCCAATCTGCAGCTATGAATGCGCGCAACATGACCAAACCAACGCAGTCTCTCTCTGCACAATGTACTGCTCAAAGGAGGTTGATGATTCCTTCTTTCAAAGTCATTATTACTTACAGTCAAACCATCTAATGACCAAGATACTGCGTAAGCATCTAGAATCAAAGGCATCAAGGTTCTTGTTATCCTGCTTACAAAGGGTTCATGTTTCACTACCATAACCAACCTTAGAAAGACCAAACTATTATACAGCCTAATTTTAGTCTTTACGTGTATACGCTTATTTTTCCGCATTCTCCCTAGATTCTTACAAGTTCCCAGCGGCAATCCCAATTCTTCTATTTATCTCATGCAACATCACCGGTATCTGTTACATAGCTCCCATGATAAGTAAACTGAGACACTTGCTCAATGGTGCAGCCATTGAAAGCAGCTGAAGCACTCTCTGCCTTGCCAATTTTCATCAATTTAGTTTTTTCTGTTTATTACCAAACCTACTCTATTACCAGTCTCATCAACAGCCCTAATAAATGAATTCATCATCAACATCATTAGCCAACAGTGCCAAATCATCTCATAATCTGAAACAGAAATTTTGAAATCTCTAGACCATTTAAGGCCAAAATCTTTCCCTTGCAAAGAATTTCGTATTACATAATCAATAACTAAACTAAAGAGAAAAGGAGACAAAATGCACCCTTGTCTAACTCCACCAGTAATGTTAAACTGATGGCTGCAAGACATACCAACTCTCACACACGACTCAGTGCTATTGTAGAGAGCTCTCATTACACTACCTAACTTATCAGGTATTCCATATGATTTAACAATCAACCACAAATTATGTCGATCAACAGGGTCGAAAGCCTTTTTGAAATCAACAAAGCTAGTAAAAACAGGTCTCTGAAACTCTAAACATTTCTCAAGAATCTGCCTAAGTGAAAATATTTGATCAATACATTCCCTCCCACTTCTGAATCCACACTGTTCATCACGCAGTTGTCTAGCAACCAAATTCTTAATTCTATTAAGTATAATCATGCAAAAACTTTACATGGAACAGAGAGTAAACTAATTCCCCTGTAATTATCACATGAACTGCGATCATCATTTTTAAAAATTGGAACAATAATAGCGCTTGTAAAATCCTTAGAAACAACATCTTTATCATAAAAAATATTCTTAATATTAGTCAGCCATGTGACAACACAAATAATCTTAGCTCTAAGTATTTCAATGGTAATTTCGTCCACCCCTGGGGATTTATGCAGTTTTAATTTAGAGATAACCAAATGCGACTTTGGAATGTGATATAGGGCCATCATAAAAGACAGTAATGTATCTATCCTCATTACAAACAATGGGAGTAGAAAAAATCACATTATTTAGAACATCTCTGAAATACTCAGCCCACCTAGCCATCACAGAATCCTCACATTCAACCATCTTACCATATTTATCCCTCAATCCCTGTGTACTTCTCTGTTTCTTCCCTGCTTGTGCTTCTTCTGCTTTGTCAGCCAAGGTATCAAGCCAAAAATTCTTATCAGCTGTTAACTGATCCTTGACATGTTTATTAAGCTCATTGTATTGCCTTTTGTCAGGGGTAGTACGGTGCTGATTCATATTAATCCTGCACTTCCTTCTTTCAGAAATAAGTTTCATAGCCTTATCACTCAAATAATTTTAGTTTCCTCTGTTCCCTTTTACCCAAAAGAGTACTGTTTGTTTCAAGAAATGCCTGTTTGAACTGATCCCATTCTTCCTTAACTTCAGCAGTAAGCAAACCGCGATTGTCATAATGACTAAATAGCCTATCATGGAATACTTTGGCTATATCTGGTAATGGGTCAGACCCAATTTCGGCTCTCCTGTATGGTCTAGTATTCCTAACTCAACTAGACCATTTGCTGTTAAAAAAAATTATCATATTCCTGTGCAAACATCCATCAGGTCAAACCAATGTATCTTTATAAATGTTCCGGTGATTGTAGTATGTGTTAGTTATTTGATAACAATTAAGTGTACTTACCTGTAGGAGACGTTCCCCATTGCCATTGGAACTATCAATGCCAAAACGACCTACAACTCCTGCCCAAAGATCAGAGTCAGTACCAACTTTGGCACTGAATTCACCTAGAACAAGGGTAATAACTCCTTTCTTGACAGAATTCAAAATATCCTGAAGTTGTCCGTAAAACCTATCCTTCTCATCCTCATCGGCATCCTCAGTAGGGGCATAACAGCAGATAACATTCAAGTCTTTAATGCTTGTCTGAAATTTTGCTGTAAGAAACCTTTCATTAATGCACTCATATCCTAGAAGAGCATCACTAGCATGTCTGCTGAGCAGGAGACCCACGTCTTGGTGATGCTTTCCATCCTCCCTCCCTGAAAAGAGAAATTTAAAGTTATTTTTAAGTATCTGACCTTTACCTGTCCATCTGGTCTCTTGCAAGCCTAGAATATCTAGGTTACAGTACTGGAATTCCTTCGTGCGGATATCAAGAGAATAATCTCTATGCAATGTCCTCACGTTCCACGTTCTTCCAGAGAGAAAATGATGAGTAGGATTTTTAAAGAAACTAGATTCATTGAGATAGGTAGGGCCAACAATATCAAACAGTCAAAAGCCTTTCTGAAACCTACAGACGAGCAACCAAAGGTTTCTGAAACTCTAAACATTTCTCACATTTTTTTCTCACATTCACACTCTCACATTTTCCTGAGTGAAAATATCTGATCTATGCATCCCCTACCACTTCTGAATTCGTGTTGCTCATTATGTAATTCCTCGTCAACCAGATTCTTAATTTTATAAAGTAGATTCATGCAGAGAACTTTATCTGGAACAGAAAGTAGGATGATACCCTTATAGGTATAATAAGAACTGCAATAAGGTTTTTAAAAAATACGGAAAATTATAGCTCTGGTAAAATCCTTAGGAACCGTGCCTTTATCATAAAACATATTTAAAATAATAGTCATCCATGAGAACCGAAACATTCTCTGCTCTAAACATTTCCTCAGAATATTACTACTGAAGTTGAGGAAAAATTGCTAGTTGAGGACAAACGCATTTCTGTAGTGATTTTATCTAATCCAGGGTATTTTATGAAATTTAAGTTTAGAAATAGTCATAATAACTTTCGACTGTGTTAAAGGGCCAACATTAAAGTCAATAATCCATCTATCATCATTAAAAACAATGGAAGTACAATTAGCCACATTGTTTAGGAGATCTTATATATTCTTCAGTCTCTGTATGCTGTCCGTTTTCTACCACACAAAACTTTAACTGTCTGGTACAGCTCTCTGCTGTTGTGCTGTCTAATTGTTTCCTCGGTTTTGTCAGCCAAATCATCAAGCCAAAGATTATTATCAGCAGCTGACTGATCCTTTACACTTTTATTAAGCTCTCTGCAATGCTTTTTATTACGGCTAGTAGGTTATTGATTATGGACATTCCTGCAGTTCTTTGTTTCTGAAATAAGCTCAACACTGAAACAATTTTGCCTTAACTGCTTCTTTTTTCCTAAAGGAGTACTGTTAGTTTGGAGAAAAAAAGTTTAAATGTTCCAATTTTTCCTCAACTTCAGTAGTAAGCAAACTATGATTGCCATAATGACTAAGTAATTTATAATGGCAAACTTTAACTATAACTTGGTCTTTCAGAGCTTTAGAATAAAAGGTAAATTTTTTAATCTTAGCAAAACACTTGTTAAGTAATAGTAACAAGATACTTTTAAGAAGGTAATGGTCAGAATCAATTTCAGCTCCTCTGTGTGACCTGGTATTAGCCCATTTGCTGTTAACTAATATAAAACCATTGATATTTTTATGCAGTAGATCTTATGAAACCCATGTGTACTTATGTATGTCGAGGTGTTTGTAATAAGTGTTAGTTATTTTGACACTGTTAAGTTTACTTCCCTGTAACAGCCGTTGCCCATTGCCATTGCAGCCACCAATACAAAAAGGGCCTCCCCAAAGGTCAAAGTCAATACCAACTTTGGTATTAAAGTCACATAGAACAAGGGTAATATCTCCTTTCTTGAAAGAATTCAAAATATCCTGACGTTGTCCATAAAACCTAACCTTATTCAGCATCATCAGCAACCTCAGTGGGGGCATATTAATAGATAACATTGAAGTCTTTAATGCTTCTCTGAAATTTTGCTGTAAGAAACCTTTCATTAATGCACTCATATCCTACAAGAATATCACTAGCGTTTCTGCTGAAAAGCAGACCTACGTCTTGGAGATGCTTTTTTCTTCCCTCTCTCAAAAGAGAAATTTAAGATTAATTTCAAGTATCTGTCCATCGTGTTACTTGCAAGTCAAGAATATCTAAGTTGTATTGGTGGAATTCTTGGGTGAGGACATGAAGAGAATAAGCTCTGTTCAGAGTCCTCACATTCCTACTACCTATGGAGAGAAAATGGTCAGTGAGATTTTTAAAGAAACAATGTTTATTGAGGGAATGTCGAAAATATCAAACAGCCCCCTAATCCTAGGCATTGGGCAAAGACACATTCTCCCACTAACTAAAGGCTGAAGCCATCTACACTGGAAGACTTCCTCCAATGTAGAATTTGATGATGCCCGTAGAAGGAAGAGTTCAGATGCTTGCGATTACCTCTCTCACGATTATCCACCAGCTGATAAAACATTTCCTGTGAATCTATTCACTTGGGGCTGTCAGCCCAAATACAAACAGAAAACACAGCGGTAGATTTTCTCTCCACAGAAGCACGCCAGTGCAGCAAATTCAGTATCCATAATCGAGCTCAGATCGTTATTCCAGTCCAATCCGGTAGGTTTATATGGTCAGCTCCAGGACGCTCTGTGGTTGACCACTCCTCAGCAAGGTAGAAAAAAAAAGAAAATTCGCCATAGTTATCCAGATCAGTAAGGCCATACTAATCTGTAAGTCCTCGCCTGGCCCGTTCTATAATCCGTAAATTCTATGTATCATCAGAGGGAATACATAGCTCTCTTTCTAGTGACTACATTTCCTGTAGTCCTTCTTTCCAATTGTTCTTTTAGAATGAAAGGATCTTTAAAATATTCATGTTATTGAGTGTGGGATTATTCAGAATACTGATGTTCTTATGCATTTTGGTTTCGTGTAGTCGTTTCGTTTATTTGAGGTTGTCTGACCGTACAGACCGTACAGAATGGGTTGGGTTGGCACTTATTTGCACACAATGGGATAAATGGCCAGTTCACAAGGACTCTGAAGGCTCAAAGCGGTTTTGGGGAGGAGACCCACTGGAACAACTGTTGGGAGACAGATGGTAACCTCCCGTCAAGATCCAGTCTGTTCTTTAACGTGCACATAGTATGTCTCTCCGACACACGGGGGCAACAGCTTACCATCCCATCCGACAGACGGCGGCCTTTCCAAGCTCATCAGTGTCTCCTACTGATGGTGGACAGGGCAGCAAAGAATGGAATAGATAAATAAGAATTTGTAGTATCGAAATTCATATTGCGAGAGTAATCATCACTGTGGTTCCTTCTGAAGGACAAGAATAAAAACAGATTCACACAAGAATCTCGATTCCCCTTTGGAATCACACCCTCGCTTCAAGGGTTTCGTTTGAGTATGGCGTTGTCCTTCTGATGCGTATCGAAACGACTCCTTTGTTCGAAAGCTCACGCCAAAACTAATGCTTCAAATCTCCCGCCTAGCCTCCTCGCTGCACTTAGCACCCTAGGGTAGTCATTTACGGCCATAAACAACTGCTGGCATTCGTCACCACTTGCATGGAACAACTTTAGACACGAAAAACAACATCGTGAGTCATCCCCAGCACACTAACACATTCAATACATAAAAATATATACAACAATAAAAGACAACAAAAATACAGCAATAAATAAATAAATAAATATAAAATTCGGGGGACATGACACGCCCCTTCTTCAAAGAGTTTTATCAGTTTTTATGAGACTCATAAAACTCGTAGCCTTTTGGTCACTCGAATTTTCGTCTGACTCACGGCTAGGCACTCGAGTAATGACCCACTGGAAAACTGTCCAGTTAATTAACTATAGTGTTCAAAACGTCTTTGTCACTCAGAAGTAATTAAGAGTACTTTCAGCGTTTGCAGAATGGATGACCTTCCGTCCCTTCCATTTTTACACATTTAAGTTGCCAGTTCCCCCTTTCATTGTATACTCCTAGCTATTACTAACACCCCCAAAACTTCCCTAAAGGCAGAGTGCTGTGGTAATCGCCCTGATCCAGTCGCCAAGAGTTTCTGCAGGCACGCTGGCACTGATCTTGTTTCGACGCCTCGTGATGATGACACATCCAAAATGCTCCCCTTAGTCTTCCGGGCATCTGGAAGTCTCTTACTTCCTAGATAATGAAAGGCTTTATCTCATCTTACAATTCTTCCGTTTTATTAGGAATCCAAAGGCACTGTTATTTTCAAGCTTCATTTGCACTTGTTTCCCTAAGGCCATATTTCCTTTGCCTTCTGACCTTTTCCTAATAAAATTTAAAATTTTCCCAAAGGCACTGTTATTTTCAAGCTTCATTTGCACTTGTTTCCCTAAGGCCATATTTCCTTTGCCTTCTGACCTTTTCCTAATAAATTTCCTATTTCTTTGGTAATTACTCTTCATCGAACGTGCTTGTTTATCTGAAACCTTATTCTTAGACGAGCTGCCATCCTTTAAAACAAATCGTTTTGCCTCGTCTCTGTTTACGCTGAATTTACGCTTACTATCAATATGCTTTTTATTAATAGTTACTGACCACTTAGGTCTATTTCGGCACTTTCTCCTATCTCTATCTAATTTCCGTCCAATGACTGTATCAACATCAGGACCTTTTTTCGTTAGATCTGCCACTTGGTCAAACCTTCTTCTACCCTCAGTATCGCTATTTGGGTCATTCAGACAAAACTGCCTCTCTTTTCTTTCCATAACTTCGGCCGCAATTAACCGACCTTTTGACATTTCCTCTCCCTCATGGATTATAAAATCCACTTCCTTAAGAACATTTTTGTCTAAAAATCTCTCATCTATCTATTTTAACATTTTCTCTTTAACCTCATTATTCTCACGACCATCCATATTATTGCAGTCCTTATATTTAAAACCTAATTTAATAAACTAACCTTATATTTAAAAACTACATTTCCGATCTTACTTAATTTAAGAGCCAGATTCTCACTTTTAATTAATTCCTAATTTCCTCGAATCTACTTTTATCTGATATCCCTACATGATCTGTCACCTCAGGATCATGTATATCATCTTTTCGGTCCTTATCCGGCCTTATGCGGCAAATTCCTTCCGTCTTTTCGACCCAGACATCAATCGTGCTCTCTTCACAATTAATTTCATTATTCTTGTCGATTACGGAACAATAATCAACCGCTCGACCAGATAAATCTTTATCTAAATGCATTTTAACCTCATCCTCCTGACTTTTACTTTCCTCATTCTCTATACTATTACGTATTTTGTCCTCAACCAAGCCAATAGGCTCCAAATTTCTTTCTCTGAGATTAAGATCACTAATTCCATCTTTCTCCTCCTCAGGTATCTTCCGTAATATTTTACTCTTATCATCTGGATAAATATGCTCTTCACTAAATTTAGCCACAGCTCTTCTACATAAATCCTGGTTTAAATCTACCTTCTCACATTAAATGTTGTCACTCTCTACCTTATTATTTATTTTGCTCTCAATTAAATCACTAGGCTGTAACTCTCTTTCTCTGATAATAACATTCTTACTATCGCCTTTCTCCTTATCAGATACCTTACAAAATATTTCGCACTTGTCATTTAGAGAAATATTTTCTTTGCCAAATTTAGCCTTACCTCTACTACATAACTTCTTGTTTAAATCTAACTTAATCTCATCCCTCTGACATCTAATTTTATTACTCTTTACATTATTATTTATTTCCCTCTTAACGAAATCACTAGTTTCTAAATATCTTTCTCCGATAGTAATATTGCCTTTCTTCTCATCAGATACCTTACAAAATATCTCACACTTATTATTCAGAGAAATATTTTCTTTACCTAACGTCTCTACTACATAAATCTCTACTACACGTCTCTACTACATAAATCCTTACTTACATCTATCTTAATCTCATCCTTCTGACATTTAGTCTTCTCGCTCTTTATATTATCTACTCCGCTTTTAACGACATCACTAGATTTTAAATCCCGTTCTCTGATAATAATATTCTTCCTATCACCTATCTCCCTATCAGATATCTTATAAAATATTTCACACTTATTATTCAGGGAAATATTTACTTCATCAAATGTAGCCACATCTCTACTACATAAATCCTTATTTAAATCTAACTTAATCTCATCCTTCTGACATTTAATTTTCTCATTCTTCACATTATTATTTATTTCGCTCTTAACGAAATCCCTAGCTTCTAAATATCTTTCTCTGATAGTAATATTCTTTCTGTCACCTATCTCTTCATCAGATATCTTACCAAATATTTCACACTTATTATCTAGAGAAATATTTCCTTCATTAAATTTAAGCACATCATTTTCCACCTTAAATTTAATGATATTCTTAATTTTATTACCGAACGTTCGTATCATTTATCTCATTATCAAGGACATTGGTATCAACATGGGGCTTCCTCAACGGAAAAATACTCCGATCTTTCCAATCAGCCTTCGGCTTTCTAATGGTTCTGCCAGCTGCATTAGGCCCAAACCTGATTTCACCAGAAATCTTTTTACCTACTGGCTTCTCACCATTATCAAACTTAAGAAACTTCGGGCATTTGCCAACCTTCGATATAGCCTCATCATCAACTTTTCTGCTGGCTTGTATCGCCACATTCATTACTCTTTACTGACCCCACGACTTAATAATACCTACAGTATTATCTATACTTTACCATTTTTCCTTTTCAGGCATATAATTACTCTCATGAAAACAATAATTACCACTTTTCTTAACCACTTTACTTTTATTATTTTTATTATTAATCACCTTAAACCTACTCTGACTATCAGAGTTATTGTTATCTCCTGCATCACCTGCATTAAACCTTTAAAACTTATTCAGACTTATTGGATTATCCTGACAATCACGTATGCAGTTAAATTCCTGCTGTAAATTATCCCTGCTGTAAATTATCTTTACTGGCAATTTTAACAAAGTTATTACCTCTGTTTTCCACTTTTGTCTTACCTTCGACATTACTCATGTATTCTTCCTCTTGCCAAGCTAACTCTCAGCTATTTCTTCTCTCTCCCTAGTTATTTCTTCTCTCTTCCTAGTTACTTCTTCTATCCTTCTCTTATGTTCTATTTCCAATCTCCTTTCTTCCCTATCTCTTCTTTCTCTCACTTATATTGTTCCCTGACCCTTTTTTCTATCTTCCTAACTATTTCTTCACTCTCCCTAAGTATTTCTTCCATCCTTCTCTTATGTTCTGTTATCTCCCTTCTTTCTTCCCTATCTCTTTCTTCTTTCTCTCTTCCGTATTTCATCTCCATCTAAGAGATTGATTTCCGGCCTGAATCACTCATTTCAACCGGATTCGAACCACATCCTCTACACTCAATCGCTACCAATACTATCAATTTGAGTAGTTTCCCCACTTTCCCCAGCCTCAATGTGTCTGATTATTTCACCGCTCCCGTTCTGTTCCGTTCCACCCTTAGTTTTATCGCGACTCCTAAGCATCATTGGCAACTGAAATTAGTATAAAAATAGAAACAGAAAAACCACAGACCTTTCCTTCCCGTGAAGATTGGCTCTGCTCACTGCCTGCTTGGAGTCTCCTTCCACCTAGGACACCTTCACAGCGACGGACCTTGGCACACGGAACCACAGTGAACACCTCGACGACGTAGCACTTGGGGAAATTGCACTCTGTAGAATACTGCACTGGATGCGGCTTAGACCACTGAGCTGCTTGTAGTTTCCTCACTTTCCGGAATCACTGCCACAGAAGCACGAATTTTTCAAGGAATTCTTCTTCTTTCCAGGAAAATTCTCTTCCTGTTTTTCTTTTATATTAATGGACCTATTCTTCGACATACAAGTGCCAATCCTGCCGACTGCACCAGATGTGATGACCAGAAAGGCTCTGATTCTGCCAGACTACGCCAGATGTGATGTCCTCCCTCTTCGGATCCTGCCCGACTGAGCCAGATGTGATGATCAAAGGATATTATCCTGTCAAACTAAGTCATATGTGATGTCCTCCCTTCTCAGATCTATGGAGACTGAGCCAGATGTGATATCCCACTCTGTATTCGGAATGCAATGGGGCTGGGCCAAATGTCGTGGCCGCTGGAGGACAATGCGATTGTTGCTTAATAATTACTTCACCCTCACTTCGGTGAAAAGACAGGTTCGCGGGTTTTTAGGTCCGTGGCACCGTATGCCTGATGTTCGCTGTGTTGAATGATGAATGACAACAGTCCATCAATTAATCACACGAGAGTTATATAGGGACAACACAATTTTTATTCACACTATATACAGGTATGTGCTGGGAATGTGCTCCACTCCGTGGGCTTTTGCTGCTTCACTGCTGCAAACAATAATATAATGAGGTGGAGAATCGCACACTTTGCGAATCCTCACTTTACAGACCTCAAAACTCGGCGAAAGGATAACAAACCTTTGCCTACACCGTCGTTCCTTTTGAACCACAAGAATAAAAACAGATTCACACAAGAACCTCGATTCCCCTTTCGAATCGCACCCTTACTTCAATTGTTTCCTTTGAGTACGTCGGCTTCCTTCTGATGTGTATCGAAACGACTCCTTTGTTCGAAAGCTCACGAAACTGCTTTATAATTTCTTTGTTCATAATTGTCTACAGATAGAGCAAAATTATCTCTCAATTGTGTTTCAGATATCACCTTAAGAATTTTTTTTTATACTTGTACTTTAAGAAGTTTTTATATTTAGTTTTTCGTATTTACGACTTAGGAATTTTTGTCTTCAAATATTACTTTAAAAAGTTTTTTCGTATTAAGAAGCTTTTTCGCCTTAAGAATTTTTATACTTGTGTTTTTCTTTATACTTATGGCTTCAGATTTATTATGCTTTCAGATATCACTTTAAGATTATCCCCTTTTCATATATTATTTTATACTTGTGTATTGACACCTTTCAGTCGGAGAATCACAGGAAATAAGAATCTTAAATTTTCTTCCAACATGAAGAAAATATTTCTTACAAGTGTATAACCCTAGAGTTATAACTCGTTTGCGAGTGTAATTTTAAGTCCCGATATGAAAGAGATTAGTGTTCACAGTAAAACATTCTTTACCAATAGTGCAGTCCATACGGTTGCACTATATCAGTTAATTTCGGGTCAATAGCAAAGATTCAGTTATTTAGTATAATAAGTCAGTGAAATTACCTTCCTTAGTTACATCAAACAATGTTCCACCGTAGGAGAATCCACTCTTGACTGTCCAAAGAAAGTTCGTTGACCTCGGGAAACCTGTTTTAGAGCAGCAGGCGTCACAACTCTCATTTTATCCACACAACAAGTATCCATGCGAAAGTTTTTATTAGTTTCAAATGTACCAAAGACAGTTCGCTTTTCCATCGTTTTTTCGAAGTATGACGGAACATTTCCTAAACTTTAGATCCTTACATTACCGAAAATGTGATCGCCGTTAAGATTTAGAGCGTATATATATATATAATTATTTACACACTAGTACACGGTTTTATTCGCGGACCAAAACAAAGTTTGGCATAACTGTCATACTTAATAATTTATTCCATGCAGGAGGTAATGTAATTCTGGATATTAAACGTTTAAGTGGCTTGATGTCACAGTACATTTGAGGATAGTACAAATATATTTACAGGTATGGCCGAGTGGTTAGCGGGCTTGGCGACTGATCTAAGGGACCTGGGTTCGAGCCCCGGAATGGCCTGCCAATGGTGACCATTTTTTTAAATTTCGATCCCTCCTGGTGACCGATTCTACCTACGTGGGCGAACTTGTTTCCGCCAACGGTCATTTTTCAGGATGTGAACACCATGCTGCAGGCGGACCTTTTCCACTGTTAACACCAGAGAAGTGCGGAAGTCTACCACATACAGGGTCAATGACCGTAGAAAAATCTCTGAACCCAGCACACCCGTGGGGACAAGAAATGGGGATGGAAAACCGGTCAAAATATAAGCCCTCCCTATCACGGACCTAGGAGGTAAATGACCGGAGAAAAATCCCGGATGTCACAAAAAATTAAGCCCTCCCCAGGGGCCTTTTTGGGGGAAGCCCACCCTATCATGTAAGTGGGAGTCGTTGACCCCAACACCATCAAGAAAATTAAGCCCTCCCCATCAAAGCAAGAAAACTAAGCTTTCCCTATAAAAGCCCATCATGTGGTTAACGACCTCTAAGCGATGACCAAGTTCTCGGACGCCTTTTTAATTGCTCACTTCCGGGTGCGCCAGGATTTGGTCCAAACTACTGACCAAACTGAACAGACAATGTGATAGTCTAAAGCAGTGATTCCCAAACTTTTTTGGACCATTGCTCCCTTTACAAGAGAACAAAAATTTCAACGCCCCCTAGTCCATAATAGTTAATTTTATATGAAATATTAAAATATTGTTGCATATTATCTGTACGTAATTTATCAGTTTATTTATCTATTAAAAATCATAAAGCAGAAATTAATAAAACGACAACCAAATGTACAATAAAATTGTTTATTAAAATTTTTAAAATAAACACAGAATCAATAAGAAATAAAAAATAATGAGATAAACACAAAATTAATAATAAACAAAAAAATTAATGAGATGGTTGAGGCTGGTGGAGTGTTAACAATTTGTTAATGTCGGGTTCCAATTTCATTAACATCAATAGCAGATCGCCACGTTCAGTGATGTGTAGTCTGTTCCTCTTCTTTGACAGTAAATTAGCTACTGCACTGAATCCACGCTCAGCCATATAGGACGAAGGAAATGCGATTAAAAACTTCTGTACTATTGCCCACAATCCAGGGTAGAGAACTGGTATTGATTTTTGAAGCCAGAACTCTTGGTATCCATGTTTGAATTTTACTTTGAGTACTTCGTTTGTCGTGAGTTCTAAGAGTTCCTCTTCCAAATTTGACGATTCTTCAGTATCTGTGTTTGCGAAAGGATCTAAAACCCAACTCGGTATATTCATGTTTAAAATATCTTGAAAAAGCTCCGTAAAATCAACATGAAGAACTTCCAAGTGTTGGCAGTAAGTAAGTAAATCTTCCGGTTTTGCAGAGACTGCTGATAATGTGGGAAAGTGGTTGTATTCACCTCTACCTAGATTTCGTTTGAATGGAAGAAGTTTTCCCGCAAAAGCAGCTATGACGTTTTTTGTTTTAATTAAATTCAACTCATCACCTTGCAATTGTAAATTAACTTGATTAAATATTTTAAACAGGTCTGTCAAATAAGCGATGTCATTTTTCGACGTAATCAGGTTTTCTCGCAATTTTTCGTCTTTGTCTTCAAGAAAGTCCAGTACTGAGTCAAATAGATTGAAAAAACGATTCAGACAAACACCTTTAGAGAGCCAACGTACTTCTGTGTGCAACAGCAAGCGATTGTAATCTTTATCATTTTCATTACAAAGCTTACCAAATAATCGGTCATTCAATGAATTGCTTCTAATCTTATTGATTGCTGTAATAACGTAATGGAGCGACGTATGCAGACGTTCATTCAAAATTTTTGCAACCAAATGCTGACGATGAATAATACAATGTACAGCGAGTACATTTGATACTGCTTGTTTCAAATGCGCTATGAAACCCTTATGACGCCCTGTCATTGCTGGAGCACCATCAGTAGCAGCAGACAAAATATTGCAAATAGGAATTTCTTTCTCTTGAAAAACCTTTTGCATGGTATCAAATATAGATTCTCCCTTCCGTAAATGAATTTACATGTGATTTCAACATAAAACTTGATACTGTTAAAACTGATTGTGAACGCCAGTTTCAGATTTTAAGAAATGAAATGTTACCTTCTTCTTGTGATAATGGTAATTTCAGTGATAATAATGCTTTTACACATATCGCTGGAAATACAACTAAACCTTCCACATATGATGGTCAATCATATTGGACAGTATTTAAAACACAATTTGAAGTCATCGCTAGAGCTAATGAGTGGAATGAATTTCAAAAGGCCAGTTTTCTTGCAGCTTCCTTAAGAAATTCTACTGCAGGTGTTTTACAGTCTCTTCCAGAAGAAAAACGACTTGATGATCAAAGTCTGGTTTCTGCATTAGAACCCAGGTTTGGCGATAGCTATTTGAAACAATATTGTATGACTCAATTTAAACATCGTATGCAGAAGAGTGTTGAAACTTTGCAAGAACTTGCCAATGATATTGAGCGTTTAGCTAGATTGGATAATAGTACTGTCCACCAGATATTCAGGATAACTTAGCTCAATTACAATTTATTGACGCTATTGCCGATCCTGAAACTCAACAATCCCTGAGGATGTTGGAAGGTGAATCCTTAAAGTCAGCTGTAGTACATTCCATGAAGTACGAGTGCTCCAGACTTTCCTCCCGAGCAAACAAATGAGCAGTGAGATTTGTGAATGCAGAAGAAACCGTAGAAAAGAATAGCGAAATGCAAGAACTAACCAAAGACATACTATCCGTTTTGAAAGAGATAAAAGGTTACTCACTAAAGATTTCCACAGACCTTCAGTGTTGGAATTGTGGCAAGACTGGACACATTCGAGCCAAATGCAAAAGGTGGTGGGTACAAAGTTCAAGCACGTCTAACAACAGAACCAGCATAAACAGCCTGAAGGACAAAGGCTGGCTGTTGATTGGTTTGCCCCAGGGGATGTAGCCAACGTTTCAGCACTGCATGGTGAAGATAAAGATTGCTAGCTGATGGGACCATGAACCGTCATGGTCCCATCAACTACCAATTTTCAAGTGCCTTGTAGACACTGGTGCAAATGTAACTTTACTCAGAACAGACATAATAAAGAAATAATATCTCTCCCAAATTGGAATGCTAGACAATCTAATCAAACCTACAAACAGTCACTGGAGATCGTGCTAAAGTCCATGAAAGGATTGAGCTGAACATTAGAGTTGATAGCTGTCTTGTATGCGATCCTATTTACATCACTGACATCTACCATGAATGCATATTAGCCCTTGATTTCATAGAGAAAGATGGATTCAGTATTAGGCCCAGTGACAGTCTACTCATTTATAAGATAGAAGAAATCCTTCTGCTTAGCCGAAAATCTCATTCTTTATCAAGTGTGACCACAGTATTAGTGACAGAAGACACAGAAATCCCAGCATAAAGTGAAGCTATAATCCGTGGACATCTAGCGGAGACTTCTGTGACCTTCCGATTGGCGGTCAATAGGATTATTGGACTTTGCAAATAATATAGAAGATTTTGGACCAGTGTCAAGGGTTTCTCCAACATTGCAAGGCTGCAGAGGAGGCCAGCGGTTCATGTGGACCACCGAATGTGAAGTGGCCTTCCAACAGTTGAAGCAAAGCCGTCTGAAGGGAAAGCCTGCGCCACCGGAGTCCTAACAGAGCAGGGTCTCAGTCGAAGCACGAAGATTGTATCTAGGTTTTTATGCTTTTATCAAGCCATTCTGTTTGCAACTGCTCCTTTGTGTTAAAAGTAGGCGCTATTTCTATATTCTGTTTTATAGATAAATATTAAAATAAAATTATATATATATTGTTTATATTCAAGTTGCATTAAATAAAAAAATTATAGTAATTATTATTGTTACCATGCCCCGTAAATGTTATGTTCCTAGCTGCCGTAGTAATTATGTTGGATCGCCATATGTAACTGTATTTCGTTTATACGTATTTCGTATACTTATTTAACAACGAAAGCGGATTCAAGTATTGGATGTACCTCAGCAGCTAATTAATATGTGTGACGTGGAGGGCTGACCTATACTACACTGATATCTAGTAAGGTAGAGCAGGAATTTCTGAACTACAAAAATCAATTATTGACATATGTTAATATTGTAAAGCACGAGATACAGCATCTAGCACCGATTTTCAGTGTCCATGTGTGAATAAAATGTTTTTTTTTACATAAAATTATATTAACATGTGGAAACGTGTTTATGCATAATTACACCCAATCGAAATATGCACCAAAGAAATGGTGAAATGATTAATCATGTGCCATCTATGTTTATTTGTTAAATTTCACTGGTCTACTAGTCATGTCTAAAATGATGGACATTGGTATATATTTGATGTGAGTTTGAAATAATTATTTGTGTTGTAGTTACTATCATCAGTATATGGCTTTCAATGTTATAATTTTCCTTAACAAGCTGCATGGGTTATATTTCTAGTTATTATGGAACACTTTTCAATGTTGCATTATAATCTGTAATTTTTTATATTCTTATGTCTCTTGCAAACTATGCATGTCATAGTGGTCACAAGTTGTTCTTATTAATTTTCACTTATTTAATGGAATGTCTCAATGGTAGACATTAGTTATCGCAGACTAGTTTTGAAGCATACACTATGATTGGGTTATCATTGGTATATTTCATATGGGTTTCAAATATTTGTTTTGTAGTTTATATCATCAGTATATGGTATTCAATATTATCATTTTTGTGAATAATCTGTATGGGTTATATTTCTTGTTATTATGGAACATTCTCAAGGTTGCACTGAAATCTGTAATTTTTTTATACTTCTGCGTATTCTCTTACAAATTATGTAAGGCAATAACATAGTGATCCCATGGTGTACTTATTAATTTTCACTTGTCTACTGGTATGTCTCAATAATAGACATTAGTAGTAAAATTGTTTTTGAAGCATGCAATATCATTGAGTTATCATTGGCATATTTGATGTGGATTTCGAATATTTACTTTTTTGTTTGATGTATGTGTAGTCAATATATTTAGCTGTAAATAATTCAACGTAATATTTGAACTAAATTTTTATATCATCATGTTTGTTAAACAAGTCTTTCGTTTTGATTTTTGTATTGGTGTTTATTTCAATTATGTGATAGTAATGATTTAAATCTTAGTAAGAAAATAATTCTGGTGTTATTAATAAAATAGCAGAATTGCACTGATGATTTGGTCAGCAGTGAATGAATTCTGATCTCAGTAGTTATCTTCTTAGAACATAACCTATGTGAAATTTAAAAGTTTTATATGAAACATAATCAACAACATTTTAGTGACAGACTGTATATGTGATATTTACCAATATTGTTAAACCCCACCTGAAGTTAGTATGTATATATTTTGCTAACCTGAGAAAAGATATTTATCTTTTCCAGTATGTTTGCAAATGAAACTAATATATTTCGTTTGAAACATTTTTTTGAAATCAATAAAATTGTGTTTTAAAATTTATATTTTATTTATATCCGTTTTCTTATAATACCGTTTACAATTACGTATAATGAAAAAATATGTGTAACTATGTTTAGATAATATATTTATTGAAGTTTTTGACATCGAGAAAAAAGGTTTTTTTGTGTCCGTGAAAATAAAATATTTCCTGCAAGATCGAAGTTTTTCTCCGCATTTGATTTATAATTGATATTTGGATCAATTCAGTAACGCGTACATTCAGTAACGCGTATCATTTAAGTAACGCGTACATCGAATTAGAAACGAATCAGATCAGCTGACTGAAAACTATACAGGGTGATTCAAAACTTATCGTTCAAATTTCGTGGGGAGGTAGGGAATACGTCAGGAAACCGATTTCACATAGGAAAGTATGTCCGCAAATGTACGCATGCGTATGTAGAGGGCGCTGTGTGTATCTAACCAGTGTACAGCTCGCCCGACCACTCCCGCTGTCATCAGTGTACGAGCTGACTTACTAGTGATAAGATGAATCGTTTTACGCATCAAGAACTAGCGGATATGCATCTCGGATATGGGGCAGCTGGCGAAAGCGGCCGCCGAGCTAGGCAAGTTTACGAAGACCGATACCCCAACAGAAGAATACCGCAGCATCAAATGTTTGCAAGTGTGCATCGCAATCTGCGCGAATCATCATCGCAATCATCGCAACCTACTGTGAACCTGTACTTTACCTTGTTGGAATAAAAGTCACATTCGTTACCACTTAACTGTACTGTTTCCTTGTGTTCACTTTACTTGTCCATTTTGTTCATGTAGATAACGTTTGCGGACATAATTTCCTATGTGAAATCGGTTTCCTGACGTATTCCCTACCTCACCACGAAATTTGAACGATAAGTTTTGAATCACCCTGTATATATGATGCAAGGCCCCCGCTTCTGATGTAATATTATTTTACATATTACATATTACATACTGACGCAAATGACACAAGTGTTGGTGTTGTACTTTCACATCAACAAGACGAACAAGAAAGAGTTATTACATATTTTGGCAAAACCTTATCCAAACCAAAACGGAATTATTGTATCACACGTAAAGAACTGTTAGCAATAGTAAAAGCAATAGAACATTTTCATCATTATCTCTAGGCCAGAAATTTCTTATTCGTACTGATCATGTTGCACTCAGGTGACTACTAAACTTTAAAAACCCTGAAGGGCAAATTGCTAGGTGGATACAACGTTTACAAGAGTACAATTTCTCCATTGAGCATGGAAGTGACAATCAGCATAGGAACGCAGATGCCCTTTCCAGAAGTTCATGTATTGACAACTGTAAGCATTGCTATAATGCAGAGTTGAAATATGGTACTATAGATATAATGCCCATAAGACAAATAACATCGACACAAGAAAACAGTGATACTCCTAACATCTGGAACCCAATGGAAATTAGAAATCCCAATTAGACGATGAAGATTTGCGGCCAATAATAAATTTGATTGAAAAATCTGATGTAAGACTTAATTGGGAGCAAATCTGGAGGTATAGTCCAACTATTAAAAGTTATTGGGAGCAGTGGGACTCCTTAGAAGTGAAAGCCGGTGTATTATACAGAAGATGGGAGAATTGCACTGAACGACTGATCCTTTGGCAGATAATCTTTCCTCGCTCCCGAGTGGAACTAATGATGAAAGATTTGCATGATAGTGCCACTGGAGAACACTTCGGTGTTAATAAGACATTAGCGAAAGTCAGAGAAAGATTTCATTGGCTGAAAAGTAGGGCAGACGTTGAAAGATGATGTAAGCAATGTGAGGCCTGTGCAGCAAAGAAATGCCCTAAGACTAGGAGTCGGGGTAAGCTGCAGACGTATAATGTTGGTGCTCCTTTTGTGAGAATAGCCATTGATGCAATGGTCCGTTTCCTAGGACTGATGATGGAAATCACTATTTATTAGTGTTAATGGATTATTTCACGAAGTGGCCTGAGATCTATCCCATTCATGACCAGGAAGCAACAACAGTTGCAAAGATGATAGTAAATAACTTGATTTGTAGGAATGGAGTACCTTTGCAACTCCACTCAGACCAAAGACGGAATTTTGAATCGAATGTGTTTAAAGGTATCTGTCAACTATTAGGCATTCAGAAAACCAGAACAACTCCCCTACAACCTCAGTCGGATAGTATGGTTGAGAGATTCAATAGGACAATTGTATATCTAGCATTGTTTGTCGACGATCATCAACGTGACTGAGATCGCCACATAATACCACTCTTTTTGTTGGCATATAGAACAGCAGTGCAGGAGACAACTGGACAAACACCTTTCATGATGCTCTCTGGAAGAGAGTTACGTCTTCTCTGTGACCTTTTATATGATCGGCCCGAAGCAATGCCTGTGTCCACTCCACAAGACGTAACAAGAATTACAACAACAACTAGAAGAAATCCACTACTTGGTCAGACATAACAACTTAGCAAGCGAAAGAACCAAAACGAGGTAGGACAGTAAAATAAATGGAACTGTTTTCAATCAAGGAGATCTTGTCTGGTTGTGTAATCCACATAGAAAGAAGAGATGTTCTCCAAACTTCAGAAACCTTGGGAAGGTCCATATACTGTAGTTAACAAGATTAACGACTTGGTGTATCGTACTCGTCGATGTCCGTCTACAAAGTGCAATGGTTCATGTGGATCGTTTGGTCCCGTTTCATAGAACAACTTAAGAAGTTTCGATTTACGTTGGTATCAGCATCTTATATTTACCGAAGCATTTGATGTATGATTTTAATTATGATGTCATGAAACCGAGATATGATGATGATATAAAACTGATGTATCAAGATAGATTCATATATTTATGACATAAAAAATTAAGATGTTGTTTATGAAAATATGAAAGGAGTGATTGATAATTTTGATACTTCAGATTGCAAAGAAAATAATGAATATGGTATGCCTAGAGTAAACAAAAAAGCATTAGGTAAAATGAAGGATGAGAATAGTGGAAAGGTAATGACTGAGTTTGTAGGCATGAGAGCAAAGATGTATGTATTGAAGGTAGATGATGAGGTACTCAAAAAATCAAAGTTTGTGAAGAAATGTGTAGTTAGGAATAGAATATCACTGATGATTATACAGATCGATGATTATGTTGATCATAGATGATCATAAAGATTGCTTTTTTAATAAGGCAGTACACTATAGAACCATGAATCTAATTTGTAGCTCCAAACATGAAATACATACCGTTGAATAAGAAAGCTCTGTATCATAAGGATGAAAAACGACATCTAATGGAAGATGGTATTCACACTCTATCATTAGGTCATTACAAAACTGTTTAATTTTCTATTCAACATTTTTTTTAAATCTTCTGTTCAACCTTCCTTTTAAATGTCCTATTCAACCTTTTTTTTTAAATCTCTTTTCAATTTTCTTTTTAAACTTTTCTCAATATACCTTTTAAATCTTTTCTCAATCTTTCTCTTGAATCATCTATTCAATCTTTCTTCTAAATCTTCTATTCAATCTTTCTTTTAAATCTGCTATTTATAAAAAATCTTCCGCATTTAAATGGAAGATGCTAAATTGATTCTTAATTTTCAAGAATTATTCTTCCTGCTAAAAGTGTCATTAGACAGCTATGTTGGTGTCATTTGCATTTACCAGTTGGTGAAACAATTCAAGTTTTTGAACCTCATTAAAAATTGAATGAAAGAGAAAAAAGAATTGTTTATAAATGTACTACAGATATTCATGGTTTAAAAGTTTAAAAAATATTCATATAACCAATTTCTGTGGATAAGTACTGATGAAGTAGAAAACTACATTCAAAGTTTATATGAATTTGCATATAAAGGGGAATCATGGAAAAAAAATCTAGGTGATTCATTCGATCTTGAATCTTTTGCAATATCTAAATGCATTAAAGGGATTGGATGTTCTATGTATAGATGTGTGTTTTATAAAAATTGTATTTTGAAAAATAATTCTATATAAATGGATCTGCTAGGAGATATCAGAGCTGTTTTACGAAGATTCAATATATCTAAGTAAAGATTATAATAATGAATTTCCTGATTTTTTTAAATTGACTACTAAATATATGAAAAAGTTACATAAATTAATTATGGAAATTAAGAATAATGAAGTTGTAAAAAGTAAATGAATAGAAATATTGGATGAGTTTATGAATTTCTATTTATAAAAATAATTCTATATAAATGGATAAGTTGCAAAAACTAAACGCAATTGGGGATAATAATTTCGTGTTGTCGTCTGTCTGTCCGTTTGTAGATATCGAACCTTTTTTTTTGCCGAGATAAATTAAAAATTATTTTTGTATTGGATAGGTATTGATGAAATATTGTGATATGCACTTTCTGAATCTGTTTAAAGCTGTAATTTCCCCCTCTAGTGGTGAAAAAATTTGCGAATTACAAATTTTGAAACAAATATCGCAAACGGCATAATTAAGCTAGAAATTTCAAATTTTAGCGGCGGAATGTGAACGCCATGATGTTTCCACTAGTAAATATGAATTGACCTCTTAGACCCAGGGGGTGCGAAAACACAATTTTTTGTTTTAGCAGATAATTGTTTGTATTTATAGGTCCGTTTCCAAAATAAAAAAATTAGGGTTAGATAGGAATTTATAAAATATTATGATTCCCACTTTCGGAATCTTTCGAACACTATAATTGCGCCCTCTAACGGTGAAAAAGTTTGAAAATTTCGAAATTCCAGACTAATATTGCAACGACGTATTAATGATAGAAATATGAAATTTTGATGGTGGAATGTGAATGTCATGGAATTTCGACTGGGAATAATGAAAATGATAATTAGAAAACTCTTTTTTTCGTTTTGTTGGTACTGATGAAATATTATAATTCGCATTTTTCAAATACCTGGATTTTTTAATATGTATAGTATATCTTTACAGATCCACTATACATGAAACAGCAGGGTTGTTAACGAGTTTTAAAAATAACATGTATAGAATAGAAGTATGAAAAATTAGGGGTAAAAGATATTCCACTAACTTTCTACCTAATTTTCTGAGAGAGATGTGAGAAATGCAACTTTTTAGGTTTAAGAATTAAAAGACGAACACTTTTATGTTGTATAATTATTAATAAAATACTATTTTCATTTTTCTCATCATACACTAGCTGAAATTAAAACTTTTAAGGAATGAAACAGTAGGTAAAGGAAAAACTTCATCCTCTTTGAAAATGAGATTCTCATATGCGCTAGAGGCGATAGGCGTTCTTCTAGTTTTTTTATCTAGAAGCTTGCTTTTTCTTTTGTGAGCCCATATAGCTCACAACGAATTTTTCATTTACATCTTTAAAGGAAAATTTGCGCTTTACCATCTCCACTGGGAGTAAGGGAACCAAATATTGCAGCCAATATAAACCTCTTGACCACCACACTCTACCACCAAATTTCAAATTTTTAGCGCCAACAGATTGTTTGTAATATTAGTTTTAAAATTTTGGTATTTTGCAACTTTTTTCCATCATTAGAGAGCGATATTAACCTATTAGGAGATTTGAAGAATACCAACGGTAATTTTTCGTCGAAACCTATCCAACTCGATAAGTAATTTTTATCTCAAAAAACACAAACATTTTCACGCTCCCTGTCAACCGATAGGTAGTTTGAAATCTGCACTTCCCGGGTTCGAGTCCCATCTGGGCCAGCGTTGAGATTTTTCTGTGAAACACTCTCCGCTCTGCCATCGGTCATTAGGGAGCAACGATGGGCTTGGAAAAGCCGCCGTCAGTCGGATGGACGTTAAAGCCGTGGTCCCGTGTGCGGAAGAGCCATACTCTGTGCACGTTAAAGAACACGCTGGATGGCCCTGACGAGAGACTGCCAGCGGTCTTCTAACAGTTGTCCAGTGGGTACCCTCCTCCAAATTTCTGTGAGGCTTCGCGGTCATTGCTAACTGGCCATTTTGACCAGTGTGTGAAAAAAAAGTGTCACTCAGAGGTAAAATAACCCAATTCCTTTATTATTACTTCAAAAAATTGAATTATTTTTCTAATAATAATAAAAATGGGACCAAATAATTTTACGGATGATCGCTCTGAGTCTGTGAGATTTATTATTTACAATTTTATGTCTTGTTCTGTAACTAATGGTCGGATCCATGCGAAATGGTAGCAATATATAGTAAGAAAATGGTATGAAAGGCATTGAGAAGGAATGGATCCTAGGTAGCGTCGTTTAGAAAAAATTCAAGATACAAAATCGTCTGGGGCTGTGACCTGCCCCACCGCGACAGATTTCGGGTCAATCCTCCATCGACTGCATGTTGAATACTATATATTACATGTTATATACAGGGCCGGATCTAGAGGAAGAGGGTCAAGCGGGGGGGGGGGGGGGGGGGTATGGTTACCTCTTTTCAGTGAGATAGTTAGTAAGGGCAATAGAGGCAAAATATTATTAAACTTATTTATATTTCATGCATTTTTCAAGGAATTTTTAAAACCTCTAAATTGGGAGGGAAAAAGTTATACTGCATTGGAAATCCAGTCTCTTGTCACCACACCCTTTTTTTTTTTGCATTTTTCCGAATCGATTGGTTTCTTTATTTCCCCCTCGTTTTTCTCCTAAATCCAGTGTGGTTGTATATAATATTCATTATTTAATTTTGCAGATTTAGTAACAAAACCATTACGAAATATCTGGAATTAGCATTTTTAATGGACGAACCGTAAAACAAAATTCTTAGAAAATTCAAATCTTATTACGTATAATTGCGCCATACTGTTCTTTGTGACCAAGGGCGTTTGAGGTGTAAATATTTTTACACCTCAAACTTTAGACTCTGTAGAAAAAATATTTTTACATATAAAAGCAATAATTAACAATTAACACTATAACGCATAACAATGTTTTTCATAATTAAAAAAGCTTCGCGAGATGGGGGGAGGCGCTGATTTTTCGTTTCGCCCGAAAGATTCCCAGCTCTAAGCATTTCCGTAATACTTTCATCTACACCTGGGGATTTATAAAGTTTAAGTTTAGAAATGGACAAAATAACTTCAGATTGTGTTATAGGGCCAACATTAAAGCCAGTAATGCATCTATCATCATTGCAAACAATGGGAGTAGAACTAACCATATTGTTTAGAACATCACTGAAATGCTCAGCCCACCTAGCCATGACAGAATCCTCCCTTTCTATTACCTGACCTTGTTTATGCTTCACTCCCTGTACTCCTGTCCGTTTTCAACCACATAAAACATTAACTATCTGGTACAGCTCTCTGATGTTGTGCTGCCTAGCTGATTCCTCGGCTTTGTCAGCCTAGCCATCAAGCCAAAGATTCTTATCAGCAGCGAACTGATACTTTACACATTTATTAAGCTCTTTATAATGTTTTCTATTACGACTAGTAGGGTATTGATTAAGGATATTCCTGCAGTTCTTTCTTTCAGAAATAAGTTCAAGTGCCTTATCACTCATATAATTCTGTCTCTGCTCCTTTTTTCCTAAATGAATACTGCTTATTTCCAAAAATACCCTGTTTGAAACGATCCCATTTTTCCTCAACTTCAGTAGTAAACAAACCATGACTGCCATAACGACTAAATAATCTATAATGGCAAACTTTAGTAACTTGGTCTTTCAGAGCGTCAGTATTAAAAGAAAAAAAATAAACTTAGCAGAACACCTCTTATGTTTAAGTAGCAAGACACTTTTAACTTATTTTTTACTATCTAGTCAATTTCAATTTCAGCTCTCCTGAAATTGGAACTGACCATTACCTTCTTAAAATATGACCTGGTATTCTTAACAGAACTAGCCCATTTGCTGTTAATTAATATATAATCAATCATATTCTTATACAGCCCATCAGGTGAAACCCATGTGTACTTATGTATGTCGCTGTATCTGTAACAAGCGTTAATTATTCTCAAAGCATTAAGTTTACTTACCTATAGGAGACGTTGTCCATTGCCATAGCAGCTACCAATACCAAAAGGGCCTATCACTCCTCCCCAGAAGTCAGGGTCAGTACCAGCTTTGGCACTGAAGTCACCTGGAACAAGGGTAATATCTCCTTTCTTGACAGAATTCAAAATATCCTGAAGTTGTCCATAAAACCTATCCTTCTCATCCTCATCGGCATCCTCAGTGGGGGCATAACAGCAGATAACATTGAAGTCTTTAACGCTTGTCTGAAATTTAGCTGTAAGAAACCTTTCATTAATGCACTCATATCCTAGAAGAGCATCACTAGCGTGTCTGCTGAGAAGCAGACCCACGCCTTGGTGATGCTTATTGTCGTCCCTCCCTGAAAAGAGAATTTTAAAATTATTTTTAAGAATCTGACTTTCTGTCCATCTGGTCTCTTGCAGGCCGGGAATATCTAAATTATAACTGTGGAATTCTTGTGTGAGGACATCAAGAGAAAAAGCTCTGTGCAGAGTCCTCACATTCCAACTACCTATGGAGAGAAAATGGTTAGTGGGATGTTTAAAGAAACTATGTTTATTGAGAGAGGGAATGCTGACAATATCAAACATCTCCCTAATCGCAGACATGGGACAAAGACCCGTTCCCCCACTACTAAAGGCTGAAACCATCTACACTGGAAGACTTCCTCCAATGTAGAATTTGACGATGCCCGTAGAAGCAAGAGTTCAGGTGCCTGCGATGACATCTGCTGAGGATTATCCACCAGCTGATAAAACTTATCCTGTGAATCTATTTAGTTGGGGCTGGCAACGCACAAACAAACAGAACACACAGCGGAAGATTTTCTCTCCACAGAAGCCCACCAGTGGAGCAAATTCAGGATCCATAATCAAGCTCAGAGCCATAATTCAGTCCAGTTCAGTTGGGTTTATATGGTCAGCACCAGGACCCTGTGTGGTTGACCACTCCTCAGCACGGTAGAAAAAAAAAGAAAAGTAGCCAGAGTTGTCCAGATCAGTAGACCAAACTAATCTGGCAGCCCTTCACTTCCGTTCCCATCCACAAGAGTATTTCTTTTGAAAGGTACTAATGGAATCACGAGAAGGTGAGGAAACTACTAATAGAATCACGAGGTGGTACCACGAGAAGGTTAGGTCAGACATTAGGTGCTAGGCCTGCCGGTGTTTGCATTATCACAGGGGATTGGTGCATAGCTCTCTTTTCAGTGACTTCTAGTTACCATTTACAGACCATATTTATTCAGGTCGTGCTTTGCAATTCAAAAGAATATGCTACCATAAATAAATGCTCATTTTATTCTATGGAACTTTTATATTATATACAACTTCCAAAATAATATTTTCAACTGTTTCAAGTAACACTTAAAAAAATTGGTTGTCCTGACTGGGATTCGAACCCAGGTCTCCTAGAAGCATGCTGGAAGTCTTAACTGCTAGACCACCGAGGAACTGACCATTTCTTCTAGTTTAACTCTAATTTTTTTAAATTAATGAAATTGTCGTGAAGAGTGCGTGACACGAACAGAGTGTAAGTTAATACATTTTGGTTAGGTTCCGTTCTTTAACATCATTCCCACCCCTCTTCCACTGAAAACAAAATGCTCTCCAGGACAGATTAGTATCCCATAGGGTTAAATATAATAAACTTAAATTATTCAATATTTATTTGTTTAATATTATAATAATAGATATAAAACTATATGTATAATGAGATAACCTAATATGAATTTCAATTAATATCTAAAATTATCTGTACCTTTGCTTTATTGAAACACCTGCATGGAATAAATTATTATTATTTAACAAATACATCTTTAAGTGGTACAACTCTTTACAGGGGTAAGTAAACCAGACTGTAACAAGGTTTCAGAACATCCTCCTAGAAGAACTAATTGAAATATAATTAATAAAGTTCAAATATTTGAGTCCAAAAAGTCGTTATAACATCAGATTAATTAAGTAGACATTTAGCATTTGAACAAATAGTATTTAATCTTCAAAAACATAGGATTCCTTCTTGTTAGATAGTTATCTATCCCAAATGTCTTATGAAGCTAGGGTTAAATGGGGTCAATCTCATCATTCATCGACGTTGAATGCTTAAATTCTTCATAATGCCAAAATACATAATGAGACACTTAGTATAAGTGATGAAACATCACTATAACTTCCAGCATGATAGATATCTGCCATCAGGGATTAATAGTCCTGTTAAATTGGTTCAATCCAAGTATTCATCGAAGTTGAAGCCTGAACGTTTTACAATTTCAAAATACATAAAGAGGCACTTAGTATATAGCGATTAAATAGCACTATAACGTCCAGCGTGATAAGTATCTATTATTAGGGATTAATAGTTTTGTTAAATGGATTCAATCTAAGTTTTAATCGAAGTTGAAGTCTGAAATTCTTAACAATTTCAAAATACATAATGAGGCACAGATTATATATGATTAAACAGCATTATAATGTTCTGCATCATATATATATGCTATCAGGGATTAATAGTTTTGTCGTTCTATTTAAGATCTATGAAAACAGGTTTCCAGTCAGGCTAGCAAAGTAAATAGTAAATATTTTAAAAATCATATTATATAACATCAAACATTGACCGAATAAAACTTCTTCAGTTTAGGAATTTCCTTATAATTCTTGTTGTATCTAATAATATCGTTTTTTTGCATGTTTGATATTAATTTATGATTGATATTTAAATCTTCAAAATAGTGTTTTAATTTCTTAGTTACCAAACCATTTATAGATATTATTATTGGAATGATTGTAATGGATTTTAAATCACGTAGTTGCTGCAATTCATATTTTCTGATTTTTTCTTCTTCTACTCTATGCAAATTATCATCAAGTGGTTTTGAAATATCTATTATAATAGCTGTGTTTTCCTTGTAGGTTAATATGAACTATATCTGGTCGATTATTAGTAACTGTTCTATCTGTAATAATAGTTCTATTCCAATAAATTTTATAAAATTTATTTTCAAGATTGTTTCAGATTTATATTTGTAATATTGAGTTTTTTATCAATTGGATGGTAATTATATGCCACCTCTCGATAAATAATTATTGCACATGAATAATTTTTGAACATTACTATACCTTCGTAGATATTCTGTATTAGCTAACAATGGGCATGCAAAGGATATATGCTGTACAGTTTCATTAGGTAATTTGCATAATCTACAGTTATCCTCAATGTTGCTTCCAATAACATGTTTGTCATAATTTCTTGTCTTTATAACTTGATCTTGAATTGCTTGGATGAATCCTTCGGTCTCGCCGAAAATATTACTGTGTTCAAGCCATGGTAATGAAGTCTCTGTATCAATGTCATCAGAATAAAGACTTTTAGCATGTCTTCGATGTAATGCTTTTTTTCAGCAATGGTTTCAATTGATGTAAGTTCATAGTTATTATCATTCATGTGTAGTGGAGTATAACTAGTATCACATTGTATTGAGAAATGAGTAATATGGTTGTTTAATTTAGTACAAAGTAGTGACGAAAATTCTGGATTTATTTGTTACAGAGATATTTCAAATCCAAAAGTCCTCTACCACCTGAATTACTTGTAATAACGGAGGCATGTGGGTGATGAAGTCGATATTTTGTTAGTAATTTACGAGTTTAGATATTTAAGTCATCTAAATCAGTTTTTGTCCAGTTTATTATTCCAACAGAATATGAAATGGAAGGTACAGCCCATATATTAATTGTTTTTATTTTGTTTTTAGCATAAAATTATTATTATTATTATTATTATTATTATTATTATTATTATTATTATTATTATTATTATTATTATTATTATTATTATTATTATTATTATTATTATTATTATTATTATTATTATTATTATTATTATTATTATTATTATTATATACATATATCTCCCTTTATAGGAATATCTGAACCGTTCAATTACTTTCATCATTCCACGACCTGCGAGAGATGTATACCAAAGGAAACAAGACTTGGAAAGGTGAAGGTTTGATTGATTAGCTATCTCTTTTACATTTTTATGGTGAGAAATTTCTAAAAATATTTATTGATTTTTACCTTTCAAATAGCTACTTCCTACAGAATAATTCGCTATAGAGAAGATTTGTGAGAAAGGCAAGCCCTCAGCAGAAAGGCAAATCAGAAAAGAACTCTTGACATTTCTCACAGTCACAATTTCTCATGAAATACTGGGGGACTTCTTTACAACGGAAGCCATTGGAGGTTTAATCTAAGCGAAAGGTATGGAATGGTGTTCCCCAAAAATCAAGCTTTATAAAGCTTCTGTGTATGAATTTTGGAAAAGATAGTAAACCTCTCATTATATCTCAGCATTCGAGTTGATGATGACTGATACTTCTTTGTGCTGTCATCCAATCGTTTCTTACAAACAAAAACTGTCCCACGGGCGATACAGAACAGCCGATTCATTATTCTGTGCTATGACTCAAGTGTTAGCCTTCAAATCGATAAAAGCTATCCTTTCAATGAAATGGACAACCACACGATGACGATTGCTACTGAGAAGTCACACAAGATTAAATTTCGCATTACAAACCCCGGATTAGGGAAATATTAGATTTTACCAAATTTAACGTTACACAGGCTAAAATAGAATAATGTATCGGAGACTACCCCATCGATATGAACATAAATTTGGCTTGGTTTGGTTGTTTAGGGTTTAACGACTCAACGGCAACTAGGGTCAAGTTGCACCAAACGGTTGGTAAATACAGTAAAAAGTAAATTGGTAAAAGTCATTTAACCCGACACCAAAAGTTAAAAGCAACACCAAAATGATGAAGGCAACAGTGGTGCAAAATACGAACAAGAAACAAAAGCGTAAACAATAAATGGGTTATAGGACCCACAGTATAAAAACATATCAAAAGGTCAAAATCGATTAAAACATTAAATACGTGTATAATAATTAGTAAAACATAAATATTCGAAGACAAGAGTTAAAAACGATTCATCGGATAAAAGATGTCCGAGTGTAAGAGGCCAGATATATGAATATAGGAATGCATAGTAGTTATCGATATTCAGATCTTATTGCGCTTTAGTTTCTAGGCCACACTTATGGTGTTGAGAGCCAAAGTCTCTTTCATCCCCAGCTTAGCAGGCCAAGAGGAAAAAAAAAACTTCGCTTGTCACGATTTTCGATATATTAGTTGACCCTATTTGATGGTAGAATCATTTTAAAGCCCAACAATTCAAATTTCTGTTTTAATGAGCGTCATTTAAATTTTGAAGTGGCAATTGTATTGATATTCCTTTTGTCTTTTTGACGACGGATAAAATTAGGAATTAATTACAAATTACCCACATAGGCAGAAAATATATTCTGGGGAAAGAGAATTTGCAAAGTAAAATGATATATGCAAGGGAAAAACCGATATATACTCTTTATTTAACTCTGATAAAATAAATAACTATACAGGCCCGGACCTAGACAAAAAACGAGGGGAAGAAATAAACACAATCGAGCGCAAAAGGGGAGGGGAAAGGGCAAGAGACTGGATATCCAATGCAGTATAACATTTCCCTCTCCATTTTACAGGTTTTTAAATTTTTCTGGAAAAATGAATGAAATATAAATTTCCTATTTTCCTCCACTTTCACCATTATTAATATTCACAAAGGGGGACGGGCATGCCTCCATTTCTGAATGCTAATAATAATGTAACAACACATTGCCGTATTCGTTTCTAAAAGCTTAAACTTCTAATCCTCCTTACTATCCTAGAATTTTGGGAGACAGGTAATTAATTTCGTTAACAGCACGTCTTTTCATATGATTTGTATGTTCGGAGTTCTGCATAGACAAAATATAACAATGAAAACCAAATCAATTCTAAAAAAGATAACAAGAAACCTTGTTCTTCCTTGAAAAGCGTTTAACTGAAGATGCGTACCAAAGAGGGACGTCCAGAAGGAAGGCAGGATATTCGTATAACCGGCCATCTTATACGAAATGTCAAATTTTTCTACCTCCTTTGAAATCCAAAACAGTTGGCTTTGTATAATTTTATATAACCTCGTATTTTATGTACGACACTAAAAATAGATTTAAAAAGCACTTACAGAATCTCATTCCGTATAGAATAACATTTTAGCGTTTCCTGTTCGGTGGAATATTTTAATAATTTGAAATTATATTTTAGTAATCAACAATTGGTATGCAACAAATATGCTCTCTTTTAAAATTACTTTGGGAATGCGTTTAAAAACCACATGCAAATTTTATGAGTAATGTTCAATGTTTAAATGACGATTATTTATAACAAATTCGATATTAATAAATTAATTGTAGTAACTAACCCATTATTAAGAAAATTATTAATGCAATCTTAAATACATTAAAAAATAAAAGATAAATGTCCACTCGAGCAACTTGCTTTCCACAGAGGTCTGAGAGGAGCATGTCAGTTTATACGTCATAGTGGAAGGTATATGAGGAAAGCGAGACCCCGGCAGAAAGGCAACAAAAGCATCCATGCCTTACCCGGGACTCGAACTCAGGTCCCTTTGATCAGTTAGCAGAATAAATTATTTCTTCTTTATCGTAAAAATGTCACAGCTTTCACAACATGGAAAAAGTAATTTTGCGAAAAAATAAATTACTTTTATTATTTGAAAATTAATTTTTAGGTTATATTAAATCTGTCGAGTCAAGAGAATCCAGTCTCTCGAATCGACAGATTTCAAGATAAAAGAAAAATAGAAGAATCCGAAAGAGCAGAATCGCAAAGAAATATAAATGATACTAATAACATCTAGGTTTAAGTCAAAAAATTTATAAAGGGCCAAAATTAAAATAAACAATAGCGTGGCTCATTGGTTAGCACGTTTCACTACTAACCAAAAGGTCCTGGGATCGAGCCCTGGATTAGGCATGGATGTTTGGGTTGTCCCGCCATCCTGACAAACCTTCTACTATGTGCGAATTAAACTGACAGGTTGTCAGACCTCTGTGTCAATCAGCTCTTTGAGGACGTTTTTATTTTTCATTTCATAAGATAAAAAAAAAATGTTAAATACCTCCTCAAGCAGCTGCTTGCCACAGAGGTCTGAAAGGAGGCTGTCAGTTTATACGCCATAGTAGAAAGTCTGTGATGATGGCGGAACCTCAACAGAAAAACAACATAAACATCCATGCCATACCCGACATGTTTATAAAAACTGAGTAAGTTTAACTAAATGAGATTAAATTTGGTTTTAACAATGGACTGCTGTAGCATGATCAAGCCCGATGTAGCACACCCCGCAATGGCGAGTGATTCATAGATATACTATGAATGAAAATAACCAATCAGTAACTAGTTTAGAAATAAAAATATTTAAGTCATTTAGCAAATATGAGTTTTATAAGCACTATCTTTGCCTCTCACATGTTCTCAATATAACGATACAAATCGAAATCAATAATTTTTTCAAATATTATTAAACTTCCCATTACTTATTATTTTCTACTATCTTATTTTACTAAGCCTAAGTTATTCCACAAAAATTGCGGAAACTTTTTTCGAGACTGGGCGCGGTTTGACTGTCTGCAACGTTCCAAGCTCGTAATCTGCAACTCTCAGAGTCGATTCCCATCTGTGCCAGCATTGAAATTTATTTCCGCTAAACCCCCAACCTGCTCTCGTCCTGTAGGGGACACTGATAAGCTTGGAAGAGCAGCCGTCCGTCGGATGGAACGTAAAACCGAGGCTCAGTGTGCCGTGTGAGCTACATACCCTGTGCAAATTAAAGAATGCATTGGATGGCCTTGAGGGAAACTTCCATCTCTCTCCTCACAGCTATCCAATGGGTTCTCTTTCCCTAATCAACTTTGAATCTGGAGTCCTTATGGTCTGGTCATTTAGCCAATTCTCTGCAAAAAAAAGTGCCCCTCAGAGGTAAAACTACCCAATCTTTGAGGCAAAACTACCCATTCTTTGAGGCCTCAACTTTATCACAGCTGTTTTTTTTATGGTTTATTATAATGACAGCTTTCTGTTAGACCTCAAAGACAAATGGAATGACTGGAAGAGACCTATTTCTCCTACAACTAAAGCTTCGGTCAAATTTCAACACTGGCACAAATATGAAATTTAGAATAAATTGGGTTTGCAGTTAAAATATTTATAATTATATTTATAATAATTCAATATTCAATAATAATGCTGCAATTTACAGTCAACACATTTTATGAAACATCTAAGGTTTTCGTTTTATCTCGTTTTGCAAAAAAAAGGAAGTTACTGCTTTCACTCTATCGTCTATCCGTCTGTAGAAATTCACCTTGTTTTGTTTTTAGAGATAAATGAAAATACCTTTATTTGCAGGATTGCTAATTGCATATTGTTAAGTCTTCCAAAGTTGCTCGGGCTCAGTCCTATTTGTGTATCTCTGGACTGGCGCGTTACTGACTGGGTCAATTCCTGTCCCTCATAGCAAAGGAATGTTTAGTTAATTGATCCCCAATAATTCGTACTATATCAAAAGCCGACTTTGATTACACAATGTTATTCATTTTTCTTACTTATTTTTATATTGCTTTTCGCTTGTCACTTTTCAGTTTATCGGTTAGTTTACGAATTTCGGAAGGCACTAATAAAATATTATTATTCGCTTTTTTTCCAGTATCGCAATAGCTCTAATAGCCTTTTCTTCATCTGTATATTTCTTTCGATAAATCGAAAACATATACACAAATGTCTTACTGGATTAATTTTATTTCGGCTAAGCTTATTAATTAATTACGTTACTTGAGATTGAAATTATATTTATGATCAGACCCAGATATAGAGAAATATCTATGGGCAAGGGTCAAGAAACACAATTCAGCCGGAAAAATGTAAAAGGGTGTGCCACCAGACCAATGCAGTTTAATATTTCCCCCTCCACGTTAGAGGTGTTTAAAAAACTTATTGAAAATGCATGAAATATAAACATTTAATAGTTTTTGACTCTTTTACCCTTATTAGCATTTTTAAAGGAAGAAGGGGGGAGTGCATGGTCGCTTAGTCCCCCTTCCTAGATCCGGCTCTCTACATGCTTTTAATCACATTTTAATTATGTATTAATCACCTGTGTTATTTTAGTTTATAAATTAATTTTGTTATTGAAATGTAACACACTTGAAAAACAAAATCATAGAATGGGTCAGGCACGGACCTAGAAATAAACAGGGATGAGAGAAGGAAGCTATTCGAATGAGGGGATGGGGTAGATAAATTCGGAACGCCATTCCGGTATTAAATTTTTCCCTGTGTCTATTTAAAAAATAAACGATAAATTATTTCTCAAACAGCCCTGTGCCACAATGGTTTGACAGCAGACTGTCAGTGTAATACACTATAGAAAAGAGTTTTGTAGTTGTTTTTGAAAAAAAGATATTTAAAAAATACTTCTAAAAATATATTTTTCATATGTTTGGCCTCCGTTTCTGTTGTCATTCTCAAAAGGGGACGGGAAAGAGCCATTTGTCCTCCTCTCCTAGATCCTGTTCTGGTTTGAGGAGCAATTTTAAGCCACCAAAAGGAACAGTCTAGAAAGAACGTAATGCTGTTTCAATCAAATTTCAACAGCATTTTCAAAGGGTAACAAGAGGTCTTTACTCTTCCTGCTTTGTAAAATCCTCGTAACCGAACTAAGGCAAAAAACAACAACATATTTCACTCATTTTTCAAACGATTTTTTACGAACTGCTAAATGTGAGAACGTGTAGTTACAGGGAGAACATGGAGTTACGTCACGCCACTTCGGTTCCCCATCTTCTCACGCAGTCTTTTCTCTTTGTAAGACCATTCACTCTTTGTACATTAATTAATATACCAAGTAACTGGAGGTAGTGATAAGTACTTATAAATGAAAATGTAATAAATTAAATGATTTATTATATTAATTTTTGACATAAATATATAATTTTATCGTTCCATAACTCTACTTCTACCCTTCCCCCTGTAACACGACTTAACCAAATTCACTGACCCCCAACCTCTTGAGTGACAAACTCTCTCTGTGGATGGTATTCAATTTTCAAATTGGAATGGTACTTGTAGAAGTTTCACCTTATAACATTTTTTATAATTCAGATCCCTTGCAAAACGTATAGTTAACGTTTCTCTGCAGTAATTTTATTAGTAAGTTCTTTCAGCTAATTATTTCAAGTGTTTCTTGTCAGCAGGACATTTCCTGTGATACTTTATTACTGAATTAGCCATCAGTGTCCTTGAACGAAATGGCGGCTTTATACTTTTGACGGGATTTGTGTAACTTCTAATTTTCGTAGCAAAGTTCCAAGAGATACAAATGAAGCTGAGGCTTCTATCTCACTTGGGAGCTAAAGGTCAAAGGGTTATTGCTTTAATGACATCCGGTCCGGTCAAGGAGAAGACATATTTTTTCGCGATTACGTGAATCTCGCCCAGGTACAGAAGAGGGCTGTTTCCTGAAATACAAAGCTGAGGGCATTAGAAGAAGTATTTGGTTAGTGACCTTCTACAAGTGTCGAAAGTGAGCTCGATCATAATATATGCTTTCGTTGCCTACTAGATGTCAACTTAGAAGAGATTTTTGATCATTGCAAAAGAAATTCCTTCTAAATAAAGCAAATATTTAATTAAAAATGGTGAAAAATAATCAACATTTTCAAATTCATATAAAAAATCAGAATTTTATGTATATATATATCTTAATAAACTAATTTTATTTGAGATTATTTGAATCGGTTAATTTTATCAAAATTATGTTTTACGTGATTTAGTATTTATTATTTTGATTTGTTGAAACGCAATGCATTTGAAAACCCAAAAGTAATGCGGTCGTCTATAAATTATGTAACGTTGTTGTTTGAACAGATTTTTCAAACAAACGCAAGGCACACTTCCCTTTACCCCCATTCCATACTCTCATTGAGCACTTTCTTTTTCCACGGTAATTAACATGCCAAAAACAATATGTAAACTCAACATTTACGTGTTACATTAGAATTCAGCAAGTATCTATTCATTATTAAAAATAAAATAAATATGTTTTAAATTATTAAATTACGTAATAATGCAGTTCTAATAAAATTTTTGCACCACAGGATTCAAAAATAAAAAACTTTTAATTAATCACTTAAGCCTTTGCACATTACCAGTTGGGGTTGGAGTGGCTGCGTACTAATCCGTAGTTCCGAGGTTCGAGTCCCACCTGTGCCAGGTTTCACATTCATCTTCTCTAAATCTCCACCCTGTTCTCGGTGAGTAAGGGAACACTGATGAGCTTGGAAATGACGTTGTCCTTAATAAATATGAATAATGGATGTAACGTAAGTTCATGGTCCCATGTGTTGGAGAGCTATACCATGTGCACATTTAAGAACCCCTGTATGGCCTTGATGGGAGGTTACCATCTGTCTCCTAACATCTGTTCAAAGGATTCCCTTCACCCGACTTCCTCTGTACCCTTCTGACATGTCTATATAGCCCACTGTGTGCAAAAAGTGTCGCTCATAGGTAAAATAACACGCCTCATTATTAATATTTTCGGCTTTCGTTCAAACGTTGTTCTGCCCCAGTCCTACTTGTGTGTTTCTAGACTGGAGCATCCTTGATCTCAGGTAAAGCAATGTCTAGTTAATTAGAGCTATTTTTGGCGGCTCGAATTTTCGCGACTGTTTTTACGAATTCGAATTCTTCATTAGTTTCAGCAAATTTACATATTTTTCGGGATTACGCGAGTTTTACAGTTTTTCTTTCTAAAATTCGGCGATTTATCAGAATTTTTTAATATTGTTAATATTCTTATAAGCCACAGAAGATAATAGTCAATTGCGATAAATTTTCAGCATTTAGCGTTTCTTAATTATGCTATTTTTTCTGAAATACATGAAAACATATGTTTGTGAAATTGATATGGATTTCGGTTGATCTGCTTTACCTCTGAGCAGCACTTTTTTGCACACAGTGAACTAAATGGTCAGGTCACAAGGACCCCGAGGGCTCAGAAAAGGTTGGGAGAAAGGGAACCCACTGGATAGCTGTTAGGAGACAGATGGCACCCTCCCGTCAAGACCATCCATTCTTCAACCTGCAGGAGGATCATGGATTAATATCTCATCCGACGGACGGCAGCCTTTCCAAGCCTATTGGTTTCCCCTGCTGACCGAGGGCAGGGAGGGAAATTTTGTGGAAATAAATCTTAACGTTGAACCAGATGGGACTCGAACCTTGGAACTGCGGATTAGGAGTCTGGCGCTCTATCGACATGCAAATACTCAATCACAGGCAACGACTTTGAACATTTATATGGGAACAGATTAGTTGTATCCATGGCCACATCTAAGGAGCAAATGATATAAATCTATAATATTAAAATATAAATAACCTAAAAGCATCCGCTGATCCATTATTGCAATATTTAACAAAGAAATAAAGTAATGATAACCTATTTTAACACATAATACATACATTTTAAACATCTTAGATGATATTTGAATTTTTATTTGCAATAAAAAAATGCATTTCCTTTTTCTCGAAAAAGACAGTGGCAAATATATATGCGATTTCATTTTTCTCTATAGATTTTTTTTGCAGAAATGAGAATGATTTCACCTATTGAGTTCTAAAAGATAGCATGCACGTATTTTGACCGTTAGTTTTAAATATTACAAGGCAATTGTAATAACTATGCCGAGGGTGTGGAAAAAACTTTTTTTCTAACACTTGAGAGTTTTTATCTTACACAGATAATTTAGCAGAACACCATCAGTCACGTCAGTTACTCCAATATTTATATATGCAGTTATATATATATATTCAATATCTATAAATGCTGGTGAACCCATATGGAAACCAAATTGGTTTCCATATGGGTTCACCAGCATTTATAGATATTGAATATATATATATAACTGCATATATCGGTTGCATCGGAAAACTGGTGAACCCATATGGAAACCAAACCAGTTTTCCGATTAATTTTATCGGATTTTGCCAAGCATAATCAATGTGTGGAATAATCATGAAAGGTTCTTTTTTTTCATTCCATGCGATGACGTTAATGCCATTTCTTTGCTTTGATTGTTCTTCGTCTAAATCTGAAGTTTGTCGAATTGCTATATGAAAAGGCAGAATTAAAATGAAGACGCTAAATATATTCCTTTTCTATTTTACATCGCCGTACCACATATATGAGTCTTCCTTGATAACAATTGTTCTGTTTAACGATGCAGAAGTGAGAAATCTCTCAACGTATAAAGTGTGACATTTATGTGACAGGCTATCAAGTAATGTTAATACGACTCTTTCTTCATAAATTCCACAGCCTACTTCAAATGCAGTTTCTTTTCCACAATAGATTACGAAGTTCCACACATAATCGCTTTTGAATTCACCTAGCTCATAGCTTTTTATTCCATATCTAGCTCTCTTAGACGGAATGTATAGACGAAAATCCCACTCTTCCTATCCAGAGCATTAAACTTTCATTTATACGTATGCTTCTATCAGTTTAGTAAGCAGTTTTAAATTTCTCATTCAAAGTATTTATACCTACCATTTTCCTCGGCAGAATTAAAATGAAGACATTAAAGCAATGCTGGAAATCTATTTCTAGACAAAACATGATAGAAGAATGGTGTAGCAAGGAGAGGATCTTTAGAAAAATACATATTTAATTCAGATTTCCTAATAACATTCATTAATATAATCACGCCAAAGAAATGTTTTTGTTATGTCACAGGTCAACACTGGTGAATGCCGAATGCTGCTTCACATCTTCAGAACTTTTTCATTATATCGGCATATTTGTTTCTTTACAAAATTTTCTCCATTAGACTCATATCAAATAAATATTCAATACATTAAGTGGAGACCGCAGCGGATCTAGGGGAAGATGAGATCTCCATTTAATGATGTGGTCTCCCCCCATTTCCTTCAAAATGCTAGAAGGTAATAGAGGCAAAATTATTAAACTTATTTATGTTTCATGCGTTTTTCATTAAAATTTTGATTATTTTGGAAGGCTGTACTGTAATTCCCGTCATAGAAGCTATCAGAGTATTTATACTTGTAGAAGCAGTAGAACACATTCATTATTTTCCATTTGTGGAAGATGATCATCCCTATCATATATATCGTTAGTAGCCTCTTCTGCGCTGTATGTTAGATAACTAATATCAGAATCTAAATGTGGAAATATTCAAAATGTTTGTCATCTTTCATAAAACATCGATGATTATACGCATTCAAAATTTAATTCTTATGCCAGCTATTAAGCAGAAAAAAAACTAAAAAGTGATTTTAAAAATTATTTAGAGAAAAAGGAGTCTTTTAAAACTGGACAAATTTACAAGCGTTTATAAAAGTTTGTGGACAGGATTTGAAGATCAAAGGTCACAAGAGCTACGTATCTCGTGTTCAAAGGTTGTGTACGACTTCAAATGGATGACGATTTCCTCCCCCTCCCCCCTCCAACTCCCACGTTAGACAACTGACCTTCAGAACCCCGTGCCTTAAGCTACGAAGAGCGGGGTGAGGGAGAACGCCGGTCGTGGGTCACATGGAATATATAACCTTGCGCCTTCGCTTGCTTTCGTTCTCTTGGTGGAGAAATTCGATACTCTTTACAATCAATTTTAAAGCAATTATAAGCTACATCATTTTGAAAAAAATATCAGAAAGACGGCTGAGAATACAGTCTAACGTTCCAAAAAACAACAGAATGATTAAAACAAAATAATGCGAGAAAAAAATCGCAAAAAACGTGCCACTGCTTGCACTGAGATGCTGAGTGCATGGCACTGAAAGGCACAAAACTTCTCCACTCAACTCTTGAGTTGGCGGCAGTGAACAGGTTAAGAAGGAAGTTAAGAAGTTCCATGTGGACAGTATCTATCTTTCCAGTCCTGACTTTGAAGTTGGTGAGAATATAATTTATGACAAAACCCGATGCTTCGAAACTCGAGGCTGCACTACATCTTCAGGGAGATGCCACGTTTACCAATATCCACCGTCAGGGCTGAACAGTACTATAGAAGTAAAGTCCAGCACTCGACAAAACCTAACTATAATCTTCGCCCTGGGTCGCCATAAACAAGTACTTTGAGATTCAAGCTGCTCCGGCTCCCATGACCCCAATGTTGGTGAGAAGTGTAGATGTAAAAGAAGCCATATTTTTCAAAGGAAGTGGAGAGAGCTTGTTCGAGACCGTAGGCTGGGTTCGCCATAGAAATGATTGTGTCCAAAATAATGCTAGTGGCTAAGCTAGGGTGTTAAATAGCCTTGTGTTTAGAAAATGTGAGGGGATATAGCATGAGCTTGCAGGAGCGTCGAGCAGTTGTGTTCATAGAGAATCACAGTAGGACAGAGCACAATTCTAAGATTGATGAAACAGTCCTGATTCAAGAGTAACTGCTAAGTCTTTTGAGAGACGTTCTGTTGGGAAAATAATAATAGAGCACGTTGTACTGAGGAAACGGGACGATAAGAGCTCAGGACGATGGAAACGTAATAGCCAAGGGCTGAAGTGTGCGACAATACCTTTGAAATGGAAGCGTCTCTGAATTGCTCCCACAGCGTAGACACACGTACGAAGAATGACGCTACCTGCAATAAGAAATGAGAGTATTTTAAGGAACAGTAACCTTCGCTCGCCACCCACCTGCAAGGGGCGTAACATACACTTGGACCAATAAAGGGCATGGTCGGTTAATGCATAAAGAATTTTATCCAGCGATATGTTCCGTTTTAACAGAAGGGAAACTAGCAAAAATGGATGTGACAAGGAAGAGTCCTGGAGGTGCAATAAGAAAGGAGCACGTTTTGGCCTAGTATATTTCTGTGTGTCTCAAGCTCTGAATAGTGACAGTAAAATGTAAAAAGAAGCTTTATGCGTGCCCCCCCCCTCCACCACCTTGACGTGGTGGTGGGGACTTAATGGTGCCTCTGTGAAGTAGGGTCACGACCCGTTGTTTCCTCATTTGCGCGACGGGATGTAGCCTTTGGTGGCAGGGCTTGTGAGGGTCTGCAGACTGGTTTTGGGAGGGCCAGTCTAGTGGGCTTATTCGCTTGCTCAGAGAAGCTTTACGTCACAGCCCCGATGGAGGGGTTGTGGCTGAGAGTACTGCGGACTGGGCTTGGGTAACCCGGTCTAGTGGGCTCATTGGTGCAGCCTCAGTGAAGTTGGGGGTACAGACTGCTTCTGGAGGGCAACTGGAGCGTGGCACTATGTAGAGGACGAAGTTGAGGGCTTGCGACTGGAGGCATTAAGCTGGTTGACAGGCTCATCGATGTAAAAGCCAAACGAATAATCTCGATCCAGAGAGCCAAGTCAACTTGGTTCTATATACCATTTTTGTGGCTAACTGGGGAACAGATTAAATTTAGGTTTTGACCGATGGATGAACCTTCCTTCTATAGAATTGTTCGCCATAAGGTAGCCGTGGATGAGTTGCGTCCTTGTGGCACTGTCTTGCCTCAGCATAGTTAGTGGATATTTTGGCATTCTCCCCATAGTTAACTTGCAGCCACATGTTGCGGTACAACTAGGAATTGCCTTTACCAAATGTAAATGCATATACTGAAAATCAGTATATGCATTTACATTTCTGTCAAAGGTCGTGAAGAGCCGTTGAAGAACTTTTATGAGTTATACTGAAAGGGACTTTGTTGTCTGTAACAAGGTAGAGTTTTTGAGAAATCATTATGTCTGCAGTTGCATGGGTGTATGACAAAACTATCGATTTCGGAAAAGGAAAGTATGAAAGGCCAAGTCCTCGTTTCTGAATAACACCAGTAAAATGTAAGAATTAACTTTTTTCGTTAATAGGAAGGAACGCAACTTCAATGGGTGTTCGTGACCTTTGACCGTCTCTGCGGTCAAAGGTCAACATTTGAAGTTGCGTTCCTTTTCATTATCATACACTTCACTGAATACACCATATTTAAAACTTTTACTAACCAAAGTCCAAATTAATAATTCTGTTATCAAACAAGAATATTAAAACTTTTATCCAAAACCAACACTGAATAAATTTTTTATCATAGAAGAATATTAAAAATTTTATCTAACCAAAGTCCAAGTAACAATTTTGCTATCAAATAATAATATCAAAACTTTTATACAGGGTGATTCAAAACTTATCGTTCAAATGTCGTGGGGAGGTAGGGAATACGTCAGGAAACCGATTTCACATAGGAAAGTATGTCCGCAAACGTCATCTACATGAACAAAATGGACAAGTAAAGTGAACACAAGGAAAGAGTACAGTTAAGTGGCAACGAATGTGACTTTTATTCCAACAAGGTAAAGTACAGGTTCACAGTAGGTGCTCAAAATTGCGACCATTTACACGGATACAGGATTCACAGCGCCGTTGCATTGACCGCCGAACATTTTCAAAAACGCCTGGCATATCACGGACAATGCCTGCGGCGGCCACTATTCGTGCAACAAGATCCATTTCACTGTCGACGGGGGTCTCGTACACATGGTCTTTCATGGCCCCCCACAAAAAGAAATCCATGGGCGATAAATCAGGTGACTTGGGTGGTCAAGCGATCGGTCCACCTCTACCGATCCATCGAGCTCCGAATGTTCGGTTCAGGTAATCACGCGCAACAATTGTGCTATGGGCTGGAGCCCCGTCATGTTGATACCACATATTTCGGCGGATATGCGCAGGAACAGCGCCCAGAAAAGTCGGTAACACTGTCTTGAGAAATATTAGGTATTTCCTGCCGTCCAATCAGGGCGGTAGCAAGTAAGATCCCAACAAACTCACCAATGATTCCAGCCCACACATTTACGGCAAAACGATGTTGCGCAGCGTGACTTCTCGTACCATGCGGGTTGTCGTAAGCCCACACATCTGAATTGTGTGTATTGAACACACCTTCACGAGTGAATGAAGCTTCATCTGTGAAAAGGACAGAAGCTGGAAAACTGGGGTCCACGGCACCTTTCTGCATGAACCATTGTGCAAATTCCACACGCTTCGGATAATCGTCAGGATGCAGTAACTGCACCCTTTGCAGATGGTAAGGATGCACACGTTCCTCGTGCAGTATCCGCCACACTGCTGACTGAGAGACCCCAAGCTGTTGAGCAATAGCTCGTATGCTGGTATTCGGATTATCTTCGATGAACTGTAGGACTTGTTCTGCGACATTGACAGTCCGCGTCAGTCGTCTTCTCCCCGTATCCTGCATGTTGCTGCGCAGTGAACCACGTTCGCGCAGATTGCGATGCACACGTGCAAACATTTGATGCTGCGGTATTCTTCTGTTGGGGTATCGGTCTTCGTAAACTTGCCTAGCTCAGCGGTCACTTTCGCCAGCTGCCCCATGTGCGAGATGCATATCCGCTAGCTCTTGATGCGTAAAACGATTCATCTTATCACTAGTAAGTCAGCTCGTACACTGATGACAGCGGGAGTGGTCGGGCGAGCTGTACACTAGTTGGGTACACACAGCGCCCTCTACATACGCATGCGTACATTTGCGGACATTCTTTCCTATGTGAAATCGGTTCCTGACGTATTCCCTACCTCCCCACGAAATTTGAACGATAAGTTTTGAATCACCCTGTATAACCAAAGTCCAAGTAATAATTCTGTTATCAAACCATAACTTTTATCCGTTTTCAACAAAACTGAATAGATTTCTTATCAAAGAGAAACATTAAAAGTTTTATCTAACCAAAATCCAAGTAATAATTTTGCGATCAAACAAGAATATTAAAACTTTAATCTAACTAAAGTCCAAGTAATAATTCTGTTATCAAATCGAAACATTTATCCGAAACCAAAACTGAATAGATTTCTTATCAAACAAAAACTTTAAAACTTTTATCTAACCAAAGCTCAAGTAATAATTTTGCTATCAAAACAAGAATATTAAAACTTTTATCTAATCAAAGTCAAAGTAATATTTCTGTTATCGAACCAAAACTTTTATCCGAAACCAAAACTGAATAAATTTCTTATCATAGAAGAATATTTTACAATATACAGGATGTCTCAAAAATATAGGTACAAACTTTTAGGGGAGGTAGATAACATCTAAAGGAATGAGAATTGCATAAGAACCCATAACCGGAAACGTCATGGGAAAGTGATAGCAAACGTACAAGATCTGAAAGGACACAGGACAATGATTAGTGGGAAAACATTTATTGGACATAATTATTACAAATGGCGTACTAGATGATACATTTCATAATGTTACAGCAGGTGCTCGAAGTTTCCACCATGAGACGCGATGCATGTGTGACACCAACAGAGCATTGATTGCCGGACATGGTCGAACACACCTGGAGTTTCTTTGATAGTAGCAGCAGCGCAGACGAGCCTTGCCACGAGATCCATGTCAGACTCCACAGGCGATTCATACATGGTAGATTTGAGGGCCCCCCACAGACATGTTCAAAAGACATGTTCAAATGCGCACGAACACACCTTCCACAATGGGGAGGCGCCCCATCATCTTGAAACCACATGTTGCATCTCACATTTGCTGGAACATGGGCAAGCAAGCCTGGTAGAAACTGTTCCAGAAAGATCAGATACTTCGCGGAGGTCATGCGGGAAGGTAAAAGGTATGGCCCGAGTAAGCAGTCACCCACCAAACCTACCCACACATTTACTGCGAAACGATGTTGTGTCACATGGGTGCGCACACCGTGGGGTTTCTCGTGAGCCCACAAATGCGCATTGTGCTGATTGAATACGCCATCCCGAGTGAAACTGGTCTCATCAGTAAACAAAACATAAGCTGGGAAATTCACATCTTGGACACTTTTTGATATACCACTGCGCAAAACGCACATGTGCAGGATGATCTGCAGGGAAAAGTAACTGAACCCTTTGGAGATGAAAGGGGTGTAAGGACTCGCCATGCAAAACATGCTGTACACTGCAACGAGACACTCCTAAGGCAGAGGCAATGGCACGCGTGCTGGTACTAGGATTAGTCTCCACGGCATCCAACACACTTTCTTCCATGGTGGGAGTACGTGTCGATCGTGCCCTGCCCTCACTTCTGCTACCTCTTAATGACCCATAATCGCACAAATTTTGATGCGCACACGCAAACAAAGGTGGCTCAGTACATGTCTGTGTGGGAAGCGTTCTTGATACATTAGTTGAGCGGCTCGTCCGTTGATCTCAGCTATTCCATACATTAAGTGCATGTCTACCAGCTCCCTGTTCAAATCAATTTGCATGCTCTTCGTAAGCCGACTACCGCTGGAATGAGGAAATCCGAAATTTCCCCTCTAGCGCACTGATGAACAGCGCCACCTATTGACTTACGGTGACGTTTCCGGTTATGGGTTCCTATGCAATTCTCATTCCTTTAGATGTTTTCTACCTCCCCTAATAGTTTATACCTATATTTTTGAGATACCCTGTGTATCTCAATCCGATCGTGGATAAAAAGTCAAACTTTTATTTGCTAACGAAAACCAAAGCTGGATATTTTTTCTTTCCGTTCCAGCTTTACAATTAAATCTATCTAAATAAAAACGTACTTATCCTTCAGGAGAGAAACTCAAACTGATTTCGAATCGCTTGAGACCCTTCTCTCTTCTTTTTGCCTGAATATTTCTCTTATCATAGAAGAAGAAATATTCCCTTTTCGAATAGATCGTAGATAAAAAGGTAGGTATGATTCTCACTTTACAATTAAAATCTATCATAAAACATACTTAACTTTCAGGAGAAAAATGTTATTCTTCAGGAGAGAAACTCAACATGATTTTTCTTCCAGCTGAGAGCATTTAAATACTCAACCGAACCTAAACTTGAAACCAAAACTGAATATTTCCCTTATCATAGAAGAAATATTCAGCATTGATTTTGATTAGCAAATAAAACTTTTATCCAGAAATAAAGTAATATTATTTTGCCTCAATATTTCTCTTATCATAGAAGAAGAAATATTCCCTTTTCGAAAAGATCGTAGATAAAAAGTTATTACCAAAAGTTTTATTTGCTAACGAAAACCAAAGCTGAATATTTCTTCTATGATAACAGAAATATTCAGTTTTGGTTTTAAGTTTCGTTTCGGTTGAGTATTTAAACACTCTCAGCTGAAAGAAAAATCATGTTAAATTTCTCTCCTGAAGGGTAAATAAGTTTTTATTGCTTGCCGCATGAAGAGATGATCGTACGTTGCCGCGGCTAGAATCACATATTTATCTCGAAATGATTGGAAGCTGACTATTATAAAGAAAAAGGTTATCAGGTCAAACACAAGGCAAGTAAATAGACAACATCTACTGCAGATCGCTGCTAATGGCAAGCGGAAATGGGAAGATACATTTTTTTAAACGTGCAAATAGATTCGAAATGATTGTATTTAAAATAGTTTTTTTTAGCCAACAACTAAAACTTTTCCATCTAGTGGTTTTAAAGTTGCTTATCGTTCTGAGATAATTAGGCAATATACGTGATATAATTCATTTGGGGCCCTATTTAATTTAAATCGTATTTCGATGTCAGCAATTGCTATTAATTCACATAGACGTGATTCGTATTTGCTGACATCGAAGTGGAATATCGGATACAGTTTCATAAAATCTTGGTAACTGACTTGTGTACCCAAATCGATATCCATATTTTTTGCAGCTAAAAAGCTGTTGTAAACTCGCGCATAGTCTAACTTGTTGGGTTCAAAGTTGCACTCGAATTCTTGTTCGGGAAACTGTTTGCTATTCACTCTGATCTGAATCCGTTCTAGTACGGATTCAGATATCTAGTAACATGTGATCAAACACCATATTGTTTTTCGTTTGACTATTTAATCGGTTAGACTTTTGTAAGTCGACATAAAGATGGACGGATTTATTTTGAGTTGTAGTAACTCGCCAACTGACATGAGAGTCAATCCTAGTATCAGATTTCTACAGTTTGCACGATTCCCAAAAGATTTCATGTGGACTGCCGCTTGCTAACTGAGATTCTAGTTTTGCAAGTACAGGTTCTCCTCTACTTAGGAACAGGTTACGTTCCCCAGGTTTTGTCGTAAGTCGAAATGTTCATAAGTAGAAAACTAGCCTAAAAAGTATATTTGTACACAGAATAACCACTTATTGTTAGTGTTTGATCCTTCAATATACTTACTAGAATGCATTACACTCGTTACTGCTGACTAGCAGGTGTTTCAAATGCGGTAAAAATCTGCTGTGGTATATGGTAACATAAAGTCGATATTATAAATATAACAATTAATGCTGTTAACGTATATGTTTGTACATAAATAATATAATACGTATCGTAAATAACAAAAAAAGGAAAATTAGACCACGCTATCGACTTCAACGCCATGAATACGCGCGAAATTTAAATTTTAGATGTACGGTCAAATTGTTCGTAAGTCTGAAAGTTCGTAAGTTGAACGTTCGCAAGTAGGGGAACACCTGTACTTGTAGTGATGGTTCCACTTTTGGAATAAACCCAGATACATGAGATATTTCAAATTTATACAACGTAGCCCCAACTCTCTGAATAATGTCTTTGTCGTCATTTTTTTCTAGTTTTATGGTATGTTTTACACCGCGAAACATTTTATTCACGTCTCGGCAGAATCCAAACAGCCGGATTCAGTGGTAAGAATAAACTTACATTTTGTCTATTTTTTGTAATTTCATATCTGTCCGAGAATCCTTGATTGAATTAAGAATTTCTCTTCAATGCATGTACAAAATCCTTTATCTTATTATTCGTGTCCAGTTTATCTTCGCCTCCTTCGTAAAAATACTTATTCATTTTCGAACTATCTGCGGTATCTTTGAACCACATCATACTTGTGGCAGCACTGTGTGAAAAGTCTTCGGTAAAATCAATTAAATTGTGAATTGTGGTCGTCATTCCTGGCAATTCAAAATCTTCCAATTCTCTGTTTTTTGTATAATACTGAGCTCTCTTAAAAATGTTGTACCCGTTATTGACCATCGTAACTACATCACTGTCGCTGATATCAGACCCATCTGATTTCAGTATTTTGCCTCTGAGAAACGTCCATGTCTTTGGTAAATATTTCGTATTTTTCGAGATTTTTAACATTCACATTGGTTTCTCGATATTCCAAGTACTCGTATTTTGTCGTTGAATTATCGTCTATTGCATCTTCGAACAAATTCCAGTTCCTCAACGTCAATCCCAATACTTATTTTATTACTATGATTTTTATGCCATTTCCGTAAATTAACTGATTAAGAATATTTCTGCTTTTAGGGGATATTTTCTCGTTTTTTCGAACGATAGGCGACGGAATTGTATAAAATATTTAAATTCGTTTTCTCAGTATCTTCATCTTTATTTGCGTCTGATGTATAACATATAAGTCACGTTTTCCTTGTTCAAGTCAATTACTTTATTAATCTGATCTGTTACTTTCATTCTAACGTTGTAAATGTAATCGTGTTATTCAACGGTAAATATATGGGGAAGAATGAATGTGTGTCAATCAAACTGCCAGTCTGTGTTTGAGGCACGAAACTGTACAACACCTCGCTCTTCTGGTTATTGAGATAGGAAGATTCGGCAATAGAACAGTGAATCAGAATGCGATCGACCCCTCTCGTTATGTTGGGTGGGAACTTTCCTTCGTTTTTGCTGCATCGATTATTTTTGATTCGAACCCTAGTATTTCTCGCAACTTTCCTTCGGAAAAATCTATTTTATATCCTCTTGTCAAACGAATAACAAATCTTAATAGGGAGATTTTGCTTTCTAGTATTATAAGGTTGGGTTGTTTTACCTCTGAGCGGCACTTTTTTGCACACCATGGGCTAAATGGCCAGGTCACATGGACCCCGAAGGCTCAGAGAAGGTTGGGGGAGGGGACCCACTGGAACAGCTGTTGGGAGACAGATGGTAGCCTCCCGTCAAGGCCATCCAGCGTGTTCTTTAACGTGCACAGGGTATGGCTCTCCCGCACACGGGGCCACGGCTTAACGTCCCATCCGACGGACGGCGGCCTTTCCAAGCCCAGCGGTGTCCCCTACTGACCGTGGGCAGGGCGGGAAATTTTGCGGAGATAAATCTCAACGCTGACCCAGCGGGACTCGAACCTGGAAACTACAGATTACGAGCCTGGCGCGCTACCGACTGAGCCACCCCCGCCCCTAGTATTATAAGGCTAGGATCCCCAAAGGCATATCTAAAATCGTCATTAAATCCGTCTATATCGTATATTCCATTCGGGAAAGTTATTTTATTCCATTGCCTTTCATTGAAGTATTTCAGAGTGTTATTGTTATATTTATCACTGATGTTGTACCAGGAATACCACGTATTGCTACCGATCAGTGCTATCTCGTATTCACCATTGAGTGTGATTTCATAATTAATTTCCAAATCTTCGGGGTTGTATGCCGTAATAGTAGAGGAATTGATAGTTATGAATACCATCTTTATTAATGTGGTGTAGTACTAAGTAGTACTCGTATACTAGTTGTTACCAACAATTCATTCCGATCGTTAGGAGTTTGTTCAAACTGATACAATACATCATACGGGCTTATGTTATCATTCCTTTTTTAATCTAATAGATGCAATAGTAACGCATTTTACAGAGTAATTTGCTTGAATTTGCGAAGAGTTATACACGATCGGCTTCGAAGATGTAAGTAAATAGTATTTTATTTCTTCTGGTGGCGATAAACCAAATGGATCAAAGTACTCGATTTAAGGTAACTTCTCATTATTGAAATAAGCTACCCAATGAGTTCCTGAACAATGGGAAACGTCAAGGTCCACTATACCATTTTCTTCCTTGAATATGTTTCATAGCAAAGAATCGATAGAATATACACCACGGAATCGTTTTTCGTTTTTCATTATATTTTCGATATCTAAGTTACTTAATGGCTCTTTTTTTTAATCCCTGAGCTATTTGTTTTCCTGGAATGTACAAACCATTTCCCTTTCTTTTATTTTTAGATAAGCCAGCTACTCTTTGCTTTTCTTCCCTTTTCCTAGAACTTTTTGTGCAAGCTTAGTACCAGCATATCCCACAGCTTCAATTGCCACTGCTTTTTCCCAATGCTACGAGTGCAGGTATTAAGAACGGCAGAAATTTACCTAGCTATGTATGTTTTACTGAAACAAAGTCGAACTGGCGACTTCGATTTTTTCGATTTAGATTTTCTTTTAGATTTTTTCAATTTAGTGGTTTGTCTCTTTGTCAATTTCAAAGTATCTGTGGATCAATACTTAAAGTTATAAGATTCTTATTTGCAAAGGCAATCTCCGATTTTTGCTTTTGTCCAGGTCTTAAACTAATTAGATAACTGTGATACATTATGCTTTATTTTATAAGTATCACGTACTTATATTTTATATATAAAAATTAAGCATGCATTGTGTAAAGTGTAAAACGAAAACTTTAACGGATAACGTTGAATATGTCACATCAAAGAATAAAAGAGTAATGATGAGAGGTAGATGCCGAACATGTGTAAAAATGAAGTATAAATTTGTGAAACAGAAAGGAAATTTTGTAAAAGGTGGAGATATAGTAAGCTGGATTCAAGAAAAGTTTAATCCACCTGAAATGCACATTCCAGGTTACCAGTATTGTAGACCTTTTACGAAACTGGAGAAAAGGTTAATGCGAGGAGATTCTGATATTAACGGTGTGGACAAAGTCTGCAAAAATCATGACATTTCTTACAGCAAATCTACAGAAACTAAATAGAGACACGAAGCCGACCAAGAATTATTAAATGATTTGGATGAAATTCAGAATCCAACTTTAGGAGAAAGAATTTCAAGAACGATAATCAAACCAATCATTAAAACATAGAAACGGTTCGGTTTAGGACACAAGAAATAAGATGCTTTCTTCCGTTTACAATGACCCATTAAAGGGATTTTCCAGTATAAAAGATCTAATGCGCAACACTGGATTGACGGAAAAAGAAGTAAAAAGATTTCTCCAACAACAAGATGTGTACACGTTACACAAACCCACTTATAAAAAATTCCAAACCAGACGGGTTTATGTCTCGAATGTAGACGACCAGTGGCAGAGTGATTTAATCGATATGCAAAAATTTAAATTTCACAATAACCACACGAATTACATTTTAACCGTGATTGACATTTTCAGCAAATTCGCCTGGGCAATGCCTATCGAAAAGAAAAAATTTCGACAAAGCATTTGTCGAAATTTTTAAACAACGTAAGCCATCCAAGTTACAAACGGATAAGGGGACTGAGTTTATCAATAAAGAAACTCAAGCGCTACTTAACCAACGAGGTGTCCATTGGTTTGCCATTGAAAATGAGACTTAAGCTCAAATTGCGGAAAGATTTAATAGGACTCTAAAGACAAAAATGTGAAAATATTTCACTGCCAATAACACTAGAAAAATCTCGTTAAGAATTACAATACTTCTCATCACAGATCAATAAGAATGACACCAAAAGAGGCAAGCTTGCAGAAAAACAGAGATATTGTTTATTTTAATGTTTGGTAAAAGAATTAATCTATTACAGCACCAAAATTTAAAATTGGCGAGAGAGTGAGAATCGCCAAATACAAGACACCGTTTAGAGAATGTTATCTGCCGAATTTTACAGAAAAGATTTTTGAAATAGCTCAATTTCTGAATACAGATCCCATAACCTAGGAGATCAAGGATCTGAAAGGAGAACCTATCATTGGTAGTTTTTACACCCAAGAAATGGTGAAATACGAAAAGCAAGATGTCATTTATAAAGTTGAAACCATTCTGAAAACTAGAGTGAAGAATAATAAAAAAGGGTATTATGTTAAATGGTTTGATTATAATAATACATTTAATTCCTGGGTTAAAGAGATTGATCTTTTTAAATAAAGCAAATGGAGATTCAAAATTTTGACTTTGAAGAAAATGAGAAATTCTTGAACAGAATCGTATTAGCACCTCTCTGGCCTTTTAGACTTTTAATATGTGGTCCATCGGGCTCACGGAAGACGAACCTTTTGTTGAACTTGATATTTAAACATCTCTACTATAATAAAATCTTTTTATATGCTAAAGATTTAACCGAGCCGAAATATCAGTTTATGCAAGAAATATTCGACGATTTGCACGAAATTTTGGAGAAAACATTTGGCGAAAAAATCTCAATTGCAACTTTCTCTGCCAGTAAAGAAGATATCGTCAAGGTCAACGAGCTGGATCCCGACATGTAAAATTTGATTGTTTTCAACGATTCCGTAACGGAAAGAGATCAAAAACTCATCGAAGAATTATTCGTCAGAGGAAGGAAAAAGAACATATCATTGATTTACCTGACACAGAGTTATTTTTCGACTCCGAAAAACATTCGACTACAGTGTAATTATTTTATATTCTTTAATATGCGGAACAAGAGATAAATGTTACAGATACAAATGGATCATGCAACAGAAATCAGGAAAGATATTTTTATGCAGTTTTATGCATATGCCTTTCAAAACCACACGATTTCTTATTAATCGATTAAAAAAACCAAGCACATGCCTCTCAAGTACAGAAAAAACTTTGGTAAATAAAGATGAATTATTTGACAAAGTTTGGCGTCATCAGCTCTGGGACCTGTTCCGAAAGAGGACCAGCGGGAATTCCAGGTGTCGGTTTTAAATTGACACACGATGGGGACTACGACGTGAGAAATAAAAAAATTGAGAAATGCAGCCAATCCCGAAGAGGGTTCGGACTCTGTGACAAAACAATATCTGCAACAAGTCTATAACACTGAATCACACAGGAAATTATGACGCAAATACTAAACGAATGTCGAATATAGGCAGACCTATAGAAAATGGAGATGCCGCTACCATTCAATACGTTAATGATACTCCTTTAAGTTTTCGGAAAATCGCTACGATGCGCGAAATAAATAATCAATGTTACTGAACCAGATGCAGATTCTGGAGTAGTTATCAAAGCACTTTGCAATGACGATGACAATTACGATGCAAGCAATAAACGCATTAAAAATCTTGCAGATCCGACCGATTCATCCAATGCCATTACGAAACACTACGTCGACAACTTGACCACTGTTCAAAATAGTCCAATGAATACATTGGTGAGAAATAAAAATGGGCTTTATGTTCCATGAAGCATTGCATTCGACGGGCATAGTTTCTGTTCATTGCATTCGACGGGCATAGAAAAATACATATCCTTGATATTGCCGTTCCCGAGTCTGATTCTGCTGCTGTAACAAAGGGATATTTGGAAAAAGTCGCATTAACTGGCGAGGATGTCTTTAATGCGAACAATAAAAGAATAGGAAATCTCGGGGAACCGAGGCACAACAGAAATGCGACAACAAAAAGTTACGTTGATGGCTTGACAAAGTTATATCCCAACCCATCCAATTGTCTTATTGAAAAATGAAAATGGACTTTTTGTATCAAGTGGGAGCAGTTTCAATGGCGATGCAAATGGAAAACGAATTACGAATGTTGGCCTCCCAATTCTAAACAATCAATTCTAACAGATCAAAAACAGTGATGCTGCTACAAAACTATATATTGATAAAAATACTGTAATTTGCTTTACCTATGGTGATAAAGAAGTGAAAGAAGATATATTGCAGTCTCATCCAATTATACAGATAAACACAAAATTCGACCTACTAACGCCACCTATTTTACAAGATAATTACCATTTATGCATTTCTAATGGATATATAAGCAAGGTAATCTGCTGCACAACAAATCCCTCTTTTAGTATAAATTATAGTATCAACTTGGACGATCAAAAATTCATTGAGGTAGTAAGACCACAACTTCAGCATTTTTTTTCTGTTACTCCAGTAAACAAGAAATTTGACAGGGGCAGGAAGATTAGTGTTTCACTTGCTAGACACTATCCAAATCCAAAAGAAAGAAGAAAGGCACCTAGTGGTCTTATTTCAGACTTTCATCACTGAGTATATGTCTTTATTGTATATGAATAACGATGAAGGATCTTAAGCAATTACACAGTATCACAGATGGAATCTTGAAATCGCGAGCTACTACAAAATCGAAAATTGAAGACACCATTTTGGGAGAGGAACGAGTTAAAGAAACACTCGAAGAATTTCACAATCCAGTAGTGGAACGGTTAAATGGTCTGGAAACTGTGCGTGAAGAAACCATGAAAAACATACAAGATGTAGTGAAATCTTTAGAACCAGAAGAGCCCATTGAGATTCCAGAAAAAAATGTTCGTTTATAATCCAGATTCCAACTTGCAAGATTATATTAAACGAATAAAAACTAAAACTTCTGAGTGAAATCTTACAGGAGAGAAATCTCATTCCTGAGCTGAAAGAAATGATTTACCAAACAATCGGGCATCTTCAGAAACTGGGAGGGCAATAAGGCTACAGAAACCAAACGCTCTGGTAGAACTACTGAGAAATATCGAATTATCGATCATCACATTGTGGCACTTAGAAAATATTTAAAGTCGATTAAAATGATGCTCACTATAATAGAAAGTCAACAGTTTGGTTCTGGACTATACACGAGTTTCGACGACATATGAGAAAAATTATCAATTTTGGTTGCCAGTAAACTAGCTGGAAACACCAGTACAGAAGTAGTAAATGAAATTGTCGAAATTTTGGATATTTTGCTAAAAAACGATATTATTGACAAAAAGGAACATAAGATTATGGTCAATAAAATCTGTATTGTTTAGAAATTTACTCTTGGACTAGCTACTATATATAATAAAGAGGGTATAACTGCTAACTCAAAGATGAACGCAACTATTAAATGTACCAAATGTGGGATATCTATTCGCAAATCCAATATGAACCGTCATATGAAAACTGCATAAACTTCTCGCACATTTGAAAATTGCTAATTTTGCAATTCCAGCTTTAACAGAAAAGACAATTACAATCATCATTTGAATCAATATCATATAAATAAAAGCAGTGCTTTTTGGAAAACGTTTCACACATAAAATTGATAATATAAATGTCAGAGAAGATATAAAAAATTTCCCGTAGAAAAATAACAATTAATGGAAATATATAATTAAGAATAAACTCAGTCAGCCTCTAAAAGTTAGATTCATATTACAAATAAATTTCAAAAAGCTAACGGATCCTGAAAGACAGAAAGAAATATGTGCACATTTTTCGACATGTAACGAAATAATCAGTTTGCCTACCTATCTCAATGAATTACTAAAAATGCTTACGAGAAAATTGATAACGACTTTGCAAATTTTATACAAAAGGGAAGTGGATGGGTGTTTGACAAAATAATTTCTATGGAAATTCAAATGTCTCAGTATAATGCAGTTGGAGCATCTGCTCTCGTAAATTTACCACAACATTTGAAATCTACAAAAGGTATAGTGAATGTTAAAAACTACGACAATAAATGTTTCTTGTGGTCAATATTATCTGCTCTACATACCGCTAAATACCTTCCACAAAATAATACCCCCCTCAAGCATCTGCTTGCCACAGAGGTCTGACAGGAGCCTGTCACAGTTTATATGCCATAGTAGAAGGTCTGAGAGGATGGCAGGACCTCAGCAGAAAAACGACACATACATCCATGCTTTATCCGGGGCTCGAACCCAGGTCCCGTAAATCAGTAGCCAAGCGCGCTAACCACTCGGCCACGGAAAATATAAAATATTTGAAAACGCCTTAGACACATCTTCATTGATTTACCCAGTAACCCTCGATCAAATCCCGAAGTTCGAGTTAAAATAATATTTCTATAAAAATAAAGTTAAAGTTAAGTGAAGTAAAGTTTAATAAAGTTAAATAATATTCCTATAAACATTTTTAATTCTAAGAAAGATGGTTTGCATACGTTATATATTTCACAGAACCCTGTTAAAGAACCCATACAACTTTTACTTTTAAAAGACGGTAGTAATTCTCACTATCGTTGGATTAAAAATTGGAGTAGGGTTACAGCATACCTATCAAGACATAACGGTAAACCTATCCCTGCACATCAGGGGCGTAGCGAAGGACAATGGTTGTGGGGGGGGGGGGAGAAATAAAAAATGTGCCAACTGAGCAAATAATGTCTCTGTCACGTTTTTACCCTAGATTTTTCGCTCCGTGGGAGGGGGGCGGGGCGGGTAGGGCTATTTTCACAACTATCCTTCATTGCATTTTGCCATTTGACTTCCAATTTTGCCAACTAGCCATTATTTCACAGAAATAATCCCAATATTTACATCTCGTCTGAATTGTAGCAAGTCAGTGTGAATTTGGTCAACTCCCTTAATTTCACAAAACCAATCACAATCTTTACATCTCTCCTCAATTTGTTAAGTCACTTCAGAATTTTCAAACTCCCCAATATTTTGCGAAGTTTTCTAGATTTTTGTCAACTCTCCTTAATTTCACAAACCCAATCCCAATTATCGCAACTCATTCGTATTTTCCAAGTGGATTCGAATTTTGCCAACTGCCGTACATTTTGTTAAGTTTCCGCAATTTCTTCAACATTCCTTAATTTTACAAAACAAATTCCAATTTTCACAAATCGCCTATATTTTACCAAGTGGATTCGAATTTTGCCAACTACCCTAGATTTTGCCAACTCGCCATGATTTTACAGAAAAAATCGCAATTTTTACATCTTCCCTGAATTTGCCAAGTCACTTCGAATTTTATCAACTCTCCTTAATTGAACAAGAAAATCACAATTTTTCACAACTCCCCTATATTTTAAGAAATTGCTTCGAATTTTGACAACTCCTCTAGATTTTACCAAGAGTTCTTGGTTTTTTCAACTCTCCTTAAATTCACAAAACCAATCCTAATTTTTACAACTCACCTATACTTTACCAAGTGGTTTCAAGTTTTGCCAACTTCCCTGTATTTTGCCAAGTTGCCTCGATTTTACCAACTCTTTAATTTCGCAAAACAATCCCAATTTTTACATCTCTCCTGAATTTGCCAAGTCACTTCAAATTTTTCAAACTCCCCAAAATTTTGCCCAGTTTTCTCGATTTTCTCAATTCTCCTTAATTTCACAAAAACATTCCCAATTTTCACAACTCGCCCATATTTTACCAAGTGGATTCGAATTTTGTCAACTGCCCTAGATTTTTCCAACTCGCCACAATTTTATAGAAAATCGGAATATTTTATAACTCATCAGATATTTACAAAGCCACTCTGAATTTTGCCAACTCCCTCAAGATTTTCCAACTCTCCTAGATATTGCAAAGTTGCCTCGATTTTGCCAACACGCCATGATTTTACAGAAAAAAGATTTCACTTTTTACATCTCACCTGAATTTTGTCAACTCTCCACGATTTTGCCAAGACACTCCGAATTTTGCCTCAACTACCCAAGATTTTACCGTCTCTCCGAATTTTGCTAACTCCCCAAGATTTTGTCAAGTTGCCCCGATTTTGCCAACTCACCTGCATTTTACTAAGTGGCTTCGAATTTTGCCAACTGCTGTAAATTTTGCCGTCTCTCCATTTTCCAAACTGCCCTAGATTTGCCAAGTTGCTTCGATTTTGACAACTCCCCATAATTTTACAAAAAAACATTACAAATTTTCACAACTCACCTAGATTTAACGAAGTCGATTCGAATTTTGCCAACTCTGAGTTACTTTGGAGGGGGGAGCTTCCTCCACCCCATCCCCCATGGCTACGTCCCTGCTGCCCATACTGTCTTCATAATTTCACTCGCTGCGATTTATTAAAGAATCACGTAGATAATTGTAAATCAAACACTTTACAAACTTTCAAGTTTCCCAAAGCAAATAGTACGAAATTCCATACAATTAAAAACTGTTTGAAACCCCCAAATGTAATTTATGCAGACTTCGAATGCTTTTCGAAATGAAGAAGAATTGAGATTAATCCATGTAGGGTGCGAACTAAGTATTTAGCACCGTCAGGATTTGCATATATTATAGTTGGACCAGAAGATAAACTGATAAAAACCAGAATGTACAGAGGGAAAAATGTAACAGGACAATTTTTGAATGAAATGATCGAAGTCGAAAATTTGATCAATGATTTGAAGAAAATAAATGTTAAGATGACTGATTTTGATTGGAAAATTTCACTTAACTGGAAAATACAGAGGTGCTGTTCACAACAAATGTAATCTTCAATACAATTTCTCACTTGAAATACCAGTGTTGTTTTATAATCTCAAAGGATTTGATGGACACTCTACAGTAAAAAATTGTGGAAATTTAAAGATAAGAAGAAAATTTCTTTCGTTCCTCAAACTGCAAAAAAAAAATATATGCATTAAATTCGGTCAAATTAAATTTATTGATTCATTCATGTTCCTCAGTTCTTCACTGGCGAAAATTGTGGAAAATTTCTACGTCATAAGTCAATACTGCAAACAATATAATCTGAATGACTCACTGAAAGAACTTTTGAAAAGCAAAGGAAGTTTTCCATACGAGTACTTGCAACAGAGTGCTCAGTGTTTGCAAACGTCACTTCCATCCAAAGAGAATTTCCAAAACAATGAACAATACGAAAGATCTCAAATTTTGTGGAAAGTCTTTTCTCTTGCTACCTTCGGGGAATATCACGATCTGTTTATGATCACTGATGTATTACTGCTAGGAGATATATTTGAAAACTACAGAATTTCGTGTATGAATAACTACCAACTTGATCCTTGTCATTATTTTAGCTCTCATGGCTTATCCTATGCTGCCTGTTTAAAAATGACAGAAATTGAGCTGGAACTTATAAAAGGTGATATGTATTTTTTTATAGAAAGAGCTCTGCGAGGAGGAATATCTTTAGTGTCTAAGAGATTTTCACAGGCCAACAATCCTTTAGTAGATCCATATGAGAGAAGCAAACCACAAAACTATATCATGTACTTTGATGCAAACAAGTTATATGGCTGGGCAATGTCTCAACCTCTTCCAACTGGTAATTTCAAATGGGTAAATGATATTGACTTGTTTAATATTCCAGACGACAGCAAAAAGGGTTATTTCTGCGAAGTTGATCTAGAATTGTGATCTAGATTTACACAATGATTTCCCCTTGGCTCCTGAAAAATTTAAACTCTCTAATAGTAATGTGTCATTCTTAATTCCAACTCTGTTCGACAAGCAAAATTATGTCGTTCACTATAGGTTACTTAAACTCTATGTGGAACTGGGATTGAAAGTAAAACAGGTGCATAGAATCTTGGAATTTGATCAAAAACCATGGTTGAAACCTTACATAGATTTTAATACAACTAAGCGAATTAATGCCATAAATAATCTTGAAAAAGACTTTTTAAAACTGATAAACAATGATATATATAGTAAATGTTTAGAAAATAAGAGAAAGAGAATAAAGTGTCACATTGTAAACACTGAAGAAAAGCTTATAAAATTAATGGTATGTACATTTCTTGTGTTGAACTTGCAAAAAATTTCGTAAATCTCCATACGAAAAAAAAATATATTTTATTAGCTAAACCATATCACATTGTTGTAATGATTTCGGAGTTGAGTAAATTACACATGTATAATTACTTTTACAATTATCTGAAACCAAAATGCTATTTACCGATACCGATTCCTTCTGCGTCAACATCCAGATAGACGACATATCTCAGAAATTTAATTCAGACTACTTTGATTTCTCAAATTACCCCACAAACCATGCATTATACAATGAATCAAATAAAATGGTTCCAGGAAAATTTAAAGGCGAATTAAAAGGTCTTCCAATCAAAGAGGTTGTAGCTTTACGTCCAAAATTGCATTCAGAAGATGCTCCAATTCCCAAAAAAGCAGCTAGTGGAGTTAAAAATGAATTTAGTCACGAAGATTATCGGGAATGTCTATTTGATGGAAAAATCCTATATACACAGCAAACAGAATTTCGATCCGAACAACATGATATATATTTATACGAAAATGAAAAAATTGCATTATCCGATGAATACACCAAACGACATATCAATGTGATTGAAACATATGCTTTTGGAAATTTTCGATTCTCAGATATGTATCTTAAAGTAGGCAATACTATTACAAAACATTGAACTGAAAACAAATGTAAAAAATAAGCGAATGTTAATTAAGCGAAAAATTAAGCGAATTAATTAAATTAGTAAAATTTATTTAGTAGGTTAAAAAAAACGTTCCTAAAGAAAGAATAACTGAAACACTTACGTTTGAAAGAACCAAAACTTAAAACCAAAAGTGAATATTTATTTTATAATGGAAGAAAATATTCCTTGATAAAAGAAATGTTCAGTTTTGGTTTTAAGTTTCGGTTCTGTTCAGTATTTAAGAAGGGTCTCAAGCGATTCGAAATGAGTTTGAGTTTCTCTCCTGAAGGGTAAGTACGTTTCTATTTACATAGATTTAAATGTAAAGCTGGAACGGAAGAACGGAACTATCCCTTTCTTCTTTCTCTCTTTTATATTCCAGTTCTAATCTCTTTCTTCCCTCCTTTCTTTCCTGTCTCTTTCTTCTTTCCCTCTTTGGTATTCCATTTCCCTCTCCGAGACTGATTTCGGACCTGAATCACTCATTTTTACCAGATTCGAACCACATTTGCTAGCAAATCTAAAATATCAAATATCGCTATTAATCCTATCGATTTCGGTAATTTTCCCACTTTCCACAGCATTAATGTGTCTGGTTAAAATCAACGCTCCTGTCCTGCTCAGTTCCACCCTTAATTTTATGGTGATTCCTCAGCATCATTGACAACTCAAATAGTACAAAAATCAAAAAAGGCAGAAAAACCACAGACCTTTCCTTCCCACGAAGATCGACTCTGCTCACTCGCCTGCTGACCTGGAATCTCTTTCCAAAACTAGGAACCTCTTTCACGCTGACGGGCACAGAACCTCAGCAAAGATCTCGATGATGCAGCACTCAGGGAAATCTACTCTGTAGAACATTGAACTCGATGTGGCTTAGCCCACTGAACTGCTTGCATCTCCCTTACTTTCACAGAATCACTGGCACATCAAAAATTCTTCTAATTTTTTAGCACTTTTGTCTTCCTTCTCTCAGCGGAAAATTTCTTTCTCTTTTTCTATTAGAACAATGTACATCTTATACGGCATACAAACGATAATCCTGTCAGGGACTGCGCCAAATGTGGTGAGCAGTAATAAGGGAATGATGCAGTTTTTTATTTCGTCATGTAAAATTAGATATCCTGTCCACTGTGCCAAATGTGGTGAGCAGCGATAAGGGAACGATTATCCACTCTATAGTAGAGAACCATCAACTAGTCCCTCAACAGATTTACCATTGCTTAGGTGGCCGAGTGGATAGCACGCTTGGCTACTGATCTAAGGGATCTGGGTTCGAGCCCCGGGTAAGGCATGGATGTGTGTGTCGTTTTTCTGCTGAGGTCCTGCCATCCTCTCAGATCTCCTACTGTGGCATATAAACTGACAGGCTCCTGTCAGACCTCTGTGGCAAGCAGCTGCTTGAGGGGGTATTTATTTTTTATTTTAGGTGAAATAATAGGTTTGCGGGTTTTTACACCTGTACCGATGTATGCCTCAGAGTTGCTGCACCAAGTGATGTATAGAGATATGTCCAACAGTTCATGCACAAGAGTTGTATAGGGAAGACATAATTTATTCACATTTATGTACAATCACGTGCTGGGGATGCGCTCGATTCTGAATACCTTTGCTGCTTTGCTGCTTCAAACAGTTATGCAATGAGGTAGAGAACCGCACTTTGAAGATTCTTGCTTTACCGACCTCAAACTCGGCAAAAGGATATTTAAACTTTGCCTACAATGTGGTTCATACAGAATTCACTTCAGTTCACATAGAACTGTACTCGGTTCACCAAGAATCAAACCTTGATTCTCACATAGAATTGAACCTACTCCTTAAAGGTTTTGTTTGAACAAGAGCGGCTCCCTTGATATGTGTTCAAACGTGCTTCTTGTTTGACAGCAATGCTCAAGACTGTTGTTTACTCTTGCTGCCATAGTCTCCGCGCCCACACTCCCTCCCGAGGTTAATTGTAAATAGTCGTAAAAAGGGCTTTTTGACTCGTCAGCTCGTGCAGGCAACCAGTTCGGACCCGAAACCAATATCTATAAGTCACATCCCCACAATAGCACTTCCAGAAACACACTTAATACATAAAATACTTACAGCAAAAGAAAAATACAATAAAAATGCAACAATAAATAAATAAATTAGAAGGAAATAACATGACTTATCGCTCAAATTATTCTGTCTCCTCTGCTCCTTTTTTCCTAAAAGAATACTGTTAGTTTTCAAAAAAAGGCTGTTTAAAACTATCCCATTCTTCCTCAACTTCAATAGTAAGCAAACCAAGACTGTGATAATGACTAAGTAGCCTATCATGGTTAGCTTTAACTTTAACTGGGTCTTTCAGAGCTTCAGAATTAAAGGTAATTTTTTCTATCTTAGCACAACAGTTCTTAAGTTCAAGTTGCAAGACACTTTTTACAAGGTAATATTCAGATCCAATTTCAATTTCCTTATATGACCTGGTATTCCTAACAGAACTTGCCCATTTGCTGCTAATTAATATATAATCTATCATATTCCTATGCAGCCCATCTGGTGAAACCCATATGTACTTATGTATGCCGCGGTGTTTGTAATAAATGTTAATTATTCTCAAACCATTGAGTTTGCTTACCTGTAGGAGGCGTTGACCATTGCCATTGCAGCTACCAATACCAAAAGGGCCTATCGCCTCTTCCCAAAGGTCACAGTCAGTACCAACTTTGGCATTGCAGTCACCTAGAACAAGGGATCTCCTTTCTTGGCAGAATTCAAAATGTCCTGAAGTTGTCCATAAAAACCTATCCTTTTCATCCTCATCAGCAACCTCAGTGGAAGCATAACAGTAGATAACATTCAAGTTTTTAATGCTTGTCTGAAATTTTGTCGGAAGAAACCTTTCAATAATGCACTCATATCCTAGAATAGCTTCACCGGAGTGGTGATGCTTATTATCTTCCCTCCCTAAAAAGAGAAATTTAACGTTATTTTTAAGAATCTGACCTTTATCTGTCCATCTGGTCTCTTGCAAGCAGAGAATATCTGAATTATAAGGTGGAATTCATGTGTGAGGACATCAAAAGAATAACCTCTGTGTAGAGTCCTCCCATTCCAACTACCAATGTAGAGAAAATGGTTAGTGGGATGTTTAAAGAAACTATGCTTATTGAGAGAGGAAATGCCGACAATATGAAACAGCCCCCTAATCGCAGACAAGGGGCAAAGACCCGTTCCCCCACCACTAAAGGCTGAAACCATCTACAGTGGAAGACGTCCTCCAATGTAGAATTTGTGAACGTAGAATTTGAGATGCCCTAGAAGGAAGAGTTCAGGTGTGATGACCTCTGCTCAGGATTTTCCATCACTGATAAAACATGTCCTGTGAATCTATTCAGTTGAGTCTGCCAACACGCAAATTAACAAAAAAACACTTTCCCTCCCAGAAGCCTGCCAGTGCAGCAAATTCAGAATCCATAATCCAGCTCAGAGCCTTAATCCAGTCCAGTAATTTCGTATGGTAAGCACCAGCACCCTGTGTGGTTGGCCAGTCTTCATCAGGGTAGAAAAAAAAGTAGACATAATTGTTCATATCATTAAGCCATACTAATCTGGCAGCCCTCTCTTTCCGTTCACTTTCACAAGAGAGTATCTCTTTTGAAAGGTACTAACGGCTACACCACGAGAATGAAGGATCGGGCATTAGGTGCAAGGCCTGGCCGGTTCTGCGCATCATCACAGGAGATTTGTGCATAGCTCTCCTTCAAGTGAACACCTAGCTACCATTTACAGATCAATATATAGAAGACCTATTAAATATATATATAGAAAATCTAAAATATATATATATAGAAAACCTATTCAATGTATATATATACGTAGAAAACCTGTAAAGAATATAAATCTATTAATATTATAATATGTTAGGACTATAGTTGTAATTCAGTAAAATATGAAAGTTCTTACGATGAATTTCTCTCATTTCTTGAAAGTGAAGGAGTTGCAATAATATCTTCCAGTAACAGAGATAAGATTAACATGAGATGGTTATTACTAATGTATTTGTGAATATTTATTCTTATTGCATATGATCATAGAGTAATTTTAGTGTAGTAAATTTTGCATGAGGTACAGTGGCATATTCAGAATCTTTCAATATAACGGAGTTGACATATTTAATATCATTTGGGGGAATGTGATAGTTGACTGAATTGTTATTACGGAAGAAATAGCGTCAAGTTAATTATATTTGGATTTTGTGCGTGCTAGTCCATGAAGAAATATTTTATTAGATTGTTCCCGAGAATATTAATAGTTTTTAATAATTTTAGCCCTCATTAGTGAACTGGTAAAAAAAACGTAAACTAAAAATAGAAAACAATGTACCTGTATCGCTGATTCTATTTTTGTACTATATTTTGGGAAAAACGTCAGTTTTAAAACAATGTGTTTGATTAAACAATTAGTCTGGTAATTGTGTTTATTTCGATATGAAAACATAACAATGTATTCGTCAATCGCCTTAATGGTAGTAGGCCAAAATGATATCCATTGCCGTTTGAAAGTACGACGAAATTTGCATTATATTACATTATAAAAAGAAAGCCAATCTTCAAGAACTTATATAAATCCGTCGCCATTCTATGCATTTGTAGACAATGAATAGACTTTAAATTAAACAAATTACGTCATTGCAGTACTTTTAAGTATGAAGTTATGCATTCCTTACATAAGTTTATCTTTACAGAGGTCTCATTGCATTGACGGGAGCCCATGTAAACATTCTCTCTGTGGTACCTCATAACGTCAGTGGCGAAAAGTAAGTATTGCTTTGAAAGTTTCATATTACTTCTACAAATAGTTATCTTTAGAATAGCACGCCCAGTTAGTGGAGGGTCTGGATTTAACTTCCAGAGCAAACACCAATCAGTGGACATGTTAAAGAAAGAGCTGCTAAATGGTTTCTTAAAATATTACATGACGAGGAAGAGAAGCTACGAAGCCATAACTATTTCAAACTAAATTGTACAATAAAAAAGCTATGGAACAAGGAAGTACCCAGGAGGGGGACCAGAGGGTCCGACATCCGGTCCCCCGAAATCCTGTCGTCTTATACGGAATCTCAAATTTATCTACCTGCTTTGAAATTCAAAACAGGTCTCTTAGTAAATATGTATTTTAGCCCCATATTATGTTAAATGCATAACTACAGATTAGCGAATAGGATTATGAACATTGTTTACAAATAAACATTCCCCCTTTTAGCCATATAGTAGAAACTGAAGCACGAGAGTCCCTGTCAACTAGTTGCTTAACCCACAGTGAAAATAAAACAGATTTGGGCAATTATTAGCCAGAAAGGAGAACGACAGCAATCGCCATTCATCCTTCTCCCCAGATATCCGTAACATTAATGCCATCCATGGCATTAATGTTGACTGAAGTATCAGAAAATTCAGAAACCTGTGGTTACTAGCTTTCTATGTTTCAAAAAGGTTTTCAGTATTACGAATAGATTGTGGTTTCGAGAGTGTGTGATCTATGCAAGAATTTTCACCTGAAACTGTAGAAACTACCTTATGAGAGGAATTGAACCAGAAGATGTGTCATGAATGATGAAAGTGGAAACAGGGGATTATTAGGTAAACTTAGTGCCACTCTCACGTTAATTAGCTTAATTAGCTTCATTAGAGTAATAGAATCATTAAGTGAAGTTAGTAAGAATTTTTTTCAATGCGTACTTTTCCCATAGGAAGCTTTGTGTCGATTTATGTCTGCAAGTCCCAAAAGATGGCTACTCTCTTTTAATAGTACAATAGATTTGTTAGTTTTATTAATAATTTACCAGACTTGAGTATTTTATTACGCGTCCAGTTCTTTTCCCAGCCGAAGATATGTTCCAGGATATTTCGCTGGATCGAGCGACTCTCCTCCCAAAAGTAGGAGAGGGTATTCGATCTACCAGGGACACTGTAAATAAGAACCTGAAGAACCAAATTCAGAACCTGAAGAACCTGAATCAATAAGAACCCAATAAGAACCTGAAGCTCAGTGTATTTTTCAGGTGTTGAATCCTGAGGGGAAAAGTGAGAACTGAGGCAGTATTCCATTTTTTTGTTTTAGGGACAGTCAAATTACTAGTACACTGTGGGCTACCGCAATCGACGTTAATTGATTATTTCCTGGGTGAAACCGCAAGTTAAATAGGATATTATTAGGCTATACATATGGTAGTGGTATTTAATATCATATTAGACTGATCATTCCCTATGTTAAACCTTGGTGCCCTTGATGATTTGTAGAAATAGTGCTGGATCGGGAAAGGGGTACTTCCATTTCACTTATTCCAAGTTATATTTTCTTCACTCTATCTCCATATAGCAGCCATAAATTATTGATGTGCGGAATAGAGACAAACAATGAAAGACCATTAACGATAGTACTTTGGTCTATATTCACGTTCCCCACCCTCTGGGAACGTGTACTATTTAATCAGTGTAAATATTTCATCTGTAGATCCCCTTGAGCTTCTGAATCCACCCTGTTCATCACGCAGTTGGGCATCAGCCAAATTCTTAATTCTATTAAGCCCAATAATGCAAAGAACTTTACCTGGTACAGAAAGTAGAGTTCTGAAAAAAATGTGATTACCTTTTTTCAAAATAGGAATAATAATGGCTCTTGTAAAATCTTTAAAAAAATAGCATAAGTAGTAATGTCACGAACACCTGGTGTTTTATGTAGTTTTAGAGATAACCAAAGTAACTTCCGATTGTGATATAAGACCACATTAAAGTCAGGAATGCATCTATCCTCATTGCAAATAATGGGAGGAAGAGCAACTCTATTATTCAGAACAGTGCTCCTCAAACCTTTTTGATCATGGTCCCCTTCTGAGCTACATTTACGTTGGTCTCCCCCCCACCTCCTAACCATTGTTAGGTGGGGGGAAATGTAACTTGCCATCTGTACTGTTTATTTAGAATAAAAATTTACGTCATATACTCGTATATTCTAATCATTGTTATTTCATTTTTAAGTAGCAAAGAAACTTTTTAAAGACATAAAAGGTACAGTAGAACATAAGACCTGCTAAATAAAATATATTGGGATAATTCCCACTCTTATTAATGTGATTCTTGCAGCTGATGTAAACTTAAAAGTTTTTCATTATTTATTTTTATGTGTACTAAAAAATGGACGCAAACCAAGGTTGTATTCTTAAAAGTTATAAAATACGTTTGTAATGAAAATGATAAATATGATTTTTGCATCTCATTCATTATATTTCATTCTGATAGTTAAGTTTTGATGACCCCTTAGAAACTTACTGTGAACTCTTAATGTTCTGTGTTTTTCATGCAGAATCCTAGATGTATGGCGTGCTTCCTGGGGGAGTTGTAAGTCTACAAAGGGCCATATGCCCCACGTTGAGAACCACTGGTTTAGCACATCTCTGATTCTCGGCAGATCAAACCATGGTAGAACCAGCAGCACCTTACTATATTTATCCCTTAATCCCTGTCAGCCAATCTGTTTATTCCTACACACACTTTTGCTGTTGGTGTGTCTAGCCGCTTCTCTGCTTTGTCAGCCGAGCTATCAAGTCAAAGAGTCTTATCAACTATTAACTGGTACTTTATACACTTATTAAGCACTCTTTGCAATGCTGTCTATGAGGACTAGTAAGATATTGATTCAGGATATTACTGTAATTCTTTCTTTCAGAAATATATAACTGAAGTTTCTTCTGCTCCTTGTTGCTCAAAAGAGTAGTAGTTTTTAAAACAGCATGTTTAAACTGATTCGATTCGTTCTCGACTTCATTTATCATAACTGAAAGCAACGCAAGGGTCTGGCCTTTACCATACATTTCCTCCTTCTTCCCACCAAAAATAGGTTTCTCCATTACTATAGATAGAAAGCATTTCAATATAAATCTTTTTCTATAACTTAAAGCAATGTAAGTGTTTACACTTCTTTTTTTTCCCAAATATGATAGGAGAATTATCAGATTACATAGATATTGAACAGGATTTGAACTCAGAAAATATCAAGTTGGCAATGTGCTTTTCCAGTTGTACCACCCTCCAAGCAAAGTAACGATAAATGGCTGCACTTCACAAGTTTGAGATCTTCCTCGTAGTACTTATCACCAGAGTATTCAATCTGTCATCAGAATAGTAAGTGCCATCGGTTGCAACACAAACTGAAGAAGTTTTTGCGAAATTGGTAGAAGGTTCTTGAACAAAAATATTGGATTTAGTCCGACCACGTGCATATTTCTTCATTTAGGGCGAATTGGGAATCTTTGCAGCAAATAGTTTATTGGCATGATTGGAAACTTCAAGAGGGATGTTGTGCCCCAGAAAAAAGATGTTCCAAACCAGATATCTGCATTGATTTAATGACTGTCATCACATTTTTAAATGTATATGTAACTTAGGCAGATTCTTAGCATTATGAAATTTGTAATATGCTTAGCTGAAATTAGCAAAAGGTAAGAGCTGTCATCCAAAATCTTTAATTATAACGAGAGAATGATTTTAATCGATTACCTTCGCTACCACAGCAATAAGCGAAAACTGAAATTTTAATATTGGAATCAACAAACACTGATTTGCAGATATACCAACCCATTCAATACATCAGTCTTATTCCCGTTACAATTATAAGTATGACCCACAGACAAAGCTGAGTAAAGGGTGACCAGCTTTCCCAAATCTAGGGAAGTTCTTTAATCTGTAAGAGTGACCTCCTGCATCCTGGACTTTGAATTCTGTAAAAGAATTTAGGTGTGAGCATTTCCAGGTGTTCTGTCTAGAAATGGTCAGCAAGAAATGGAAACCTCTGATCTGCAGGGTATTGTTATAAGTGATTCCACACCCACTCCAGGCACACATTAGAAAATTGTGTACAGAGTGCTTTTACGCAGCAAAAGTACTAAAATTAGAAAACATTTTTTCCCCTTTTCAGCATTTCGTTTTAGGTTGCTGATTTATCTCTGAGCTTTAATTTTGTGCACACAATAGGTGAAGTGCCATTTTCCAAAAGTCCCCAATGGCTCCCAAACGTTTGGAAGAGGAATGCCAACTTGACAGCTGTTAGATGTAAGACTCCCTTTTAGACCATCCAGTGTCCTTGAATGGTTCAGACCTCAATCAATGATCTAATGTCTACAAGCTGCGGGCTGTCCTGCACCTGGGATCACAGCTTAACGTTCCCTCAAATGGATAACGACCTTTCCAAGCCCAACACGAATATAAAACACTACACAGGCGCAGCTGGAACTCGAATATCGGAATTGAAGATTACAAGCTTGGCGCGCTACCGACTGAGTAGCTCAGTCAGTAGCGTCCTCAGTCGGTAACTCCTCTGAACTCCTCAGACGGTTTAATGAGTTTCCTCACCTAAAACCTTGACAGTAATTGTTCCTTGGTTTTCGGGAACTACTCCACTTCCACTTCGGAAATAGAAAAAGTTTACTATATCAAGTGATTTACCAACTTCTTTCTTCACGGAGCTTCGGACAAACCTCTATTCGATATCGATGCTTTCACTCTCAATGCTTTTCGTGCCCTATTTTCCTAGCAACTGCAAACATCTTGAATCCATCTGACATAAATTGTCTTTCTTTCCTTGTTTCCAGCCTTTTGTTCTCATCTCTTCTTTCTTTGTCCATCGCGTTCTCAATCATGGAGGTAAGAAGAACATGAGGGGCATCTGAGCCATTTGCACACTGGAAGCTGAAGTCCACTGTAAAGGTGTCAGTCCCCTTTGCTCAGCAGCGATTGCGTTTCGTTCGTTAAAGATGTCTAACCTTTAAGATGTAAATCAAATTCTGTAATATTTTATTCTTTAATTCAACTTGAACATACTTTGCACTTCCTGCTATTAAAAGAGATTCAGTTTGCTTATAACAATATCACCTTTAAGTACTTCACCTTGTTGAGTCAAGACTCAAACTCTGAAAGAGTTTTGGAATTTCCAATTTTGTGGGAAGGTTGACATGACACCTTGTTGAAACATAACTTTCGTTACATATTATTTAGAGTTTATTTGGTTCGAACAATATAGCCAATGAATAGGAAGTGACAGAGAAGTTTCATAACTAGGAGCAACAAGGACATAACGAAGGTACTATGGTTGGGGGGAGACGAACGTTTTCAACTCGGAAATAAAATTTGCAATTATTTTTGAAAATCAAATGTTATACAGGAGTCTCCCTTATCCGTTTACATTTATGTATTATATACTATGTACCTGTCATAAATGTACAGTCACTCAAAATAAAAACCGAACACTATGGTTGATGCAGAATTCAGGAAAAAATATCTGGCAACAATTTTTTTAGAAATGAACGTGTACTGTACACGAAGGTTGCCAGATCACTAATTTCTAAAAATATCGTTGCCAGAATTTTTTTCTGAATTCTGTAATCAGCCAGTTCGGATAATAATCAGCAAGTTCGGTAATCAGCCAGTTCGGTTATTCTTTTGAGCGACTGTACCTAGCATTTCGTTCAGTGTGTGTGTGTGTGTATGGGGGGAGCTGTATGACTAGATTTTCGATTTTGCAAACTCACCTGGACTTTATCTAGTCCCTTGGAATTTGGCCAACTCCACAAGTCTTTGCCAAGTTTTTGTCGAATGTGACAACTCTCTTTATGCTCACAAAACCAGTCGCATTTAACGTAACTAACTTATATTTCGCCAAGTAACTCCGAATTTTGCCAACTTCCCAAGATTTTCCCAATTGTCCGATTTTGCCAACTTCCCAAGATTTTCCCAAATGTCCGATTTTGCCAACTTCCCAAGATTTTGCCAAGTTGTCCGATTTTGCCAATTCACGTATATATTACTAAGTGGCTTCGAATTTTGTCACCTCTCCTAGATTTTGTCAAATTGTCTCGATTTTACCAAGTTGTCCCGATTTTGCAAAAAAAGTCCTAGATTTTGCCAAATTGTCTCGAGTTTGGCAACTAACCTAGATTTTGCTAACTCCCCTTAATTTTACAAAAAAAAAATCAAAATTTTCACAACTCATCTGGTTTTTATAAAAGTCGCTTCGAATTTTGCCAAATCCGATTTATTTTGGGGGGAGACTCCCCCATAACAACGCCGCAGAAGGCCGGATCGGGGGAAAAGGAGTCATGCTCCCTTCCCCATTCAGAATGCTAGTATTTATATTTCATGCATTCTTCGATAAATATTCAAGACCTATAAAATTGAGAGAAAAATGTTATACAGGACGTCTTCCTTATCCGTGGTGAATTGGAAAATGGAAAACGCCACTTAAGGTGGAAACCTTTAAGCGGAAAACTTCCCCCGTAAAATATAATGTAAACATTGGTTAATAAGGACCAGATTATCGGATTAAACATTTAAATACACATTTATAAGAAAGTTCCTTGACTTATCACTTATTATAAATTATCGATCTCTTTATCTTAAAAATAAGACGCTAATTTCACGTTCTGTGTATGTTTGTGTGATCATAAATTTGTGCATGCTGGTGTATCCAGTATATTTTTTGCAAAGAAACATTTACACGTGAAAAATTTTTTTCAATAAATTGTGTTAAAATATTAGTGTTTATTACCTTCAAAAATAGAGGTGTTGGGCGCAACTGGTGGGATGGAGATAGATGTTAGGAAAGAATTAGAAGGTAGCTGGAGATGCAAGACCATTTATTGGGAGGGGGTAATTTATTAGCATCTCGTGATCCCCTCCTCAGGATGTCGGGTGAAAATTGGAAGTAGTTTGAAATAAAAATACTTCTTCTACATTCTTAAGGATTCCTCCATGATTTGTTTGAGTTTTACAAAGAACGAGTATGAAATTGGTTGGGCATCTTGTTCGGTTTTCTTGTTGGGAATCTTGTTTGGTTATTTTTGTAATATGACAAAATATCTCACGTTGTATCTTGGAAAACGATAATAGAGAGAATCATGGTTCATAAAAGAGTCAACGGCCTCATCAATTTTTCTGAAGTCTTCTCTTAAAACTTGATTTGCTCTTTCCTTTCGAAATAATGTTGCCATCGTCATTTGTGATCCTTGGAAGTTCGGGGATGTTTTAAGTAGAGTTCCTCAATAATTTGTCCCCGCATATGCGGAGAAACGGATAACAGGTTTCTCCTGTAATATAATAAATGGAAGATATCCCCTTAAGTAGTAGCTTTGGAAATCAGTCCTTTACACTCCTCCCCTTTAAGTTTTTCTGGCTCGATTCTGCTTTTTGTTTAACTCTCCCCCATTCTTTTTCGGCATCCTGGCCTGTTCATAGCATTTTATATACATAAATGCATCACACATTCAAATGAGTATTAACTGTTTTGCCTAATAATACAATAAATGTCTTAAACATATTTGGAATAAATTTAATATTGTGCATTGTGCTGATCAGTTCTCTATAATATATAGTTTATATTACAAATCGAATCACTTTATAAACATATCAAGAGTACAGAGCAGACTAAAAAAAAACAGAGAGAATCTTTTGATATGTAAATATATGGGCAGATTTGAAAACAGTAACATTTTTATGCAAAACGTACTGAAAATAAATATCTTAAAGTTATCTAAATCACCTTTTTAGCAATATTTCGTTTAGGGCTTAAAAACTTCTGGAAACTGTAAATATTATACAATAATTTAGCTCTTTCTGTATTATAATTCAAATATTACGAAACCTGAATTATTACTTCAACTTTAGGAAATACAATTATTTCTCTAAAAATGTACATAGATCATGGTTCATAAAACAGTCAACAGGCTCATCAATTTTACTGAAGTTTTCTCTTAAAACTTGGTTTGTTAGGCTGTTTAATAAGTTATTCTTTGTTTTCATCTTTCGAGAAAATTTTTAATTATTGCCAGTGTTGTTTAAAATATTCTAACCCTTATCATTAATCGTGGCATACTCAGTTGATAGTGTGCCAAGCTCATAATCTGATGTCCTTAGATTCGAGTTCCAACTGTGCACACGTTCAGAATTTTTTCGGCTAATCCCCATTCTGCCCAAAATGATCATACTCTGGATATATTAAAATACTACTCTGGATGGCCTTAACAGTAGCCTTCCGCCTTTCTCCTGAGAACTGTCTTGTGAATCGAATTCTCCATCATTTAGTGAGTCCTCGAGGACCTTTGGCAACTGTGTGCAAAAGGGTGCTGTTGAGATATAAAGACAGGAAGCTTCCATCTACATCCTGAAAATTGTCCTGTCAATTCCCTTCTCGAATATTTTCTGAGACCTCGAGATCATTAAGACCTAAACATTTAGAAATTGTATAGAGAAAAGTACTGTTAGATGTAAGATCACTTAAGAGGAAGCTTCTATATCTCTGTGAAAACTGTCCTGGGAATCCCCTTTTCGCACTTTCTGAGTCCTCGAGGTCCTTAGTATTTAGCAATTTAGGTAATTGTGTGCAGATAAAATACTGCTGAAATGCAAAATTCCTTAGCAGCAAACTTCCATCATTCTCGTGAGAACCGTTCTGTAAATCCGTTCTCCAACATTTTCTGAGCCCTCGAGTTCCTTGTGACCTAGCCATTTAGCCAATTGTGTGCAGAAACGTACTGCTGATATTAAAATCCATCTCTCTCCTGATATTAAATTCCATCTCTCTCCTGCGAACTGGTGTCTAAATCCCCATCAGCTAGTCATTTAGCACCTGAGAAATGCCCTGCGAATCCCCTTCTCCAACTGTTTCTCAACTATCGAGGTCTTTGGGACCTAACCATTTAGCCAATTATGAGCAGAAAAGAACTGCTGAAATAAAAAACAGGAAGATCCATGTTTCGCCTGCGAACTCTCCTGTGAATTCCCATCTCAAACGTTTTCTGAACCATCGAGGTGGTTAGCACCTAGCCATTTTGCTAATTGCGTGCATAAAAACACTGCTAAGATGAAAAATCTCTTAACAGGAAGCTTCCTTCTCTGTCTTTAGAACTATGCCGTAAATCCTCTTTACCAACTGCTTCTTAGCCGTCGACGTCCTTGGGACCGAGCCATTTCAAAATCTCTATGCAGAAAAGTACAGCTGATATGAGAAAACAAGTAGCCTCCACCTCTCTTCTAAGTAGGTACTGTAATCCTCTTCCCCAATATTTTCTGAGCCCGGGAGGGTCTTGTGAGCTAGCCATTTAGACATTTGTGTGCAAAAATAAACTGCTGAGATGCAAAATCCCTTAACGGGAAGCTCACATCTTCCTCCTGAGAAATGTCTTGTGAATCTTCATCTCTAAAATTTTTAGGAGCTGTCGAGTCCCTTGGGACTAGCATCTTAGCCAATTTTGTGCAGAAAATTACTGCTGAGATCTATAAATAGGAAGCTAGCATATCTCTCCTGAGAACTGTCCTGTGACTGCCCTTCTCGAACTTTTTTCTGAGTCCTAGAAGTCTTTGTACCTAGCCATTAGTTAATTCTTTACAGACAAAAACTACTGAGATGTAAACTCACTTAAGCTACCATCTCTCTACTCAGAACTGTCCTGGGAATCAACTTCTCGACCATTTTCTGAGCATTTCAGGTCCATCAGACTCTTTCATTTAGCAAAATATGTGCAAAAATAAACTACTGTGATAAAAATCACTTAAGAGGAAGCTTCACCTTTCCTGAAAAATGATCTCATTTTCTAACTCCTGGAGGCCAATCAGACAACGAAATTTAGCCAATTGTGTGCAGAAAAGTACTGCTGAGATGTCAACTCACTTAAGAGGATGATTCTATCTGTGTCCTGAGAATTGTTCTCTGAATACACATATCCAATATTTCCTGAGCACTCGAGGTCCTTTGCACTTATCATTTAGCCGATTGTACGCAGAAAACTTCTACTGAGATGTAAAATCTCATAAGATGGAGCTTCTATCTCTCTCCTGAGAACTGTCCAGTGAATACGCTTCTCCGACATATGTAATAAATATTCTTCTCTCGATGTCCTTGAGCCCTCGAAGTCCTTTAGCCCTCGAAGTTCCATTTAGCGAATTCTGTAGAGAGAAGTACTTCTGAGATGTAAAAATGGGATGCTTCGATCTCTCTTCTGAGAACTGTCTTGTGAATCCTCTTCTCCAACAATTTCTGAGCCGGTGAGGCCCTTGGGTCCGAGCCAATGAGCCCGTTGTGTTCAGAAACGTATTTCTAAAATGAAAAAAAGAGAAAGATTCCATCTTTCTCCAAAGAATTGTGCTGTGAATCCCCACCTTGAACATTTTCTTAGCCCACGAGGTCCTTGGTACCTAGTTATTTAGCCAATTATGTGAAGAAAAGTATTGATGAGATGTAAAATCTCTTACCAGGTAAAATCCCTTATCATTCTTGTGATAATTGTTCTGTGAATCAGCTTCTCCAACAGTTTCTGAGACATCGAGATCCTTGGGATCTAACCATTTAGCCAATTGTAGGCAAAAAAGTACTGCTCAGGTGTAAAATTACTTAACAGAAAGCTTCTATTTCTGTCCTGAAAACTGTCCTATGAATTCCTTTTTCTGACAGTTTCTGAGCCCGCGAGGTCCATTGAACTTAGCCATTTCCCAATTGTGTGGAAAAAAAGAATTGCTGAGATGTAAAAACAGGAAGCTTCCATTTCGCACTTAAGAACTGTCCTATGAATCCCTCTAGATCCTTGGTGGCTAACCATTTAACTAATTGCGTGCAGAAAACACTGCTGATATGAAAAATCTCTTAGGAAGCTTTCATCTCTCACCTCACAACTGTGCTGTGAATTCTCTCCCCTCAACTGTTTCTGAGCCGTAGAGGTCTTTAGGACTAAATATTGAGCCAACTGCGCACAGAAAAGTACTGCAGAAAAGTACTCACTGAAGAAAAAGTCCCTCTCTTTCTCCTGAAAACTGTCCCGTGAATCCGATTCTCCAATATTTTCTGACACGCGAGCTCACTGGAACCTATCCATTTAGCCATTTGTGTGGAGAAAAGTACTGCTGGGATGCAAAATCTCTTAACAGGAAACTTCCATCATTCTCGTGAGAATTGTCCTGTGAATATCCTTCTCCAGACTTTTATGAATCGTCGAAGTCCTTGGGGACCACCCACTTAGTCAATTGTACATAGAAAAGTACTGATGATATGTAAGACAGGAAGCTTCCCTCCTTCTCTTCAGAACTGCACTGTGAATCCCCTTCTCGAACTTTTTCTGAGTCTTCGAGGTGTTTTGTACCTAGCCATTAGCAAATTGTGGGCATAAAAATACTGCTCAGATATAAAATCCTTTAAAAAGAACCTTTCATCATTCTCCTGAGAACTGTCCTCTGAATCTTCTTTTCCAATTGCTTCTGAGCTATCGAGATCCTTGGGAGTAAGCCATTTAGCCAATTGAGTGCAGAAAAGTAATACTGAGATGTAATATCCCTTAACAGGAATCTTCTATCTTCCTCCTGAGAACTGTTCTTTCAATCTGCATTTCTAACATTTTCTGCGCCCTCAAGTTTCTTGAGAACTATCCATTTAGCTAATTCTGTGAAGGAAACTACTGTTGAGATGTAAAATCCTTTAACAGAAAGCTTCCATCATTTTCCCGACAACTGTCCTTTGATTCCACTTTTCCAACTGTTTTTCAGCGGTCGATATATCCTTAGGACCTAGCCATTTTGCCATTTGTGTGCCGAAGGTACAGATGATATGCGCAAACGGGAAGCTTCCATATATCTCCTAAGGACTGTCCTCTAAATCAATATGTTCTGAGCCCTTGAGGTACAGTCGTACCTACAGCCAGCTCCTCAGAAACAAAGTCCATGACTCTGCCGCGTGCTGTTCAATCCCCGCATTTCGCCTATTGAAAAAATATAATTTTATTAACACTCTTCGAAAACGAAAATATCATTTATTGAATATCTTTAGAAAACGTTTATAAACTTCGGTTTCAATTCAACACACACATTTATTTCAAAATTTATATTCGTGTGTAAAAATATTTTTAACATGAACAACAGTTCCAGTTTTTAGAAAATTTATTTAAGTTGCTAATATTTCGAAGTAGAATTTTTTTTAAACAGTGAGTGGTATAATTATTTTTCATCATCATCATCATCATCATCATCATCATCATCATCATCATCATCATCATCATCATCATCATCATCATCATCATCATCATCATCAAGCAGCCATGGGTTACAGAGGTCCAACCAGACCATGCAATTTACTTCTCCAAGGAAGTCTGTCCTGAGCTACATCTACATTTCTGACACGCGAGCTCACTGGAACCTACATCTGTTGCATCTGGTCACTGAATACCAATTCTAATAAAGTCCTGTTTGACATTGTCTGTCCACCACATCCTTGGTTTCCCCCCTTTCTGAAGCCTTTAGGCACACTGTCCATAACCATATTCGCCAATCTATAATTATCCATACGTGCAACATGGCCAAACCAACGGAGTCTGGAATCAAAAGCATCTAGTTTCTTGTTATCTTGTTTACAAAGTGTCCACGTTTCACTACCATAATTAACCCTAGAAAGAAGAAATCAATTATACAGTCTAATTTTAGTCTTTAGGTGTATACGCCTATTTCTCCACACTCTCCATAGATTCTTAAAAGTCCCGGTTAAGAATCCGTCCGTTAATCTGATGCCGCACATCACCGGCATCTGTTGCATAGCTCCCAAGATAATTAAACCGTGACAACTGCTCAAGTACTGATGTAAAAATGGGAAGATATTACAAACATTCAGATTAACTGAATCACAGACTGCCTGATTAATTTTCATCACTTTAGTTTTCTCTCTGTTTATAATCAAACATACTCTAGTACCAGTTTCATCAACAGCTCGAATGAGAGAGTTCATCTCATCAACATAATTTGCCAAAAGGAATCATCAGAAATTTTCTAAGAAAATTTCTAATTTTTTTTCAGAACATTTCTAAATCAGAAAATTTCATATCTCCAGTCCATTTAAGGCCAAAATCTTTCCCTTGAAGTGAATTTCGCATAACATAATTAACAACCAAACTAAAGAGAAAAGGAGACAAAATGCACCCTTGTCGAACACCAGAAGTAATGCTAAATCAATTGCTACAAGCCTTACCAACTCTCACACACGACTCAGTGTTATTACAGAGAGCTTTCATTATGTTAACTAACTTGTCTGGTATACCATATGATTTCACAATCAACCACAAATTATGACGATCAACAGAGTCGAAAGCCTTTTTGAAATCAACAAAGCTTGCAACCAAATGTTTCTGAAACTCTAAACATTTCTCAAGAATCTGCCTAATGAAACTATCTGATCCACAAATACCCTAGCACTTCTGAATCCACATTGTTCATCACGCAATTGCCTGTCAACCAGATTCTTAATTCTATTAAGCACAATCATGGAAAGAACTTTACCTGGAACAGAGAGTAGGCTGATACCCCTATAGTTTTCACAAGAACTGCAATCACCTTTTTTGAAAATAGTGATAACAACAGCTCTGGTAAAATCCTTTTGGAACCATGCCTTTATCATAAATGATATTCAAAATTTCCGTCATCCAAGTAGTAACCGAAACATTACCAGCTCTGAGCATTTCTGTAGTAATTTCAACTACCCCTGGGGATTTAAGAAGTTTAAGTTTAGAAATAGCCAAAATAACTTCAGACTGGGTCATCATCATCATCATCACCATCATCATCGTCGTCATCATCAAATGGGCAACATGGCCAAACCAACGGAGGAGTCTCTCTCTGCACAATATGCTGCTTACAGGAGGTTGATAATAGCATCTGGAATCGAAAGCATCTAGTTTCCTGTTATCTTGTTTACAAAGTGTCCATGTTTCACTACCATAACTAACCCTAGAAAGAACCAAACTATTATACAGTCTAAGTTTAGTCTTTAGGTGTATACGCCTATTTCTCCACACTCTCCATAGATTCTTAAAAGTCCCGGCAGCAATACCTATTCGTCTGTTAATCTCATGCCGCACATCACCATTATCTGTTACATAGTTCCCAAGATAATTAAACTGTGACACCTGCTCAAGACCGCAACCATTCAGATTAACTGAATCACAGCCTGCCTGACCAATTTTCATCACTTTAGTTTTCTCTCTGTTTATAACCAAACCTACTCTACTACCAGTTTCATCAGCAGCTCGAATGAAAAAGTTCATCTCATCAACATCATTTGCCAAAAGGGCTAAATCATCAGCATAATCTAAATCAGAAATTTTCGTGTCTCCAGTCCATTTAAGGCCAAAAGCTTTCCCTTGAAGTGAATTTCGCATAACATAATCAATAACCAAACTAAGAGAAAAGGAGACAAAATGCACCCTTGTCGAACACCAAAAGTAATGCTAAACCAATTGCTACAAACCTTACAGGGCCAACATTAAAGCCACCAATGCATCTATCATCATTGCAAAAAATGGGAGTAGAATTAACCACATTGTTTATAACATCATTGAAATGTTCAGCCCACCAAGCCATGACAGAATCCACACCTTCTATAACCTTACCTTGTTTATCCTTCAATACCTGTACCTGTCCCTTTTCTACCATACAAAACATTAACTCTCTGGTACAGCTCTCTGCTGTTGTGCTGTCTAACTGCTTCCTCGGCTTTGTCAGCCAAGCCATCAAGCCAAAGATTCTTATCAGCAGCTAACTGATCTTTTACACGTTTATTAAGTTCTCTCTAATGATTTCTATTTGGACTAGTAGGGTACTGATTCTTTCTTTTCAGTTCTTTCTTTGAGAAATAATCTCAAGTGCCTTATCACTCAAATAATTCTGTCTCCTCTGCTCCTTTTTTCCTAAAAGAGTACTGTTAGTTTCCAAAAATGCCTGTTTAAAATGGTCCCATTCTTCCTCAACTTCGTAGTAAGCAAACCATGACTGTTATAATGACTGAGTAACCTATCATGGTAAGCTTTGGCTATAACTGGGTCTTTCAGAGCATCAGTATTAAAGGTATTAACCCTAGCACAACACTTTTTAAGTTTAAGTTGTGACACTTTTAACAAGATAATGGTCAGAACCAATTTCAGCTCCCCTATATGACATGGTATTCCTAACAGAACTAGCGCTCTCATTATTAAATATTTGATAAAGTTTAAAAAATTTATAATGGTTTATTATTACTTATTATTTTTTGTATAAATAAAATAATTTTTGAGGTTTATTATTATTTAATATTTTTGGTATAAATAAAATAATTTTTAAGGTTTATTATTACTTATTGTTTTTTATATAAATATAATATTTTTTTAGGTTTTTTGCAGTTTTTTATTGTTTATTATTTTTCGTATAGATAAAATAGTTTTTGAGGTTTATTATTACTTATTTTTTTTCGTATAAATGAAATAATATTTCGAAGGGACATGAACTGACTTTTCAATTACCTATCCTATCCTATTAATTTTTTTTTTTGCCCGCGAAATATTGGCAAAGGGAAAAATGGCCCGTAATCTTAGGGAATTTGGACAGCACAGATATAGACCATTCATAGTAAATACACAGATTACCTGTAGAAATGGATCTTTAATAATAAACGATTGAGAGTGATTGACCTTCTCATTAACATCTAAATCAATAGCAAGTATTGGAAAAAATTGCCTCTCCTGAAGTATAGATGGCGCCAGAACCGCCACACCTCAGTGAAAGATTTATAAGGTCTCATTCTGAAAGATTTTTCTCGTCCAGTGCGAGTTGTAATGGTAGCGCGCTCTGACATGAATCTGGAGAGTTGCGGGTTCGATTCCCGTCGTGTCGGCGATAAATTTTTTTCAGAAATATTAACTGATGATATAGACCATTTCATCACATCTGATTACCCTGTAGACGACATCCTACATAACATACGTAATAAAAAGGCACTGGGTAAAATGAAAAATGAACTTTCAGGAGTGCCAGCAAATCAGTTTGTTGGCTTGAAAAGCAAGATGCATTCTATTCAGAGTGCACAAGGCTTACAGTGACTGCTTAATGAGCAAATTACCTTCACAAGTAGATTTGACAAGGATTCAAAATACCAACCACCATCTTCATACGGTAAAAGATGTAAAAACTTGGACTGTCACCATTCGATGACAAAAGGTATATATTACGAAATGGCTATGACACACTTTCGTACGGACACTACAAAACCACGAAAAAATAATGAAAACTCAGTACAACGCTCACTTGCTTCATTGAGATATACATGTACACACGTAAATTGTGCATCACGTGCCACATTTGTTGATCAGGACCAATTTTCACTTGATTGTTGATGCGGAGCACATTTTTAAACGAGGCCTCCCACTCAAGCAATAAGAGGGTAACCCCTGTAGGTGTAGGGTAGATGAGTTCGCCATTTTCATACTTCTTGTAACTCTGTATATGCACCTAAATATTAATTTTGAAGACAGAAAGTACGGTGTACACTTATTCGCCAAAACCCCACATATTTGGATGGTTATCCTGCATCGTGGACAATGCGGTGATCTCCGAAGCACTCCTTATAACTAGCGTTACAGCGCCACCTGCGTGACGTCAATGCAGAGCATATTGTAACATGATGTCAGTCATTCAATACTTGATCGTCATATTTACTTTACATCGATCTATTCATCCGAAAAAGGCAGCTGTTTCTGCTAACGAACAGTGTGATCCATCCCCTTGTTGATACCCGCACTCAAAGGCAGAACCTTTTGGTAGATCACAATATTTGGGACATCCATAAAGTTCGAGATTAATGCACGGAATGTATAATTTTCTAGCAATATTCTTTCCTCATTTCCCCCTTTGTAACCCACCACAGTAGCTTCTCCAGTACATGCACATTTGTATGCATATTGATCATGAACATGATCTAAATCTATTAGATCATGAACATCATCTAATCCATACCTTTCTATCACATGATAACGGTTGCGCCGTTTGTTAGAATGACATTGATAAATCTAGGCACCATGGGTTGATGTATGCTGGAACATATCTAATCTCGAATAACTGCTGACTTCAAACAAAGGGTGTAGGTGCCGATGGTGCAATATAAGAAACTTGGAAAATGTTTAGAAATTGCATCATCCGTTCTGAGAGGGGATGCCCTGAACGATGCCACAGGAAGTTTAGTGGGGGCTTTGTAATTATTTTGAGGATTGCATCATCCATTCTGAGAGTGATTGCCCTGAACGACGCCACCGAAAGTTTAGTTGGGCTTTGTAATTATTTTGAGGATTGCATCATCCATTCTGAGAGTGATTGCCCTGAACGACGCCACCGAAAGTTTAGTTGGGCTTTGTAATTATTTTGAGGATTGCATCATCCATTCTGAGAGTGATTGCCCTGAACGACGCCACCGAAAGTTTAGTTGGGCTTTGTAATTATTTTGAGGATTGCTTCATCCATGATAGCATCTGAGAGAAGGACGGAATTATTCGGGGTTTTACACGTCTCGACATAATGAAAATATGTTGGTTTGAAATAAAGGGGGTCGCCAGCGTGGCAGAGATTATATCCAAAATGGTCGTCTCTGGATTTAGAATAATTTTGAGGATGTTTATGGAGTTTGTCGGTGACATCATCCAAGATGCCCATCGCATTACTTAGAGAAGGGTTGGCCATCCAAGATGGCTGTCAACGGGTGAGGGGTGGATCTTTCGATAAAAGGGGTACTTTAATAAAGGGGGGGCGGCACTTCTGATATGTGGTTTAATTAATAAGGGGTTTTTCAATGAGAGGGTTAATAAATAAGTGCGATTTACAAGAAATAAAATTAACTCCCAAGGTAAATGTGATTTACAAGGAATAAAAATATAATTTTTGCGTAAGTTAATTTATAAAGAATAAAGTTATTCCTTCTTCATTTTTGTCGAGAATATCTACGTTTAAGAGCTACAATCTCATACTACCCTTGGTTTAATGGACAATTTTACTGCTAAGCATGGAATTGCGCGTTCAAGACCAGCTGTGGAAGCTTTTATTTTTTTTTAATATATACTAAGTGTTTTAAACACTAGATGGCGCTGAAGTTGTTACCGATGTACTTAGAATTATTTCTAAGTTTTACTGCGGATGGGTAATGACATCAGAATCCAAGATTGCGAGGGGGGGTTAATAAGGAATATTAATAAGGGATGTGGACGGTTTTGAATATTAATAAGGGAAATATTAGTGGGGGCCTCATAAAGGGGCGTGGCCGGAAGTGTTACGTCAAGGGGGATCCATACACTGCCGTCCTACTACTAATGAAGTATATTTCCTTTAGAAGGTGACGAAGACAACTCCTTTTGCTCTCAACACTTGAGAGTCACTTAATTCTGCTCCTAAGGGCCCTCGACAGATACTTTTTTCTTACATGCCAATTTGGAGTTCCATGTCTGTTGGAATTCCAACCACTTCCCACCTCCTCCATCCTTCCCTTCCATAGTCTTTAAGGGTGTTTGAGGGTTGAAGCAGAACCACATGGTGTCTTTGGTTGATAAGTGCATGTGCAATAAGGAGATTGTGTGACATTTGGAATGGAAGCAGAAATGTCTAGAGTGGAGGCAAATTAATTAAATGTCCACACGCCACGCCAGCCATTAGGATGGGGGTGGTGGTTGGCATCGGCATGACAAAAAGTGTGTGTGTGTGTGGCGAGCTACACTGGGACTTGATCACTTTATCGAAGTTCTTTTCACACTCTTTCTGCTACTGACACCAGTACGCGATATATTTCGGGGGGGGGGGACCGGTTTTTCGACTCACTTGACCCAATCAGGTACGCCCACACCAATTGTGTATAAAGATCAACTAAATGACCGTTATACAATGCAACTACGAGGGTGGGACTTTATTAAACACATATGTTGTTTTTCATCTAGCCCATAGCTACTCTTCCTGTTGCTAGGCAAAGTTCTGCAGGAAAATGGCACTCCTAACTCGCCCTAGCCGATCGAGTCACTACAGTGAAGATTAACCCTAGGGACGTTGCCAGTTGTCTGGCCTTTGTTGAATCGTCCATTGCGATGTTTAGCTTTTCATAATGCTGAAAATAAATAGTGATGAAACCCAAACGTCTATGATGCTCTCAATGGTTTGCTTTCGGCAAATCGAGATTACAATTCAGTGTATTTGACCAGTGATGAATATTTTAAAATAATTTAGCAAGTGAGGTGTGCAAAAGAGGAAAAGAAGAAGACAGCTATCTCTTATGGACATAGTATACATTGAAAGTGACGATAACCTTATTGCCCTAATGGCTAGGCTTTGGAGCTTCGTTCCGGCTCAACCTTCCCGCAATTCCTGGCCATAATATCTGGCATAATATTCTTTCAGGTTATACCTGAAAAACAAAATGGCTGGATGCGACGGTGCATATTTTCCATAATTAATAATAATAATAATAATAATTGCTTGCTAGCTGAGAACACATGTGTGATGCTAATGATCTTATTTTAAATATATTTTCTAATTACAGATCTGTCATGCGGTGTTGGGTATCGTATCCTCTTTCTTCTACAGTGGATCTCAACAACATAGATGCAATCATCAGGTGAGACAAATGGAAATTAATCTAAATGGTCGAAGGTTTTTTATTGATGCTTCAAGTGATTTAAAATTCTATAGCAATAACAACATAAAATGCAACTTTATCATTTTCGTATATCGACACTAAATGAGTTGGTTCCCCAAAAGTTATGTAGCGCCATCAATGTTCCATCATTCAGCAAATCAGGGAATATGTCACACAAACACTAGATACGTTTGTCCAGTCAGCCTATCTGGTAGCAGATATGGACCAATAATGCAGTTACCCAGTATCCCTGCTCACACATTCATGAACCAACGGACATGGTGCAGTTGTGGGTGGGTGACATGTGGAGTGCAACATGACCACACATGCATGTTTTGGTAATTGAAGATACTGTAGCATGTGAGACACACTTGGTCCATCCACAATACATATGTAATTTAACGCTACCTGCCTCATGATGATATAATAGCCATTTTCAATATGCAGCGCATCACTGAAAGTCACCTGAATGCAGCCATTTAGTCACATGCAATGAAATGGGTAAAAGCTTTTCCATTGCAGAATTCTGGGGATAATGTTTTGATGTACTCCAAAGTACATGACAGTAGAAGTGTACTATGTTCTGGTTGTGCAGCAACCCTCCTCATTACAGATTTCTGTATCTACCTGTGTCAGGAAGATTTCATAGAAGATAATCACATTTTGTTTGTTTCTGAGGTGATCATCCTTTCATCGGATAATGTTGGCATTGGGTTGACAATGTTTTGAGTAATGGTACAAGGATATTCGCTAACAGTGTGCAAGGCATTTCCAAGACTCTCTCCAAAGAGCAAGTAGTTATTGTATCCCAGTACTCTCGAATACAATAAACGGCGTGATGCAAGGCCGTTTCGGGGGGAAGGAGCAAGAGGTCCAATGGCTCCCCCTATTCAGAATGCTAGTAAGGGTAAAAGAGGCAAAAAGTATTAAACTTATTTATATTTTATGCATTTGTCAAATTTTTTTTTAAAAACCTGTAAAACAGGGGAGGAAATCTTATAATGCATTGAAATCAAGTAGCTTGCCCGTTTACATTTTTTCGCCTCGGCTGTGTTTGTTCCTCCCCCCTCCCCTTCTCGAATATTTCTAGATCTGGGCCTAGTGTGATGCAATATATAAGCATTTTATGGCCGGTGCGCGATGGCACCTCTTCATAATAGCAGTCAACAGGGACTTAATTGGCGTATTGCAGCCATGTGCATTGTCACAGAAACAGATACTGAAGTTAAGACTGTGCAATTTGAAAACTCATTGAACATGGGTCGTCCAGAATGTTCTTTTGGTTGAAGGCAGATGTGATGTGACCAATCTTTTGACTCGTTTTACACGGGAACTATCGGCTTACACAGGCATAGTTCATTGGGCATATTTGATCCTCTCATGAAGAGGAATATTACCAACAAAGTTTATGTGGTCATTCAGGAACATCTTGTATATTGCAACACAGAGACTCTTTAAGGGCACTGAACAGTGGTTACAAGTTTAAACACATTGTATTATGATCTAAAATAACAGCAAAACAGACAGTCAGTTTGTGTTGTTTACTCACTTTGGAAATGTGTTTTTTTTCGTGTGGGTGATTTTTTTCAGGCTCTTGCTGATCTGGTAACTGATCAATGGTTTGTGGTACGTTACTCTGTTTGGCAAGGCTTAAGTAGTGCACAAAGAGTCACATATGCAAAATAGTCACAAAACCAAAAGAAATAAAAAAAACTCAATCACCTGAATCGGAGAACAATGCTTGGCTGTTGAGATATTGGGTCATCTTCTATGAAACTGTACCTGTCTATCGCTCTTTGTTTCAAGCACTGTTCTAAATATACTTCAGTCATTTCTGAGACTGCCTGTGAACCACTTAAGCCATGCCGAATACAGCAACATATCACACACCAGTGCTCAGTTTCCAGATCAGCACAGCCTACAAAACAGTCTGCATACATGTTTACAAACAACTGCATACATGGAAACAAAACATAACAAGAGAGAGAAAATGACAGAGGCTGCTGCATACTGTTATGCTGTTAGTTGTGACAATATTGCAATATGTTTCAACTTGCACACACTGTTCTGTAGCTTTTCCTTTACTTAACCCCATTTGGCAAGGTGGAAGCAGGTTGTTCATTTCTAAAAACCAGTTCGAGCAGTAAACCACTAATCTCTCAAATAATTTACCCAAACAGGAAGTAAGAGAAACGGTTCTATTGGACTGCAACTGATTAGAAGATTTATTAAAATTTTTTTGGTTGACGATTCTCTAATCTTCAGAAACTTTTCCATTTATCTAAATTTCATTAAACATTTGAATAAGGTTTGAAAATATGTTCTCTGGAAAAGACTTAATCATAGATATCCTGGTGATACTTTTTGGATTCAGCTTCTTCATAACATTTATTAATTTTCAGATTGAGAATTTCTGGTCCAAATTATTATGACGGGTCTCAATAGGAGCGAGAAACATTTTTCATAAGAGTGTTGATTTTTGTTACGTATCCCAGGAAGAGTGGATAGTGAAATGAAGCAGAGAATTCAAAGTGGTTGACTAGGTTTTAGAGAGATCAATGGTGGAACAGTTTAATGTAATTCAATTCCAGGCAGGATGGAGTTCTGTAATAGAACCAATGTTTATTTTTTCCATACATCATGCCACTGAGCTTTTCTGAGTGCTTTGATTTTTCTTCTGCTTCTTGAGAGCGTTTTTTCTTGTAATTTATGTCGTATAAGCGATCACTTCTTCTTGCCTTTCTCTCAGCTTTTCCACTTTGTAATAATTTGTAGGTATTTGTATTTTTCCACAGTGGAAGACAATTTCACTGAAAAATAGTCTATTGAAGGTGAAGGTGATCCCTGGAAGAATTTTGATATATCTTTCTTGAAATGTTTCCAATTTAAGGAGAGGTTTCAGAACGTTGCTTCAGATATCACTATTGATTTCAATAAGGAAATGGTCACTGCCAAGACAGTCTGGAAAAGGTTTGCACAAGTAATGCTCAGCAATAGAGTTAGAAGAAAGAGAAACCTGGATGGTATGCTAAGTTGAAGGAAGCCAGAAAAATTTCGGAGAGCCTTCATTAAGAACAACGAGATTAAAAGCATAAATTCGCCCTTCAATGTACCCTAGGTCAGTAGGAGACACCGATGGGATTGGAAAGGCCACCGTCCGTCGGATAGGGCATAAAGCCGTGGCTCCGTGTTTGGGAGAGCTATATCATGCACACTTTAGGGAACACATTGGATATCCTTGATGGGAGGCTACCATCTGTCTCCTAACAGCTATTCAATAGATCCCCCTCCCCCGACATTATCTGAACCTTAGAGTCCTTTTGACCTGGCCATTGAGCTCATTGTGTGCACAAAATTGATCTCTCTCAGAGGTTAAACACTAAACAAACAAATTAGCCCTTCAAGGATGAGGTCTCTGGCATCCATGGAGTGGCATCCCCATGCTCTGTATGAGCATTCCAATATTCGCAGATTAATCAAATTTCAGGAATTTGCTCAAAATCATGTTCACAATCTCAAAAAGGAATATTTACTTTTGGGTTGTAAAGTGAGAAAATGTTAAAAGTCGTATTATGGATATTGACTTGGACCACATTGATCTCAAGGAGAGTGTTCCTTTTATCTAACATAGTTTATTTTTATTTAACAGAGATAGTTGTCGGTAGTAAATTGTTATGAATATATAAAGTATATCTGTCTGTATATACATAGGTATATATATGTGTTAAATCAGTTACGATGAGTACAACTTCGCAATTTACCCAATGCAACAAACTCTTCGGATATATAAAATGTATTGTCATAAGAAAAATAATTGCACTATTCCCACATTTGAAATCCCCAATTTGAAATTACACATTATCCCCAATTTCAAAAATTCGAATTCTCTGATTCTAGCATTTTAAAAAATAGAGTTGCAATAAACATCTAATGATCGATACTTGCATTCGGAAAAACACTTTGTACATAAGAAATCGATTATGTTAAAATATATATAACATTAAAGAGGGGATAGCATCATAATATACAGGGTGTTTCAAAATTCTCTGTACAAATTTCAAAGAGAGAGAGGTAACACCAAGACAAACCTTTTTCATTTATGAATGTATGTCCACTAAAGTAACCATTTGGTGCTAGAGGACGCTGCTTGGCGGCGCTGCAATTGGCTAGAGAGGCGAAGTGGGAACGGAGAATTTGACATTCGTAAATCAGACAATTTAACTTGTAACATGGAGTGTTTCACGACTGCTGAGTTGGCTGATGATGCATCTGGCGTATGGGGCTACCAATGGAAATGGAAGAGCTGTTGTGAAAATGTACTGACAGTGCTTCCCAGACAGACATGTGTCAAAACACCAAACATTTGCGCCTTTGCACTGGCAACTGCGAGAAACTAAAAAATTCCATGCAAACATGCATGACATTGGTCGGGAGAGAACCATGCACACTCATGACATGGGAAAAGAGATCATACGGCGGATTGAGGACAATCAAGGCACAAGAGTAGTGTAGTAGTTGAGAGCTCTGGTGTGTAGTTGAGAGTTTCCCATGTTAACCTTAATTACAGTTGCAAGAAATACTAGGGTTCGAATCGATAATTATCAGTGCAACAAAAAAGCCACCAAAAATAACGAGAGGGGCCGATCGCATTTTGATTCACTGTTCTATTGTCGAATCTTCCTATCTCAATAACAAGAAGAGCGACGTGTTGCACAGTTTCGTGCCTGAAACACCTCCTGGCAATTTAATCGACACACATCCATTCTTCCCCATATATTTGCCGCTGAATAAAACGATTTTACGACGTTGGAATGAAAATAACCGATCAAAATAACAAAGTAATTGACATGAACAAGGAAAACGTGGCTTATATGTTACACATCAAACCCAAATCACAAGCACCCAAGCTCTTGCACATAGCCTCAGTGTGAAATTGTTGCATGAGCAGCGGTTACATCCGTTTCATCGTCAGAGGGTGCAACTTCAGGATTACCCTCTTTGTTTGGAATTCATGCGGTGGTTTCTGCAGCAGACCGCAGTGCATCCTGAATTTTCATCTCATGTGTTCTTCTCAGATGAGGCTTCTTTCCTACGTGAAGATGTGTTTAATGTGCACAATTCTTACGTTTGGGCGCACAAAATCCACATGTCACAACGGCACATGGCCATCAACAATGGTTAATCATCAATATATGGTCGGGTATCGTCCATGACATTTTGATTGGGCCATACCTGCTGCCTCCCCGACTCAACGGACAGATTTATCGGATATTTCTTGAACAAACTTTGCTGGGACTGCTGGAAAATGTTCCCGTGGCTATTCGAAGATGAATGTGGTTTAAACACGACGGGGTGCCAGCACACTTCAGGAATGACGTGCGGGATTATCTGAACGCCACTTTTGGGGCCGACGATAGGCTGGGGTGGACCCATCGCCTGACCATCAAGATCGCCCGATTTAACATGTATCGATTTCTTCCTCTGTGACACATGAAGAACCTCATGCACGAGACTCCTATTGACTCAGAAGAAGACCACGTCGCAAGAATCGCTGCCGCCACTGCAACTGTTAGCGAAATTCCGGGAATCTTTCAACATGTACTTCACTCAATGCTTCGAAGCTGTCATGCATGCAATGCTGTTATCGGTCGCAACTTTGAGCACCTTCTTTAAATAAAAATGTTGTTCACACTTGTTTCCATTCATTTGTGTACCAGCTCCACTGATATTTCTCTCAGCGCCCTCTAGCATTGAAAGGTTACTGCAGGGTACATACATTCATAGACGAAAAAAGTTGGTCTTGTTGTTCTCTATCTCCCATTGAAATTTGTACAGAGAGTTTGAAACACCCTGTATAATTGCGGTTTCCAGTGCTAAACGAGTGAATTCAATAGAATTTAGGCCATCCAACTGCATAAGAACCTATCCGATAAAATGCTGCATTTCGTCATGAAACGAATAATTAGAGTTGGAATGATTCTTGAGGAAGTTAAAAGTCACGGAGCAGGCAGCTCTTCGAATGAGTAAAGGATTTAGATAAACAGTAGCATATCTGTTTTCGCTTCGAAGGGCTGTTCCATAGTCACATTAAATAAAGATAAGTCCCAGATGCTCTGCTATACATTGACTGCACTACATCTATAGGGAGAATTCCTAAAAACACCACTACCTATGCTAGGGCAAGACAGTGCCACATGGACACAGCTCATCCAGGCTACCTATTTCGAGCAATCCTATAGAAGGAAGGCTCATCCATCGGTCAAAACCTAAATTTAATCTGTTCCCCAGTTAGCCACAAAGATAGAACTCTATGGAACCAAATTGACTTGGCTCCCAGGGTGGAGACTCTTGGTTTGGCTTCTCCATTGATAAGCCTGTCGACTGGAGATCCCACTCCCAATCACGAGCCTTCAACTTCTCCCTCTCCATAAAGACGAGCTGCAGCCCTCCCAGTGCATGGGGTGCATCCATGACGGAATTGCAGCGAACCTTCTCAGGTGTCAGGATGAGTCTGCCTAATCGGGCCCAGCCATGTCAATATCACAAAATATTGGACTTTGTAATTATTTTTGAGGATTGCATCAGCCAATCTGAGAGGTGGGGTAAAAAAGGTAATTAAGGGTGTGCATATTAATAAGGATTTTTTTAATGAAAGGGTGTGTATTTATACAGGGACATCAGTTTTGATAAGTGTTTAATTAATAAGGAATAAAAATAAAAATTCACAATAAATACAGGGAATATACAACTACCACGTTAAAGTATAAAAATATTTGGGAGTTTATTTATAAGACATAAAAATATCGTGTTCATTTACGAGGAAATAAAAATTCGGAGTTTTTTAATAAAGGAACGAAACTTTTGATAGCGGATTAATTAATGAGAGTTTGACAGTTTTGACAAGGTTTTTGATAAGGGGGTTTTTTAATGAGGCGGAGTCAAAAAATGGGACTTGGAAAAATTTCGGTTAAACTGGAGCAAAGTATAGTACTTTTGGTGTACACTAGATGGCGCCAAGGGTTTTAAATAAAGGGGAGGGATTTTATATGTATACACTAGATGGCACCACCAAAAATCGAAGACTATTTTCAGGTGAGTTAGGAAATTCATGGCGGCATAAAAAACACATGTGGGTCAACCAGGGGGTCTTTAAAGAGGGGGGCGTAAAAATGCAGGTGGGTCAACCAGGGGGGTCTTAAAAGAAGGGGGTCTGTAATCAAGGAAAATCGGGAACTTTTCGAGAAGGGGGCGTGGTCGAAAGCGCGATATCGGAGGAGTATTTGAAAGGGGGTGTGATCGAAAGTTATGTAACAGGAAATGAGAACCGGAAATGAGTTATGTGGCAGCTATGAAAAGTTAATTATTAATTATGTATATTTATAAGGGGCATGGTCAGTGACATCTTATCACGTGACCAGAATTGGGCGTGTTCTGTGACGTCATGTGGGAAGCAGTGCACAAAGGGGGATTCCTGGTGTGGGACTATACTACTCACATTCCTCTGCAAATAGCCATGGGAACAACGTCCAGCAGTCTCCGCAACGTTTCTTCAAGAAATACCCGATAAATCTGTTCATTGAGTCAGGAAGGAAGCAGGTATTGCCCAATCAAACTGTCATGGAAGATACCCGCCAAAACTTTGAAGTTGAACCATTGTTGATGATCATGCACCATTGTGTCATGTCGATTTTCGTGCGGCCAAACGTGAGAATTGTGCATATTAAACTCACTCTCAAGTGTGAAAGAGGCCTCATCTAAGAAGAGCATGTAAGCAGAAAATCAGGCTACACCGTGGTCTGCTGCAGAAACCAGTGCAAAAATTCCATACAAAGAGGGTAATCCTGAGATTTCAATGTCTGGACTCTCTGACAATGAAGCGGATATAACTGCTGCTTGTGCAACTCTCTCCACACGATGGACTTGTTAACACCGAGGCTATGTGCAGCAGCTCGCGTGCTGCACATAGATTATCCTCAATCCTCCGTAGGATCTCTTTTTCCATGTCAGGAGTGTGCATCATTCTCTCCCGACCAGTGGCATGCATATTTGCATGGAATTTTCCGATTTCGCGCAGTTGCCGGTGCAAACGCACAAATGTTTGGTGGTTTGGCACACGTTTGTTTGGGAAGCACCATCGGTACAACCACACAGCAGCTCTTCCATTTCCATTGGCAGCCCCATACACCAGATGCATGTCAACCATCTCAGCAGTCATGAAACACTCCATGTTACACGTGTCTGATTTACGAATGTCGACGGCAAACCAAAGTCCATTCCCACTTCGCTCCTCCAGCCAATTGCATCGCCGCCAAACAGCGCCCTCTAGCACCGAACGGTTGCGTCAGCAGGCATATACTCATAGACGAAAATCGTTTGTCTTGGTGTTCCCTATCTTCCGTTGAAATTTGTACAGAGAGTTTTGAAACACCTTTTATGTAACATAAATGTATAATATTATGCAGTTGGTTTCTTATGCAGAAATCAATATTGAGAAATCGAGTGAAAATTGAATTGCTTCAGGAATGCTTGCCACGCTAGTCCAGGAGCTGTGTAAACATGGCAGGGATCAATTTCATAGCATCTGATACATAGTCTTCTGAAATTCTCAAACACATCAGCTAAGAGGAGTACGTCGGTCTTCAGGTACAAGTCTTGATATTGGCCTAGTTTTTTTAAGTCGAAAGTGTTACATACTTTCATTGCATGGATAGTGTCTTCTTCCCCTTGCACTTCTTCTGTAAGTTGATTGTAAAACGCTTCACGTGGAGCTAATAACGTTTCTTCACACTTTTCGCTGCTGTCAATGTAATCGTAGGGGTAAACTCCTTTTCTCAAAACCAAGTATAGCCATTCAGTTTCAACATGTTCCTTCAAAATATGGAATTCTTCTGTCGATAGGTTATTGACTAGCTTCTCAAAAGATGCACTTAAATATTGATAAGAATGTATGAAATTCAAAGTTCCAAGGGAGAATGCTATGTATTTTTCCATATTATTGCGAATGCAATTAATCTTCTTATTTTTGATCATACTGATTCCTTGCATAATAAGATGGCTGTCATATCCCTTTAAATTATGAAATATAACTTGAATTTTATTTGTGAGCTAAAATTGAGATTACACGCTTTATGAGGGGCTCCTCGAAATTTGCCGGTTAAATGATCGTGATCTCTCACGCGATCTGCGTAGCATCACCTGCTTTTCACGCTTTTCTCATTTTTGACAACGAACTCGCATGTGTACAATCAGAGAAAGCTAAATTGAAACTCAACAGGCCTATTTATGCTGGATTCAGTATTCTAGACATTAATAAAATATTAATGTATAACTTTCATTATGACTATATTAGTCCAAAATATGGAGAAAAAGCTAAATTATTGTTCACTGATACAGATTCACTGTGCTACGAGCTTCAAACCGAGGACGTGTATGCCGATATGAAAGATGATATATATCATTTCGATACATCCGACTATCACATAGATCATGTTTTGCATAGTACGCATAATAAAAAGGTACTAGGTAAAATGAAAGATGAACTTTCAGGAGTACGTGTTAAAGAATTTGCAGGTCTTCATACCCTTGTTCAGAAAAGTGAATATTTGATTAACATACAACTGAAAAGTTGCATGTAATATTCACATGCTTGCACAAAAAGTGAATATTTGCAGGAAAAATAACGTTGCTGACTTGCATGTCACTAGAAATTAACGTTGTTGTAAGAAACGAAATTGTGACATTAACACCCTAATACTTAAAAAAATGAATACTTGTGGTTAAATTATTGTTACTACACTGCTTCGCACGTGCACATACTTGTAATAAACAGGGAAAAAAGTTTCGAACATAAAGAAACATGCATTCTAATGCGGGAATAATTACTAAACCCACTCTTACCTAAACACGAAATATGTATGTTAAGATTTACGCACGTAGTGAAACACATATGGGAATACATAATATTATCAAAAAACGTGTCTTTGCCAGAAAAATATCCACTTTCACATTATAAAACATAGTGTACTTACATACTTGTTCTAAGAATTCCACACTAGTATAGAAATATATATTCTCATGCAGGAAAAATAATTAAACCGATTATTACTTAGACATGAAATGCGCGTGTTAGATATCCTCGTGTAGTGAAACACGTATGTGAATACATATCATTGTCGAAAAACTTGTGCTTCCAGCGAAAAATAACCACCTTCGCCCTTATACACAGAGTTACCTTAACGCCTATGTGTTTGCATTTTTCTTCACGGAAGTAAACTACTAGCGACAATTGGCATCTTACGTTCTATCAAGTTTTGTTTCCCTTTGATAGGGGAGACAGTTTCTACAAGAATTCCTCCTCCTTGTGGGAAAAGTCATACTTTACATGTTCATATATGAAAATATTCCACACACTCCTAATTTCAGCCATGTCATGACTTTTTAGTTCAAATCTTAAATGCATATTTTCTATGGGAAATGCATCGTTCATTGACCAGGTTGTTTTTTTGGCAAAGTGCATGGTCATATCGCTACTGTGAGAAAGATTGTCCCCTGTGCCATTTTTGCATCGACGTCACCACCAGAACTGTCCCGCAGAAACTATACATTATCGTGGTTATCGGTTGGAAAAAATAAAAGAAATTGAAACTCAAGTGATGAAATGATACACCCCTGAATGTCATTTGAAAATTCGTGGATGTTAGTGCATGTTAACACTATCGCCACCTAACAAATAACGTGGGGAATAATGCTAAAAGTTTCTTTTCGCATTATTTCTACATCCTATGACACTGGGATTGAAATTTTCACACATTCTATTATTCTGCGAAACTCGTATCAGATGATACTTTTTTTGTTTTTCAATTTTTACACTGAATTTTTTGCGACATCGGTACCGTTTTGTAAAATACGTCGCACATTTCTTATGACATTAACAATTTTCTGTCTGGGTTCCTTCCAATGGTGATTTTCCCTTTCTAATGTACTTTATTTCCTTTTTCTGGCGGGATAAAACCATATTCTCCCGGTCACCGCTACATACCTTTTCAATTGTGATGAAACAGAACAAGAGGGCATTTTAAAATTAGCTGACTGCACGGTGCTTTTGCAGACTGTGAACTGTTGAGATGAGCTGTTAAGCCGAAAAGATCCCCCCCCCCCGAAGTTAAGACGGCAGCATAGGCTATCTTCCGTTGACCTATCCGATAAAATGCTACATTTCGTCATGAAACGAATAATTAGAGTTTGAATGGTTCTTGAGGAAGATAAAAGTCACGGAGTAGGCAGCTCTTCCAATGAGTAAAGGATTTAGATAAACAGTAGCATATCTGTTTTCGCTTCGAAGGGCTGTTCCATAGGTCAGTGCGAATGTGTCCCATTACCTTTGGGTCATCACCGACTGCCTGTTCGCACCGGGTGTCTCTGGCTCACTTCTTCGAATTAAGCACCAAGGTAGTGTTAAATTTTAAGAAGTGCGTGAGTATATGTAGGGGATTTTCCTATTTTTAAAAAGGTATTTCTGGACTTGGGATGTTTCACACAGAGTGTCTCTTAATTTATAAAGACATTATTTTTTGTCTGTCACTTATATTCAATATACTCTCTATGTGAGAACATTGATTCTTGTGACATAAGTGCAGAATTCTTTTACTGATGCCCGATCAGAACATATAGGTCAGAGTATACGACTCGTCCCTCACCAGTGCGAACCATCAGATTGTCGTTGGGGTTGCGAAAAGACATTATTGGGGGTGACTGATTAAGCACATAATTCACCGGTCCGTCATGGTTGGGTCTGGGGGGAAAGATTCATCAGTCCGCGATCATTAACCAAGTACATGTCTTTTGCATGAAAGGTATATCAGTGTCGCTTTTCTGCACAAGGGAAAAATTCGTTTTCACAGATGTCACTGAACATTAATAAGTATCCAAAAGTTATTGATGAGGTTTGTACTTTTAAATTATTACTGAAATTTTTAGTTAGGCGGATTTTTATGTTACCGAATCGAAGAAGCTTTCTCATGTAGGTTGTTCCATAGATATACCGATATAATCGCGGAAGTATTTCCTAAATTTTGACGATCAGTCCAGCTGCCAATAAAATTTCGTTGGATTAGCTCAGGTAAGTTGAGAGTTGTTATCAGTATACATATATCGATCGAGTAAGACTTATTAAGTGTATTATTTTTATAGTAGCTTAGTGTATAAGGGTATTTTATAGTATTTGTTAAAACTAATGTCCCCTACACTATCAATATACATTCATGTGGGACTTGGATGTAGAATTAAAGTTAGATGTTTTACGCACCGTAAGCAGAAACGCAAGGGAACTCCCAACGTATGAATTGTTTTCTACGTTTAGCATTGCTTACTTTCTCTTACATTTCAACTCTGTACAAAAATTTTTTACAGAATTATTTTTTACCCTATGAAAGACAACTGACCTTGCAAAGCGTAATGAACACGCGTGTAGTAACGACGGTCGCAACGCAAAATAAAATTTCATCAACGTAATGAGTCATTGGTTTTGTGATCGCATGTTCACCGGCAAACGGTGGAAAAGACGATTTTTAAAAATTGTGAGAGCGTTTAGAATTCTAGATTTAAAAAAAATGATATATCATTTTCAAACAATTAGCTGATTTTTCATCCGAGGAAGAAATAATATTTTGTTATCGATTTTTACTGAGTAACCTTTCTTCCTAGGAAAGAGTAATATTTTGCATCATATGTTGAAGATAAAACGACAATAATTATTAGGAATAAAAAGTTTTAAACTTGTGATCGCGTAACGGATATACGGGAATTAAATAAGTTAGTTTTATTCATTATTCTTTTGCAATCACGATGTCTTTGAAGTGAATTAGTAAAGGAAAACAAATTAATAAATTGGGAGATGATTGAAATTTGTAAGGAATTTTTTATCCGTGATTCGTGCGGTTTTTTGAAAAGGTTTAGTATAACATGAAAATAAATAAATAAATAAATAAATACCCCCTCAAGCAGCTGCTTGCCACAGAGGTCTGACAGTAGCCTGTCAGTTTATATGCCATAGTAGAAGGTCTGTGAGGTTGGCAGGATCTCAGCAGAAAAACAACACGAACATCCATGCCTTACCCGGGGCTCGAACCCAGATCCCAAGCGCGCTAACCACTCGGCCATGGGAAATTATACGGAGCGTAATAAATTGAGACTCGGCAGAAATAAGAATTTAACGTAAAATCACTTTATCGTTCCAAATCAAGTCATGACGCGGAAAGTGCAGTGCAGAATATGCGTGAACACAAATATCTGATGGCAACATCCTTAAACCCTGGCCTGAAAAAAAGGGGGGTAGAATTGGGGGTGACAATGCGGTTTAGTTAATCAGAAGGGCTGTCAATGAGTGACATCTCTGGACTTAGAAAAATTTCGAGATATGTCCGAAAACTACGATCAAGAGTGTGAGTGGGTTTTCCGCAAATGGTGGTCGCGGGTACGGGTGAGGTACCGAACGCTTGTTGCGAAACGTATGTCGCAGGACTCAGAATTATATGAAGGTCGATATCACAAAATATTGGACATTGTAATTATTTTTGAGGATTATGTCAGCCAATCTGAGAGGTGGAGTAAAAAATGTAATAAAAGATGTGCTTATTAATAAGGGTTTTTAATAAGGGGGTGCATATTATTAAAGGGGACATCAGTTTTGATAAATGTTTAATTAATAAGGAATAAAAATAAAAATTCGCAATAAATACAGGGAATATACTACTACTATGTTAAAGTATAAAAATATTTGGGAGTTGATTTATAAGACCTAACAATCTCGTGTTCATTTACAGGGAAATAAAAATTCGGAGTTTTTTAATAAAGGGACGGAACTTTTGATAACGGATTAATTAACGAGGGTGTGACAGTTTTGATAGGGTGTTTAATAAACGGAAGGGATTTTTGATAAAGGGGGTGGGACTTTTGATAACGGATTAATTAAAGAGGGTGTGGCAGTTTTGACAAGGTTTTTGATAAGGGGGGTTTTTTAATGATGGGGAGTCAAAAAATGGAACTTGGAACAATTTCGGTTAAACTAGAGCAAAGTATAGTACTTATGGTGTACACTAGGTGGCGCCAAGGGTTTTTAATAAAGGGGGAGGGATTTTTAATAAGGGTTTTTTTTAATGAGGGGGAGTCAAAAATTGGGACTTGGAAAATTTTTGGTTGTATTCATGACATACACTAGACGACACCACCAAAAGTTGAAGAATTTTTTCAGGTGAGTTAAAAAATACAGGTGGGTCAACCAGGGGATCTTTAAAGAGGGGGGCTTAAAAATACAGGTGGGTCAACCAGGGGGGTCTTAAAAGAAGCGGGTTAAAATACAGGCGAGTCAACTAGGTGGTCTGTAATCAAGAAAAATCGTGAACTTTTTGAGAAGGGGCGTGATCAAAAGCGCGATATCGGAGGAGTTTAGCTGTTCATACTACCTATTTAAGGGGGTGTTCTCGAAAGTTATGTAACAGGAAATTAGAACCGAAAATGAGTTATGTAACAGTTATGATATCATCATCATCATCATCATCCTCAAGCAGCCCTGGGCTATAGAGGTACAAACAGAACATGCAATTTAGTTCTCCAAGCAAGTCTGTCCTGACTTACATCTACTGCATCTGGTCACTGCACACCAATTCTAATAAGGTCCTGTTTAACATTGTCTGCCCAAAGCATCCTAGATCTCTCCCTCTTTCTAAGACCTATAGGCACACTGTTCATAACCCTATTCGCCAATCCATAATCATTCATATGGGCAACATGGAAAAAACCAAAGGAGTCTCTCTCGGCACAATACGCTGCTTAAAGGAGGTTGCAAACTTTTTTGCCTAACCTCATCATTAGTTACAAAGTTGATTCACCTAATGCCCAAGATACTACGTAAGCATTTGGAATCAAAAGCATCTAGTTTCCTGTTATCTTGTTTACAAAGTATCCAAGTTTCTCTATCATAACTAACCCTAGAAACAACCAAACTATTATACAGTCTAATTTTAGTCTTTAGGTGTATACGCCTATTTCTCCACAATAGATTCTTAAAAGTCCCGGCAGCAATCCCTATTCGTCTGTTAATCTCATGCCGCACATCACCAGTATCGGTTACATAGATCCCAAGGTAATTAAACTGTGACACCTGCTCAAGACTGCAACCATTCAGATTAACTGAATCACAACCTGCCTGACCAATTTTCATCACTTTCGTTTTCTCTCTGTTTATAACCAACCTACTCTAATACCAGTTTCATCAACAGCTCGAATGAAAGAGTTCATCTCATCAACATCATTTGCCAAAAGGGCTAAATCATCAGCATAATCTAAATCAGAAATTTTAATATCTCCAGTCCATTTAAGGCCAAAATCTTTCCCTTGAAGTGAATTTCGCATAACATAATCAATAAACAAACTAAAGAGAAAAGGAGACAAAATGCACCCTTGTCGAACACCAGAACTAATGCTAAACCAATTGCTACAAGCCGTACCAACTCTCACACACGACTCAGTGTTATTATAAAGAGCTTTCATTATGTTAACGAACTTGTCAGGTATTTCATATGATCTCACAATCAACCACAAATTAAGACGATCAACAGAGTCGGAAACCTTTTTGAAATCAACAAAACTAGCAACGAAAGGTTTCTGAAACTCTGAACATTTCTCAAGAATCTGCCTAATTGAAAATATCTGATCTACACATCCCCTACCACCTCTGAATCCACATTGCTCATCACGCAATTGACTGTCAACCAGATTCTTAATTCTATTAAGCACAATCATGGAAAGAACTTTACCTGGAACAGAGAGTAGGCTGATACCCCTATAGTTTTCACAAGAACTGCGATCACCTTTTTTGAAAATAATGATAACAGTAGCTCTGGTAAAATCCTTTTGGAACCATGCCTTTATCATAAAAGATATTCAAAATTTCCGTCATCCAAGTGGTAACCTAAACATTCCCAGCTCTGAGCATTTCTGTAGTAATTTCATTTATCCCCTAGGGATTTATGAAGTTTAAGTTTAGAAATAGCCAAAGTCACTTCAGATTGTGTTATAGAGCCAACATTAAAGCCCCCAATACTTTTATCATCACTACAAACAATGGGAGTAGAACTAACCACATTGTTTAGAACATCACTGAAATGCTGACAGAATTCTCACCATCTATAACCTTACCTTGTTTATCCTCCAATCCCTGTATACCTGTCCGTTTTCTACCACACAAAACATTAACTATCAGGTACAACTCTCTGCTGCTGCTCTGTTTAACTGCTTCCTCTGTTTTGTCAGCCAAGCCATCAAGCCAAAAATTCTTATCAGCAGCTAACTGATCCTTTACACTACACACTTTACTTTAGGTTCTCTGTAATGCTTTCTATTAGGACTAGTAGGGTATTGATTAAGGACATTCCTGCAGTTCTTTCTTTCCGAAATAAGCTCAAGTGCCTTTTCACACAGATAATTCTGTCTCCTCGGCTCCTTTTTTCCTAAAGGAGTACTGTTAGTGTCCAAAAAAGCCTGTTTAAACAGCTCCCATTGTTCCTCAACTTCAGCAGTAAGCAAACCATGACTGTCATAATGACTAAGTAACATTACCATGATAGGTTGATTACCATGATAAATTTTTTAACCCTAGCACAACACTTTTTAAGTTTAAGTTGCAACACAATTATAACAAGGTAATGATCAGATCCAATTTCAGCTCCCCTATATGAACCGGTATTCCTAACAGAACTAGCCAATTTGCTGTTATTTAATATATAATCAATCATATTCTTATGCAGCCCATCGGGTGAAACCCATGTGTACTTATGTATGTCGCGGTGTTTGTGATAAGTGTTAGTTATTCTGAATCCATTGAGTTTACTTACCTGTAGGAGACCTTGCCCTTTGCCATTGCAGCTACCAATACCAAAAGGGCCTATCACCCCTCCCCAAAGGTCAGAGTCAGTACCAACTTTGGCATTGAAGTCACCTAGAACAAGGGTAATATCTCCTTTCTTGACAGAATTCAAAATATCCTTAAGTTGTCCGTAAAACCTATCCTTCTCATCCTCATCAGCATCCTCAGTGGGGGCATAACAGCAGATAACTTTCAAGTCTTTAACGGTTATCTGAAATTTTGCTGTAAGAAACCTTTCATTAATGCACTCATATCCTAGAAGAGCATCACTAGCGTGTCTGCTGAGAAGCAGACCCACGCCTTGGTGATGCTTATTGTCGTCCCTCCATGAAATGAGAAATTTAAGATTATTTTTAAGAATCTGACCTTTATCTGTCCATCTGGTCTCTTGCAAGCCGAGAATATCTAAATTATAAGGGTGGAATTCTTTTGTGAGGACATCAAGAGAAAAAGCTCTGTGCAGAGTCCTCACATTCCAACTACCTAAGGAGAGAAAATGTTTAGTGGGATGTTTAAAGAAACTATGTTTATTGAGAGAGGGAATGCCGTCAATATCAAACAGCCCCCTAATCGCAGACATGGGGCAAAGACCCGTTCCCCCACCACTAAAGGCTGAAGCCATCTACACTGGAAGACTTCAAGCAGCCCTGGGCTATAGAGGTACAAACAGAACATGCAATTTAGTTCTCCAAGCAAGTCTGTCCTGACTTACATCTACTGCATCTGGTCACTGCACACCAATTCTAATAAGGTCCTGTTTAACATTGTCTGCCCAAAGCATCCTAGATCTCTCCCTCTTTCTAAGACCTATAGGCACACTGTTCATAACCCTATTCGCCAATCCATAATCATTCATATGGGCAACATGGAAAAAACCAAAGGAGTCTCTCTCGGCACAATACGCTGCTTAAAGGAGGTTGCAAACTTTTTTGCCTAACCTCATCATTAGTTACAAAGTTGATTCACCTAATGCCCAAGATACTACGTAAGCATTTGGAATCAAAAGCATCTAGTTTCCTGTTATCTTGTTTACAAAGTATCCAAGTTTCTCTATCATAACTAACCCTAGAAACAACCAAACTATTATACAGTCTAATTTTAGTCTTTAGGTGTATACGCCTATTTCTCCACAATAGATTCTTAAAAGTCCCGGCAGCAATCCCTATTCGTCTGTTAATCTCATGCCGCACATCACCAGTATCGGTTACATAGCTCCCAAGGTAATTAAACTGTGTCACCTGTCAAGACTGCAACCATTCAGATTAACTGAATCACAACCTGCCTGACCAATTTTCATCACTTTCGTTTTCTCTCTGTTTATAACCAACCTACTCTAATACCAGTTTCATCAACAGCTCGAATGAAAGAGTTCATCTCATCAACATCATTTGCCAAAAGGGCTAAATCATCAGCATAATCTAAATCAGAAATTTTAATATCTCCAGTCCATTTAAGGCCAAAATCTTTCCCTTGAAGTAAATTTCGCATAACATAATCAATAAACAAACTAAAGAGAAAAGGAGACAAAATGCACCCTTGTCGAACACCAGAACTAATGCTAAACCAATTGCTACAAGCCGTACCAACTCTCACACACGACTCAGTGTTATTATAAAGAGCTTTCATTATGTTAACGAACTTGTCAGGTATTTCATATGATCTCACAATCAACCACAAATTAAGACGATCAACAGAGTCGGAAGCCTTTTTGAAATCAACAAAACTAGCAACGAAAGGTTTCTGAAACTCTGAACATTTCTCAAGAATCTGCCTAATTGAAAATATCTGATCTACACATCCCCTACCACCTCTGAATCCACATTGCTCATCACGCAATTGACTGTCAACCAGATTCTTAATTCTATTAAGCACAATCATGGAAAGAACTTTACCTGGAACAGAGAGTAGGCTGATACCCCTATAGTTTTCACAAGAACTGCGATCACCTTTTTTGAAAATAATGATAACAGTAGCTCTGGTAAAATCCTTTTGGAACCATGCCTTTATCATAAAAGATATTCAAAATTTCCGTCATCCAAGTGGTAACCTAAACATTCCCAGCTCTGAGCATTTCTGTAGTAATTTCATTTATCCCCTAGGGATTTATGAAGTTTAAGTTTAGAAATAGCCAAAGTCACTTCAGATTGTGTTATAGAGCCAACATTAAAGCCCCCAATACTTTTATCATCACTACAAACAATGGGAGTAGAACTAACCACATTGTTTAGAACATCACTGAAATGCTGACAGAATTCTCACCATCTATAACCTTACCTTGTTTATCCTCCAATCCCTGTATACCTGTCCGTTTTCTACCACACAAAACATTAACTATCAGGTACAACTCTCTGCTGCTGCTCTGTTTAACTGCTTCCTCTGTTTTGTCAGCCAAGCCATCAAGCCAAAAATTCTTATCAGCAGCTAACTGATCCTTTACACTACACACTTTACTTTAGGTTCTCTGTAATGCTTTCTATTAGGACTAGTAGGGTATTGATTAAGGACATTCCTGCAGTTCTTTCTTTCCGAAATAAGCTCAAGTGCCTTTTCACACAGATAATTCTGTCTCCTCGGCTCCTTTTTTCCTAAAGGAGTACTGTTAGTGTCCAAAAAAGCCTGTTTAAACAGCTCCCATTGTTCCTCAACTTCAGCAGTAAGCAAACCATGACTGTCATAATGACTAAGTAACCTTACCATGATAGGTTGATTACCATGATAAATTTTTTAACCCTAGCACAACACTTTTTAAGTTTAAGTTGCAACACAATTATAACAAGGTAATGATCAGATCCAATTTCAGCTCCCCTATATGAACCGGTATTCCTAACAGAACTAGCCAATTTGCTGTTATTTAATATATAATCAATCATATTCTTATGCAGCCCATCGGGTGAAACCCATGTGTACTTATGTATGTCGCGGTGTTTGTGATAAGTGTTAGTTATTCTGAATCCATTGAGTTTACTTACCTGTAGGAGACCTTGCCCTTTGCCATTGCAGCTACCAATACCAAAAGGGCCTATCACCCCTCCCCAAAGGTCAGAGTCAGTACCAACTTTGGCATTGAAGTCACCTAGAACAAGGGTAATATCTCCTTTCTTGACAGAATTCAAAATATCCTTAAGTTGTCCGTAAAACCTATCCTTCTCATCCTCATCAGCATCCTCAGTGGGGGCATAACAGCAGATAACTTTCAAGTCTTTAACGGTTATCTGAAATTTTGCTGTAAGAAACCTTTCATTAATGCACTCATATCCTAGAAGAGCATCACTAGCGTGTCTGCTGAGAAGCAGACCCACGCCTTGGTGATGCTTATTGTCGTCCCTCCATGAAATGAGAAATTTAAGATTATTTTTAAGAATCTGACCTTTATCTGTCCATCTGGTCTCTTGCAAGCCGAGAATATCTAAATTATAAGGGTGGAATTCTTTTGTGAGGACATCAAGAGAAAAAGCTCTGTGCAGAGTCCTCACATTCCAACTACCTAAGGAGAGAAAATGTTTAGTGGGATGTTTAAAGAAACTATGTTTATTGAGAGAGGGAATGCCGTCAATATCAAACAGCCCCCTAATCGCAGACATGGGGCAAAGACCCGTTCCCCCACCACTAAAGGCTGAAGCCATCTACACTGGAAGACTTCAAGCAGCCCTGGGCTATAGAGGTACAAACAGAACATGCAATTTAGTTCTCCAAGCAAGTCTGTCCTGACTTACATCTACTGCATCTGGTCACTGCACACCAATTCTAATAAGGTCCTGTTTAACATTGTCTGCCCAAAGCATCCTAGATCTCTCCCTCTTTCTAAGACCTATAGGCACACTGTTCATAACCCTATTCGCCAATCCATAATCATTCATATGGGCAACATGGAAAAAACCAAAGGAGTCTCTCTCGGCACAATACGCTGCTTAAAGGAGGTTGCAAACTTTTTTGCCTAACCTCATCATTAGTTACAAAGTTGATTCACCTAATGCCCAAGATACTACGTAAGCATTTGGAATCAAAAGCATCTAGTTTCCTGTTATCTTGTTTACAAAGTATCCAAGTTTCTCTATCATAACTAACCCTAGAAACAACCAAACTATTATACAGTCTAATTTTAGTCTTTAGGTGTATACGCCTATTTCTCCACAATAGATTCTTAAAAGTCCCGGCAGCAATCCCTATTCGTCTGTTAATCTCATGCCGCACATCACCAGTATCGGTTACATAGCTCCCAAGGTAATTAAACTGTGTCACCTGCTCAAGACTGCAACCATTCAGATTAACTGAATCACAACCTGCCTGACCAATTTTCATCACTTTCGTTTTCTCTCTGTTTATAACCAACCTACTCTAATACCAGTTTCATCAACAGCTCGAATGAAAGAGTTCATCTCATCAACATCATTTGCCAAAAGGGCTAAATCATCAGCATAATCTAAATCAGAAATTTTAATATCTCCAGTCCATTTAAGGCCAAAATCTTTCCCTTGAAGTGAATTTCGCATAACATAATCAATAAACAAACTAAAGAGAAAAGGAGACAAAATGCACCCTTGTCGAACACCAGAACTAATGCTAAACCAATTGCTACAAGCCGTACCAACTCTCACACACGACTCAGTGTTATTATAAAGAGCTTTCATTATGTTAACGAACTTGTCAGGTATTTCATATGATCTCACAATCAACCACAAATTAAGACGATCAACAGAGTCGGAAGCCTTTTTGAAATCAACAAAACTAGCAACGAAAGGTTTCTGAAACTCTGAACATTTCTCAAGAATCTGCCTAATTGAAAATATCTGATCTACACATCCCCTACCACCTCTGAATCCACATTGCTCATCACGCAATTGACTGTCAACCAGATTCTTAATTCTATTAAGCACAATCATGGAAAGAACTTTACCTGGAACAGAGAGTAGGCTGATACCCCTATAGTTTTCACAAGAACTGCGATCACCTTTTTTGAAAATAATGATAACAGTAGCTCTGGTAAAATCCTTTTGGAACCATGCCTTTATCATAAAAGATATTCAAAATTTCCGTCATCCAAGTGGTAACCTAAACATTCCCAGCTCTGAGCATTTCTGTAGTAATTTCATTTATCCCCTAGGGATTTATGAAGTTTAAGTTTAGAAATAGCCAAAGTCACTTCAGATTGTGTTATAGAGCCAACATTAAAGCCCCCAATACTTTTATCATCACTACAAACAATGGGAGTAGAACTAACCACATTGTTTAGAACATCACTGAAATGCTGACAGAATTCTCACCATCTATAACCTTACCTTGTTTATCCTCCAATCCCTGTATACCTGTCCGTTTTCTACCACACAAAACATTAACTATCAGGTACAACTCTCTGCTGCTGCTCTGTTTAACTGCTTCCTCTGTTTTGTCAGCCAAGCCATCAAGCCAAAAATTCTTATCAGCAGCTAACTGATCCTTTACACTACACACTTTACTTTAGGTTCTCTGTAATGCTTTCTATTAGGACTAGTAGGGTATTGATTAAGGACATTCCTGCAGTTCTTTCTTTCCGAAATAAGCTCAAGTGCCTTTTCACACAGATAATTCTGTCTCCTCGGCTCCTTTTTTCCTAAAGGAGTACTGTTAGTGTCCAAAAAAGCCTGTTTAAACAGCTCCCATTGTTCCTCAACTTCAGCAGTAAGCAAACCATGACTGTCATAATGACTAAGTAACCTTACCATGATAGGTTGATTACCATGATAAATTTTTTAACCCTAGCACAACACTTTTTAAGTTTAAGTTGCAACACAATTATAACAAGGTAATGATCAGATCCAATTTCAGCTCCCCTATATGAACCGGTATTCCTAACAGAACTAGCCAATTTGCTGTTATTTAATATATAATCAATCATATTCTTATGCAGCCCATCGGGTGAAACCCATGTGTACTTATGTATGTCGCGGTGTTTGTGATAAGTGTTAGTTATTCTGAATCCATTGAGTTTACTTACCTGTAGGAGACCTTGCCCTTTGCCATTGCAGCTACCAATACCAAAAGGGCCTATCACCCCTCCCCAAAGGTCAGAGTCAGTACCAACTTTGGCATTGAAGTCACCTAGAACAAGGGTAATATCTCCTTTCTTGACAGAATTCAAAATATCCTTAAGTTGTCCGTAAAACCTATCCTTCTCATCCTCATCAGCATCCTCAGTGGGGGCATAACAGCAGATAACTTTCAAGTCTTTAACGGTTATCTGAAATTTTGCTGTAAGAAACCTTTCATTAATGCACTCATATCCTAGAAGAGCATCACTAGCGTGTCTGCTGAGAAGCAGACCCACGCCTTGGTGATGCTTATTGTCGTCCCTCCATGAAATGAGAAATTTAAGATTATTTTTAAGAATCTGACCTTTATCTGTCCATCTGGTCTCTTGCAAGCCGAGAATATCTAAATTATAAGGGTGGAATTCTTTTGTGAGGACATCAAGAGAAAAAGCTCTGTGCAGAGTCCTCACATTCCAACTACCTAAGGAGAGAAAATGTTTAGTGGGATGTTTAAAGAAACTATGTTTATTGAGAGAGGGAATGCCGTCAATATCAAACAGCCCCCTAATCGCAGACATGGGGCAAAGACCCGTTCCCCCACCACTAAAGGCTGAAGCCATCTACACTGGAAGACTTCCTCCAATTTAGAATTTGACGATGCCAATAGAAGCAAAGATTCAGGTCCTGCGATGACCTCTGCTCAGGATTATCCACCAGCTGATAAACATATCGTGTGAATCTATTCACTTGGGGCTGCAACCCAGAAACAAACAGAAAACACAGCGGAAGATTTTCTCTCCACAGAATCCCACCAGTGCAGCAAATTCAGGATCTATAATCAAGCTCAGAGCCATAATTCCGTTCAGGTTGGTATATATGGTCAGCACCAGGACTCTATGTGGTTGACCACCCCTTAGCAGGGTAGAAAAAAAAAAAGAAAAGTAGCCGTAGTTGTCCAGATTAGTAGGTCTCACTAATCTGGCAGCCCTCTCCTTCTTTCACTTCCACAAGAGAGTAACGGACAAGCAAATAGTTTGATTGCTAATTAGTTGAGAGAACTTTAATTTGTATAACAGATTTACGAAATGAAATGTAAATAAATTTAATGTAATTCAATTTTTTTCAACGATTCCATGTTTTTATTACCGTATTGGGAATTTTTTTTGTATTGTGGAGTACTTAATTGATTAGATAAATATACAGGAAAAATTTATATTAGCAGGGTGGAATGTTAACAGGATGTCGTCACCTGACATGTTATCAGGAGCTAATCACTTAACATGCTATCAGGAGGTCGTGGGTTCAGATCCCACCCGGCTAATGACAATTTCTCTATATTTATCTAACAAATTTCTACCAGGTGATTCTGATAAATTCTATTATTTCAACAACAATGCGTACGCTCGTTTTCGGCATATCGGCTTAAAAAAAAAACGCGCCGTTTGGCTGATCATGTGCACTAAACTGTAAAGTGACTTCTGGACCAGAGCCTGCAATTACAATCAACTACATTCCCAATGACTAACTCTATGGTATAATGCTTAAAGCCACTAACAGAGGATGATTGTTCGGAGGCTGGTCACTAAATGGTCAGAGCACCTGACATGTTATCAGGAGGTCGTGAATTCAGATCTCACCCGACTAATGACATTTTTCCTCTATATTTATCTAACAAATTACTACCTGAAAAATTCTATTATTTCTGAAAAATTCTATTATTTCTGAAAAAAAAATTTAAAATATTTTTCTAAAGCTATTGTTTGACTCACAAACGAGTACAACTTAAGTTGGCTGTTGAAAATAACAATCCGAAAAGTTACATGGCACATATAATCTATATTACATATGAGTAGTTTACTCCCACCCTATGGTAGCCCCATTAATGCTTTCCCCCTATGACATCACTGACCACGCCCATTTCCGACCACGCCCCTAATTAATTACTAACTAATAACCAATTAATTACTAATTAATAACCAATTAATAACCAATGAATTACTAATTAATAACCAATTAATAACTAATTAATAACCAGCTAATAACTAATTAATAACCCATAATTAATTAAAATTAATTAAAAATTAATTAATCCCTTTATTAAAAACCCCATTTATTAAAAAATTCCTCCCCTCCCCCCCCTTTTTACCCGTGGCGCCATCTGGTAACTACGAGGAGTACTATTTTTGGAAAAACCCCTATTTCAGCTCTAATTTCCTGATTTTTGACTACCCTTTATTAAAAATTTCTCCCCCTTATTAGAAAAAAACCCCTTCCTCCTCCCTTTTAACCCCTGGCGCCATCTAGTGACTAAGAGGAGTACTATTTTCCGAAAAACTTCTATTTTAACTCTAATTTCCTGATTTGTGATTCCCCCTTTATTAAAAATTCCTCCCCCTTATTAAAAACCCCTTCCTCCTCCCCCTTTAACCCCTGGCGCCATCTAGTGACTATGAGGAGTACTATTTTCCGAAAAACTCTTATTTTAACTCTAATTTCCCAATTTTTGATTCAACCTCCTCATTAAAAAAATCCCCCTATCAAACGTTCCGCCCCATTTATTAAAATTCTCTCCCGCTTTTAACCCCTGGCGCCATCTAGTGACTATAATGTCGGATAAAAACCTCGATTTTAGTCGTAATTAAATTTTGATGGGTGGCAACGATCGGATGATGTAAGACTCAGAATAGTTGCAACGGTAGCAACCTGGCGCAGAAAGGGATGATGCAAGTCTCTAAATAATTGCAAAATTTTCTATAGCAGTCACTCACAGAAAATCAATTCCCAAAGTTGTATTACCCATTTTTATTCCTTATTAATTAAACACTCATTAAAATCCCCTTTACTAAACCCCCTTATCAAAAGTTCACTCTATTAAAACTTCGCAAACTCCCATCCTTTACAAGTCCACTAAACTTAGAAAATCAACTCCCAAAGTTGTATATTCCCTGTATTACCAAATTTATTCCTTAGTAATTAAACACTTATCAAAAACTTCATCCATTAAATTCCCATGGTCGGTCCTTCATGTGGTAAATCAGATTTCTCTAGGCGCATTTAATCGGTGCCATCCAACGTCCTGAATTAAAAAAAAAATCCTTTCTGATGCAATGATTTGAACCCGCTACCTTAGTGTCCACGTTCATCTGAAATTTGCGAAGTCCACTAAACTCTGGAATGGCAACACACGGATGATGCATTTTTGGAATTCGTTGAGTCATGCATGTAACAACAAGCAGGTCAGCGTATGTGTCCAGGTCTCTTCTTATCGGGGGAGGGGGGAGGTGAGGGTCAAGAGGAATGTCACCACATGCTGTCTGCAGCACCGTATTTACATCTGCTACTAATAAATGAAAATATTTCGGATGAAGCTTTAGCTCATGTGTTTACTTCGAACGCATCTCGCGAAGGTCAGCCTTGAATGTGTCAAGAGATGTATCAAAGGTTGTTTATGAAATAACATTTCCCTGTATAAGCTCGCACCCTGCTTGCTACGTCATTTCTTTGCTGCTAGTCAGAAGTTTCACTGTTAGTCACAAGTTCTGCTCTTAGTTTTGAAGTCTCTCTTTGATCACTATGGAGAAAACCACCCTCTCATTCAGTGAAGTTGTTCGCTCTATACTCGTGAGTGTCGGTATCCCCTCATACCAGAAAGCCATATCGTACGAAAAATGCCTGCAGATTGTGATGAATATATTGACCGAAAACATCTTACAAGCTCTGAGCATTGTGTGTGATGGTGAGACCATCACCATAGAACCGCACGAAGTGGCTCACCCATATTTATGCAGAGTGTGTTTTGCCTAAGAAGTGGCATTAAAACACGCTGAAAACATGGACTATGGGGCTGTGGTGGAGGATGCTATGACCTCTTTAGAGATAGCTAACATCGTTGAAGTTGTAGCATAACAAGAGAAAAAAGAAAATATTCTTTTCAGAACCACTTCATTTGTGTCGAAAGGATTACTGATCGTACAGTTTCTGTTCACAACTCTTACTTCTCTATCTACACGTTTCTTCTATATCTCTACATTCGATTCAATCTCACCCCGGTTAACAGAGTAAATTTTATAGAGTGTTTAACCTTCAGTTAAAATGATAATTTTACACACTATATTTGTACTAACAACTCTTATTACGTATAAGTAGTTTTTGTTGCTAGGATCCCTCTCCACTTTTAAAATTTAGATCTTACACATTCTTGCACACCCGACAGTCTTTTCATATTAATATACGTATTTTTATAACCGTTATAAAGTCCGTTTTAATCAACACTTATTTCTTTTAACCCCGCGACTATTGGTTGTCGCATTTTTACTAGAAGAAGGACTACCCTGCAGTAACTGTTTAACTGCCCCGCAGAAAATAAAAAATGCTATTGGGTAAAAAAATTTATAAAAATTAGTAAAAGGGGAAAAAAATCTGATTTTATTCGTCATGATGAAAAATATTGAAGGTAATAGGGTCGACCTAAAAGACCCGTGTTCGGATCCTCACCCCGGACCACGTTTTACTGCCGGATGGTTTCTAACAAAAGTCCTACGAAATTAAAAACTCCCCTGTTACGCGACATTGTTTAAAAACACTTATTACGGATGTATCCTCAGTACATGATGCAAACTCTTTCCTAGAAAGTAACGTTACTCAAAGAAAAATCAGCTATGGGAGTAATTATTAATCTACAAGCGCTCGCACAGTTTATAAAAATCGTCTCTTCCACCGTTTATCGGCGAACGTGGAGACGCTGAGGAAATTCACGTTGCGGCATCAGTTACATGCTTTTACCGGGTAAAGACTGCACGACAGAATGCTATAGAAAGTAAGAATGCTAAAAGTAGAATCCATACGTTTCCATAAAAAACTTTAGTTCCAGCATGAGTTAAAGGAGTAGGGAACATTAGTTTTAACACTAACCTACTATGCAGATCAAAAAACAATACCTTTACAAACTATGAGTGTGAAAAATCTCAAGTCCAGCAATACCCTTCTAAATATAGGCACACGCTCTCACTTCAACATCGCCCCTGTTACAAAAGCTATCATTGTCACGTGATTCTAAAGCGGGGAGACGTGCGCGAAGCAACTGGTGACGTACAAAGGTCACGGTGCACTCACCCACGCTGACCTTTGGGACAGCAGTGGAAACAGATAAAATAATTAGATATGGTTCGACTTACTTTGAGAAACCACTCGCACCGTCCAAAAGCCTAATGAGAAAGTTAATTACTGTTTCCTGTCGAATGCTCCACTTTATCAGATCTCCATGTAGGGTGCTTTCGGATCTTAAGTTATCGCGTTCTCCAAGCGGTCAGCCGATTTTACAAGGTCGACATCACAATTAAAGAATGTATCGGTTACAGGAAGAACAGGGTTTGACCTCGTACATTAGAAAAAGAAACAATTGTTAATGTCATAAGAATTGTGTGACGTATAATTCCGTGGAAAAACTTAATACGAAATCTTTAGCATTATTCCCTGCGTCCTTTGTTAGGTGATCGTGTTAACATCCTTATACGCTCTCACTTCAAATTTTCATATGACATTCGGGAGTTATCACTTAAGTTTCAACTTTTATTTTTCCAACCGCAATAATGTACCGTTTCTGCAGAACACTGGTGACTTCGATGCAAAGGACGATCTTTCTCACAGTAGTGATATGACCATGCACTAGAAAACAAACCTGGAGCCCCATAGACAATAAAAAACTAAAAAGTCATTAAAACCGTGAATGGACTTATGTGAAACGTAATGTACTGAGCTTGACAACATTAATATAGATAGGGATCCTCGCTTCATTTCTCTATACTATCATAAACCTCGGTGCTTGAAAAATTATCAAATATGAATAGACCTCTGTAAAGTTCTGACAACACAATCTTCTGAGTTTATTCTACTGTAGATGTCTAATTCTGTCAGGATCACAAGGGATGTTTTACACATTCAAGGACTTTCTGTTTTTTCTGACATTCGTTAATCAAAGTGTCTATCTACGCATCAGACTCACAATTACACAGACAAACTACCTATCCATAGGTTGTGTAAGCATTTAGAATAAAAAACTGAGGCTGCTTCACTGTCATACAATCTCATAACTTAATTTTCAGATGCGCGTTTCTTCATAGAATCGTAAACTCTCCATATCTATGCATTTCCTCACACACATCTCGCAAGATAATTAAAGTTCAATCACTGATTCATCTTCCCTATGTGTATATTTACTTTCTAATAAACCATACTTTAACGACCAAAGTAGGTAAATCGCAAGCATCATCAGATTATTACTGCTTACGTTGAAAATCTCACAATAGCCTATTCAGTACTTTACCTCCGATACAGCTATAAGTTATGATAGCCAACATCTATCTCATAGACAGTAGATTAGTTACTTCTAACAATGCCAAGGTTTGAGTGTGCTTACCCGAACCACTTTCACACGAACATTGTGTACTTGTTCTAAGAATTTCACACTAGTATAGAAATATTCTCATGCAGGAATATATCTAAACAGACATCTCCGTGTTAGATTGTAGTGAAACACCCTGTCTTTATCTAAAAACTTGTGTTTGCAGCTAACCACCTTCACCCACACTTATGTGCTTATTCAAATGTACCGAGGGGACCGGGAACTCTGAAAAGAGCATGAGATAGCGGCTTGGAATACCGCCGAGAGAGCTTACGTTTCTTACGTTACGTTTTATCGATTGCTGAAGTCAGTGAATGCAATGTTAGGTCTAGCGGATCGATTCTGGGATCCAACGTTTCATGGAAATATTGGTGTTTTCCAGTGAGTTTTCAGATTTTTAATTTTCTGACAAAAGCGCCTATTCAGATTGTCTCCCGTTCGAATCATATTTAATAGTGTCAACATACTATAATCGCTATGACTGTTCGTGCTACTTTCCTTTTCATACATTAGGAAATGGAAGGTTCGTGTATGTAAGAGTGAGTTCGAAATCAGTGTATCTTTGCTTTAAAAATAAATACGACTTTGCGCAGCTAATTGTCGTAACAGTTACCTTTCACACGACCCTCAAGAAGGGATGAGAGGTGTACACAAGGAGAGAATGAGAGGTGTACATAAGGAGAGAATGAGAGGTGTACATAAGGAGAGAATGAGAGGTGTACATAAGGAGAGAATGAGAGGTGTACATAAGGAGAGAATGAGAGGTGTACATAAGGAGAGAATGAGAGGTGTACATAAGGAGAGAATGAGAGGTGTACATAAGGAGAGAATGAGAGGTGTACATAAGGAGAGAATGAGAGGTGTACATAAGGAGAGAATGAGAGGTGTACATAAGGAGAGAATGAGAGGTGTACACAGGAAGAGAATCTCAGCTTGAGTCAGTTGGGGTGTTTTTCCCCCGAGCCGTTCTTTTGTGCACGCAATGAAATAAATGGCCAGTTCATAAGGACCCCGAGAGCTCGAGAAGGTTAAGGGAGGGGACCCACTGGACGGCTGTTAGGAGAGAGATGGTAATCTCCCGTCAAGGACATCCAGCGTGTTCTTTAAAGTGCACAATATATGGCTCCCTCCCGCACATTAAGTCATGGCTTAATGACGGACGGCGGGACTCAAACCTAGGAACAGATTACGACCCCCCCCCTCTCACCACTAGCAATTTGGGGTAAGTATTGAGAAACTTAAGTTATGGGATGTCGTTGCTTTGAATATTCACGTTCAAATAAAATCACGAAATCAACAGCATTACTAATTACTTTGCGTAGACAGTATCAGAACAAGGTATTTACGTTTTCAATAAGGAATGACAAGCAAATAATAATCTTCTTCATTAGAGGATTTATTTTTAAATCTCATTTTACATGATAATAAACTTAGTTACCACATAGAGTGACTTTTTTTTTCTTTTTTTCAGCAACATATTTGGACGAGAGTACTATTTATCAGAGTCAAAGGTAATAATAATCTTTTACATCTATTTTTATATACTATGTATAGAGTACTTTTTCAAGTACATATCAGATATGAGTTGAACTCATTCTTATCTCGTTTTCAAAGAAAGCGGGTAGTTTTAACGCATATCTTTACTTTTTAGTAAATATGGAAAAGGCAAAAATCCATTAATTTTTTCAACTACATAGTTTCTCTTTGTCGTCTGTCTGTCTGTAGACAACGAACTTTTTGTTTATAGAGATAAATTAAAAACACTTTTCTGATGAAATACTACGATCTGCACTTTCCGAACCTCCCTAAAGATACAATTGTGTCTTCTAACAGTGGAAAAAGTAGAATATTTCAAAATTTATGCTAGAAAGTTTGGTGATGGAAGTGAAGGTTACAAAGCTTCCACTGACAACAATGACTTGACCCCTTACCACCAGGAGGATGGAAAACACATCTCTAATTTTAAAGTGATAATTGGAAACATATTTTTAATTCGATTCGTACTAATGAATTATTATAATTCGCATTTTTGAATACTTAGTAGTTTTAATATATATCGTTACAGATTACTAAATATGTAAACGGCAAAACTTATCTGCTTTTGCAAATGATTTTTATACAATAGAAATTCGAAATTTCTCTGATAGGTTTTCAAGAGATATTCCACTGACAGCAATAATCTATCGACTTTTCTAACAGGGGTGTGGGAAATGCAAATTTTTAAATTTAAGGAATAAAAAGACAAAAGCATTTTATCTCATCTAAACTTAAAAAGTGTTGTGCTAAAATTAAAAAATTTACCTTTAATACTGATGCTCTGAAAGACCAAGTTATAGCTAAAGCCTACCATAATAGGTTACTTAGTCATTATAACAGTCATGGTTTGTTTACTATTGAAATTGAGGAAGAATGGGACAATTTTAAACAGGCATTTTTGGAAACTAACAGTACTCTTTTAGGAAAAAAGGAGCAGAGCAGACAGAATTATTTGAGTGATAAGGCACTTGAGATTATTTTTCAAAGAAAGAACTGAAAAGAAAGAATCAGTACCCTACTAGTCCTAATAGAAAGCATTACAGAGAACTTAATAAACGTGTAAAAGATCAGTTAGCTGCTGATAAGAATCTTTGGCTTCATGGCTTGGCTGACAAAGCCGAGGAAGCATTTAGACAGCACAACAGCAGAGAGCTGTACTAGACAGTTAATGTTTTGTATGGTAGAAAAGAGATAGGTATATAGGGATTGAAGGATAAACAAGGTAAGGTTATAGAAGATGAGGATTCTGTCAAGGCTAGGTGGACTGAGCATTTCAGTGATGTTCTAAACAGTGTGGTTAATTCTACTCCCATTGTTTGCAATGATGATAGACGCATTGGTGGCTTTAATGTTGGCCCTATAACACAATCTGAAGTTATTTTGGCTATTTCTAAACTCAAAATTCATAAATCACCAGGGGTAGATGAAATTACTACAGAAATGCTTAGAGCTCGAAATGTTTCGGTTACCACTTGGATGACTGAAATTCTGAATATCTTTTATGATAAAGGCATGGTTCCTAATTATGTTACCAGAGCTATTGTTATCCCTATTTTAAAAAAAAAAGGTGATCGCAGTTCTTGTGATAATTATAGGGGTATCAGCCTACTCTCTGTTCCAGGTAAAGTTCTTTCCATGATTGTGCTTAATAGAATTAAGAATCTGGTTGACAGTCAATTGCGTGATGAACAATGTGGATTCAGAGTGGTAGGGGATGTGTAGATCAGATATTTTCACTTAGGCAGATTCGTAAGAAATGTTTAGAGTTTCAGAAACCTTTGGTTGTTAGCTTTGTTGATTTCAAAAAGGCTTTCGACTCTGTTGATCGTCATAATTCGTGGTTGATTGTGAGATCATATGATATACCTGACAAGTTAGTTAACATAATGAAAGCTCTCTATAATAACACTGAGTCATGTGTGAGAGTTGGTAAGGCTTGTAGCAATTTGTTTAGCACTACTTCTGGTGTTCGACAAGGGTGCATTTTGTCTCCTTTTCTCTTTTGCTTGGTTATTGATTATGTTATGCGAAATTCACTTCAAGGAAAAGATTTTGGCCTTAAATGGACTCGAGATACGAAAATGTCTGATTTAGATTATGATTATGATTTAGCCCTTTTGACAAATGATGTTGATGCGATGAACTCTTTCATTCGAGCTGTTGATGAAACTGGTTGTAGAGTAGGTTTGGGTATAAACAGAGAGAAAACTAAAATGATGAAAATTGGTCAGGCACGCTGTGATTCAGTTAATCTGAATGGTTGCAGTCTTGAGCAGGTGTCACATTTTAATTATCTTGGGAGCTATGTAACAGATACTGGTGATGTGCGGCATGAGATTAACAGACGAATAGGGATTGCTGCCGGGACTTTTAAGAATATATGGAGAGTGTGGAGAAATAGGCGTATACACCTAAAGACTAAAATTACTCTGTACAATAGTTTGGTTCTTTCTAGGGTTAGTTATGGTAGTGAAACCTGGTCACTTTGTAAACAAGATAACAGGAAACTAGATGCTTTTGATTCCAGATGCTTACGCAGTATCTTGGGCATTAGGTGGTTCTACTTTGTAACTAATGATGAGGTTAGGTAGAGTTTGCAACCTCCTTTAAGCAGCATATTGTGCAGAGAGAGACTCCGTTGGTGTGGCCATGTTGCCCGTATGAATAATTATATATTGGCGAATAAGGTTATGAACAATGTGCCTAAAGGCCTCAGAAAGAGGGGGAGACCTAGGATGCGGTGGGCAGACAATGTCAAACAGGACCTTGTTAGAATTGGTATGCAGTGGCCAGATGCAGTAGATGTAGCTCAGGACAGATTTGCTTGGAGAACTAAATTGCACGGTCAGGTTGGACCTCCGTAGCCCATAGCTGCTTGAGGATGATGAAACCACGGACACCTAAGGGCATACTCTCTTAGCTTAGTAACAGTCAATGTGCTCGACCAATTAATCCAATCCGCCCCCTTGCAAACAGTCTGCAGCTTTTCGAAACGAAATTCCCTTTGTGTTACATCGTCATGACATTTCACTGGAGAGGCTTCCATTGTCGCTAGCGTTGCTTCTTTTAAGTGGAACGTGTCGTTGAATAGCATGCTCTACTCGTTAACAAACCATTCTACTTTGTCCCGAGTGTACGATACGCCCCCTCCCCTTGAAGGGGGGGGGCAGCGAAAGATACACGTGAGTTACGGATTTTTTACGCTGATGCTATTGCGTTTAGAGAACACCTGGGCGATTCACGTGGACATCTCACTGCGCTCCCGGTCGAACTGTTCGTGATAATCCCATCTCTCCAGCGACAGTAAAGGCGGTCAACCAATAAATTTCGTAGCCCCCTCCTAGGATGTCGAACTCTTCACCAACAGTGGAATACAAGTTAGGACGCCACTAGGGGAAAGAAATGAGGAAAACCTAGCAGCAGAAACTTAGAGGTTTGCAGAACTTCTCTCAACCTATTTCTATGCTAGATGACTAGGGGGCCGTATAGAAATTTGAAACGGTGTTAAGTATTCATTACTACTGATATTCCACTGAAAGCAACAATCTGCCCTCTTTTCTCAGAGGGCTGTGAGGAAAGTAACCTTCAGTGTAATTGAAGGAATAAAGACTAAACCTTTTTATGCTTCATTTTTGTGTTTAGTTTATAAGAACCTTTACTGTAATAATATCTGGTATGTAAATCATTTTTTTTTCATTGATCAATTAATTATATAGTCTCCATTGCTTTCAATTACCTATTCCCCATCTTCCCATAAACTTATAGATTCCACTATGGTAGAAACGTTTTGGCTTGAAGCGAAAACACCCCGTACAATAGCTTTGGACCTGTTGGAAGAGACGGAGATACCTGCAAGCTTTTGGATTGTGTTGGTTTCTCGTACACTATACAAACAATTACCAAAGAATACAACAAACAAATGTTTAAACAAGGACATCCCCGCCGAAATACACTGGTTTCCATAAATTAACGAAAATCCCTATGTTAAGTCAATGGGAAGCTAAGATCAAATCTCTATAATTTCTGAAGTTCTTTCGTTTTAGAAAATGTGATTGCAGATAAAGATCTCAATCATGTGAATCAAAATCTCGATTTTCAACAATATTCGTTCAGTATTTAATGAGTTATGGAAGTTTGAATATTTAGCGACAACAATGCCAGTCTTAAGAAACTTATACCAAACTAAAGAATAGTGAAATAATTCTTTACACAAGTTCTGAAATATAAACTTATTTTATTAAACACTTTGATACAACACTTATTATTAAGTTTTAATTAACTTCTGAAATCAATTATTGGTATCGCTAAATATTCAAACTTCCATAACTCATTAAATACTGAACGAATATTGTTGAAAATCGAGATATTGATTTATTTGATTGAGATCTTTATCTGCAATCACATTTTTCAAAACAAAAAATCTGATTTTAGAAGTTATAGAACTTTGACGTTAGCTTCCTATTCACTTAACATAGGGATTTTCCTTAATTTACGGAAACCAGTGTCACTATGGTAGAAATTTTTTGGTTTGAAGCGAAAACACCCCCGTACAATAGCTTTGGACCTGTTGGAAGAGACGGAGATCAGGAACGCTAGCCACTAGTCCAGGTAGGGCTTAGTGGGAAGCGTATTGGTGAAAATGAAGGTATTGTCTTGGAGGGAGCTGAAAGCTTTACATTGAAATTCATATAATTTTGCTGAACCAGAAGACTTCCCCGGCATTGCTCGAGTCTGAAACTTTCTAAATGTAGAGTAGATGGCACTCCTCACGTCGCAAGCTTTCATTTGGCATACATATCATTACACTAGATCTCCTCCCCCTCCTTAGGTGGCTCAGTCGGTAGCGTGCCAGACACATAATCTATAGTTCTCAAGTTCGAGTCCCTGTTGGGTCAGCGCTGAGATTTATCTCCGCAAAACTCCCCGCCTTGCCCACGGTCAGTAGGGGACACTGATGGGCTTGGATAGGCCGTCGTCCGTCGGATGGGACGATTAGCTGTGGCTCCATATGTGGCGGAGCCATACCCTGTGCACGTTAAAAAACATACTGGATGGCCTTGGCGGTAGGCTAAAATCTGTCTCTCAACAGCTTTCACGAGCCTCGGGATCCTTGTGATCTGGCCATTTAGCTCATTGTGTGCAAAAAAGTGCCGCTCAGAGGTAAAACAATTCAACCTCCCCCCTCCGTTTAAAAATCTCTCCCTCTTTTTTAGGGAGAAAATGAAATGGACACAGTTCAAGGTACACATTTTCCTCCCCATGTCGAAAGTCTCTAAGCAAAAAACCTGAATTTTCCAGCTCAGATAATAGAACTTTTTAAATCACTTCGTACCCACCAGATTTCCTCAGATACAATTTGCCAGGCAAATGTAACTTTATAGCAAAAGAAAATTAACTATGATCTGAGGGTGCATTAAAAATGTAAAGGTAAAAAAAATTATTATTATCAAACAAAATTATTTATTACTTAACATACTATTTAAAACTTTTATTAACTATTTGTATATACTTTTATTGGCTTTTGGATATTTTTCGAATTAAGTTTATCATTTTAACTTCCTATGCGAATTTAGTTTGATGCATTTATTATTTAAATTTATTAGTGGCAATAGTTATTTTGAATAACTTTCAAATATTAATGTTAAGTCTATGGAGATTTTTGAGAAATTCAAAACGCCCAACCTAATTTTGGTTGACCCCAGCGAATTCGCACATGGCCTTTATTCTTCCCCTTGAGTGAAGGGAACGTTCATGCAAAGTCTGGTGTGTCTAGTTCTTCTGGAGGCTGAGTGCGTAAGCGGACAGACAAACTAATAAGCAAACAAACTTTCTTCTTCATATATTAAATAAATAGGTTGCACGTGGTTTTATGTAATAACCAGGCCAAGGTATTAAAAAAAACACGCGAAATATAGATATTGGAGAAATGACTGGATTCAGCACGGAGCGATCAGAACTTCTTCCCCCTATAAGTTTTTTCTCTACGCTTCAGTGTCAACTCAGAAAGTAGCTTTTAAATAGATCTCATATCGCCTCTGGCAATATGTGTCCGTTTTCAAAGAGGACAAAGTTTTTCTTTTAAATATTTTTCAACCTTTAATAGTTTTAAATTGAATTGGGAAAATGCAAATAGCAGTGTTTTCTTAGTCCTTAATAATAAAATTTTATTTTAAATTAAAATTTTTAATTTTAATTTGCATTGAATTGGCATTTAATAGTAAATTAAAACTATTAATAGTAAGTCTTAATTAATTGAAATAAAATTATTAAATAAAAAATTCTTAGAGCAAGACAGGCACCTTACCTGAGAATTGAAACTTCTCCCATGTTTGTTTAAATCTAGATATTGTAGCGTAAATATTACAATTTCGATTTCTAAAAATATACTTTTGAAGTATATGAGTTGCGCTTTTTATTAAATTAATACTTAAGCAGTATGATTAACACTCTTAAAAAATCAGAAATACTTTATAAATACATATCTCACCTTTTCATTTCCATGAAAGAAAAGATGCAAAATTCTCAATTTTTGCTCAAGTGGTAGACAACGATGTAGGAAATCTGTTTATTTTGTTCTATAAAAATCTTAACTTTATCTCATTATTCAGCTCTTTACTTGTTCATTTCAGGTCGAAGCTGTCAACAATAGTAGCTTTGATGCCGTCTTCTGGCTGCTGATAGCTCTCGTGATCTTGATGATCCTCGCAATACTTGCACTTTTCTTCTATTGCTGCTGTGTTCGGGCAACTGATGGGTATGTTCCTTAATTAGCAGAATGATTTTGAATTTTTTGGATATTAATATGTAGAGAGAAAGAACACAAAGGGTTCCGAACTGATTGAAATATATCAGGAAGGAAAACAAAACGATACCTTTTGCATGTGACGGTTTACTTTAAACACAATTATTATTTTATGCATTTTAGACGAAATGTATGTTTTTTGAAAATCGCGAAAATTCTCTGAACGAAATTGCAAAATAAATCGATAAAAATTAAAACATTATTTGCAGAATTAGAGGAGAAGACTGTTAGCGAAAGATTTCAAAAACAGGCGATAGGTCATAAAGTCAGTTATTTTGGATATCATTGCCCTAGATGGGATCGATGTACAAAGTAAACTTAATTCAAGAACCGTTACTGTGGAGAGTGAGTAGATGCAAAAAATTCTCTTTAAATGACTCTTGCCCCTATATTTTCACCCAGCCCTCGTCATTAGAGAAATTCGCGAATACTGGCGAAACTAAAAATATCCTCTTGCATAAGAGTTGTTGAAACCTGCTGTTTTAGGTTAGAATTACTCCATCGGTTATTTAAGGAGACCGTATTTTGTCACCATCACTTTCTAATTGGTGATCAATTTTACGAGGGGCGTTCAAAAAGTTTTTGACGTGCATCTTCAGAGCAAAAACATTGCGCTTACTTCAACAAAACTTTTAATGTCCTTCAAAGTACTCTCCTCTAGCATCTACGCAAAGTTGCATATGTCTACGCCAATTCTGGAACGCTTGGTGGTACTCCTGTTGGGGAATTCTCCGCAACTCTAAATGAACACATTTTACAAGGTGTTGAACTCTTTAGAATGGCTTCCCAGCAAGTCCCTTTTTAATTTCTGGAAACAAACATTGCATGATGCAAGATCGGGTGAATGTGCAGGATGGGTAGTTGTTTGATTTTTTCCTGCTCCAGATAGGCCGTAACTTACCGGGTTTTGTGAGAAATCCCATGAAGAAGGAGAACCCTTGACACGCCTGTTGCTGGACGCTGCTCCTTCATCTCCTTAACCATTTTATACAAAACAATGTTGGTGTACTATTGGACATTAATTGTCATTTTTTCAGTTAAGATGGCCACAGCTACCATTCCTTGGGAAATGAAAAAATTGTGAACATCCTCTTTCTTGAGCGAAAATCTTGCCAGAAGATTGGGGATGTGGTTCATCTTCCGCAACTCAAACCTAGTTATCGATCTTTCTGGAAGTTGTATAGTAATACACTCACATCTTACCACCTATGACAATGTATGTTAACAAATTTGGGGCCACTTGGTTCAAACATTGCCAGCATCTCCTTGCACGAGTCGACTCTAGCTCTTTTTTGCGGTTCTGTAAGTTTGTAGGGTACCCATTTAACAAATCTCTTTCGGAACTTTGAATAATTGTTTCCACACTGCCAATCGATACATTTAAATCTAAATTTATTTTCCGAAACGTGATGTGTGGGTTTTCTTTAATGAATTCAGTAACAGCAGCGATGGTTCTCTCTTCACACCTCCTTCTGTCTTTCTGCACGAAGGAGGTTTCGAAAGCTCTGCCGTCCTCTGAATTTACGCATTCATCCCGTAGCAGTGCCATATGAACAGATAGAATCCTCATATACTTGTAATGAGATAATCGCTAGATAATCGGCATGTTTTTTTCTCATTTTATGATTTTCTTTTCTCCATCTTTAGTAGGCTCCATAGCAACAACACATATATTTCGGAGACTGAACGTTATGCGAAGAGAGAAATGATGACATGGCCTTTGTTTTTAACACCTAATGACAAGTTTAGACAAGATTTTAAACACGTTGTAGCTCTTTAACTTCGTAGGAACAAGTGGAAATCTACAGACATATGTCTACAGAACTATTTACTCAATCTACATAACTCTTTGAACGTCCTTTGTAGTTTGAGGCACTGCAACAGGTTAAACGGCGCAAGGAACTGAATATGTTATGGTACAATGATTTCAGTTTGGAAAATGATCTTAAATAAATCTGCAAAACTTAAATCTTTCACTGGAGTTATTGATAAGATTGTTTTGGAGATAGAGAGAAAAGTTAAAGTAATGAAAATTACCAAAAAAATTCAAATAAGGGAAAAGTTGTCGTTTGAATGACTGCGGTTTTGAAACATTTCTTCTGTTCAGTTGATCTTGTGACAGATAACATGGAAATTTGTCCAGTGAAAATGGCTTTTGAAGAGCTAAGTGACCACTATCAAAAGTAATAGTAGGAAAGGTCATTCAATTGCCGGAGCATTGTCACTTAGTCTTATGAGCACCCAGCCCTTGAGTGTTTTGTTGGGTTAGACCAATGTTTCCCAAAGTGGGCGATACCGCTCCCTGGGGTGCGCTGGAATGTTCCAGGGGGTAGGTAGTAGCCTCGGGTGCAATTGGGGAGGGGGCGGATGGAAGCACAAAAAAAGAAGGGAAGAAAAGAAAATTTTGAAAAACCGTTCGTACATGTTCATCTGTTGTGTAACATAGAAAAAGTCGCAGTGATTACTTTATTTTCCAAATAAAGACATAAAATTATCCTTCGTTATCTTAATTTTCTGTGTGTAATGCGAATGTCACTATGGTTGATTTTAATAAATAATTTTATAATTTCAAGCTTCAAGGTGTCTTATTTACAGCAACATCTTTTTTTACTCTGCTGTAGGACGTAGGTAGAAATATAGATACATAAAAGAACGCAAATTTGTCACTGCATCTTTCTGTTTGTTCGCTTAAAGAAGGTAGATTTCCAGGGAAGCGCTGAGTAATTTTTTTTTTTTTGAAAAGGTGACGGTAGGATAATACGTTTGGGAACCTCTTGGTTAGATACATGTAGTTATCTTATGCTAGACACAATCAAACGACCCGCTCTTGCTACTTTCAGTCAACTGGCGTGCTCGAGTCCAATTGACTGTCCATTGGATGAAAAGCATCATAATTAAACTACAGCATTAGTATATTTTATAGAGGTTAGTAGTAATGCTTTGAGAGTGAACATATTTTGTTTCATCATTGGTGCGCAGATTAACTTGTGGGATTTGAGACTGTGGAGATTGCGGCTCTTCAACCGCAATCTCCAAAATCTGCCCGATCTTCACACAGGCCTTTTACAGCAATCATAACTTCTTGGTTCATGGTATAAGTCTGCACAACGCAATCCATTTTCGATTATACCCTAGCATTAAAGTCTCATGTAACCCAACCTTTGGGAACATGCGGTATTACTGGTGAAAATTTGCATTGCAGATTATTTTGTTGTGCTAAACACCTCGGAAATTATTCCTCTAAATAATTGTGGTCCCTCACCTTATCAGCTTTCAGTGTTTTCTCACAAATGTGGTAGACTTTGCATCATTGAAACTCTGCCAATCAAATAGGTGATCTGAATATTGTCATTTCGTTTAAAAATTGCTCTGTTGCACTTTCGCCTCTGTACTTAATAGTTGTTATTAGTTTCCCATTTGGCCCACCTATAATATATGCAAACTCTGATGGTACTAAACATTTTGGTCATATCCTACATGGGTTAATTTCGAATCTAAAAAAATTTGATAAACCTTCAATCTACATACACTGCTCGACATTGAAAATGTCCCACCCAGAAAGTCATGTCATACAAACATGCAAATAGAAGGGTGGGTGTGCGCAGTTCAGATATGCAAATGATGATAATACGGAGCCAATGACGTGTGTGGCTCAAGAGATAAAAGGCGCAAAAAGAAACAGGGATGGTATTGTGTTTATGCAGGTGTAAGTCGTGCGAACGGTTGAGATTAGGTGATTCCTCGTGAAAATTGTATAACGAAGGCTGAAAATACATAGTACACGCTGTCGGCAAGTTTATCACCATTTGGATGCTTTTGAGAGAGGAAGAATTACAGACCTCTGTGAAGCTGGATGGACTACACGCCCATGTTCAGCGGGTTTGGACACTGTTGGCAACAGTGAAGAAATGAAGGTGCATGCATCGCAGAGGGAGTGGTGCTGTCCGACAGACGACAGCACAGCTGGATAGGTGCATTGTTCGACATGCTTGTTCGTCACTACAGGGCACTGCAGGCGATATTCGACGGGCTGTGTCAACAGCCATGGACGTCCCCATAACGACCCAAACGGTAAACTGAAGGTTGCATGAGGCACATCTGCGCTCTAGGTAACCGTTACATCGATTATAATTGACTGCAAACCATCGCAGCGCTTGTCTGGCTTGGTGCCGAAGTTCTGCGAATTGGGGTCACGAATGGAACACTGCTGTGTTTAGTGATGGATCCCGTTTCTGTCTGGGTGCTGACGATGGACGAGTCCGTGTCTGGTGATAACCTGGAGAGAGGACAGATCCAGCTTTTGTTCGCGACTGACAGCTGCACGATACGTTAGTGTGGTTCTGCAGATAGTTTTGTTACCTTTTCTGGGAGGCATGCAGCAACCCAATTTCCAGAATGACAACTCCCATGTATACACATTGCTAGGTTTTCCGGACAATGTTTGCAACATGTTCAAGTATTGCCATGGTCAGCACGATCTCCAGATTTATCCCCAATAAAAAATCTGTGGGACCACATTGGACGACTCACTGGCCGGCGCGGAATCTCGATGAATTATGGGAGCAAGTCACTGCTGCTTGGTGTGCAATTTCTCAGGATCATATCCGTCGAATATATGACACCATGCCACGCCGTATTGCTGCCTGTATTGCCGTTTACGGCGGTGAAACCACCTACTGAGGTATTCACATTGTGCTACATTATCTCATCTTCTAACTGCTGTAAGTGGCTGAAAATTAAATCATGGTATTCCAATATATATTGTTATGTGTGTGCTACATATCACCCCTATCCCCTCACAGAAAGAGCAATAACTTTGTTGGGAAACTTTCTCATAAAATCTTTTGGTGAATAATATGACTTATACATATTCACTGATGGTATATATATATATATCACTCACTCATACAAGGTAGTTATAAAATAATGATAATAAATGGTGGGGCAATTTCAGTGTAGTGCAGTGTATATTAGGTGTGATGTCTCAAATTATTTTTAATTGCATGGAATTTTACAGTGTTTTAACAGCATATTTCAGAAATTTGTTTAAATTGTCAGCACTAATGATTATTTCATTATGTGTTGAAAAATATCCTGGAACCCTTTCTTCCTGTCTTTCGTATGCCCCATTTTTAAGTTTTATGAGTAATATGATCCTAGTTTTTACTGCTTGACTGATACATATGTTTCTACCTAATTTTAATTTTCACAAGGAAATCTTTTATATCTATTTTACATCAATATTATCAATGTGTAAATTCAGAACGTTTTTCTGAAATCAGCCTTTTTAACATGGATATTTTTCAGACGACTGCAATTGTTATTTCTGTCAAATCTGGACTTGCAGTATTCACAATTCATAAATAAGTGAGAAATGCAAGCAGTTTTCATATCACATGGAATGCTATTAGTTACGAATAGATTCTCTGCAGTTAATACTTTTCTCAGTTGCTCTCGTCTTCGAGTTCACCTCCTTATTATACTAGTCTAAAAGGTCCATGATATTCATGGGATGCAAGATTTAAAATTTCATCTTTTATGAAGCATTATTACAACAGATAATCTTTATGGAGCAGAGGATAAATTCTGGAAAGGGAAGTGTTGAAACAGGACAGCGGACGTTTCTCATTCTTTGAGGATTTCGGGACTAGTGTAAAAAATTTTGTTTATGATTTTTTTTTGTTCTTTCAACGTTTCGGCAGCTGGTGTCATCTCTTTAGTACTACATATCTAAAATTCGAAAATTTTCAAAAGATGCGTATGAATATCATTTATTGAGGTATTGAAAAATGCGCGATATAAGGCAATTTTAAGGGGGGGGGAAGCAGAGTTTAATTTTTCGTATAATTAATCTGTCTTAATGTCGATGCAAAACGAAACAATATTGATAAATATCTGTTATTTTGCATTGATCTTTGGTTTCAGAATAATTATATTTTAGCCGACGAATAAAAATTTTCCATCTAATGGAATCAATGTCGCGTTTCGTTCTGAGACTATTAAGTGCTATACGTGATGGAATTCGTTTTGGATTTATTTAATTTAAATCTTATTTCTATGTCTGTGGTTGCCGATAATTCATACAAACGCAATTCATATTTGCTGACAACAAAGTTGAATATCAGATACAGTTTCACAAATCTTGGTAACTGACCTGTGTACCCTAGTCGATATCCGTATTTTTGGCTACTAAATAGCTGTTGTAAACTCGCGCATAATCTAAAGTCTTGGTCTCAAAATTGAATTAAAATTCTTCTTCGAAAAATTGTAGGCTATTCACTTGGATCTGAATACGTTCGAGGAATATGTGATCAAACACCATATTGTTTTTAGTTTTATTATTTAATCTTTGGCTATTTAATATATTTGGAGCCATCCCGTGGCCGAGTAGTTAGCATGCTTGGCTACGTGATCAGAAAGACCTGGATTTTATCCCCGTGTATGGCATGGATGCTTGTGTTGTCTTTATGATGAGGTCTCTACTGCTGCATCTATTATGACATACAAACTGACAGGTTCTTGTCAGACCTCTGTGGCAAGCAGTTGCTTGAGGGTGAAAAATAAAAAAAAACATTTAATCTGTTACATCTGAACAGGCTAATTTTGGGTTGTAGTAACAAGCCAGTTTGTCACGTTCGGTACTTCCTTCGCCCCATCTAGCTATGTATATATTGATACATTTTGATATATATTCTTACAGTGCTATTTTAAGTAACCCACAATTCCTTGACCGGATATGAAGGCGAAGATCAATCGGCTTACATCAACTACAAGCTTCAACCCACTATTAGTCTAGGTGAGCGTCAGCATAATGAGAGTAGTGGAGAGCTGTCTGGGCCATAAACTGCAGATTGATTCAAAATATTAAGCCAGTGTGTTTGTGTTCAGGGGGCTAGAGAGTGGATGTTGACAGTAGGAGAGAAAGGACGATGAGGGGAGTGACTGGAGCTCAGCAGCCAGTAAAGTTGTTGGAAAACTTCGTCCGGGATTGGAATGTGACGAAGATGCTCTTTTGAGTTCGAATAGTGTCAGGGATTTGCATTGGATTTCTCCCTTGGAAACTGAAGGGGGAGATCCGAATATATATATATATATATATTCATATGATTTATGTGTCCTCTAGAGCTAGTAGAGGATAGCCTAGATTCCATATAGCCGGTATTCTAACTGTACTCATATTCACAATAAATTGTTAACTCTTTCCCTTCCCCTATTCTCTAGTGTTTGATAACCACAGAGAAAAATCATACAACAATCTATAAGACAGGATAAGAACCAATTGGAACTTTACATGAGTTACGAGTAGGCAAGTTTTCAACCATCCCCTCGGCCATAAGACTTTTACATCTAATCTAATTTAAGATCTAATTTCCAACAATTTTTTTAAAAATTTCCCTCCTATTTGGAGGGAAATCTTATTAAAAATATTTTGGAGGGAAATCTTATTAAAAATCTATTTGGAGGGAAATCTTATTAAAAATCTATTTGGAGGGAAATCTTATTAATCATATTTAGACCACTCTGGAAATCCCTCCTTCATGGGAAGAAATACTGATAATATTTATACAAAAACCAAATAAAATTCCTACCGAAATCAACTCATATTGTCCAATATCCTTACTTTCAAACACTTCAAAATTATTTGAAAAAAATATTTTTAAAAGATTAAACTGGTTTATCGAGAAAAATAATATTCTTCCGAAAATCCTTTTTGGATTTAGAAGGTACCGTTCTTCAAAAGAACGTATCTCTCTGCTTATTTCAGATATTTATGCTGCTAATAAAAAGAAAAAAACTCTCTTGGTTGTCGACCTCTCACAAGCGTTCGACACAGTATCAATTGAACATTTAATATTTAAATTATCTAAAGCTAAATTAGATTATAATTTAATCACATTTTTATCAAAATATTTACATAACAGAAAATTAAAAGTTAAATTAAACTCAACTATTTCTCAAACATATAACATTACACAGGGCTTAGCCCAAGGATCAACTCTCTCTCCGATTTTATTTAATTTATATTTATCAGATATCCGAAAATGTTTTGATAGAAACTTTGTTTTTACTAGTTATGCAGATGATCTAACTTTTTGGACATCGGAAAAAAACGAATATAATTTACAAGAAAAAACTCAAAAACAAATTGACAAACTTGCAAAATATTGTGAAAAATGGAATCTTTCCATTAACATTAACAAAACTTATTTTATTCATTTTTTAAAATCTAAAACTCATTCTCCTAAATTTATATTAAATATTAATTCTAAAACCATTTCACAAGTTACTCAATGTAAACTACTTGGATTTCATTTAGATTCAAAACTCTCTTGGAACTCTCATCTAGATCATGCATATAATTCTGGATCAAAATTATTAAATGTATTTAAATGCTTTGCTTTTAAGGAAGAAGGATCCTCACAAAAAACTTTAATCACGTTATATCAAAATTTAATTAGAGCCAAAATGGAATACGGATTTGATTTAGGTACGATTTAATATTATTTGATTTTAATATATTTGATTTGGTATTGATTTTAATACGGATTTGATTGGTTTAGGATAAACCATGATTAACATAAATGAAAAAATTAAATACCATACAAAATAAATGTTTAAAAATTACTTTAGGTTTACCAAAATTCTGCCCCACTCTTGCGCTTTTGGCAGAGACAGCTTTTCATACCTTTGAACAACGACATTTAAACAACGACATTTTTTTGAAAATTTAAATATTAATAAGAATCACTTTCATTTAAGTTTTATACCAGGACATACTGGAATAGAGGAAAATGAGAATGTAGATAAAATTGCCAAATCTGCACATATATATTCTAATATTACACCTCTTCACAAATTTTTTGTTCTTACCAAAAAAAAAATCAAAAATTTGGAATTTACCATTTGCGAGAAATACTTTCAATTACAATCCTTTTTCAAACCAAACTACAGATTTAATTTATCAAACAAAATTAACTATTTACAAGATCTTCCCTTTACTAGAGAGGAAGTTAAATTAATTTTACGACTAAGAACTGACACCATACTTTTAAACAAATCAAAATTTTACTTACAATTAGTTGACTCTCCAAAATGTTCAAAATGTAATTTAACTGAAAACTCTTCTCATATTCTTTAAACTGCAAAAAATATTTGTCTGAAAGAAATAAATTTTTTAAAAATCTAGAAAACATAGGAATTTTGGATTATAATATAAATTCTGTTTTTGATTTTCCTGTAGCTTCCACAAAATTAAAAAACTTCAAATTATTATTTGACTTCCTTAAAAAAACAGATATATGGAATAAATTATAAAAAATAAAATAAAAAAAAACCTATAAAATAAAAAATACAAAAAAATTGTTATAAAAAAAAGCTTAAAATATAACCTGAAAAAAAATAAATAAAATAAAAATCTTTAAATAAAAATCATAAAATAAAAAAGGCTGTAGAAAAAAAAAATATTATTATTCAAGTTATTTTCCCACTTAATATTTAATGGGTAAGCCTGAAAAAGGACCACCCAATTCTCGTGAAGTTGAATGAATGAATGAATGCTCCTGGAGCAGATTTTAAATTACGTCTATTGATTGCTCTATCAAGTTCTGAAAAAGTAAGTGGTGAATTGACCTCAGTATGTACCATTTTAAGTTTGTTTAATCAAGCTGCGAATAGACTCGTGAATCTTTTTAAAGTATTCCTAATTTTCATACTCCATCTTACGTGCGACAACTGTAAATGCGGGATAGTTTTCCGCGTAGCGTATTTTTCATGTTCACCCATTTTCAGTGCATTCTTTTATATCGGCAGCTATATACGGTTTTGTAGATTATCCTTTGATTTTGAACACCAGTGTATTTTACTTGGATACTAACATGTGGGGGCACCATCTTACAAGAACACTACCGTTTCTGGAGGGTGGAAATCATCTGATGCTGGAAAGGGTATACCACACTCGACCATTAGGTGTAGCCTCCTCAGAGAAGAATGGTCCAATGATGAAGTCTGCATTAAAGCCAAAATACAATGTCACTTACCAGGTTGGAGAGGCTGCTTATGCACCACATATGGAAGTGAAGCCCCACATACACAACAGTTCTATGTGCTTATGGCACCAGTAAGGGTGAAATATGTTTCTTTAGTAGACAGGATCGGCCTCAGCCACGTGTCGTCCGCCACCATCTATACCAGAAATTTGAGAGCGATGTATGGCATTGTAGGGTACCGTTGCACAACACGCCTTAGCATTTGCGGAAGAAACATTCAACTGTCGTGACACAGTTTTGGCACTGCCGACTGACCACAGGTCACTTCTGGCCTGGCTGTCCTGGGAAAAACCTTCGTGAGAGCCTTACAGCCATTTGATTGTAGTTTGGGCATACCCACTTTTAAGCGATGTCTTTTGCGTCGAAAACATGTTATTGCGCATAACTCTTATTGGCATAACTGAAGTGTCCGTTTCCCCCTAATGGCGGCAGATGGGACTAGTTTTCTTCTTCGCAATGTCGTTTCCGTATGTTCTCGTTATGCTACCTACACATTTTCGCGTCGCTATCTCCTTTCATCACCGCTCCAGAGACTCCAGCAGAAAGTAATATATTTCATAACCACCCTGCAGACTTAAAAATTTTAGAACTTCGTGCATGAATCCTTAGAAACTCGACCCTTGTGTCTATTTTATCTCTGATGGATTTATCTCTAAAACTCTGCGGAAGAAATAGAACATATAAAAACGGCATATATCTCATTATAGAAAATGCATTGCAAAGACGAATAATCCTTTAGTAGAACAATACGACAGCAGCAAACCACAAAACTACATCGTGTACTTCGATGCAAATGAATTATACGGTTGGTCACTGCCTCAATCTCTTCCAGTCGGCCTTTTCAAATGGATAAAAACGACATTGGCGTCCTTAATGTACTATAAGACAATGAAAATGATTATATTTTTACGCTGTTCTTTCGTCTGTGTTCCGTCTGTTTGCTTACACGATTCTCGTCAGTCTACTTTGAACCCTCTGATCCACAAGTTGTTTTCGTCCACAGGATCGCCGATCACTGATCGGTTTTTGCTTTTCGAACCATTCTCGGTAAACCCTTGAAACGATTGCGTGAAAAGCCCAGGAGAACAGAGTTTGGAGATGCTAGAACCGGCACACCTGGCAGCAACTATCATGTCACGTTCAGGGTTGATCAAGTCGCTGTGTGACCATTCTGACGTCCAATCCAAATCTTACCGATGCTCGAAATGCTCGTCTTCCTGATTTATACTGCACACTGTAGTCACGCGACGTATTACATGTGTATATCGCAGTGCCCACTAATTGTCTGGGCAGGAATATTTTAGCTCTGCTTCAAGCAAAAAAAATGAGCAAACCTCAAACCTCTTGTCGACGAAATCTCACTACTCTATTGCGGGAAACAATAATGTTTGGTTGTTTATTTTTTTCCAGGTCTCGAGAAAAGACAGAAATCAACAACAAAATTCTTCCCGAAGATAATATTATTTCCTATAAGGAAGATGGCGCTGCAAAAGGCGATAAAGAAGGAAGGAGAAGGTGAGGAAATATTGCAATTCAATTATGATAAGAATAGAGCAATTTGCATAATCACCATTAGATATTTCGGGTTTCTGAAAAAAATTACTTGTGTTAAATTTATTTTAAAGAAACTGCCATAACCCTCGTATTCAATTCAATAGCGATTTCGGAAAGTATCCCTATAATATTATACAGGATCGCAGATTATTTAATCCAATGTAGAGCATTGAATGAGTCACTGGTGACAATTGATTATCACGTATGCTTTCTGGAGAGGAACCGATGTATAAATGAAATCACCTCTTAGCCTGTTTTGACTGAGGAATGATACGAAAAACAGTGAAAAAACTTAACAAATACAATAGGCTACTCCTTAATATTCGTGTTATCCTGTTGCTGGGATACGCTGTTCGAATTTGGTAAACTCTTCCTCCTGAATGCTGACCTTAGTGTTCTCGCAGTCATTGATAAACGAATACTGCGCTGTCAAGCAATAAACCGATTTTTATGTAGAGGTTTCTTTCTCAGCTGTGAAAAACGTGTGGCCACGAAAAAGCACGAGCCACGAAAAACGTGTGGACTACTCCCTAATATATAAAATTGCTACTCTTGAGTATATAAATAATAATAATAATCACTATTTAAGTAATCAGACTATTTATGTAAAAAATAAATAACCCCTCAAGCAGCTGCTTGCCACAGAGGTATGTACTCGAGTAAAAAACCATCATCCTGCTTTGACATCCTGTAACAGAATCCCAGATCGAGCTCTCCTCGATTTATGCAGACAGTTGCTTGCTTTTCTGCCCTTTGTTCAGCTTTCTGATCTCCTTTATAGTGTACGCTCGACCAGATGCGAACTGTAACACACAGATGTATTCGTAACACTCCGGTTGCTTCCAACACCCCCATAATGAGTGTTGGAGTTGTTTTCGCACCTCTTACCAGTCATGCTTTGACTAAATCCTTCTATGTGCATTCCACATCACCAATGTCCTTCACTTTGTTTCTCACTCCGACAAATGCTTTCTAAGCGATGCTGTTGTAAACTAGACGCTTCGAGTGAATAAGAATTGCATACAAATAATATAACTTGTGAACATGTTAAAAGTGATATGACACAAAAGCATAAGAATACATTCAAATTATAATAATTATCAATAAAAAAAATAACTTGCACACCTGACCTAGATAATTGCTTGAGGTTGTGGGAAGGGATTGCGGCTGCATTATCCGTTCAGCAGAATGCTGCAGGTAGGAGTTTGCTTTCCACTGGTCAGAAGATCGGAAAGCTTGCTCTCTCTGCATTGAATTTTCAAACTCTTTGAATTATTTAATTTCACCACACGTGCCAAAAAAGGATGCCTCACTGTTCTCAAAGCTATTTGGAGTGTATCTAACTCTCTATTCCATCTGAGAAGAACCACTGATACGTGCTATTCTCTCCAAAGTTATCTACCTCTCCGCTCCGTACAAAATCTTAGTGCTATTGAAATCCTTCTGTCCCTCTTTCCCCCCCCCCCCTTGTTTTACAACAAAACAATTTACAGCGAATTACAGCGACCGTCTGTAGCAGAACGTAAGATTTGTAAATTCTACCCAGGAGGTCTGTCTTTCTTGATATACTCTTGACATCGCCATCTGGGATAATGAGATTTGTCATTGGTGGATATCTAGAGTAGACAATGTTGTTTAGTTCTATTTCGGCAGCTGGCCATGGATACAATTTCGTGGCCGGGTTTCTCGTGTGAAGTCGCAATTTTTCAGTCCGCATTTATTCTCAGCCCTCGACAGTTCGGTGTCTGACCTTCCCCTGTAACGAAAAAATTAAGGTTCTGTTTGTCATTTTGTCCACGGGGTGATAATTCCGATACGTCAGAGCGTTGTGTTGCTTATAAGAAGGGGTTCCCTGGGTGTGAAAAATGATCGCTTTGTGTCGTGTATGTTTGTGCTTTCGAGATACAATACGACCTGTAGCTGTGCATTATCGTGTCCTTCACTTTTGAAGTGAAAACTAATCTGTCACCCTAATTGTCTGTTCCCTATGTATTGGTAAAAATCTCGATTAAGTGAGAAAATAAAGAATCGTTATGCCTGATGCAAATCAGAGCATAACACTTCTTCTGCTTTTTGGACACTGAAAAGAGATTCTGCACTCTATCTGTTGCTGAAAGAAAATTAAGCGACCCAGGAGAACAACTTTACTTGTTTACATTGTACTGTATAGGATTGCACTTTCGAACAGAATGATCAATTCACTGAAACTTTTGAGAGAATGGACATTGACAACAAACGTTGTCTGCTCAAGAACTGTAAGGGGAAGAATCCTAGAAATCGATTGCGTATTTTAAACGTATTCAGATCACTTGATTCACCAACGACAAATCTCGTTTAGCGATGAAATCTGTTTTGCCTTACTGGAAATCAGTGTAGTGGCTACATAAGATGACGGCCTCTTGAAGAATTCAGCTATCACTGTGAAAGAGCATGTACTTGCATGTCCTGTTGGGGTCTTGGAAGGCTACACATTGTAAAAAGGAAATTATTTAGGATAAAAATAAAAATAGTGAAAACAAAATTATTACCAACAGCCAGGTATCTGTTTGAGATTTTGGAAACATCTTGGATTTTTCAGGATGATAATGCTCCTTGTCGACATGAAAAGACCAGACGTTGTTTAGAAGTGAATAGCAGAGAGCGCTATTAAAAATAAAGATAAATTAAAATATTTAAAAAATACCCATCTTCCTTATATGGGCCATAAAAATTAGAAAATGAAAGCATATCGATGGTGCAATAACTCACTGAGTTCGGCTTCACTTCAAAGGAAGATAGGGCACCGATTTATCTACTCAACAAGATTGCCGGCGCCCTATCTTCCTCTGAAGTGAACGTGAACTCAATGACTGATAACACCATCGATATGCTTTAGGTTCATTTTCTACCTTTTAGGGCCGATATCGGAAAATGAGTATTATTTATTTATTTTTTTATATTTTTTGTGACTAAAACACTTACCTTCAGAATTTTCATTTCATATGGCCAAGTGATTAGCGCGCTTGGCTACTGATCTAAGGGACCTGGGTTCGAGCCCGGGTTAAGGCATGGCTGTTTGTGTCGTTTTTCTGCTGAGGGCCTACCATCCTCTCAGACCTAGATTTTTCCAACTCACCATAATTTCACAGAAAAAAATTCAAATTTTCACATCTCACCTGAATTTTGCCAACTGTCCGTAGTTTTTGCCAACTCCATAGGTTTTGCCAACTCGCCATAATTTTACAGAAAAAAATCCTAATTTTTACATCTCACCTCAATTTTATCAACTCTCCGCAATTTTGCCAAGTCACTCCGAATTTTGGCACCTGCCCCTAGTTTTTCCAACTACCCCTAGATTTTGCCAACTGCCTCTAGATTTTGCCAACTCGCTATAATTTTACAAAAAAAATACAAAAAATCACATCTCACCTAAATTTTGCCAACTCCCCACGATTTTACCAAGTCACTCCGAATTTTGCCAACTCCCCAAGATTTTGCCAAGTTGTCCCGATTTTGCCAACTCACCTGTGTTTTACTAAGTGGCTTCGAATTTTGCCGTCTCTCCATTTTCCAAACTGCCTTAGATTTGCCAAGTGCCTTGATTTTGGCAACTCCCTTTATTTTTCTAAAAAAAAACAGATTACAAATTTTCACAACTCACCTAGATTTTACGAAGTCGCTTCGAATTTTGCCAACTCCGAGTTACTTTGGGGGGAGCCTTCCCCCATGGTTACGCCCCTGGATATAGTATTACGACTTTCATATTTCCCATTTTTTAGGGGTCAAGAACCACGGGCGGGACAATTTTTAATGGCCTATGACACTTCCCGCATCATAAGCTTTATACTTATAGCAGAGGAATATTTTTTATATTTCCTCGTTTTACGGTGGAAGGAAGCATGGGGTTCAATGTTTTAGAGCTTATGATCGTCGAGACCATCCATCCAGCAGCCAATGTGTGTTCTTTAAAGTGCACAGCTCTCATCAGACGGACGGCGCACATAGCTTGAATGAAAGGAGGACAGGTGGCAGTTATTACTTCTTAACGCTTCCCCGTATTATTTTTACGACAGATGAACGTGCTGCAGTGACTTTATGAAAACGTGACATGTAACGTTTTCATAAAGTTATGTAACAAACTAATTGGAACCTAGAACCGATCTGAATTAAGAAAGATCGAATTGTAATTTTAGAATTGGGGATTTGTGAAAAGAGGTTCAGCACTAGTGGGTCTGGAATTAGCACAAGCAAAAAGGGGAGACAAAAGTTGTCGAAGGTAAACAAAATATCGTTTAGTTATTTTATCTCTAAAGTTATGAAGGATATTTTCTTAAAAACTTAAGAGGTAAAAGTTCATCAATCAGAGCTAGTTTTAACTGCTCTGTAAAAAAAGATTGTTACTTTATATTATAATATTTAATTTGTTTATAAGTAATTTCATCCATGCTTTTGTAATAAATAGCATTGTTTTGTAATTCGTATTGTAAAAATACTTATTTATACCCACGATCATTACTCATCCATTATAAATTTATCATTATCATCATCGTCGTCGTCACCATCAACCTCAAGCAGCCATGGGTTAGGGAGATCGAACCAGAGAGTGCAATGTAGTCCTCCAAACAAGTCTGTCCTCAGCTACATCTACTGCATCTGGCCACTGCACATTAATTTTAATAAGGTCCTCTTTGACATTGTCAGCCCATCGCATCCTAGGTCTCCCCCTCTTTCTGAGGCCTTTGGGTACACTGTTCATAACCCTATTTGCCAATCTATAATTATCCATACGGGCAACATGGCCAAACCAACGGAGTCTTTCTCTGCACAATATGCTGCTTAAAGGAGGTTGCCGACTACTTTGCCTAACCTCATCATTAGTTACAAAGTTGAACCACTTAATACCCAAGGTACTGCGAAAGCATCTGGAATCAGAGGCATCTAGTTTCATGTTATCCTGTTTACAAAGTATCCAAGTTTCACTGCCATAACTAACCCTAGAAAGAACCAAACTGTTATACAGACTAATTTTAGTCTTTAGGTGTATACGCCTATTTCTCCACAACAGATTCTTAAAAGTCCCGGCAGCAATCCCTATTCGTCTGTTAATCTCATGCCGCACATCACCAGTATCTGTTACATAGCTCCCAAGGTAATTAAACTGTTAACTCCAAGGTAATAAACACCTGCTCAAGACTGCAACCATTCAGATGAACTGAATCACATCCTGCCTGACCAATTTTCATCACTTTAGTTTTCTCTCTGTTTATAACCAAACCTACTCTAATACCAATTTCATCAACAGCTCGAATGAAAGATTTCATCTCATCAACATCATTTGCCAAAAGGGCTAAATCATCAGCATAATCTAAATCAGAAATATTCATATCTCCAGTCCATTTAAGGCCAAAATCTTTCCCTTGAAGTGAATTTCGCATAACATAATCAATAACCAAGCTAAAGAGAAAAGGAGACAAAATGCACCCTTGTCGAACACCAGACGTAATGCTAAACCAATTGCTACAAGCCTTACCAACTCTCACACACGACTCAGTGTTATTATAGAGAGCTTTCATTATGTTAACTAACTTGTCTGGAAAGGGGCCGTCCTAAAAGCGGTTTCTGACCTGTTTTACTCGTGTGTGTTGAATTTGATTTAGGGACAGTAGCGGTTCAATACCCCTTGAAAAGTAGGAAGAGTTTCAAAATATCCGTCTCATTTCTGAAACATAGACCCTGTGTCGTATTTGGTGCTATTCCCGTTCCTTAAAAAAAAACTCTGTAAAAAGTCGCAGTATTATGACTGTGCTAAGATAGCATAATTATTTGTCTTTTAAATGAGGTTTGGAGTAAATAATGGGCTAAATGGTCCGATCCTTTAATAATATTGCCTGGAGTGCCCACGAATGGAAGCACTGCTACGAACGCGCAAAGAGTCGTATCCGGCTATTTAGCCCATCTATTGGATATCAGATTTTGAAATTGTTGTCATCAAGTCATTGAAAAAAATATACTGGTGCAAAAAACTACCGCTCCGAGTAAAACAACCCAACGTTTAAGTGCCACTCAGAGATAAACCGACCCAACGCATAAGAGAGTGGGAACTTAGCGAGAATAAGCACCGTATAATAATTCTTTCCCTACCGGGTGGCTGGTGGATGAGGTTTAATGGCAACTCCCTCAAGGTGGTATGCTATCTTGTATAGCGGTACACTGGGATTGCTATACTATACTAAGTTCTCTGATGAGAGAATAGCCTCCAACTTCTTCTGAATATCTGCCACCTCATCCACAAAATCCAGGTTAGTCTTTACAGACTGTCACTTCCACAACTTCCTCTGAGTCGCTGGCCATAGCTAAAATGACTCAGTAGAGAAAAACCGGAAAGATCATGAAAGGGGAAAAGTACCCTAAAAGTACATTTAACTTTCTAACAGAAATATATATACATATACACTCAAATATCAATTGATTAATTAAGTACTATTCAACTAACTATCTTTAAAAATAAAACACAGTATAATACAAGAAAAAAAAAACAGCTACATTTTCTTTAAAAATAATCTTACCTCTGCCTTATTACAACGAATCAAACAAAAAATACCCCCTCAAGCAGCTGCTTGATACATACAGAGGTATGACAGGAGGAAAATGACACGAACATCCATGCCTTATCCGGATCTCGAACCCCGGTCACTTTGATCAGTAGCCAAGCGCTCTAACCACTCAGCCACGGTACGGCCTTGAATCTAGCAAATGTGATTCTGAGTAGACAAAGGACAGGAAAACTGGTTCCAACTTTGTGGTCGCTATCGCTATCACCAGCGATCTACGGGCGTGCAAATTCCGGAGATCCGCCAAAACACGTCTTATCAGCTCAAGAATTAGAGAGCAAGTCTGATGAGGGAAATGCACACCTTCAGAGAGCGTGTCTTGTTGGCTGCTGTCAATTCGTGGGCAACCAGACATCAGCTTTTTCCACCTTCCACAGGGCTGTCAGGCGCCGGACAATCGTTGAATGATACACACTGACCTCCACTGTGATCTCACGGACACTTTGCAGTGGGTCAGCTTCCACGATATTCTTTACATCCTCATCTGTTACAGCTACTGGTGGACGACCATGAAGCTCATTTTCAAGGGACGTGTCAACTGCTTGGAATTATGTAAACCATCGGTGTAAGGCACGTTCATTCGCAATGCCCTGCCCAATTGCCGCATTAATGTTTCGGGCCGCTACATCCGCGGAATGTCCGAGTTTGAACTCATACAGAAATATTATGCGCAACTGACTTGTCTCCATGGTCCACTTTGACCGAAGCCTGTGCACTCATGATTGAACATCGTCACTTAATGAGGCACATAATATGTACACCAGATATATATCCCAACCTTGTGACGTATGCCATGTGAGGTTGGTGGACGACACCAATCCGCCGGAGGGATCGAACATGTCCATCTGCTGAAACCGAACATTTCACCTTGCACCAACCCTATACACAGGACAAATAATGAATACTAAAGCTTAAATTCCTTTATTACTTTTTGAGATTATTTTTGGTAGGACAGTGCCTCAGTTTGCCAAATGGAAGAGAATGTGGACTTCCAGGTGGGACGTCTCCTGGAAGAATACATTGGTATTTGGGATCTAATAAAATGAAAATGAAATATGTACACTCAGAAACATATAATGAAAATAGATATATACCGTCAACCCTCTATTATACGTTGGAGGATTAACTAGTTTGTGAGTTAACTGTGGTGAAAAATAATAATTCACCGTGCTCGGTGCTTCACGTGAGCAATTTATTGCATGAATTTTCATCAGCAATTGCAATGTTTCGTGTTCTTAAATTATTGTACTTGCATATTTCCCCTTTAGAAGACGTTTGTAGAATTGTAAATATATTCTTAAATATTGGATGTAAATTTAGCTAAGTAACTTGATATTAAATCTATTTTGTTTTAACCGTAATTTTAGGTTATTCGTGACGTCTTTCTTCCCGCAACCCCATTTAATCGAAAGTTGATTGTATATGCACCGAAGAGCTAAATTATTAAGACTGTCGCGTCGTTTTGCAAATCGAAGCAACTACAGGTAAACGACGTCGCATGTGAAGGTCATGAAACGGAATAAATAACACCTGATACTGAGCTCTCTTAATCAATGTTATTCTTGTTCTTCAGATGAGAAAGACAGCAGACCCAGACTAAATTTTAATGGCCATTCCGAGACGTCAAGGCTTGTGGGATCCTCACGGTCAACCGTGGTTAGTACCTTAAAAAATGGTCTGAGGAAGAAAATCCATGAACTGCCGACAAGGTGTGGGCCGACGACAGTTCATCAATGCTAGAGGTGAGCGAAGACTATCCTGTATGGTACAAGCCAACAGAAGAGATACTCTGGCGCAACTCGCCCATAATTTGAATGATGGTGACGGGAGTAATGTCTCACAACACACAGTATTTTTAACCCTGCTGAAAATGGGACTACATAGCCGCAGGCTACGCCGAGTGTCCATGCTAACTTCGATTCACCGTCGAAAGCTCCCACAATGGGCACGTGAACATCAAAACTGGACCTTGAATGATTGGAAGAAGGTCGTCTGGTCCGATGCATGTCATTTCCTGTTGCACCATGTGGATCGTGTGCGTCGTTTACCTGGGGAAATGTTGGCACCAGGTTGCACCATGGAATGAAACCAAGCCAGTAGAAGAAGTGTAATGCTTTGGACAATGTTCTGCTGGAATATCCTGGGTACAGTCATTCATGTGCAGGAAACTATGACGTATACCATCTATCTAAACATCATTGCAGACCTGGTAGATCCTTCCATGGCAACGGTATATCCCTCTAGTAGTGCCTTCTTTCATCAGGATAATGCGCCATGCCACACTGCCCAGATTGTTCGAGAATGGTTCGCGGAACATGAGGAAGACTTCCAGGTATTGCCCTGGCCTCCAAATTCCGCAGATCAACCTAAACGAGCATCTGTGGTTTGTGTTGGAACAGCATATGCGACCTGCGGCGACTGAACCCGTAACTTGCAAGAGTTAAAGGATCTGCTGATATAGTGTTGGTATCAGATACCACAAGACACCTTTAGAAATCTTGTAGCGTCCATGTCTCGCTGGGAAGAGCTGTTTTGGCGGCACTTGGAGGACCAGCATAATATTAGGCAGGTGGTCATAATGTTTTGGCTCTTCGATGTATGTATGTATGTATGTAGGGGCAAAGCTAACCACTTGAAGTTTATATACCGCAAGTGTATACAAATGCGTAGATTTGCATATTTTTCCATGGCGTAATGCATAAAGTATTAAAAGATAAATTAGTAGTAAATAATTACAGGATATGTCCTGTAGACATGGAACTAATGAAATATTAAGCTGAAAAAAATTGGTTTTGCCATGAGTGGGATTCGAACTCACGTCTCCAGGAAACATGCCTGTTATGCTACCCCTACACCACCAATGGCTAACCTTTTCTTAGGTTGTGTGACCTAATAAACTTTCCGAATTTTTTCATTTGATTCGCACAGTGACGCCATCTATTCTGGAAGTGGAGAATTCCGTTTGCTCATACAGCTGCTATTAATATTCGTCACTCACTCTCATGGTGTTAAATCAATGGTAAAAAAATGACAGGTTCCTGTCAGACCTCTGTGGCAAGCAACTGTTTGAGGAGATAAATAAACCACTCATAAAAAAGTCAATTTTTTTCAGCTGATTATTTCATGAGTTCCATGTCTACAGGACATATCCAGTGATTCTTTACCACTGATTTATTGATTTAACGCCATGAGCGTGAGTGACAAATATTAATTCCATCTGTATGAGGCAACAGAGTTGTCCACTTCCCGGATAGATGGCGCCACTTTGCGAAACAAATAAAAAAAAATCCGGAAAGTTTATAAGGCCACACAAGCTGAGAAAAGGTTAGCCATTGGTGGTGTAACAGGCATGTTTCCTGGAGACGTGGGTTCGAATCCCACTCAGGGCAAAACCAATTTTTTTCAATCTATTAAAAAATAGTTGCCTGAATAATATGTAAGAAATTTTTGTGAATGTTTTATGAGAACCTAGGTATTTCGACACAAACATTACAGGAGTATTGAAGGTAGAAATAATTGACACCTAAGGACCTCAGAAAAACAATGACCAAATTTTAGGAAACGGGAAACTTATATATCAAAGGTAATTAAGTACTGAATCCTCTTTTGCAGACGTTATACAGGAGAGATCCACAATATTGCATGCAATGGAAGTAGCTCTGATTGGCGTGTTGCCAATGATCTGTCGTTGCTCAAGAAACTGTGTGTGGTGATGACAAAAGTGCTTCATACAAAATCCACACAAGACTCACCTTTCCTACCAGCATCTCAATTCTGATCTGACAGTTCAACTGGCCTTTGCCGAAGAATTGCACGAATGTAGTCGGAGAATGTATGGCCATGGAATATTTGATGCTGTTATGAGGGTCATTTTCATTTGAATGGAGTAGTGAATGCTCATAACAGTAAGTTATTGGCAAGAAATTCGAATGCGTTATAGGAACGACCACTGCACTCGCTTAAAGTGACCCTATGGTGCGTTTCTATGACTGAATTTATCATTGATCCCCACACAGGATTTGCAACGTGTTCTGTCATTAATCTGCACTGCCATACTTTTTACATAATACTGTCATTCCGCTTCTATAAAAACGTGGATGTCTTCAGACAACAGTTTCCGTTCTGGATGGAGCTCCACCGCATATAACGAACATTGTGAAGAATTTATTGCGTACCAACTTTACCGATGATAGAACAATAAGGCGTGAACTTCCGAATTCTTGGCCACCTTGTTCTCCAGATATAAACCTTTGTGGCTTTTACCTCTGGGTTTATTTGAAGGACAAGTGACATTAATACACTTGTGAACTTGAAAAAACACCACCCTTCATGAGCAAACGTCTCGTTAGATAGTCTGCATTCCGCTATTAACAATTATATTTTTCGATTTCAGCTCATTATGGCCAGTGAAGGGCACCACAAGAACAGGTTTTTTTCCTGTTAAAACAATCCTTTGTCTCTCTGATAGTGAGTTTTGGAACTTTGATGATGATGATGATTTGCAAAATGTTTCATTTCGACATGCTTTGGAACATTTAGATCTCAAATATGAATACATTTCGTTTATTCCACAGATCTACAGAGGTCTCTGAACAGGTGAACTCTGATTATGACAACTCTGTATATACTAAAAGAAAACCTGTTTACTATCTTTACAATATATCTGTGCAAATATCTCTGATCGCCTACTTATAACTTTTCAGAACACTGAAAAATTCACTGGACCACTAAAACAAAATCTGAAGCTTGAGCTCACTATAACATAGAAGTAAAATTCTCTTTATATCAGCTAACAGGCTTCACATCCATCACTTGACATCAGTTGCCGGTTAATTTAATTACTTCTATTTGCACTCAGAGAATCTCGAAAATTTTACCTCTTTCAGGTTCCCAAAGATCTAGTTTGCATTTGTAGCAAATGTTTTTTGGGTGTTTGCAACTTGTGCGCCGTTAGAATGGACACTTTAGCTACAATTTATTGCTTTTGTCACCGTGTTAATATTTATTGTGTGTATGTATCATTCTGTTGATTGTAATTATTGTACACAATCTTTTTGTTTCCATATAGATCACAAAGCTTAACCCGAGAAGCATGGAGTGCAAATCAGCGTCACTACAGGTTTGCTAAAAGGTCAATGTCTGCAGCAGATGGACTTACCCAACCGAGCGAGCCCACTGCAGCAGCTGTCAGTCTGGCCACTAATGCTACGGAACGAATTGCCTCACCCTACAGAAATGGGCGAGCAGACGGTGCTGCCCAAGGATACTATAGGAACGGGCCTCCACATGCTGGTGGACACATGGAAAGAGCTTATCGACAGGGCCGCCCTTTGTCACCTGGAACCGAAATGATGATCCAAGACATAGGTCAAGATGGTGTCAGTGCTCGCCGTGTAGGTAACTACGTTGTTGTGCGAAAGACGATACGACCTAGGGGAAGAGTTGGACCTAATGACGTCCAAGAGAATGGGGAGCGTCCTGAAGAAGGACCAAAGAGAACTGAAATTTTGTATATTAGGAGTCCACTGCGTGATGATGAAGATGATGTTAATAGACAGTATGTGCCTTTTGAACGTTCGAGAGATGTTGAGCACTTGAGGAGTGTAAGTGAAACCGCCATAAATGGGGAAGAAACGAGTCCGTCTACTTTAAGAGTGCCGAGGTCTTTCCGGCCACGACTTGCAGACTATCGCAGTGATACTGTACAGCGTCTTGATGGACCAAATCAGCAGCTGAAATTTTCGCGTTATCACAGGACAGATAGTGACGTCTATTTGATGAACGATAGACCAGAAATAAGCGGACAAACTGAAAGTAACCGACCTTATCATCCACCTCAAGGGCCACCGAGCAATTGGGGGCCATCTTTTATACAACATGATTTGAGCAGAGAGAGGGCAGCACATCCCACGTGGTCAGAACACTGGGAGGCAGAAGACTATTATCAGAGGGTTCCTGTAGCCCATAGGCATCAGCTATCTGACACCAGCGACTATAGGAGAACTAGGGATAACAGTTCAATGCCGGAAGAGCTTGCGAGGGTTGCACACACAGAGCAACAGTTACACCAAGAGCAACTTCAAATTCCACATCTACCATCTCATCTACAGCAACAATCTTTGCAGAGCCAAGCTCAGCAATCACTTCAAATATCACAAGTAGAACAAATACAGACAAACGCAACGCAGCAGTTGCAAATTCAACAACAGCAGAAAATACAATTACCTCAGAAACGACCAGACTACCAGCAGGAACAATGTAAACAACAAGAAAGGCAACAGGTCATTGATCATCCCATAGTCTCAAAAGGAGAGCAACAAGAACAAAAGTTGATATTCGAAATGCAACATCCTGTTGAGATACAGACAACAGAATTGTCACATGAACATTCGGAGTCTTTCAACGAATCGCAAACTGTCGCTGTTACCAACGCCAAAACAGTGCAACAAGAACATTTAACACAGAACGATCAAAATGTAATCAAGGAACAAATTTCACAAAAGCGATTGGAAGAACAAGATCTTCTTGAATATGAGAAAGAAGACAAAGATGAAAACAGCCCTGAAAGGGAACAGATGGATAGTGCTTATCCAGTCACCCCTGAGAACAGTCGAGAAGGGCTAGAAGAGAAAGAGAAATTAGAAAGTGAATCTGATATTAAAGAGAACTTATACAATGAACCTGATGAACGAAAGTTATTGCGGGTATCTACAGAAGAAGAAGTGACTCAAAATCAAGGAACAGATATGGATGGCGAAGATTCTGATTCTGGAATCGGCAAGGATGGTACAGGGTTGCGTTTGAAAAAAGCGAACCTTCTGGAGAAGAAGAGTCTGTTTACTATTGCCTATGATGGTATGCAGACCCGTGGGCTGAAGTCTGCTGGGGACAGAGATGATTCACCGTGAATATCGGTTTCTAAAATTGTTTCAGCTGGCAAAATGTTTCCGTGAAAAAATCTGCAAATCGGTAGAGAAAACTAATTTTTGAAACAGTAATTATTTAAAGCCGCGCAAAGGGTTTAATTTACTGAGAAATACAGTTCATGAGAAAATGCAAATGATTATCAGAATTAAGCACTTGAAACAAGGCTTGGCTATTCTTGTTGGGTAAAACGTCTCAACGTTAGCTCTAGAATGTAATGAAAACTATTTTAAATCTGTAGAGCTTTTTGAACATAAAATTATCGACTTTTTCCAAGAAGTACCCTAAGAATTCGCCTTAAGAAACAAAGCTATATTTTTCATAGGTTGGGTGTTTCAACAAAGTGTGTCTTCTTAGAAATAAAGAGCAGGAAGAGTCCTTAAAAGGAATTTGAAACAGAAATTCACTGATGAATTTAGTGTACGTTATTTCCTAATTTAATAAGAAATTAAAAAACTGGTAACTTTATCTTTTGCAACTGGTTGCACAGTTTGTCCAACTTATTGGAAAGACAGAAGGAAACGTTTTTGTTTCTACAGAAGGAAAGCATTCTGTAAATATTGCTTTCTGAGATATTTACATTTTACCGTAATCAAAGTCAAGTAGCATAATAGCAATATCATCCATCAAAAGTTGTAAATATTATATAGACGTGTGTTGTATAACCAGTATTTGTCAAAAGTGAGACATCGATGCAGAATTTCAGAGCATCTGACTAAATCATTTTAAAGACACATTGTAACTGCCAATACATTTAACTTATATCTCTCAACAGCTAAAGTGTAATTTATACCCATTATTTTGCATAAAGTCAACAAATGTTAGTTGTTATCACATAAGCTGTATTTCTAGAGTGAGTTTCATAGCATAAGTTGTAGTGTTTAAGTACATTAAGAATTGTATTATATAGTTGAAATAAATTTGAATTTGAATAAGTATGTAAAAGAAATTTCGATGTTTGTAACACATGGCTATTGAACGATATTACGTTTTGTGATCTTTTATATTTGAATTGACTGTATTGTTATAAATTTAATGGTTGAAAACTGAGCGTGAATTTCAAAGAATGCTTACCGACAAAATTTAAAAATATACTAAACTAATTACTTAGACAATCAGTTCACAAATATAACAATTTTAAACCAATCACAAATACAGGGTGATTCAAAAATATGGACACAATTTCAATTGGTTATATATCCTGAACAATATGTTGTATTTGAATTCTGTAAATTACATTTGATTATACACACATTAAAGTTTATAGATGTACACAATTCCAATTGGTTATATTTCCTTTAATTTAATTAATGTTAATTTAAATTAAAATGTTGTATTTGACTGAACTCACGAATGCAAAAAATCTGGTGTTGCATAGCAGCCATCATGCTTGCAACTGACGCTGCTGTGCGGCGCTAGAGAGCTCTAGCGGTAGTATTCGAAACTTTACAACATCCTCTTTCAAATGTAATTTACATAATTCAAATAAAACGTGTAGTTCAGGAAATATAACCAAATGAAATTGTATCCATCTTTTTGAATCACCCTGTATATTTCATGATATTAAACCTGAAAAAAATATCTAGCAATTTTTAGTCCCATTAAAACAGTCGTACCAGAATTCAAACAAATTCTATTCAAACAATAAAAATAATCTTATTAACATTCAAAAAGCGACACAATCATCTTTAAAAAAAACCTATCGTTTGAATTTCAAATTCTCGTATATGAGCTTAAATACCTCATTCACACTAAGCATCTTTTGCTTTTCTATTAGAAGTCTTCATGAGCACATTACTATCCCTGGAATTGGATTTTTTCATTGAAACTATGCTCGAATTTAGCAGAAACTAATAACTCAACTCTTTCTAAACAGCAAACTGTTCAACTATTTCAAATACCTTATTCGTGATTTTCTTTATCCCTTATTAAAAGATATTTACAACTCCGGCGCACACTGCAATAAAGATTCTTCTTTTGACTAACTACACAGACTAAACCAATCTAATTCTTCACAAAATCCTTCTTAAAACACACTGTTATTATTTTCAAGTCTCTCTGTTCCAATCGGTTAATGGCGTAGATCTCATGCCGTACCACACGCGAGCATCACATCATGGTTCTGTTTTTGCACGTTCATCTGTTTAAATCTTAAGTTTTGTTCATCCTGAACAATTCCTGATTCCGAAGCTTCTTCAATTCTTCGATGAAATGGGGCCAAACGACCTTTTGCTTTTGCAGTCGTACGTCGACGAATGCGATGCACCACGTCGTTAATCCTGATCACTACCATATATGAACCTTCCCAAGGTTTTGAAGAAAGTCTCTTCTTCCTATATGGGTTGTATAATCAGACAAAATCTCCTTGATCGAAAGCAGTTCCATTTCTTTTATTGTCGTATCTCGTTTTGGTTCTCTCATTCACCAAGTTAATGTTATGTCTGATGGAGTGGTGGATTTCTTCTAGTCGTTGTTGTAATTCTTCTACGTATTGTGGAGTGGACACAGGCATTACTTCGGACCGACCATAGAAAAGATTACAGAGGAGAAGTAATTCTCTTCCAGAGAGCATTATGGAAAGTGTACGTCCAGTTCTCTCGTGTATCGCCATATACCACTCTTTTCGTTGGCATTCTGCATGCCAACAAAAAGAGTGGTATATGGCGATCCCAATCACGTTGATGGTCGTCGATAAACAATGCTAGATGTTGTGCAATTGTTCTATTGAATCTCTCAACCATACCATCTGACTGAGGGTGTAGGGAAATTGTTTTGGTTTTCTGAATGCCTAATAGTTGACAGATGCCTTTAAACACATTGGATTCAAAATTCCGTCCTTGGTCTGAGTGGAGTTGTAAAGGTACTCCATAGCCTACTAATTAAATTATTCATCACTGTAAATGTTGTTGCCTCCTGATCTTTGATGGGATAGACTTCAGACCACTTCGTGAAATAAGCCATTACCACGAATAAATAGCGATTTCCATCATCAGTCTTAGGAAACGGGCCCATTACGTCAATGGCTATTCTCTCAAAAGTGGCACCAACGCTATATTTCTGCAGCTTGACCCGACTCCAAGGTCTTAGGGACTTTCTTTGCTGCACTGGCCTTACATTGCCTACACCATCTTTCAACTTCTACCCAACTTTTCAGCCAATTAAATCGTTTCTTGGCATTATGCTAATGTCTTATTAACAACGAAATGTCCTCAAGTGGCACTATCATGCACATCTTTCATTACTAGTTCCACTAAGGAACAAGAAGAGATTATCTGCTAAAAGAATCCAGTAGGATTCTCCAACGCTGTATAGTACACCATCTTTCACCGCTAAGGAATCCCACTGCGCCCAATAACTTTTGGGAGTTGGCAATACCCCGAGATTTACTCCCAATTAGGTCTTAGGTTTTTCAATCAAATCTATTATTGGCTTTATATCTTCTTCGTCTAGTTGGGCCTTTCTAATTTATATAACACTCCAGATGTTAGGAGTATCACTGTTTTCTTGCGTCGATGTTAATTGCCTTATGGGCATTATATCTTTAGTACCATATTTTAACTTTATATTACAGTAATGCTTACAGTTGTCAATGCATGGACTTCTTGAAAGGGCGCCTGCATTCCTGTGTAGCTTGCCACTTCGATGCTCATTGGAGAAATTTTATTCTTTCAACAGCTGTATGCACTTTGCAATTAATTCATTCGGGGTTTTTAAACTTTAATAGCCACCTGAGGGCAGCAGCATGATTAGTGCGAATAAAAAATTTCTGGCCATAGAGATAATGATGAAAACGTTCTATTGCTTTTACTCTTGCTAACAGTTCTTTACGTGTGACACAATAATTCCGTTCTGGTTTCGATAAAAGTTTGCTAAAATATTCAATAACTCTTTGGGCGCCTCCACACTTGCCGCCGATGAGTCGCAAATGCACTGTGACGTCACTCGCCGCTCCGCAAAGGAACGAGTGTAGCCTTCACACTTAAACGCGCGGTCTGCAACAAAGAACTAAACTCATTGTTTCTCGCTGCAAATAACCTGGAACGCGTGTTTTGCTGTCTCTTCGAGATTTACCGCGCTATCTGACATTTCTTTCACTGTGTAGTAAACATTATGTCCAGCAAAAAAAGTTTACTCTTTAGTAAACTGTTAATATCACTGGCCTTGGATAATCATAGGTGTAGTAATAAAAAAATACTGCACTAAATGGGTCGCGAGATTCTTAATGATAGAAAAAATTAGGCGATTTTTTTCACAATTTAATCCTTAATATTCAAGGGGCTGACTTGTTAGGTCTGTAAATGGTAGTTAGGTAGTCACTGGAAGGAGAGCTATGCACCAAACCCCTGTGATGATGAATAGAACCGGCCAGGCCTAGCACCTAATGTCCGACCCTGCCTTCTCGTGGAGAAGACCGTTAGTACCGTTCAAAAGAGATACTCTCTTGTGGAAGTGAACGGAATTGGAGGGCTGCCAGATTAGTGTGGCTTACTGATCTGGACAACTCTGGCTACTTTTCGTTTTTCTTTTCTACCCTGCTGAGAAGTGGTCAACCACACAGGGTCCTGGTGCTGACCATATAAACCTACTGGACTGAAATAAGGCTCTATGAGCTTGATTATGGATCCTGAATTTGCCGCACTGGTGGGCTTCGTGGAGGGAAAAATCTTCCGCTGTGTTTTCTGTTTGTTTGTGGGTTGACAGCCCTAAGTGAATAGATTCACAGGATATTTTTATCAGCTGGTGAATAATCCTGATCAGGGGTCATCGCAGCCACCTGAACTCTTTGCTTCTATTGCCAACGTCAAATTCTACATTGGAGGAAGTCTTCCAGTGTAGATGGCTTCAGCCTTTAGTGGTGGGGGAACGGGTTTTGCCCCATGTATGCGATTAGAGAGCTGTTTAATATTGTCGACATTCCCTATCTCAATAAACATAGTTTCTTTAAACATCCCACTAACCATTTTCTCTCCATAGGTAGTTGGAATGTGAGGACTCTACACAGAGTTTTTTCTCTTGATGTCCTCACACAAGAATTCCACCATTATAATTTAGATATTCTCGGCTTGCAAGAGACCAGATGGACAGATAAAGGTCAGATTCTTCAAAATAATCTTAAATTTCCCTTTTCAGGAGGGAAGACAATAAACATCACCACATCACGTGGGTCTGCTTCTCAGCAGTGGTCTGCATCATCACGTGGGTCTGCTTCTCAGCAGACAAGCTAGTGATGCTCTTCTACGATATGAGTGCATTAATGAAAGGTTTCTTACAGCAGAATTTCAGACAAGCGTTAAAGACTTGAATATTATCTGCTGTGATGCCCCCACTGAGGATGCCGATGAGGATGAGAAGGATAGGTTTTATGAACAACTTCAGGATATTTTGAATTCTGTCAAGAAAGGAGATATTACCCTTGTTCTTGGTGACTTCAATGCCAAAGTTGGTACTGACTCTGACCTTTGGGGAGGAGTAATGGAACCTTTTGGTATTGGTAGCTGCAATGGCAATGGGCAGCGTCTCCTGCAGGTAAGTAAACTCAATGGATTCAGAATAACTAACACTTATTACAAACACCGCGACATACATAAGTACACATGGGTTTCACTCGATGGGCTGCATAAGAATATGATTGATTATATATTAATTAACAGCAAATGGGCCAGTTCTGTTAGGAATACCAGGGCATATAGGGGAGCTGAAAGTGGATATGACCATTACCTTGTTAAAAGTGTCTTGCAACTTAAACTTAAAAGGTGTTATGCTACGGTTAAAACATTTACCTTTAATACTGAAGCACTGAAAGACCCAATTATAGCTAAAGCTTACCATGATAGGTTACTTAGTCATTATTACAGTCATGGTATGCTTACTACTGAAGTTGAGGAAGAATGGGACTGTTTACAAAAGGCTTTTTTTTTGGAAACTAACAGTACTCTTTTAGGAAAAAAGGAGGAGAGGAGACAGAATTATTTGAATGATAAGGCACTTGAGCTTATTTCAGAAAGAAAGAACTGCAGGAATGTCCTTAATCAATACCCTACTAGTCCTAATAGAAAGGATTACAGAGAGCTTAATAAACGTGTAAAAGATCAGTTAGCTGCTGATAAGAATCTTTGGCTTGATGGCTTGGCTGACAAAGCCGAGGAAGCATTTAGACAGCACAACAACAGAGAGCTGTACTAGACAGTTAATGTTTTGTGTGGTAAAAAAAAGATAGGTATACAGGGATTGAAGGATAAACAAGGTAAGTTTATAGAAGATGAGGATTCTGGCATGGCTAGGTGGGCTGAGCACTTCAGTGATGTTCTAAACAATGTAGTTAGTTCTACTCCCATTGTTTGCAATGATGATAGATGCATTGGTGGCTTTAAATTTGGCCCTATAACACAGTCTGAAGTTATTTTGGCTATTTCTAACTTAAACTTCTTAAATCCCCAGGGGTAGATGAAATTAATACAGAAATCCTCAGAGCTGGGAATGTTTCGGTTACCTCTTGGATGACTGAAATTTTGAATATCTTTTATAATAAAGGCATGGTCCCTAAAGATTTTACAAGAGCTATTATTATCCCTATTTAAAAAAAAAGGTGATCGCAGTTCTTCTAATAACTATATGGGTATCAGCCTACTCTCTGTTCCAGGGAAAGTTCTTTGCATGATTGTGCTTAATAGAATTAAGAATCTGGTTGACATGCAATTGCGTGATGAGCAATGTGGATTCAGAAGTGGTAGGGGATGTGTGGATCAGATATTTTCACTTAGGCAGATTCTTGAGACATGTTTAGAGTTTCAGAAACATTTGGTTGCAAGTTTTGTTGATTTCAAAAAGGCTTTCGACTCTGTTGATCGTCATAATTTATGGCCGATTTTGAGATCATATGGTATACCAGACAAGTTAGTTAACACAATGAAAGCTCTCTATAATAACACTGAGTCGTGTGTGAGAGTTGGTAAGGCTTGTAGCAATTGATTTAGCATTACTTCTGGTGTTCGACAAGGGTGCATTTTGTCTCCTTTTCTCTTTAGTTTGGTTATTGATTATGTTATGCGAAATTCACTTCAAGGGAAAGATTTTGGCCTTAAATGGGCTGGATATACAAAAATTTCTGATTTAGATTATGCTGATGATTTAGCCCTTTTGGCAAATGATGTTGATGCGATGAACTCTTTCATTCGAGCTGTTGATGAAACTGGTAGTAGAGTAGGTTTGGTTATAAACAGAGAGAAAACTAAAGTGATGAAAATTGGTCAGGCAGGCTGTGATTCAGTTAATCTGAATGGTTGCAGTCTTCAGCAGATGTCACAGTTTAATTATCGTGGGAGCTACGTAACAGATAATGGTGATGTGCGGCATGAGATTAACAGACGAATAGGGATTGCTGCTGGGACTTTTAAGAATCTATGGAGATTGTGGAGAAATAGGCGTATACACCTAAAGACTAAAATTAGACTGTATAATAGTTTGGTTCTTTCTAGGGTTAGTTATGGTAGTGAAACTTGGATGCTGTGTAAACAAGATAACAGGAAACTAGATGCTTTTGATTCCAGATGCTTACGCAGTATCTTGGGCGTTAGGTGGTTCAACTTTGTAACTAATGATGAGGATAAGCAAAACGGCAACCCCCTTTATTAAGCAACATATTGTGCACAGAGAGAATCCATTGATTTGGCCATGTTGCCCATATGGATAATTATAGATTGGCGAATAGGGTTATGAGCAGCGTAACTAAAGGCCTCAGAAAGAGGGGGAGACCTAGTATCAGGTGGGCAGACAATGTCAAACAGGACCTTGTTAGAATTGGTGTGCAGTGGCCAGATGCAGCAGATGTAGCTTAGGAGAGACATGCTTAGAGAACTAAATTTCACGGTCTGGTTGGACCTCTGTAGCCCATGGCTGCTTGATGATGATGATGATGACACTGTTACAAAATCTTTTTTGTGTATGATACCTGGCGAATTTAAAGAGATTTTGGCTATTTTTTTGCTGTTTATCTAAAGAGGTTTTGGCGATTTAGAACAAAGGACAAGAAAGTGTGGAAATTTGTTTGTAGATGGTCATCTGTTTTTGTTTTTAGAGGTAAATCAAAAATTTCTTTTGGGTTTGACAGAGTGATGAACTGTTATGATGATTCACACTTTTTCAAATCCCCAAAAGTTTTAATGGCGCTCTGTAATAAACGATGGAAATTTTTGAAAACAGCAAAATTTCAAATGAATATGAATATAGGCTGGAAATTTTGGTGGTGGAATACTAATGTCATGAGTTTGCATTGATAACAATGAGTTGAGTTTGTCGGGGAGGATTTTTTGCTTCAAAAGATAATTGGAAAAAATTGTTCGACAATTACTGATGAAATATTATGATTCACGTTTTCAAATACTCAAGTAGTTTTTTATGTTTAACACAATGTTAAATCTTCAAAACGCGAAACTTTAAATGAATATTGTAAGCGATCTCTTTATGTAGAAATTCGAAATATCGGCTGTAGAGTGTCAAGAGATATTGCACTAACAACAACGACCGATAACTTCTTTTGAAGTAAACAATTCATCAGATTGTTTGGAAAAAATTATTGAAGGGTAAAGATCAAACAAAAACACCCGTCTATTTTCATAAAATTGTTACCTAGCACTTTCTCTTTCGTATTATTTTAATGGGATTTTAAATAGGATTACTGTAATATAATATAGGTAACATATTTTCTTTTAAAAATACACAGCGACACTAAATGTCCACACCAATCCAAGTCCTAATGTGTTGCATATTATTTATTACACTAGAAATTAATGTTTTGACAGGATAGGAATCATAGGCATATACACGCAATGCAATACGGCATTATTTGGAGTATCTACTTTCCAATTCCATAAATATTTATAAATTTATTTCAGGTTTCAGATATTAAGCATGTGTAATTAGTGAAACATCTGAGTAGGTAATTAGTGACAATCTGAGGTAGTCCACACAAATTCTAGTGGACCCATCCTTTGACAAGAACCACTGGTGATGTCTAGGGACTGGATGATGGTTCTATAGTGTCCTGAGTTTCAATATCCTTTATTAATTATTCTGTTTCCTCCCGTTTTGCTAATGGAAGCCTTCTTGCTGATAGATGAATTGGAAGAGAATCACCAGTGTTGATCATATGTTATGTCAGGTTAGTACGGCCATAATCATTTGATGTAGCAGAGAAAATGTCAGAAAAATCTGACATGATTTTCAGTTAATAACTTTTTTCTCTCCACGAGAGAGCAAGATGAGATGGGATGTCTCTGTGTTGGTTTGGTTCAGTAACTTGTATTTGCATGAGTTACCCAGGTAACAGATTCAGATATTGCTAATTCTTCACCTCTGCTCAATAATCTATTGGTCTTGTTAGAGTTCATTACTCTAACAGGAATCTATTCTCTATCTATTTTGACTAGAGTCCTTGCAACCAGGATATCATGAGCTGAAGCTCCTTTACCAGGGGCATCAATGACTGCCAATAAGAAGGCCCCAGAGGTCTCCTCCCGATGTCCATGGATTATAATTTCACTTTGTGCTAGGATCTCTATGTCTTTCGTCACTAATATTGTGGTCACACTTGATAAAGAATCAGATATTCGGCTAAGCAGAGCCTTTTTTTCTTTTGATAATGGAGGAGGAGAAAAGTGATTGTTTTTTTCACCTTTAACCAGCTTTCATTTGCCTTTTGTTACTTTCGGCCCTCGGTATACGACGTAAAAGCGCAACAATCGTTTTCCTCTCCCCCCCCCTATTTTCAGTATTGGAGGAGGAGGAAAATTGCTGATTTTAACCTTTCAGTAGCTTTCATTTTATTTCTATTACTTTCCCACCTCGGATTAGGAAGATAAAGTGGAACAATCCTTTTCATGTTTCTCCTCTTTTTTAGTAATAGAGGAGAAGAAAAGAGATATTTTATTAACCTTTCTAAAAGCTTTCTTTCATCTTTTGTTACTTTCTGACCTCGATTAAGAAGATAAAGCGCAACAATTGTTTTCATGTTTCCCTCTTTTGTTAGAAATGGAGGAGAACGAAAATGTTTTTTTTTTAACTCTTCCGAAGCCTCTTTTTTTTTAACACTTCCATTCGACTCTTGTTACTTTCCGCTCTAGGTTTTCGAAGATATAACTCAACAATAGTTCTCATATATCCCCCCCATATTTTTAGCAATGTAGGAGGAGGAATGTTGTTGCCTTTTAACCTTTCACAATCTTTTATTTCCCTTTTGTCACTTTCTCCCTTCAGTTTACGATGATATAGCGTATCAATCATTTTCTTGTTTCCACCCTTTTTCCACTAATGGAGGAGAAGAAAAGTAGTTGTTTTTAAACCTTTTACACGGTTTCATTTGACATTTGTTACTTTCGGCCCTCGGTTTCCGAAGATATATTTCAACAATCGTTTCATATTTTCCCCTTTTTTATTAATTGAGTTGGAGGAAGGTGGTTTCGTTTTTAACCTTTCACAAGTTTCCACTTGACTTTTATTACTTTCCGCCCTCGGTTTACGACGTTATAGCGAAGCAATCGTTTTCATATTTCTCCCCTATTTTTAGTAATGGAGGAGGAGGAAAGTGGTTGTTCTTTCACCTTTTCCAAGCTCTCATTTGATTTCTGTTACCTTCGACATCGGTTTACGAAGATTTATCTCAACAATAGTTCTCATGCTTCCCCCCCCCCTATTTTTTAGTAATGGAGGAGGAGGAAAGTGGTTGTTCTTTCACTTTTCCCAAGCTCTCATTTGATTTCTGTTACCTTCGCCATCGGTTTACGAAGATAAAGTGCAACAATATTTTTCTTGTTTCTCCCTTGTTTTTTAGTAATGAGAGGAAAGTGATTGTTTTTCACATTTCACAATCTTTCATTTGACTTTTGTTACATTCTGCCCTCGGTGTCTGACGATATTGCTCAACAATTGTTTTCATTTCCCATTTTTTAGTAAAGGATGAGGAGGTAATTTTTTGTTTTTATGTCCAATGACACTCCCGCGTCACAAGCTTTTATTTGCCATCTGAATTATTTAAATTTGTTCGTCGCTTCCGAGTGGTTGAAAAATCGAATTTGACAAAGACGGAAAGCGACAAACCGACCAATGACGAGTGAAAAGCAATGGGAAGCAATGCAAAATATCTCTTTAACTTCCCATCGCTTTCTATATATTTTCTCCATCCAGATCGGTGCAAACTTTCCTCCAGCCGGATAGGATCGTGATGTAAAATATGCATCAAACCAATGATGAAGGTATTATATTTTCTGTAGGCAGAAAGAAATCCCTATATTGCCAGATCTGTGTAATAAGTTTTCATATTGCCAAATTAAAAATAATTTTCAATTACCAGATTCAAAAAATTTATGTGAAGAAATTAAACTGTCTACGGAAATCTTTTCAACTGTTAACTTCAAAAGAAAACTTTTAAATTGCCAAATTATGTCTTATCTACTCAATTTTGTCCATTTTGTTCCGAGATTACTTTGAGGGAGTGTACAAAAGTCATCAGCAGCTTTGGCATTCAATCACCCAGTATGATACTTAAAATATCCTGAATCGACTGATTAAACCCGTCTCTAGTTCTCGGCAGTTTTTGGTTGCAGGAAAGCATCACATAACATTAGAGTACTTAACCTTTGTTTTAGTATGTTAATGTAAAGACACCCTTGGAGATAATAATTGGCATTCTTGTTAGCATCAGAATTACACCTTATCCGTGCTTGTCATCACTCCTACCACAAAAGGTAAATTTAAGATTTTCTTTTGCAAGCCCACAATTTATGTCACTGGAATTATTTGGGAAAAATTAAGATAATAATCTCTGTCTCTGAATGCTACCGTAAACATGGCCGGATTAAGGCCAACTGATGCCCTAAGCACAGCTCAACGCAACAATAGTGGCCCCTCGGCCCTTCTTCCGTTGCTTAACTGACTAGACATTAAGACTCAATAAGTGCTGAAATTATAAGTAAGCAACAATTCAATAAGCATTATTTCGCATCTTTTGATCCATGTATGCTGAAATGCTCTGAATCTTCAAGGTTAGAAAGCAATGGAATAAACAATGGTTTATTTCGTACAAATCGATTCTGTAGAAAGATGATTTTCAAAATTGAAAAGTATGCTCTCCAAATCACGCAGGGAAAAAACTCTGTGGTGTCCCACTTCCCTTGGTGCCCTAAGCACGTGCTTATTTTGCCTAATGGTTAATCCAGCGCTGACCTTAACCGACTGGGGAATATAGTAATTTCTATTCTCTTAACGATACAGTGAATAAAATCTCTCTAAGATATTTCTTATCGTATATTTTTTTATTATTGCAGGAGCCACATTATCAATCGCAGCTGTTGGGCAATGACACCGATATTTTCTCTAAATTTAGCTACAGAAAACAAATCAGTGTAGGCAGTGAGAAGAGCATTACATCTCTTGTAGAAACAGAATGTGGAAAAAAAATAGATTTTTGAACTAATAAAACTATCTTACAGACCGTTTAAAGAAATTAACAAACGTTTTATGAAAGGCTCATCAAAGATTTAGAGAAACTTGAATTATAACTTGAAATCTCTTGAAAGAAAGATTTTAAAGGTTTCGATTTAATTCAGCAAATCTTTAAATTTCTTTCCAAACGAGGAGTAAGTCGTAGCGTGGATGGCACCTGCGGAAACTGAGGATGAGCAATTGAAACTCTCTTTTATAATCGGTTGATTTAATAAATCATTGCAAATGTTTACTTCAAATATTTTTCTTTATTTTGACACTTTAAATAATTTAATAATAAAATTATACAGAAGTACACTGAATCTGTGATATAATTTGAATAAAACTGATAAACAATAGCTTTTTGCAAAAGCACTAATTTTTTAATATCTACATATCAAGATAATCAGTATGTGGTATTTGGGTTAAAGGAATTTAAATCATTGTGGTTCTATTTTAATTGTTTTTAAAGTTAAGGTTAAAAAATGAAATTCTTAAGCTCTGCACGATGTTGTGTATTTCAAAAACTATATTTGTAGTTCAAAACAAAGATTGAAAGAATTCTTTGCAGCACACAGTGAATTTGAAGAACAGCAGTATGTAATACAGTGAATTCAACACTATTCCAAAGTACACTTATCGTTGTAATCCTATTTTTGTACAAAGATCTGTGAACTCAAGAATATAATTAAATCTTTTCGTTTTAACCATTGGCAAATTACAATGTGTAAAGACTTCCCTACATGTGCTAAAGTTCCTTTGCATTTTCATCTATTTACGAATCTGCTCTGTGGGGCAAATTGACTGAGGCCATGATATCATATACTGCAGAAAAATATCAGATATTGGAATGACTCTATGACACGATGTATCGTTGAATATATTTCCCAAACAGGCGATTATTATACACTGGTATGCGCACTGCACTGTTTTCTGAATCAAATTGTGTATTGTTCTGTAACTGGTCTTCCTTCACGGCCATTTCCAGTTGGCGACAATTTCATGTCACAAGTTGTATATAAGTTTTACATGAAAAGATAATTTTTTGCTCTATACAAATACGTTAAACTACAGGAATGGCTCTTTAGCATAATACTCGTGGGATAATTTAACTTGTTAATGCTGTAACGAAAGCGGAAAGTACAACAGTGAAACCCGGACTATGGGATTACGAGGAACTCGAGTATAACACTGAAAACGTGATTTACGTCACTTACCCTTTCTAATGAGGAGTTCACTTTGAAAGAGAAAAAGAATCCCAGTAGTCGTTTTCAACAGCTTGTGCTAATTGATGAGTTGATTTTCGGAAGATTTAGTGTAAAAGCAGAAATGTTTAATTTTGTGCGTGTTTGTCTAAGAACAATTATTTTATTTGGAGAGTGCATGAGTGTATTAAAAGAATTTACTAATAGTTATAGTTAGTGACTGGTAAGTAAAGGAAATCATAAATAAAAAGCAATGTACCTGTTTTGCTGAAATAATACTTGCTGTGTTTGGTTTTGGGAGCAAGATCAGTTTTAAAAATGTGTTTGATCAATCAAATTGTAATGTAATTGAGATTATCAGGATCACATTATATTATTTGAGGGTGTTAAGTTGAAATTGTTATATATGTAAATTTCATTATCTTGGTAATTAAATTAGTTCATTTATAAATTGATTGTTGATTTTGAATTCACGCTTGGTAAACCATTAAAAATTTGCAACAATACTCAAAAGAAATTGCGAAGGAAACTATGCATTTAATTATTGATAGAAAACTTCTTATCATCATTATTATTATTTTGCAATTCCCCACCATTTACCTCAATTATTTATCAGTTTTATTCATATATTTTTTTACTTCTATGTCTGTACAAAATGGCTTGATGTTACAAAATAATTCGAATTAAAAATGTCTTCTTAATTAAATTTTGGCCAATAAATGAAAAGAATCCATTGTTATTTTTCCAATCATAGTTAACTACCAAAATATAAAATCTGCAGTTTTACTGTACATGCGGCCATGGATATTTCAATTTGTCTCCATCTCTCACAGTGGTTAAATCCAACATACTGTTAGCTTTCCTTTTTGATGTAATGTCATGGCTTAAGTGTATGGCACAGATTTGCTGTTGGAAAATTATATACATAGATCAAACATAGTCGTGGGTTATGAATGGCAGCTTGAACATTTTGCAAGATTTCTAAAAACTTACAACAGTCATTTAAGTAGAAAAACGGCTTTGTCGTGTACAGTTTTGATCATGATTACCTTCAGATATATTCATCGTAAAATATGTTTGCACCATTCTTATCAGACTTAGTCCCTGAGATGTTAGAAAGACAGACATAGCTGTCTGCTTGCTCTGTTTGTCTCGAGTTTAAAATGACATAAGTCTTTATTTCTCATGTCTGGTAACGTCATTTTCTTGGCGCCTATTTCTTTTGGACTAACGTATACGACACATTCGAGAAACAGTTACTCTTTGTTTGATGAAGAAACCAAAACCACATCAATCAGAGCTCGGTTGTGTTTTCTGCTGCGAATTCTCTTGGCTGATGAGTCTCTACGAAGGCGATGTTGTCGTCAGTGCTTTTAAGGACAGGTAAATCGTCGACGTCGTCATCATCATCTCTGAAAAAGAAATAAGTAAAAACTGACATTCTACGAAACGTGAAAATTGATTTCCATTCTAAGACTAATGAACAGACATCTATATCCCATCTAATGTCAAAAACTGGCATTAGACTGTTTCGAACATTAGTGGGCTTCGGAGAGTTCCCTGCGAAAATACATAAATAATGAATAGAATATAAATAATAATCTATAAGGAAGAAAGAAACGGCAATTAAAAGAAATTAAAATAAATCCCAAAAATATAATAATATGTCATAAATAAATAAATAAATAACAAAATCTCATTGAGCAAAAATAATTATTCTTATAAGATATAGTTTGTTGTGCATGTCCGTAATAGTTCCTAACATAAACCGAGGTGCCTATTTGTGAATAGTCAGTAACCAGAAACCTGCTCGAAACACTGCTCACATTTTAAAAATAAATGACAAATAATTTATACTTGAATACAGTACGGTTAAAATATTTTACGACAACACTTCAATAGATAAAACACAACTTTTATAACAATTTGTTCACTAGCATAAATTAAATATCTGAAGTTTGTAAAACGTTTTTTAAGATTTCATCAATTTGGAGGCAATGTGAATGTGTCGTCTGCCGCTAAATGGTCCCGCTTCAATGACTCTTTAAATATTGATCGAAGATTGTTGAAAATTAACACTGTCACATTGCCTCCAAATTGTTAAAATCTTAAAAAATCGTCATACCAACTTCAGATATTTATGTTAGTGAAGAAATTGTTAAAAGAGTTTTGTTTTATCTACTGAAGTGTTTTTTCACAAGTGTCAAAAGTTCAAATAAATGCTTCAACTCCATTCATTCTTTAAATATTAAACGAATATTGTGGGAAATATATTTAGAAAGATTTGAGTGACATCTACAATTTATCGCCAATAACAGTTTTTGCGTAAAAGGTTTATTTTCAATGTTAGGGAGCTTTGAAAGTGGATTTCCATTCACATAACATGGAAGTGTCCGGACACTTTTTTCAACATAGTGTATGTTAAGCATTTTTCCCCATAATGTTCCAGTCGATCGAGACATTTCTCGCCACATGAAATAAGTTAGTCGCTACCGATATAGAATTCGGGGCTTTGTGCACGAAACTCTTTTCAGACTGCTTGTTCAAAATCAAAATCCGATGCAAATCTTCTACTTACAAGTTATTTCTTAAAAGGGACAAATTAGGGCTTAAGGGGATCGGTAATAATCCCATCCAAATTTCTCCAACAGGTCTTGAGCCTGCCGAGCTGTAGTGGGCCTGGCATTGTCAAGCAGAATGTCAGCATTATTTTCGCAATTTCCATAAAATCTACCCATAATGCTCCTTCACAATCCCAGAATACGGTAGCCATCATCTCAAAGCGGGAGTCACTTTAAACATTTTTGGCTTCGGGAAACTGTCATGTTTCCATAAACCATAGGCAACCGTGGCCCGAGGGCCACATCTGGCCAGCGAACGTTTTTCAAGTGGCCCTCGAATATTGGCCCCGCAAATTATTAAATGTTTTATCTTTTATTCTTCGAGTACTTTGTGGAATACCAGTTTTTCTCTCTTTCCTAATTTACCCTTACATTGTTTTTGAAAGTGTTCTTTATTAACCTAAATTTCATTTACGACGTCGTCGTCGCGAGGGGGTAGATCGGGGTTTCTGAATATATTGTTCAACTTCCGATTAAAGAGCTCAGCTCTCACTCAAATAGACGCTACATCAGTAAGCGTTCTAATTATGAAAATTATCAAGGCCAACATAGAAAAGAAACATTTGAGAAACTTACGGCTGCATAAAATAAGAAAAAAAAATCCATTTACCTAAAGGTCTCAAGACTACGACGCCATTGTGCGTGCAAGATTTGAAAATGAAAAAATCGCAAACTATTTCAAAAATATTCTGAACGCGAATTCGTAAAGGAGTGCATGCAAACAGTTTTTGGTATGTTTTGTCCAGAGGAAAAAACGATAAGTTTATCGTACAGAATCGTAATCAGGTGTATTGAGAAACTTGCTGCCAATATATAAAATACCTTTACAGAGCTTAGATTTCTTAACATCGAAATTTAAAAAACATTTTTGTTGATGAAAGTACCAATGTTTCTAACGCAGCTTAATTAGTGGCATTTGTCTATGGAGTCGATGTTAATTTCCATTAAAATACGTTTCGTTTTTGTTCAATTTTGCTGTTCACTTTCATTGTCTTGTACATTTCATCCTAATTCAATTCAAAATAATGATTTTTTCATCAAAATTATAAAAGCATATATTCCTTTTAGAAAGAAATAGGTTATTTTTATGATGAACTCTCAAGAAGCTTCTTACCACAGATGTCCGGCAGGAACCTGTCAGTTTATACGCCAGCAAAAATGGCTTAGATAGATATTTGTGAAAATTTAATTGTTTACACATATTCTCTACTCAGGGCATTAGACGTTGGGGTGTAGAATAAGTTTAAAGTCTTTAATGCAATAAGTAAGAAATTCCGGCCCGCGGCAGTCTGAAAAACCCTTATCTGTCCCGGCGATGAGAAAAAGTTTCCCCAACCTGCCATAGACGATCTGTTCGTTTCAGGGGTAAAGTGATTGCACCCATGTTTCATCCCCTGGAAGAATGTGTTCAAGGAAATCACTTCTTTCCTCAGAATATTGTTGAGCTGTTGACAAGGAAGCAACCATGCGTTGTCCTTTGTGATCTTTGTCAGTTGTCGTGGCACAGACTTTACAGTACTCCATCTTATTGCGAACAGTGCCATGCACTACACCATAACTGATGCCAATCTCAGCAGAAATGTGGCATAAAATCACTCTTGTGTTTTCCCGATTCAATTCATCAACCCGTATTGCACTAAACTGCCAGGACCATTTTGTAACATTTTGAAGGCTCATCTCACTTCGACAAGCTGCCGTTGAATTCTGTTGCAGGTTTGAGGCTTGTCCACAGAAATCGGATCACCCCATGTACCTCCTCACTGAATCGTATTTCCAAGTTAGTCGCCCGGCGAAAAAAGACAAAAAGAAAACCAAAATTCAAATAACCAGTGCATTCAACAACCGTTTTCAGCATTGGACGAACTGCTAAGTTTGAATGTGAGAATCCTTGATATTTTCCATCACATGCAAATATATGTGATCGAATATCTGGATTTTAATTATACTTTTTATACTAATTGCATTCATCTTTGGCCTTGCTATCTATTTTAGTTCATCGCATTAAACAGAATTTGCTGTGCACAATGCTATAATATTTTATTTTTTAAAATTCTCCTCGAGCAGTTGCTTGCCACAGATGTCTGACAGGAGCATGGCAATATAATATCTGATAGAAATGGTTTGTAAGGAAGGAAGACTTCAGCAGTAAGGCAACACAAGAAAGAAAACCTCTACGAATTATATGGCTCGAACCCAGGTGCCTTTAATTAATAACCAAGAACGCTAACAGCGTTCAAGTTCGTGATTGCGAACGTTTAAAAAATTAAGTTTTACCAAACGACTCATCGATTTGTTTTGGTTTTCTATTTATTCGCGCGACCAGCAAACATGACGATTAAGATAATGTTTCTTCCACTATCAACATTAACTAGCTTTACTTCTACTATTCGCCAAGAGATTAAAATAATTATTGGATTCGCTGTAAATGCTGTTTGCGGATTAAATGACCAAGTTAAAGAAAGAGATTCATTAGTAAAGCAACAATGTTAGGAGATTTCATCCTAGTACATCGAGCTGGTAATCAACAGTTAAAAGCTAAACACACCCTGAATAAAAAAAGAAAACCTATATCAGATTTTGACGAAATGGTAGTGAGAGATGTGTTATGATACGATCTAATAATGTAGAAAGGCTAGAAAGATTATAGTTTTAAATAGTTATGTTAATGTCAGTCAATATAACAAACATATCCTAAAATGGAGTGTGATCGACTTTTGGTGGCAATATAAGTTAGCTACTGACTCATACAAAGAACGAGGCTTTCACTTATTGCTATAGAAAACCATTTCCATTCACGCTTAATGGCAAACTATAATTTGGCGAGGCATTTAGCATTAATCATTCGTAATATTATAGCATTCTGGATCTAGGAAAGGGCCTCCCTAGGGCATCGCAGTCATAATCCTGAGTCTGGGAATCTTTATGGCTAAATATAATAGCTAGAGTCGTGTGGACGAGAGTTTATAGTCCATTCAAAATAAGTCAGGAAAATTTTCTTCTGCCAAAGGGCGAACATAAAGATCCCATCTTATAACTACCTCTTCATAATATTAAGTGAACATTGCTCAGAGTTCATATCTACTACAAGTGTCGTAACCTGACCCTACTGAGAATCTCTCCCCCTCCTCCAGAGTTATTGGAAACAACTGCTGCTCGTTTTTTGTCCATTGACAATGATGCCTGACCACTTTATCAATTGTCCCTTTTCCTGCAACTACTTGGAAGGGACCTTCCTCGTATTTTCCGGATAAATGGTCACCGAGAATTTGGATTGCTACTGAGATGAGAAAATGCATTGCTCCTGGGTCCAGTCGAGATGTCGTTGATACCAAATGGGTTCCTTTGTATAAGAGTGTAAAGGGAACACAGGCAACAGGTTGTAGCACATAGAGAGCCCATTCATGAAACCTTCTGCTAACAATCAGCCTAGACACATCCCTTCCTGTGGATGGAGCACACTCTGAAGGAAGTTCACGTGTTCTGAAGTCTTTAAGGTGATTCGTAGTTAGGGCGAAATGATCTTGAACTGAAATGATTTTAGGGTGGCCTTGTACAAGTCTTCGAAAGATATTTTGAGAATTTTGAAATTCGTCCCAAGAGTCTGTTTCCAACCTGACTGTAATTTATTATTGACTCTCATTTAACTACTTCCACCTGACTTGATCTGCCTACATTACTCCTATTGCTCTTCACCACAAACAATCAGCCATATAAGGTCCCCTTGGTAAAAATTTCAGAATGATGGTTTTCCTCTGATCGGAAAATTTAACACAAAACAAGAAATAACGGGAGTTTATAAGCTTGGATGCTTTTATCTGATTGAATGTTTAATGTGGTTAAGTGTAATTGTTTCGATAATACTAGTGCTACTTGATAAAGCAGAATATGTTTTATTTCATACAAGAAATAACTTTGTTTGAATTATTAAAATTTAATTCAAGTTTTTGCATATGATGTGGACATTAGTATCAAACAATACCAATGGCGAACTCACTGATTTTTTTCGATATAAATTAATCAGTCCAGTAGAGTCCTGCATGGATGCGGTAACCCTCATCTGAAAATGCTCCGCCGATAAAAGATTAATGTTAGCACCGGAGATAATAGGAGAAAAACCCGATATGAAAATTCAATGATGACGTTCATTTTAAAAGGAACACAAATGCATTGGGATAAAGCCATATATTAAAATAAAATTGATTTTTATTTTAATATATGGCTTTATTTAAAAATATATATGGCTTTATTTAAAGAACGATTTGAGGTTCGGACGTATTTGAGAGGGTATTCGAGCAGGGGATAAAAAAAGAATTCTGTCGAAACAGAGCATGCGAAAAGTGAATAGTCCTGGCCTTGATTTGCAACGACTGCCCCGAAAGCAGAACTTTAAGAGAAAACTCGGTAAAAGGTCACCAGAGACAGAAGGAAAATGAAAGGGACAAAGGATGTCAAGGGACTTTGTGGTCAGAATGAGTTTAAAAAAGATAACTGAGGCGAACAAGATTTTAACTGTTGGAGAATTTAGTGTGGTCTTTGCATCGGAATAAAATCTCTCTTTCCCTAAAACCAGGTCTGGTGCAGCCATATAGGTTGTTCAGATGTTATATTAAAGAGAATATCCGAAGGTGTCTGAAAGATCTTTATTATGTGAGAGCGGGTGAAACTGCACAGGTAATTTTATATATGTACAAATTAATGATCGATAACGATTTTTTCTATTAAGGGAGACTTCAAAAATATTGTCGAGGAAAATAAATGATATAAATGTTGAGATTGGCGAAAATCTTTACATTACACCTCTTTTAGTAAGACTGTATTATTACTCTTTAAATGGCAAAGGGCAGAAGAAAATCACAACCTGAAAGTGCAAAAACCAAATTGGAATACTTACGGCCCTCTGTCATCGAAGAGGGGATTTCGAGCTGGGGCCATCATTCCTTGTTCATCCGCAGCAGAATTATTAGCGGAGAGGCTGCTCGCTGCTCGTGCGGTACTACGACCCAAGGAGCTTCGGCTGTCATCCAGAGATTCCGTAGAATATTCCCCCTTTGCAGTTCTGCCGCCATAGGCTGAAGCAGATCCATCAGCCCTATCTTTACTGATGTAGGATACCCCTTCCATGCCTCTTAGAGTGAGAGAGAGATGGGGATCTTGAAGATTACCTTCTTCATCTAAAGGAATGCTCATCTGGAGTACCTAAATGAAATACAATAGAAAGGTCATTCAATTTTATTTTTTCCCACCTTTCTTTTTCTTAATGAATCAGGTCTACGTTTGATATAATGGGAAGCAGCATAAATCACAGGCGAAACGTTTCAGGCATAATATTTTTATATTTGAACTTACTTGAGTTTCGTATTCCTTCAAACTGGGCTCTACAAACACTGGCTCATATCTTGGTGCAACGTATAATCGTTTCAGCCTCTCCCTGTAAGCTATGTATCTGAAATGAATGGTCCAAAAGTGAAAATTGGCATACATCCCGTTTGCATAAATTATGCAATATTTTAAAATTCATAAATTTCCTCTGTTGTTTTCAATTTTACAAGATATTTTAAATGTTTTAATTACATATCTTTTCTGCAGTATGAAATCAGCTTTCAATTCAAACTCTGCCTAAACTGTCAACTTTGGAATACAACTTCCAATACTAGAAAGATCCTATTTGACATTATCTGCTTATTGGATCCTAGGTTTCCCTCTTTTCCCGAGGCCTTTAGGCATGCCATTCACAACCGTATTCGCCAATCTGCAGCTATGCATAGAGACAACATGGACAAACCAGCAGTCCCTCTTTGCACAATAATCTCCTGAAAGGATGTCGCCGACTCCGTTGACTAGCTTCATTGCTCACAAAGTCATACCACCTAATGCCAAGTCTAGAATCGAAATATCACGTTTCCTGTTTTCTCTGTTTCACTATTATAACTAACCCTAGAAAGAACCAAATTACATTAAAGGAAAAACAAATTGCAACACCTGGAAGGATTAATGTCATTTTACTGAAACGCAGGCAGCTGTTAACATACCCTGAGATCTGGGATTGATTACATTATCAAAAAAATATGGAAAATTACCACTTTATCTACCCGGTAAAGTGGTATAATTAGTATGATGTTGAACCACCCCGCGCAGCAACGCATTCATGAACACGGCGGGGAAGGCTATCATACAGCTCTAAATCTCATCCTGAGCGATAGAATGCCAAATAGCGCGAAGTAGCTGTTCCATTTCAGTTTTTACCATCATGTCCTAGAGTGTTCAATAGGGGAAAGGTCCGGTGAGCGTGCTGAACATGATAGTTGCTGAACGTTTCGCTCGTGTAGATATTTAAGATTAATGCGGACTGTGTGGGGACGGGCATTATCATGCGCTGGTTAAAGGTTCCCAGCTACTGAACAAATGGGACAGCCACTGGCTACAAAATGTTGGTAACATATCGTTGGGCAGTTAGAGATAACCTTATGATGACCAGTTCTGATCGAGATGTCCTACTAATGACACCCCACACCAAGACACCAGGTGCTGGAACTGTGTGAACGATTTCGCACGCACTAGGTGGTGTTTCTTTCTCCTGGATGATGGCGAACACGTTGTGTACAGTCGTACTGACGAAGACAAAAAGGGGGTTCGTCATTAAAAACCCCACGGTACTCTTGGTTCGTTCCAGTTCTGTCTGAGGCGATACCACTGAAAACGTGCTTGCACGTGGGCAGATGTGAGGGGTAAATGCAGTGCCAGACCGTAGGCTCCTAATGAAAACTGTAAAAGCCTGTTGTTTACCGTCTGCCTTGTAGGTCCTGTTGCCAGTCCCTTTGCAGTTGCGTTGTAGTCGCGAATGTTTCGCAAATGGCGGTTCTGTCGCTCCATTTTCATACGTCATCTTCCTGATCCTTGTCGGTGCTGGATCCTTCTTGAACCCACTGGCGCCATATGTGTACGATGGTGCTGTGATTGCGGCCAACAATGTTGGCCACATCTCTGTACGACAAACCAGCTTTTCTAATGCCGATAATTCTTCCACACTTAAAGTCTGTTAACTATTGGAACGCCTGTCGACATCTGCGTAAGGGCATCTTTAGCCTTTATGCAGACAGCGGTTAGAACAATTTCCACAACGTTTTGCCAATCAGGGAGCTTTGGTTGCCTTTATCTGTGTTTGACTGCTCGCACTTGTGACGTCAGCTCGTGCCTGTCCAATCGTTTCGATCGTCCTACAAACCTAATCATATCCATGCATTTCCATATATTACCGCCTCGCTAAATTTCCTCACATTTCCATAACTTCTTGCAAGTGTGGCATTTTTTATTTCCTGTAGTGTATATTAAAACCCTACCGCTCCTAATGGATAGCATTACAAAGAACTTAATTAACGTGTAAAGGATAAGTTAGCAGTTAATAAGAATCTTTGGCTTCATAGTTTGGCTGCCTAAGCAGAGGAAGCAGCTAGATAGCACAATAGCATGACCTTGAACCAGGTTTTGGTTGTACCAGCACAGCAGCAGGGAGTTGTTCAACGTTCGTGCAGGGAGTTGTTCACACGACAGGAAATACTTTCGTGTAGGAAGAAACAGGCTAACTTACAGGGATTGAAAGATAAACATAGTAAGGTTGTTGGTGGTGAGGATTCTGCTATGGCTAGGTGGGGTGAGCATTTCAGAGAAGTTTTGAACAATGATGTTATTTCTACTCCCATTTTTGTAATAATGATGCAAGCATTACTGGCTTTAATATTGGCCCTATATCACATTATGAAGTAATTCTGAGAGAAATGATAACTGGAAACATGATGCCTTTTATAGGCTACCTGTAAGTTAAAACTTCGTAAATCACCAGGAGTGGAGGATATCATAACTGAAATGCTGTCACTTGGATTATTTATATTTTGTATTTCTTTACGATAAAGGTAGTATTCCTATGCATTTTAATAGAGCTGTTATTATCCCTAATTTTTTAATGAAATCGTGGTTCTTCTGTTAATCATAGGGAATTAGTTTATTTTCTGTTACAGGTAAAGTTCTTTGCATTGATACTGATTAATAGAATTAAGAATTGGGTTGATGTACAACAACGTGATACTTTAGAAGTGGTAGGGGATGTAGATTTCAAATATTTTCACTTTGGCAGATTCTTGAGAAATTTTTAGAGTTTAAGAAACCTGGTGTGTCGTTTTATGGATTTTAAAAAGGCTTTTTTAACTCCGTTGATCGTCATAATAATAAATTGTTTCATACATCGGTTGGGTGCTCATTGGCAGCAGATTTAGAAAAGAAGCCGTTTTGTCTCCTTTCCTCTTTAGTATGGTTATTGATTATGTTATGCGGAATTCACTGTAAGGGGAGATTTTACCTTAAATGGTCTAGAGATAAGAAAATAGAATATGCTGATGATTTAGCCCTTTCGGCAAATGATGTTGATAAGATGAATAGGTTTAGTTATAACATAGAAAAAAAACAAAGTGATGAAAATTTGTCAGGCAGATGGTGTTTCATTTGTTTTGAATGGTTACACTCTTGAGAAAGTGTCAGTTTAATTATCTCGGAAACTGTTTAAGAAATACTGGCAATGTGTGGCATCAGATAAAGAGAAGAATAAGGGCCGTTTCTAGGACCCCTTACGACACTTTAGAGAGTATAGAAGAATCGGCATGTACATCTACAGACTAAATTTATGCTGTATAATACAGCATATTATTATTGCGGTTCTTTCTTTCAAAAATATGTTCCATAGCCTTATCACTCAAATAACTTTGTCTTCCCTCTATCTTTTTTACTCTAAAGAATGCTATTAGTTTCAAGATAACCCGGTTTATATTGATCCCATTCTTTCTCAAATTTGGTAGTAGGCAACGCAACATTGTCATAATGACTAAGTTACCTATCATGGTCGCTTCGGTTATATCTGTATTTTTCAGACCTTCAGTATTAAAACTATTTCTCTTATCTTTAGCACAACATTTATTAAGCTTCAGTTGCAAGACACTTTAACTGGTAATGATCAGACCCAATTTCGGCTCCCCTATGATCTGTTATTCCTAACTGAACTAGCCAATTTGTTGTTAATTAAAATGTAATCTATCACATTCTTGTGCCTACCCATCAGGTGAAACCCATGTGTATTTATAAATGTCCCGATGTTGGTTGTATGTGTTAGTTATTCGTAAACCGTTAAGTTTACTTACCTGTAGGAGACGTTCTCCATTGCCATTGGAACTACCAATGCCATGTAAAATTTGGACAATCGATGAAAATCAGAGTAAACAGAAAATTTGACCATAGATGAGAAACGGCAATGCCAAAGAATGAGAAAGGGCAATGCCAAAGGGACCTAAAAGCCAAAGAGGCCATAAATCTCCTTCCCAAAGGTTAGAGTCAGTACCAACTTTAGGAATGAACAAGAGAAATATCTCCTTTCTTGATACAAGAGAAATATCTCCTTTCTTGATACAAGAGAAATATCTCCTTTCTTGATACAAGAGAAATATCTCCTTTCTTGATACAAGAGAAATATCTCCTTTCTTGATACAAGAGAAATATCTCCTTTCTAGATAGAATTCAAAATATCCTGAAGCTAGTTGTGAAATCTATCATTCTCGTCCTCATCAGTCCTCTGCGGCGGCATAAGAGCAAACGACATTCTTTAATTTTAGTTTTAAGTTTAGCTGTAAGAAATCTTCCAATAATGCAGTCGCATGCCACAGGATCATCACTGGAAAATCTGCTCAGAAGCAAATGTGTGCCTTGAAGATGCTTTTCCATTTGCTTGCAGTTTCCCGTCTGATTTGCAATTTAATGTTTTCGCGGCGTGAGAATCGAATGTAAAAACATGTTCATGTGGGTATTTGTGGGCCTAAAATACATTTTGTGATTATCTTTTATGAGGATTTGGCTTCGATATACTTGGACGAGGTCGGTACTTATCCGAATCCGGGGTCTGCTGAAAAGGGAGCTTTTCTGTAGAGATGACAAGGAAAGGATGGTATGGAAGGGAAATTTAAACATTATTTTTAAGTATGTCACCTTTACCTGTCAAACTGACTTTTTGCAAGCCCAGAATATCTAGGTTATAACGCTGGAATTATTGTGTGAGATGGTAAAGAGAATAATCTTGTTGCCAACGTTGTTAAAGAAATTTGGTTATGCCTTGTGTTCACTAAAGTTACTAACCTTGTGTTCACTGTGTTCACTAAAGGATTAAGCCACCAATGCTGGTAGGAATTTAAGTCATCACTTTTACAAATGGACTTATTGAATCACCAAAATTAAAATAGAAACTGACCTCCCTGAGATACATTACTCCAGGGTAGGTTGGTAATGCCCATAGAAGTAATCTTTCAGGTATATGCGTTGAGTTCTAATCACGATTATCCACCAGGTAATATAAGGTATTCTGTTCATTTGTTCACGTGCGGCGGCAACTCTTAGAGAAACAGGACACACAGTAGTAGATTTCGTCTGAACAGGGTCCACTACTGCAGCAAGTCCAAGATCGGAAATCGAGCTCAAAGCCGTAAGCTAGTTCAGTGGATATAAATGGTCAGCACCAAGGCCCATTAAAGTTGACAGAAGACTCAGCAGGACATAAAAACAGAAAATTTGGCCATAGATGAGAAGCCCTAACTGGTGCAGTAGTTAGAGAACCTGACTATTGAAGTAATGGACATGTTCTTATGTAAATGTCTGTATATTGTACGAGAAACTAACACAAGCCAAACGTTTACAGGTTATTCTCGTCCTCCTTGTTTTTAATAATAATAATAATAATAATAATAATAATAATAATAATAATAATAATAATAATAATAATAATAATAAGGGTACCACTTTGTCGTAGTGGTGGGGCTTGCGTGCTCCGATAAGTTTAAGAGCTATGCAGGCGGTAGCCTACCTACCAAAAGGGCCACCCAAGCCAGACAGGTCTTGACTGAGGAGTGTACCCAACAACCATCAAACATGATGAGAAGAAATAAAAAGAAATCCATACCGGATCGGTCTTCGCCCGGGTCAACAAGGCCCGATTCAGGTGTTGGGGCTCCTGGGCACCTATTTGTTAAATGGGCTTCAGGTGTTGGAGTTCCTGGGCACCTGTCGTTAAATGGGCTTCTGGGTTCAGCAGATCCTGTTGAGAAACTAGGACAGGCTAATGTAGTGCTACTGGAACAAAATAAACGTAAAATTTGGACAATCGATGAACATCGAGAAATTATAAAATGTTTCTACAAAGCAAATCCATCAGCCCGTCGCTTTCAGAAAAGAATGATGCAAATTTGGAGGGAAAAACATCCAAACAGTAATTTAACAGAACAAAGAATAATGGATCAAAGAAGATTTATTATCAGGAAAAAAGTTTTCACAGAATTGGAATTGCAAGAATTAGAGAAACTAGCAAAAGAGGAACCAACACGAAATAATGACCAAATCGTGCAATGTCTCTTGACAGTTGAACTGGAAAATCCAGTTGAGGAACATACTGCACCTGAAGAACAACCTTTGGAAGAACCTGACAATCATGAATTGACTGAGCAGCAGAGTCTTCTGAAAGAGAAAATTTTAAATCATTTCAGCCAAGGTGTAGCTAGAGAAAGGCTGCCTGTAATCCGCCAAACCCGAAGCAAACAAGTGAGTGATCTGTTAACAAATACAAATGAAATAATTAAAACAATTCCAACTAATACACTAAAAGAAACAAATCAGCTCATGTATAGTACAGCTGCTAAAATAACTGAAGAGCTTGGTTACAAGATGCCAAAAAAGAAAACACCTAGTACCCCAAAGTGGAAAATTCGACTTGAAAAGAAAATTAACAAACTCCGTGGAGACCTAAGTAACCTGAAATTATTGAAGGATGGGAATTTGAAAAATGAAAATGTCAAACATGGGTTATCTAGAAGATATGATTTTGAGAGGAAAACAATTGTTGAAATTATGGAAGAATTGAAACAACGGGTAACAGCAACTGCAAAGAAAATTGAAAGATTTGATGGACGCATAAAACTATTTCAAAGAAAATTGGCAATTTCGAAGTAATCAAAAACTATTTTATAAATCTTTGAATGAAAATGGAGTTTAAAAGAACATTAGCCCATGTTAAGAAGATACTCAAAAATGTTGGAAAAAATTATGGGAAAATCCAATTGAACATAATAGAAAGGCCCCTTGGATCAAAGATATTTGCAATGAATTGAAAGGAAAAAACAAGGATCATTTAGTGATCACAACTGAAATGGTTTCAATGCATACAAAGAATATGAAGAACTGGAGTGCACATGGGTCAGATGAATTGCATGGATTTTGGCTAAAACATCTGGCAAGCCTCCATCAACGTTTAGCTATACAATTTAACCAAATGCTTCAAAATTCAACTAGTGAAGAATGGCTAACAACTGGTCGCACATTTTTAATAATGAAAGATCAGAGAAAAGGCAGTAAACCTAGCAACTACAGAACAATCACATACCTCCCAACAACATTCAAGCTGTTCAAAAGAATTCCTGCAAGGTCAATTTATGACTACTTGTGGAAAATCAACTTATTTCCATTTGAACAGAAGGGAAACTTCAAAAAGTCAAGAGGCACAAAAGACCAGCTGCTAATTGACAAAATGGTACTGAAGAACTCGAAAAGAAGGAGAACCAACTTGAATATGGCATGAATAGATTTTACAAAAGCATTTGACTCATTGCCTCATAGCTGGATTAAAAACTGCTTGGAAATTTTTGGAATCACAAAAACATTTGCCAATTCCTTAAAGAAAACATGCAAAAATGGAGAACATTACTGCTTGCATTTGGTGAAGAATTCGGACCTGCTATACATGGATGACCTGAAACTATTTGCAAAAAGCTACACTGAACTCGAATCATTACTGAATACAGTGCAGATATTTAGTGATGATATACAAATGAAATTTGGACTAGAAAAATGTGCAATATTATCTATGCGCCAAGGAAAAATCCAGAACATGGATGGAATAGAACTAGAAAATGGTAATATTATGAAATCACTGTCAGAAAATTAAAATTACAAATACCTCGGAATTCTAGAATCAGATAATGTCTTGCACACAAAAGTAAAAAATCTAACTCAGAAGGAATACATCAAAAGAGTACGAAACGTACTAAAATCCAAATTTAATGGTGGAAATACAATCAAAGCCAAAAATACATGGGCCATTCCACTCATTAGATATCCAGCTGGAATAATTAACTGGACAAAAAATGAATTAGAAACAATGGATCGAAAAACTCGAAAGCTTTTGAACATGCATCATGCACTCCATCCTAGAAGTGATGTTGATAGATTATATCTACCACGAAAAATTGGAGGAAGAGGACTACTACAAGTACAACAGGTAGTAGAAGAAGAAAAAAGAAGCCTATATGACTATATCAACAAAAGCAAGGAAAAGTTACTGCAGGCAGTTAAAACTGAAAACATATTAAAAACAGCAGAAACCAAGACTGAATTTAAGAAAAATCAGTTCGAAAATAAACTAAATGACTGGAAGAACAAGGCACTTCATGAACAACATCTGAAGAATATTGAAGGGAAAAGTGATAACAACTTGACATGGGCTTGGCTGAAACAGGGTACTTTAAAGAAAGAAACTGAAGGTCTGTTTTTTGCTGTACAAGAGTTACAACAATTACAAACAAATGTTATGAAAGTTAGAATTCAGAAAATTACTGAAAATTCAAAATGTCGACTTTGTCAGCAAAAAGATGAAACTGTATCTCATCTTATTTGTGAATGCAGCAAAATTGCACAAACAGACTATAAGAACAGACATGAGAGAGTTGTGAAATTGATCCACTGGTTTTCATGCAAAAAATACAATTTTCCAGTATCAGAGAAGTCGTGGGAACATCAGTTAGAGAAGGTGGTTGAAAATGACCAAGTTAGATCCTATGGCACTTTAGAATCCAAACTGATCGACATCTCGAACATAATACACCAGATATAACTGTAATTGAAAATAGAAAAGTGTGGATAGTAGACATTGCAATTCCAGGTGATGCCCGAATTGAGGATAAAGAACAAGAAAAAATGATTAAATATAGAGATTTAACAATTGAAGTTACTAGACTGTGGGCTAAACACACTTCTGTTGTCCCCGTTGTCATCGGGGCCCTTGGCACCATCTCAAAATATTTTATAAACCATCTCAAGAAGCTGCAGATTTCTGATATAACATCCTCAGAACTGCAGACGACAGCACTACTTGGAACTACATACATCTTACGACGATACCTAGTTGATACTTAGGTCTCAGGCTAAAACTTGTATCAACTCAAACCGCCAGCCAATGATTTTTTTGTTTCTTTTTTGTGTCATTGACTGTGTTGCGAATATTTCGATTATATGTATAATAACAATAATAACCCAAAAATGGCCTGATCTGGGATCCCTCACGGCCTTTTCCTTCCAGAAGATAATATATCTTTTTGAAATGTACAACGGTGTGCAACCTGGTTGTGCAACACGAAGTTGGTGTCGGACATTAGGTGCTAGGACTTGCCGGTGCAGTGCATCATCATCGGGGATGTTTTGCTAACATCGAAGTGTCATCCGACGGTACGATTTTTACCTCGTTTCAAAAAAAACTCTTTTTAGCGGAATTGGTTATTAATGAAATTTTGTCATTCGCATTTTTCCAATACTTAGGTAGTGTTATTTACATCGTTAGAGGTAACTGGATTTGGAAACGTCGTAATTTTTAACGAACGTTACAAGTGATCTGTTTAGGTATAAATTTCAAATTTCGGTGGTAGAACATTCCAATGACAACATCAATGTGCCCTTTTCTAAGAGGGGCTTGAAACATTTTTTACTTTATAGAATTAAAAACAATAATTTTAATGTTACAAAACATTACAACTACTGTTTTTATTACCAATAAAATACTACTGTTTGCATTTTCCCCATCATACATTAGTTGGATTAAAACTCTTAAGGAGCGAAACAGAAGGGAAATGAAATACTTCCTTCTCTTTGAAAACGAAATTTCCATATGCATTCTTCTAATTTCATCAACAATTCTATTCGTGGCCGACGGTGGATGATCTGTCAGTGAATCAGTCGTCCAGTCGACTCTCCAATCTTTTGCACAGTCTATCACCTCTTACTTGCAAGGAGTTCCCATTCTGCCAAGTGGCTTCTGATTGTTGGGCTATACCTCGACATCTTCTTTTAATTAAGTCTGTATAGCAGATTATTCAGTCAAATTAAATATTGTCGTTATTTCTTCTTGATCCTACTAAACCTTTTTGATTTCTATAGGACTCCAGATTTCACGTATATCACTATTGTCTTGTGTTGATGTTATCTGCAGAATAGAAATTAATTCATGAAAGTCATATCTCATCTCTGCATTATAGCAATGCTTGAAGTCATCAGTGCATAGGGATATCCAAAGTGCCTCTATATATTGAGAACGTACACAGTACAATAGAGTTTCGAAGTTGATGAATTTGCAGTTGTAGCCAGTCTCTCACAGCTTCTCTTTTACTAGGGTAGAGCACGACTCCCTGATGTAGTGCTGACATGATAAAGGCATGTGATTTCTTGTTGGAACAACTTGCACTTTGTTGGTTCCAGTTTTAGCTTGGTCACTCTGAGTTTCCCAAACTCTTGTTCTTCAAGTGTCCCTTAAAGTCTTTCCAAGGACGATATAATCGTCCTTGGAAAACACACACCTGCACAATCTAATGAAGCTTCGAAGTTTATGAACGTCCGGGGTTAGACACCAGCCTCTCACAGCTTCTATTTTACTAGGGTCAGTCTTGATCCCTGATGCATGACCAAGGTATTGGACTTCTTGTTGGAACAATTTAGACCCTGTAGACCTTCCAAGACAAACCATAGAGTACTGACTCTATAAATCGTTCAAACGTTGCACGAGCATTATAAAATCCAAATTACATAATTCAAAGTGACAAAGTCCATTTCCTGTAGCAAAACCTCTTTCCAGGATGTATGCCAACTTGTCAATAACGGCTCTTCAAGTCTAGAGTCGAGAACCACTGTTTTCCAGATAGAGTGGCAAATGTGTCATCAATCCTGTGTAATTTGCCACTGCGATACTCAGTGGAAAAATCATATTCGTGCAGCCGCTGGTACTTTGTCCTTCAGGATTTCTGAAGTTTAACAACCATTTGAGAACAGCATGGTCAGTGCGAAAAAGAAACTTTTGATCATAAAGGTAACGATGCAGATGTTCTACGGCTTTCACTATTGCCAATAGTTCACGTGACACAATAATTTCGTTCAGGTTTGCAAAGGGTTTACTGAAATATGAAATGACTCTTTCTTGTCCATTTTCATATTGTGAGAATACATCACCAACTCCTGTGTTATTTGCCTTAGTATATAGCTTGAATTGTTTTCCAGCTTCTGAATATACTAATACTGGTGCTATTTAAAGAACCGTTTCAGTTATTGACAGGCTACTTCACATTGGGTGGTCCACATAAACTGCTGGCCCACTTCTGTTAGTCGATGTAATCGCTTTGCGATATTGGAGAAGCCCTTGACACATTTTCTGTAGTACATATGTGCATAGTCTAATGAAGTTTCGAAGTTGATGAACATTCTGAGGTGGAGACCAGTCTCTCACAGTTTCTATTTTACTAGGGCCCGTCCTGATCCCTGGTGTATTGATGGCATGATAAAGGAATTGGACTTCTTGTTGGGACAATTTACAACTTAGTCGATTCCAGTTTTAGTTTGGCTGACCTAAATTTCTCAAACACCTGACGAAGATTCTTCAAATGTCCCTCAAAAGTCTTTCCAAAGATTATGATATCGTCCAAAGTACACCAGGCAGACCTCCCAAGATACCCCTGAGCACTGACACCACGAGTCGTTCAAACATTGAACGTGCAGTACAAAATACAAATGACATCATTTCAAACTGCCAAATTCCATTTTCTGTAGTAAAATATGTGTCCACGATGTATGCCAACTTGCCAATAGTCAAATCTAGAGTCGAGAACTACTGTGACCCAGAGAGAGTTTCAAATGAGTCATCCATTCATAACAATGGAATATAGTCCTTCTAAGTTAGATCATTTAACCTTCGATAATAAATATGAAATATAGTCGAGTCCTATTTTTCTTAGCAAAGACTACTATTGATATGCAGGGACTCGATGATGATTCCATGATATTTATATATTTAAAGGTCGGAAGTTTAATTTAAGATATAGCTCATTAACTTATCTAACAATCTAAATTCTCGCCTTCTTTTGGGAGAGGGAAAATAGGTAGAGGATAAATTCGAGGTAGCCTACGATAGTCCTCACGTGAACTTTCATTTGATACCTAATTCATAATTGTGGTCCTTCGTTTCGAAAGATGTAGTAGAAGAACGACTTTCATATTTCCCTTTTTTCATCATCATCATCATCATCATCATCATCATCATCATCATCATCATCATCATCATCATCATCATCATCATCATCATCATCATCATCAAGCAGCCATGGGCTACGGAGGTCCAACCAGACAGCGCAGTTTAATTCTCCAAGAATATGTGTCCTGAGCTACGTCTGCTGCATCCGGCGACTGCACACCAATTCTAACAAGGTCCTGTTTGACATTGCCAGCCCACCGCATCCTAGGTCTCCCCCTCCTTCTGAGGCCTCTAGGCACACTGTTCATAACCTTATTGGCCAATCTATAATTATCCATACGGGCAACATTGCCAAACCAGCGGAGTCCATCTCTGTACAATATGCTGCTTAAAGGAAGTTGAAGATTCCTTTGCCTAACCTCATCATTAGTTACAAAGTAATAGAATCAAAAGCATCTACTTTCCTGTTATCTTGTTTATAGAGCTTCCAAGTTTCACTATCATAACTAACCCTAAAAAGAACCAAACTATTATACAGTCTAATTTTAGTCTCTAGGTGTATACGACTATTTCTCCACACTCTCCTTAAAATCTTAAAATTCCCAGCAGCAATCCCAATTCGTCTGTTAATCTCATGCCGCAATCACCAGTATCTGTTACATCGCTCCCAAGGTAATTAAACTGTGACACCTGCTCAAGACTGCAACCATTCAGATTAACTGAATCACAGCCTGCCTGACCAATTTTCATCATTTCAGTTTTCTCTCTGTTTATAACCAAACCTACTCTAATACCAGTTTCATCAACAACTCGAATGAAAGAGTTCATCTCATCAACATCATTTGCCAAAAGGTCTAAATCATCAGCATAATCTAAATCAGAAATTTTCGTATCTCCAGCCCATTTAAGGCCAAAATCTTTCCCTTGAAGTGAATTTCGCATAACATAATCAATAACCATGCTAAAGAGAAAAGGAGACAAAATGCACCCTTGTCGAACACCAGAAGTAATGCTAAACCAATTGCTACAAGACTTACCAACCCTCACACATGACTCAGTGTTATTATAGAGAGCTTTCATTATGTTAACTAACTTGTCTGGTATACCATATGACCTCACAATCAACCACAAATTATGACGATCAACAGAGTCGAAAGCCTTTTTGAAATCAACAAAGCTTGCAACCAAATGTTTCTGAAACTCTAAACATTTCTCAAGAATCTGCCTAAGTGAAAATATCTGATCTACACATCCCCTACCATTTCTGAATCCACATTGCTCTCACGCAATTGCCTGTCAACCAGATTCTTAATTCTATTAAGCACAATGAAGCAAAGAAGGTTCCCTGGAACAGAGAGTAGGCTGATACCCCTATAGTTATCACAAGAACTGCGATCACCTTTTTTGAAAATAGGGATATAATAGCTCTGGTAAAATCTTTAGGAACCATGTCTTTATCACAAAAGTTATTCAAAATTTCAGTCATCCAAGTGGTAATCGAAACATTCCCAGCTCTGAGCATTTCTGTAGTAATTTCATCTACCCCTGGGGATTTAAGAAGTTTAAGTTTAGAAATAGTCAAAATAACTTCAGATTGTGTTATAGAGCCAACATTAAAGTCCCCAATACATTTATCATCACTACAAACAGTGGGAGTAGAACTATCCACATTGTTCAGAACATCACTGAAATGCTCAGCCCACCTAGCCATGACAGAATCCTCCCCTTCTATAACCTTACCTTGTTTATCCTTCAATCCTTGTATGCCTGACCGTTTTCTACCACATAAAACATTATCTGGTACAGCTCTCTGACTTGTGTTGTAAAGGTCAGTAGCTAATTGATCCTTTGTACGTTTATTAAGCTCTCTGTAATCCTTTCTATTAGGACTAGTAGGGTACTGATTAAGGACATTCCTGCAGTTCTTTGTTTCTGAAATAAGCTCAAGTGCCTTATAACTCAAATAATTCTGTCTCCTCTGCTCCATTTTTCCTAAAAGAGTACTCCTAGTTTCCAAAAAAAGCCTGTTTTAAAACGGTCCCATTCTTCCTCAACTTCAGTAGTAAGCAAACCATGACTGTCATAATGACTAAGTAACCTATCATGGTAAGCTTTACCTATAACTGGGTCTTTCAGAGCTTCAGTATTAAAAGCAATTTTTTTAACCCTAGCACAACACTTTTTAAGTGTAATTTGCAAGACACTTTTAACAAGGTAATGGTCAGATCCAATTTCAGCTCCCCTATATGCCCTGGTATTCCTAACAGAACTAGCCCATTTGCTGTTAATTAATATATAATCAATCATATTCCTATGCAACCCATCAGGTGAAACCCATGTGTATTTATGTATGTCGCGGTATTTGTAATATGTGTTAGTTATTCTGAAACCATTGAGTTTACTTACCTATAGGAGATGTTGCCCATTGCCATTGCAGCTACCAATACCAAAAGGGCCATTACTCCTCCCCAAAGGTCAGAGTCAGTACGAACGTTGGCATTGAAGTCACCTAGAACAAGGGTAATATCTCCTTTCTTGACAGAATTCAAAATATCCTGAAGTTGTCCGTAAAACCTATCCTTCTCATCCTCATCAGCATAGATGTAGGTACATAAAAACAAAAATCCTCAAGCTTCGAGGGCTACGGAGGTCCAACCAGATTGTGTAATTTAGCTACTGTAGGCTAATTTTAACAAGGTTCTATTTGACATTGGTTTGATCACCGCATCATAGTTCACATTCATAACCCTATTCGCTAATTTAGAGTGATGCACACGGGCAACCAACGCAAGTTCTCTCTGCACTCTCGCTACACAAGAAAGGGATGACAAAGCGCTGTTCCTCTCAGCCATCTTGTACATGATCAGCGTTACCAGATCCATCTTACACAGCTCGTATCTCTTACACTGGCTGATGACTTACTGGGCTTGCAGCTTATGCAGCTATTTCAGTAGGTTCTCGATATTTTCCCAGTTTTAAAAGTTTCATTTGACTTCCTCTCGGAGTTTAACATGTTTACAATACTATTTTTTTGCAAACTTAAAAAGAAAACATTTTGTAAACTTCATAATTTCTCACAATATGTTATAATCGAAAATGTAACTGGTTTCACCCATTTACCTTGACCACATGCAACAATGATAGATAATTCCAACGAGACTCAGTACAACAATAATCGAAGCCAATGCAATCAGTGCTGCTCCTAGATCGCTAACATCGCCATCGGAAAGTCCAGGTCGTGTTCCAGATGGTTTGACCACCACATTTCCTCCATCATTGATTATTGAGGGTACGGGGATCAAAAGTGGAGGACGTATTTGCTCAGCCTGCACCCCAAGAGTACGGGACACTTCGAGCAGAAGAGCCGCAACAGTATTCTTCTCCAGTACTGATCTGAATGGAAAGTAAAATAATTATCATCAGCAACGTAAACGTAAAAGTTAATATCAACAAATATGCAATTTTAAGACAAATATTTATCAACAGTGTTTACCAATTCCTCTCACTTTCTTGTAATTCTATGTTGTTGAATAAGATTTCTGCTTACACAATATTTTATCATGATTATAGTTTTTTCTTACCATCTTGTATGCATTATGTGCCGATCTTTTTGAAAGCTATCCTGCTTGATCCCATAGTGCGTGGTTTTACTTTAGACGCAAAAGAGATCTACAATCACTTGGAAAATAGAAAGCTTTATTGGAAGTGCAAGAGATCTGTTTAAAATGCGTTAAAGGTAGAAGGAAACAAAGAAGAAATTATCACTGTTGGAGTGCTACACTGTCTTTCTTTAACTTCTTTACAACTACCTTTCGAATATCATACCAAGGGTTTTCTTCGTTAATGAGTGTCATTTTCTTATTATTAAAAAAAATAAAAAATATGACTACGCTATTGTGTTGCCGAGAATGAGAAATCATTCAATATTTGTTTCTAGAATTAAATTTAAAAAATCATCCCGCCAAGAAAGCAATGGCAAAACTCAAAAAAAAGAAAAAAAAACAACTGAAGGGCTTTAAAATAATCGTAAAATTCCAAATAAACATAAGAGAAATATTTCCTCTTCAGTAACGATAGTCCTTTAAAGGATAAAATGGATTTTTGTCCCTCTAACTTGAGCTTTGTAACTGAAAATTGGACCCAGGCAAGAATTTGCGCTTTGCCCAATTCTTGCCAAGGTGGATTAATTATTAAAAACAACAATCATCATCTGTATTAATAACTATACACAATAAATTTTATGTTAGTGTACTGTGGTTAATTATTAGCAGTATTTTTCAGTTACTTCACAATTTTATTTTCTTGCTTGTCGAGGTTTCCTGCCTAGCAATAAGACAAAAGTCAGCTTCTCACAACATACATCTCTTAGCGCCAACACAAGAGGGTACGATTGCTCGAAGATAGGATAACTCTATCAGGGGATAATCCAAAGAATATGGTTGGAGGGGAAGACAATGAAAATTTTCCACCTCAGAAATAAAATTTTGCCAACTGAGAAAATATCTTTACGTAATTTTTATCTATGTCGGGGACGCACCCACAATATCGCTCCGTGGTGGTAGTGGTGGTGGAGGAAGGGGGGGAGAGGGCATATATCCAAACGATGCAATTTTACAATTTTTCCTACGTTGTCCCGATTTTGCAAATTTCCCAAGATTTGGCGAAGTCTAATTTTTTACATTTCCCCTGAATTCGACAAGTCAAATCGAATTCTGCTAACTCTCCTTAATTTTACAAAACCAATCCCAATTTTCAGAACTCGTCTGTATTTTACCAACTGACTTCGAATTTTTCCAACTGCTCTAGATTTTACCAACTCACCATAATTTTATAGAAAAAAAATCCCAATTTTTACATCTCTCATGAATTTCCCAAGTCACTTCGAACTTTGCCATTCTCCTCGATTTCACCAACTCTCCTTAATTGCACTAAAACAGTCCCAATTTTCACAACTTGACTGTATTTTATCAATTGTCTTCGAATTTTGGCAACTCTCCTTAATATCACAAAACCAATCCCAATTCTCCCAACTCGTCTTATTTTACGAAGGGGATTCGAATTTTGTCAACTCACCGAAGATTTTGCCAACTCTCCTTAATTTCACAAAACCAATCCTAATTTTCACAATTCACTTGTATTTTAGCAAGTGGCTTCGAATTTTGCCAACTCCTCTTAATTTTACAAAAAAAATCCCCATTTTCAGAAAACACTTGAATTTTACAAAGTCGCTTCGAATTTTGTCAACTTCAATTAACTTTAGGGGGAAGCCTTCTCCTATCCCCCATAACTACGCCCCTGATCACAACTAGGTAGTTGATAGGAATTTACCTGCATAGCTACAGCAACAGTATGCATCAAAGAAACAAACAGTTCATAAGTTAGTTTAACTAGAGGAGGTGATTACTTTGTCATTATTTTAACTGAGACTGCTCCAAATGATGAAGTCACATTTAATTCTCTCCATAGGCTGCATCACATTTATCTCGTGAGCAGAATAGATAACAAGGTTTCTATCACCGGAAGTTCACGGAAAATATCTTCATCGACCACGAGTAGAAACTTAATGACCTCCAAAAAGTGCACATGTTGTTATATGTGCTGCAATTACACAAGAACTTTGGATTAAACTGGTTCTCAGAACTTTCTAGGTGTTATCGTGATCCAAACTGAGATGTACTGAGCATCAAAGGATAAATTGGTTTAAAGCGGTTCTTGATGATTGGTGGTCTTGACGTTGCAGCCTTTAAAGGTAGGCCTAATGTTCCATTTACTCCAGTGAGGGGTATATTCATCATTATTACTGTAGTTTGTGTATGTAATGCATATTTATTCTCACCCATCTAGCTGATATATTTTCTGTTTGTCGGCACCTGGTTCATTATAACTCAGATAGTTCATTCGACTTGGATCCTTCACAGTACCTTAACTATTTTGACTATCTTATCGTTGAACATCATAACTTCGCTTATTCCTCTTTCGTTCACTAATACATTGCAATATTATTAACAAATGAAAATTCACTTAAATATTAGTATTTTTTGTTATTTCTTCAAGCAGCTCTGGCGTAACTGCCACACCTTCCTGGTATCATAGGTAACAACGTACCAAGTAAACAACACACTGGACTATTTCGCCCACTGGGCAAGATTCTGCGACACTCTCTTACAGAGGTGAGTTCATGGCAGTATTTCGCTTTTGGTATTGGTATTACAATGTCAATGGGGAAGTCTCCTATAGAAAAGTAACCTTAATGGTTTGAGAATAATTAACATGAGTACAAAATATTCTTGGAGCATTGAGCTGCAAAGGTCCTATCAGATTGTGTCTGGTAGGACCATTTCTCCAGATATCTGGATACTTTTCCTCTCCAGACATGTATGTACTGAGTAACAGCTGCTGTATTAAGCCACTGTAGGCCAACTCTAGTAAGGTTCTGTGACATTGTGTGCCCGTTGCATACTAGGTCTCCGCCTTTTCCTGAAGCCTTTAGGCACACTGTTCATAATTCTATTTGCCAATCGGCAGCCATGCATACGGGCAACATGGGCAAACCAACGCAGTCTCTTTCTGAACAAAATGCTGCTTAAACGAAGTTGATGACTCCTTCTTCTAACCTAATCATTACTTGCAAAGTCAAACATTCATAGCTCCAAGATAACTACATTTGCATCTAGAATCAAAGGCATCAAGTTTCTTGTTATCCTGCTTAAAAAGTGTCCACGTTTCACTACCATAACTAATAGTAGAAATACACAAACTATTATACAGCCTATATTTAATCTTTAGGTGTTTAAACCTATTTTTCGACACTCTCCATGGGTTCTTAAAAGTCATAGCGGCAATCTCTATTCTTCTTTTTATCTCACGCCGCACATCACCAGTATCGGTTACATAGCTCCCAAGTTAATTAATCTGAGACACTTGCTTAAGAGTGCAGCCATTCAAAGCAACTGATGCACCATCTGCCTGACCAATTTTCATCATTTTAGTTTTTTCTATGGTTAAAATCAAACCTACTCTGCTACCAGTTTCATCAACAGCTAGAATGAAAGAGTTCATCTCATCAACGTGATTTGCCAAAAGGGCCAAATCACCTGCCTAATCTAAATCAGAAATTCTGAAATCTCTAGACTACGGGTTCTCAACGTGGGGTAGGCGCTAAGATTTTTTAGGGTATGCCGTGAGAGCTCAAACGTTGCTAGATAGATGTATATTTATCAGTTTTATTTTATTCCCATTGTTATACTATAACTATAGTTTTATCTATCTGTACAAGGGGTACGCCAGTTACATACACGTTTCCAGGGGTACGTGAAGCATAAAGGATGAGAACCACTGGTCTAGACCATTTTAGGGAAAAATATTTCTCTTGAAAAGAATTTCGCATACCAAACTAAAGAAAAAAGGAGACAAAATGCATCCTTGTCGAACGCCAGAAGCAATGCTAAACCAATTGCTAAAACCCTTACCAACTCTCACACACGACTCAGTGTTCATGTAGAGAACTTTCATTACGTTAACTAACTTGTTTGATATACTATACGATCTCACGATCAACCATAAATTATGACGATCAACAGGGTCAAAAGACTTTTAGAAATCACCAAAACAACATTCTGTCCACAATAATTTATATAATCTACAGTAATTTCTATCACTTTTCAATCTACTTTAATTTTATTAGAATCAGCAGTTGCTCTAATTTTCGTATGGTTTATATAAATTAAGGAAAAATTAGGAAAATCGCGATAATTCGCCAAACAATTGTGCAATTTTCACAAAATTTGCTCATGTAACCAATAAAGTAATGCCGAATGAGCATATCGTACCCAAATTACTCTAGGTTACGTCAATTTGCGTAATCGGATAGCGGCATAAAAAGGGTGTTTTATAATAGATCGTTATTTTGTGTTGCAAATGTGAGTAAAGAAATTCGAAATAACATATTGTAGGAATGACCTCGAGACATCATTTGCCAAATGAATTGCGGTGGAGAGCTATTGACCGGCTCGAGCAGGCCAAAGTCAGTCAGACATGGCACGATGGCTGAATGAGTCCTTCTGTGATCCAAAGACTGTGAAATCCACTTCTTAGCTCATTTTCGTATCGGACATTTAGCCGAGGAAGGGCTAGAGTTACGACCGCTGTACAAGACCGATATCTGCGATTAACAGCACGAAGGGCCGGACATCTACTCCCACTTAGCTACGATCCTCTCTTGCAGCAGCCACCGGGGTGTTGCATCAGCTTCTACCGTGCATAGAAGGCTTCATGAGGGAGGTCTGAATGCTAGAAGGCCAGTAATTTGTATACCCCTCACGTCACAGGAGAGAGCGTTCAAAACGCGCTCTCACGCATGTTAACTGGACAGAAGAGCAATGGAGGTCCGTACTCTTCACAAATGAGTCCAGATATTGCTTTCAGAGTGATACCGGACACTCCGGAAGTCCGGTTTGATGTGGAGAGAACGAGGTACTCGCCCTATCATCCCAGTAACATCCGTCAAAGAGACAGTCACGGCGGAGGTAGCGTGTTTGTTTGGGGTGGCATTCCTTAGGTGGATGCAAAGACCTCTATGTGTTGACGAGTGGGAACCTCAATGCTCAAAGGTATAGAGATGATATTCTGGACCCTTATGTACGTCCATACGCTGGTGCAATAGGTGAAACATTCATCTTACAAGACGATAACCCTCGTCCACACAGCTCGACTAGTGGAACAATATCTTCAAGACCATTATGTGCATGGAGTGGCTAGTTCGATCTCCCGCCATAAATCCGATTGAGCATGCGCTGGATGCTCTAGCGTGACGTGTTGCCGCCGTCAACCCGCCACCTGAAACAAAAGGAGAGCTTATTACTGATTTAAAGGAAAAATGGTCGTCACTCCCTACTGAGCTGATTCACAACATCCTAAACAGCATGGTTTAGGATGTCGTGCCTGCATTGCCGTGTCTGCCCACACTCTTTAGACACCACTCTTTATTAAAAAGCTTTGCCCATTGCATTCTGACACCTCATTTTTGGACAAGTTCCTATAAGTGTGTTTTATTGACGAAAAATGTTTCTAGTATAAAATATTTTCCGTAATATTTATTATTGTCATTATCATAATATTTCTGAATTTACTTTATTTTATGGAAACCAGTGTAGTAACGAAAGGTTTCTGAAATTCTAAGCATTTCTGAAGAATCTGTCTAAGTGAAAAAATCTGATCTACACATCCCCTACCATTTCTGAATTCACATTGTTCATCACGCAATTGCCTGTCAACCAGATTCTTAATTCTATTAAGCACAATCATGCAAAAAAACTTTACCTGAAATAGAAAGTAGACTGCTGTCCCTATAGTTATTACAAAACTGCGATCCCCTTTTTTAAAAAATCGAGATAACAATACCTCTGGTAAAATTCTTAGGAGCAATGCCTTTATCACAAGAAATATTCAAAATTTCAGTCAGCTATGCGAAAACACAAAATTCCCCAGCTCTAAGCATTTCAGTGGTGATTTTAACCACCCCTGGGGATTTATGCAGTTTCAAAGTAGAGATAGCCAAAGCCATTTCAGAATGTGATATGGGGCCAACATTAAAGCCAGTAATGCATCTATCCTGTTTACAAATAATTTTATTACATTGTAATAAATTTTAATATGAGGAAATAATTTTACTCATTACAAATAATTTTATTATTTGTAATGAGGTAATGTAATTTGTAACGAATTATTATAAATAATATTATTATTTGTAATAATTATTTTAGCCTTATATTTCAAATAATTTTGTTTGCTCTATTCCATTTTATCCAAAAAAGTACTGTTGGTTTCAAGAAAAGCCTTAATATCAGAATTTTTCAGATCTTCAGTGTTTAGAAGTAATTTTCTTATCGTTAGCACAACATTTCTTGAGCTTCACTTGCAAGACACTCTTAATCTGGTAATGGTCAGATCCAATTTCGACTCCCCTGCATAATCTGGTATTCCTAACCGTACTAGCACATTTGCTGTTAATTAAAATATAATCTATTACATTCATGTGCAACCCATCAGGTGAAATGAATTATGTATTTATAAATATCCTGGTGCTTGTAATATATGTGTTAGTTATTCGCAAATCATCAAATTTACTTACCTGTAGGAGACATTCTAGTGAGTTTATTTCTGTTTTATGTACATATAGAATGCATGGTTGCTATAAAGTAATGATTAAAATAACAACTCTTTGCTCCATACTAGAAACAAACTTGAATATATTTTTACACAGAAATAATTTTAAACTATTCATTACATTTCTTACATCAAAAAGTAACTTGGTATTGTGGATTTTTCTCTTGTATTTTTGTCATTACAGTAATATTACATACACATTACAATAATAGGAACATCCCACACGAGTAAAACTCGTTTGTGGGATTCATAAATAAAACAAACATGTTCATGCATTTGTCACGATCTTTAATATTTAAAGAATAATTTTTCGTTTAATGTTTCTATTTCGTTCCTTTTTTATAAAAATTTAAATTTTTTTAATTAATAAATTCCAAGTTCTTTAACAAATTCATTTACGTTTCTTAAATCCTTTATATAATTTGGAATGAAATTAAATAATCTTGGAGATGTAATGCCTGATAATAATATTCTTTGTTGCAAAATGCTCTTCCAATAAAACGTTTTTGGATAATCTAGCATTAACTGTAAAGGTCCCTGACGTTTGTTCATACCAAGTTTTCTTTACATGTTTGATTACATTAAAATATATAGTTTTCTCACTTGCAAGATGCCCAATATTTGATAATCCTGAATTATACTTTCTTTTCTTCTCTTTCTTAGTATGCACCTAATTATATGGTTTCGGATTTCCCCTAGCGGTTTAATGTATGTATCATAAGTTCTCCCACAATGACAAAATACCGTGGTTGAGATAAGATTTTATCCAAGAATTCTAAATAATTTTTTATAATGATAAGTCTGTAAAATTCCCGATATAGCATTTTTGAAGGATTACCGCATTGATATTTTTTCAGATGATTTTTTTTTGGAAATTCCAGATTAATTTTCTATTTATGATTATTCCTAAATAGCAGTAACAATCTACTTCCTTAATACTTTCACATCAACATATATCATCACTATAGGATCTTTGATGATAATTTAGCTTCTCTTCATCTGTTTTCATTCATAATCATATATTTTGATTTCTTGATGTTTAACACCAATCTATTCTTATGTAACCATTCTGCTATTTTATATAAATCATCGTTTATTTGGTTAACTAATATGTTTTCTCTACCAGAAAAAATATTGTTGTATCATCTATGAAAGTAATTATTTCACCATTTAACCGTAAGTCACACAAGTCATTAATATAAATTGAAAATAGCACTGAACCCCCTGGGGCACTACAAATTGCAGTGTAACTTCATAACTGATTTTATTTTTAATTCTTATACTTTGTTTCCTGCCAATTAAATAGCTTTGAAACCATTTCATCATAACCTCTCTAAACCCAGCTGCTTGTAATTTGCACAGTAAAATTTCATGCGAAATAGTATCGAAGGCTGTTTTATATCTAGAAGTAGAATAGCTGATTTTTGGTTTTTGTTTAGACTATAATATATCATGGAAGTCAATTCCAATACAGCATTTTATGTTCCTGTACCTTTCCTGAATCCAAATTGATTTGGAGAAATAAAGCTATTTTTTCTAAGAAAGATATAAATTTTTGCTTTACAAGTTTTTCATATATTTTCGAGAAAATAGACAATAACGATATTGTCTATAATTTTTTATAATGTTTTGCCTCCCCTCCTTTATGAATTGGTACAATAATTGCTATTTTCAAAACAGCTAGGAAAATACCTTGCTGAAAAGATTTATTCAATAATACACAAAAAAATGTCTTTTTATTTCTGGATAAATTTCCTTTATAATATTTGCAGTTATGCCATCAAAACCACTTGAATTTCCATTTTCAAGGCTATTTATAACTTCTTTAATTTGTTGTTCCGCAATGTAATCCACAAAAAATGTATTTATTATGTGTCCCTGTATATCACAAATAATGGTATTATCGCTACTTTCAGAAGTAGCTAAAGTTTCAACGATGTCTTTAAAATACTTTTTAAATCGATTTGCCAGAAAAATAGGATTCCTATTCACAGAGTATACCTCCCCCTCATCATTAATTTCTAGATTTAAATTATTTTTCTTTATGTCATTCCCACATAATTCATTTATAGTATCCCAGTTTTTCTTTGAGTTTATTTCCTGCAAACTTATTTCTATAATATATTTTTTGCTTCCCTAGTTACTGATGTGATTAAAATTTTATAAATGTTATAATCTATAATATCCAGTTCAGACATTAAATTCAATTTATAAAGTTTTCAAATTTTTTTCCTTTCTTTTATAGAATTAACAATACCATTTGTGATCAATAGTTTTAGTTTTTTGGTATTTCTAGGCGTCTCTATTTCTTTTGAAGTTTCTATTGCATTCTGAATTATTGATATGAAGCTGTAAAATCCATCATTTATATTCAGATCACTAATTTGACTCCAATTTATATTTCTTAAACATTGTTTCATCATCATCATCATCATCCTCAAGTAGCCATGGGCTACGGAGGTCCAAACAGACGGTGCAATTTAGTTCTCCAAGCAAGTCTATCCTGAGCTACATCTACTGCATCTGGCCACTGCACACCAATTCTAACAAGGTCCTGTTTGACATTGTCTGCCCACCGCATCCTAGGTCTCCCCTTCTTTCTCAGGCATTTAGGCACACTGTTCATAATCATTTCAATTTAGAAAAATGTAGTTTCTCTACTTCATAATTTTTGTTTGGCAGACCTTCACTAACGTCACAACTAGGTTTAGAGACAAACTTGTTTAAAATGTTCAGTTAAACATAATTTTATAACCTACGATTTACAACTTTTGCATTCAGTGTTTTTAATAAGAACATGATCGAAACAAGTACCTGTTTGTGACCTAGTAATTTCTTCGTGACTTGATTTAAAACCGCACACTATTAATACATTAATATGCGTATTGCAACTACAGGTTTATGATATCAATATTGAAATCTCTTAACTTTATCACATATATGTCATCAATGTTAATCAATTTATTTTCCAATTCTTAAGTAAATTCCTTAATTGAATACTCGTGCATTCTACAGACAGCTAATCCTATTAAACATAACTTTAATTTGCAAAACATCTGCACTAATGAAATTTATATTTGAAATTTCTGAACTAATGTTTTTATTTGCAACAATATGCACAATTACACATATACAACACAATTACAATTATATATAAACAATTACATCTCAAGATCTGTTGAGAGTACCTTCATTACAATAACTACCATAACCATTTATATTAGAAATGCTAACTTCAAAATGTTTTATCCAAATTTGGGTAAGGACAATGATATCTGGTTCTAAATCTATTAAATTTGTAAAATTTATAAAATGATAACAATTCTTCCTCATACTCCAAATGTTCCCCTGAATTATTTTAAGCCCTTTCTCCTAAAAATAGTTATCTTTTTCTAAACCTTATAATTATCAAGAGTGTATATCTGCCTTATAGCAATTTCACAAACGTTTTCCTTTTGTAGATTTCCAACATCTAACAATATGTCATCCATTTTGTTCCCTAGAAGAAAGTTTACTTGAAAGTATTGAATATTTTTTTCATATGATCCGGGCTACATCTTTTAAATTTCTTATACTAATAGCTTATACTTAAATCATTTTCGGATTTTCCATTTTCCATTGCCATTCTCCATTGCCATTGTAACCAGTGCCAAAGGAACCTAAAATTCCTGCCCAAACGTCAGAGTCAGTATCAACTTTAGAATTGAAGTAACCTAGCACAAGAGAAATATATCCTTTCTTGACAGAATTCAAAATATCCTGAAGCTGTCTGTAAAACTTATCCTTCTCGTTCTCATCAGAATCTTCTGTGAAATCGTAACAACGGATGGTATTCAAATCTTTAATTTTTGTTTTAAATATGGCATTAATCTTTCATTAACGCAGTCATATTCTAGAAAAGCATCACTGGCTTGTTTGCTGAGAAACAAAGAGAATATCTCTGTCGAAATTTTTTAATGGCCTGTACCATGAGACAGCGCGGTCGGACATTAGGTGCTAAGCCTTATCGGTTCTGTGCATCATCATTAGGGATTAGTACACAGCTCTCCTCCCAATTTATGCCTAGCTACCATTTACAGATTGTACCATTTATTAATACTTACTACAAATACCGGGACATTTCAAAATACATATGGGTTTCACCTCATGAATTGCATAGGTATGCGATTGTTTATATCTTAATTAACAGCAAGTGATATTTCAGTTAGTAATCGTATAGCGGTTCTGAAATTGGGTGTGACTATTACCTTGGTCAAAATTATCTTACAAATGAAGTTTTAGAAATGTTTTGCTAAGGTTTTTAGAAATGTTTTGCTTGTTCTGTTGTCACGTGGCTCACCAAGAATTAGTTATAACACTGAAGGCATAAAAGATCCAATGCACCAAAATACCAACATAAGCTACTTAGTTATTATGACAATTGTCACAAGAATGAGATCAGTTTGAATAGGGTTTTCTTGAAACTAGCAGTACTGTTTTGGGTAAAAACGTACAGAGGAGTCAAAGCCATTTTGAGTGATAAAATTATGGAGCTCATATCTGAAAGGAGGAATTGCAGGGATAATCAGAACCAACACCCTACTAGTCAAGTCATAGAATATTACAAAGAGTATGATGTTGTAAGTGTTGGTCACACCACCATGTTTAGCCTGTCAAATTTTATGATTTTTAAGATACTGTTTTCATTAGCAGTCTGAGTGCATCCAAAAGCAGAAAAATGTTTTGCAAAATATTTGTTTCCGTGTATATTGTGTGTGTATCGGTATATCATTCTTTTAAGTTTTCCAGTTCTTGAAAGTGTTAAGTTCCGCAGATGATGAAACGCAATCCTCGGAAAATTACCTGTACTGCCCTGTATCGAAGAAAGCATAAAAACAGGTACTGAAGAAGAAACAACTCAGAAACAACTCGTCGTGCTACCAAATACCAGAGAGCTATTGTGAGAGCAAGTAATAAAAATCTTTGGCTCGAGAGTTTGGGTGGCAAAACAGAGGAGGCATCTAGACAACACAACGGCAGAGATTTGCACAAGATTATTAAACTTTGGTGTGGGAGAAAACAGGCTGGCTTACAGGGATTGAGAGGTAAGAATTCTATCATTACTAGGTGGGCTGGCGTTTCAGGGTTGAACAACGCGGTTATTCCTATGCCCATTGTTTTTAATACGGATAGCTACATTACTGGGTTAATTATTACACACAAACCATTAAGGGCCCTATATCATGTTCTGAAATTGCTCTATCTATCTGTAAGTTAAAACTGTATTAAATCTCCAGGGGTAGATGAAATTATTACTGAAATGCTTAGAACTGGGAACGTTTCTGTTGTCACGTGGCTCAGCAAAATTTTGAATATTTGTTATGACAAAAGTTTTGCTCTTAAGGATTGCATTAGAATTATTATTATCCCTATTTTTAAAACTAGTAGTTATAGTGAAATCGTCTACTTTCTATTTCAGGTATAGTTCTTTGCATGATTATGCTTAATAAGACTAAGGATTTGGCCGATGGACAATTGCGTGATGAACAGGGTAAATGCAGAAATAGGGGATATACAGGTCAAATATCTTTACTTAAGCAGATAATTGAGAAATATTTAGAGTTTGAGAAATCTGTGGTTACTGGTTTAATAGATTTGAAAAAAGACTTTTGACTCCGTTGATCGTTAGATACTGTGCCGCACCTGACAAGTTAGTTAGACTAATGAAGACTCGACAAAATAACACTGAGTTGTGTTGTTTTACAGTTAGACAAGGGTGCATTTTGTCTCATTTTCTCTTTAGTTTGTCTATTGATTATGATATGCGGAATCGTTGGAAAGGGAAGATATTAAGCTTTAATGCTCCAGAGATTTAAAGTAATAACTTTAAAGTAAACTATCCTTCTAGGTAACTAATCATTCTAGGATATGAGTGCATTAATGAAATATTTCTTACAGCAAAATTTCAGACAAGCGTTAAAGATTTGAATGTTATCTGCTTTTATGCCTCCATTGAGGATGCCGATGAAGGTGAGAAGGATAGGTTTTACGGACAACTTCAGGATATTTTTGATTCTGTCAAGAAAGGAGATATTACCCTTGTTCTTGGTGACTTCAATGCCAAAGTTGGTACTGACTCTGACCTTTGAGGAGGACTAATAGGCCCTTTTGGTATTGGCAGGTGCAATGGCAATGGGCAACGTCTCCTACAAGTAAGTAAACTCAATAGTTTCAGAATAACTAATACATATTAGAAACACCAAGGGATACATAAGAACACATGGGTTTCATCCGATGGGCTGCATAAGAATATGATTGATTATATATTAATTAACAGCAAATGGGATAGTTCTGTTAGGAATACCAGGTCATACAGGGGAGCTGAAATTGGATCTGACCATTACCTTTTTAAAAGTGTCTTGCAACCTAAACTTAAAAAGTGTTGTGGTAGGGTTAATAATATTTACTTTTAATACTGACGCTCTGAAAGACCCAGTTATAGCCAAAGCTTACCATGATAGGTTACTTAGTCATTATGACAATCATGGTATGCTTACTACTGAAGTTGAGGAAGAATGGGATCATTTTAAACAGGCTTTTTTGGACACTGACAGTACTCTTTCAGGAAAAAAGGAGCAGAAGAGACAAAATTATCTGAGTGATAAGGCACTTGAGCTTATTTCGGAAAGAAAGAACTCCAAGAATGTCCTTAATCAATACCCTACTAGTCCTAATAGAAAGCATTACAGAGAACTTAATAAACGTGTGAAAGATCAGTTAGCTGCTGATAAGAATCTTTGGCTTGATGGTTTGGCTCTCAAAGCCGAGGAAGCAGTTAGACAGCACAACGGCAGAGAGCTGTACCAGATAGTTAATGTTTTGTGTGGTAGAAAACGGACAGGTATCCAGCGATTGAAGGATAAACAAGATAAGGTTATAGAAGGTGAGGATTCTGTCATGGCTAGGTGGGCTGAGCATTTCAGTGATATTCTAAACAATGCGGTAGTTTTATTCCCATTGTTTGCAATAATGATACATGCGTTGGTGGCTTTAATGTTGGCCCTATAACACAATCTGAGTTTATTTTGGCTGTTATTTGGCTGGGAATGTTTCGGTTACAACTTGGATGACTGAAATTCTGAATATCTTTTACGATAAAGGCATGGTTCCTAAGGATTTTACCAGAGCTATTGTTATCCCTATTTTCAAAAAAGGTGATCGGATCGCAGTTCTTCTGATAACTATATGGGTATCAAGCCTACTCTCTGTTCCACGGAAAGTTCTTTCCATGATTGTGCTTAATAGAATTAAGAATCTGGTTGACAGTCAATTGCGTGATGAGCAATGTGGATTCAGAAATGGTAGGGGATGTGTAGATCAGATATTTTCACTTAGGCAGATTCTTGAGAAATGTTTAGAGTTTCAGAAACATTTGGTTGAAAGCTTTGTTGATTTCAAAAAGTCTTTCGACTCTGTTGATCGTCATAATTTATGGCTGATTTTGAGATCATATGGTATACGAGACAAGTTAGTTAACATAATGAAAGCTCTCTATAATAACACTGAGTCGTGTGTGAGAGTTGGTAAGGCTTATAGTAATTGGTTTAGCATTACTTCTGGTGTTCGACAAGGGTGCATTTTGTCTCGTTTTCTCTTTAGTTTGGTTATTGATTATGTTATGTGAAATTCACTTCAAGGGAAAGATTTTGGCCTTAAATGGGCTGGAGATACGAAAATTTCTGATTTAGATTATGCTGATGATTTAGACCTTTTGGCAAATGATGTTGATGAGATGAACTCTTTCATTCGAGCTGTTGATGAAACTGGTAGTAGAGTAGGTTTGGTTATAAACAGAGATAAGACTAAAATGATGAAAATTGGTCAGGCAGGCTGTGATTCAGTTCATCTGAATGGTTGCAGTCTTCAGCAGATGTCACAGTTTAATTATCTTGGGAGCTATGTAACAGATACTGGTGATGTGCGGCATGAGATTAACAGACGAATAGGGATTGCTGCCGGGACTTTTAAGAATCTATTTAGAATGTGGAGAAATAGGCAAATACACATAAAGACTAAAATTAGACTGTATAATAGTTCAGTTCTTTCTAGGGTTAGTTATGGTAGTGAAACGTGGATACTGTGTGAACACGATAACAGGAAACTAGATGCTTTTGATTCCAGATGCTTACGGAGTATCTTGGGCATTAGGTGGTTCAACTTTGTAACTAATGATGAGGTTAGGCAAAAGAGTTTGCAACCACCTTTAAGCAGCATATTGTGCAGAGAGAGACTCCGTTTGGTTTGGCCATGTTGCCCGTATGAATAATTATAGATTGGCAAATAGGGTTATGAACAGTGTGCCTAAAGGCCTCAGAAAGAAGGGGAGACCTAGGATGCGGTGGGCAGACAATGTCAAACAGGACCTTGTTAGAATTGGTGTGCAGTGGCCAGATGCAGTAGATGTAGCTCAGGACAGACTTGCTTGGAGAACTAAATTGCACATTCTGGTTGGACCTCCGTAGCCCTTGGCTGCTTGAGGATGTTAATGATGATGATGATGATTGTTATTTATGCGGTTGATTTCTCTCTGTTAGGGAATGATGTTGATGAGGTGAATTGAGCGATTAGGGCTGTTGATGAGACTGGTAACAGAGTACGTTTGCTGATAAACAGAGAGAAAACTAAAGTGGTGAAAATTGGTCAGGCAAATGATACTTCAGTTGCTTTGAATGATTGTGCTCTTCTCTTGGAGGACGTGTCTGCATTTAATTATATCACGAGCTGTCTATTTGGCGATGGGCGGCACGAGATAAATAGAAGAATAGGAATGTTCAGTAGTCATAGAAAAAGTATCCAAAAGAAACAAATATTCGCCATGCTTATTTTTTAATTGCCCAAATTTTCACATTTTCGGGAAATGAAAGAAATTTTTTTTTCTCCTCTACGACCTTCTTAAGATACGTTATACCACTGAGTTACTGAGCAATCTTTTTTAATGCATCTTAAGGTACAGGATTCCAGTATAAGAGTACCTCTCTTCTGATTTAGGATTCATCGTTCTTAAATCAGACACGTTTCGACATTTTCGTTTTCCACCCTCACGAATCAGATATCGAAGTTTGTTCTTTGCATTTATTCACTTGAACCTACGACTGATTACACATACCTGCTGCCTGAATTTAGAGGTTTGCGTCACGTGTTTCCGATTTATGCATTCTATTAGCCGTATATTTTTTCAGCTGCACTCTGGTTGGTCCATCAACATTCTCTAATTATTTTGAGCACTGTATCAGGATTGTAAATAAACGATCTCTCGTGTGCGGAAGTTACTCTGTATTTGAAAATACCAAAATTAATAATTTTCAGAATGGGATGGCAAAAGCACGCATTGTCTTCCTCTCTCGATTGTAAGCCTTCGGATTTTTTGGACACATGGAACACATTTCAAACATCTTATTGCCAAATTAGAAGTAAAAGTTTAGAATGATTAAAGTCGACGCTGTCTTATTTCTTTATATAATTGAAACAAACATCCATAGATGTTCAGTCTATGAATTTAAAAGAGCGTTTCTTGTATAACCTTATTCTAAAGGATGTTTTTACGCTAAAAGAATTGTGAAGGATTTTATTGAATGTTTAGAAGACGAAATGCGAAATATGGTGTCAAATTAATTGATTTCCAGAATTATCTAATCACTAACTTTGAAATCTAAAAATAATATTTAATAAAATACAAATTTGCACTTATTTCTTTGAAGTTAACGGGCTACGACTTGTTTGAAAGCTTGCTGAACTTGTCATTACATATTAGAAACGAAGGCCATATCATCATTTCCCTTTTCGCTGGCCGCGTTTACAATAAATACAAACTAACGTAATAGTAAAATGTGCTAAAATTAAAAATTAAAACAGTTCAGTAGAAACTGTTTTAACCATAGGAAAATTAAGGGTATAAACAAAGCCGGATTTCTATTTCCAGTACCCCAGGCCCATACAACTACTACGCCTCCATGTGCGTCGTCATTTTTTTAATTTTCTATAAAGATGTACTTTAAATTTTTTTATTTACTTGGTAACCATAAATATAGGGGGAAATGTAATCGAAATGGATGTAAGGTGTTTAATAAAAACTAAATAATACAATCTCGTTACCAAATTCTATAAAATGAATGCAATATAAAGAATAGGTATAATTTAAAATATTCTATGTAAAATATTCTGAGAAAAATGTATTTGTGAAACTCTCCATTGTTAAATATCGTTCTGCTTTATTTCCTGCTCTGCGAATGAACAAATTACATTCTTACAAACCAATTCCATTAAACATTCACTTTCGTTAGTCAAGATAAAGAGCGCATTTAGCTGCTTTTGAAGCGTGGATACCTTCAACAGGTTTTTGCAATGCATACGACTGTATATATATATATACCTAGTTCTTGACTCGTCTCTATAGATTTGCAATCATTCCTCTGAATTTAACGAGCTTACGACATGTTTGAAAGATTTTCTAAACTTGCCATTACGTGTTAAAAACGAAGGACGAGTCATAATTTCTCTTTTCGCTGGCGGCGCGATATGTTCAGTCTGCGAAATCTGAGCATTGTTTCTGTGGAGTATACTAAAGACGGGGAAATATTTTACATTTTCACAAGGATTCAGTTGAGGAAAGACGCGAAAAAAGTTCATGCCGATTTATAACAAACATATGGGGATCATACCTGTTCATTTGATACTGTTACGGGATTGATGCACAAATTCAGAGAAGGAAATTAGGAGAAATTCCTCGTAAAAGAAGACCAAAGGAGGCCTTGAACGAGAGAACGATCGCTCTTGTTTGTGAACTCATTAAACAAATCCTCCAGATCACTATTCAGGTAATATGTTCAGATGTCAGCGTATCGATTGGTATTGTGGAAACTATTATTCATCAACATTTCAAGTTCCGAAATATCTGAGTCAAATGGGTATCCCACAAGTTGAGAGAACAACCAAAGAGGGACAAAAAGAAAAAAAGGCACAAAAAGGGCCTGGAATGAGATGCTGGCAATGTTTGAACCTAGTGGCCCCAAACGGTTAATAGACGTTGTAGGAGAAAAGATGTGGTTTCATTACTATGCAACTTTCAGAAAGATAGACAATTATCTTTCTGGGAGATGTATAATGACGAAGCTATGTTTGGGTTGAGGAAGATGAACCGTGTCCCCAAATACTCCGACGAAGAAAGATTAAGGAAGAGATGAAGGAAGATACTATTCCCATTTTTTTAATTCCCAAGGAGTGTTAATCGCCGACACCTTACCATAAAAAATGACTATAAATGGCCACTACTACATCAACATTATTTTGGCCAAACTAGTTAAGGAGATGAAGGCAGAATATCCAACAACAGGCGTTGTCACAGGTGCAGGGAAAACTCAAACACTCTATGTCCTGCATATTCGCCTGATCTTGCACCATGCGATTTTTGCTTCTTTCCAGAAATCAAAACGGAACATACTGGGAAGCCTTTTTCAAGAGTGCAAAAACCTTGCAAAATGCTATTCACCATCAGGAGTACCACCAAGCGTTTCAGATTTGGCACAGACGTCTGCAACTTTGCATATATGCTGGAGAGGAGGACTTTGAAGGAAAATAAAAGTTTTAATGAGGTTTAATGCAATGGACTTTGTTCTTCAGATGCATGTTAAGAACATTTTGAACGCTCCTTTTACATACATACAAAATCTTTAGCAGACATGGAGTACTGACGGCCAACCGAAAGATGGAATTTTATTCTCCAAATACTTACATCCTGAGGTACAGCTTCTAGCTTCTGCATTTAACCATTATACGCCAATTCTAGCAAGGATCTGCTTGGCATTGTCTGTCCACCACATCCTAGGTCTTTCGGTATAATATGCTACTGGAAGAAGTTTGCTGACTCCTTCTAACCTCATCATTATTAATTTTCTGCCAACTACATACTAGGTCTTTACCTTTTCCTGAGACCTTTAGACACATTATTCATAACTCTATTCTCTAATCTGTGGTTAAGCATACGTGGAATGCACTCTCTTTGCACAATAACCAATGCAAACAAAAGCAGTCTCTCCTTGCACAATAACCAATGCAAACCAATGCAGTCTCTCTTTGCACAATATACTGCTCAGAGGTGGTTACTGCTAACCCCTAACCTATTCCACAATATATATTGTATACATACACAGCCAATTTCACGCAATACGCGCTCACAGATGGTTATTGAGTTCTTCCTCTAACCTCATCAGTAATTACAAAGTGAAACCACTTAATGCTCAATATATTGCATAAACATCTAGAACCAAAGGCATAAAATTTCCTGTTAATTTTCTTAGAAACGGTCCACGTTAGTAGTAGACGGACCACTGCTGCGTCTTTTGATCTTTGATCCCTGAGCCACAGAAAGTCCCTCAGATGTCGCGCTTTCGACTACGCCCCCTTTTCAAAACTCCCCCGATTTTGTCGTTCGTCCGCCATTTTGAATTCTGACATCACTGACCCTAAAGACCACCTGGTTGTGTCATCCCACTTAAAGATTCCCATGCATACTCATCGTGAAGTAAACAAGTCTAAAGGTTCCAAATATTTCAAAGTCCCAAGTCCGGCATCTTGGATTCTGACGACATAACCCATCGGAAGGTCTCAAATAATTTTAAGTCCTGCTAACTGAAGAGCCATTTAGTAATTAACACACGTACTATATTTAAAAAAATATATTTTCCACTGTTTGTCCCGAACTTGAGTCCCTCGCATTTACCAATTACACCAAGGATATTTCAAAATTCGAAAGCAAAGCATAAAGGTAGATGATCTCAGTGAAGAACCGATCATTATATTTTTATAAATTAACCTAGGAATAAAATATATTTCATCCCTTGTAAATAGCACTTAGAAATAAATTTATAACTACATCAACTCCCCCCTCCTGGGGACCACGTTTTACTGACCGGAAAAGAATTTACAAGCTGAAAAGTCCCGCGAAACAGATCAGTGCTATTTAAAAATCCTTATATATTTACAAAGAGCATATGACACACAGGGTGATGTTGGATACATGGATACTTTGTAATTTTAATAAAAAGCATTTTGGGGTTCTAGAAATTATATTTGCATTTTTAATTATTCACTGTTATTTCTACATATTGTATATTTCAATCACCTGGTTTTTAAAGATTTTATTTTTTACAAATTTTCAAATCTCGTACTACATAATATTTTTTTAGTTTAAGTTTGAAAATTTTTAGGTTTTTTAATTTTGTACATTTTTAAAATATTTTTAATGCATAATAATATTTTTTTTAATTTTTATGCTTTTAAAATTTAGGACTATATAATTTTTTTAAATTTTACGTTTTACAGTTTTTCCCCATTTTAAAGTATTTTGCATTACATAATAGTTTTCTCTGTTTTAAAATATTTTACGTTTTTCAAAGAATTTTGTGGTTAATAATAATATTTTTGAATTATATAGGTTTTTAAAAGTTTACGTACATTTAAAAACTTTTACTTCATTTTATTTTTTCATTTTAAAACTTTTTAATACATAATAATTTTTACACTTATTTTTCCCCTTTCAGAAATTTCGTACTTTGTATTTCTTATTTCTATTTTACGTTTTAATATTTTAGACCATGAAACTATTTTTCAATTCTTCCATATATATATTTTCAATACTTAAGTTTCGCAGGACACGCAGGGTGATATTAGATACACAGATCAAAGGTACTTATACGTTTGTGGAGACGATGACTCACACGTTGATGAGTCAACTCGTTTATCAAAGGTCCTTATATGTTTGCGAAAATTGGAGGTAACGATGATTCACACGTTGATGAGTCAATGTGTTTAGCAATGACGCTAAGGGTGATATTCGACTTTGATTCATAAAGATGGTACACCACCTAGAAGTTTTTTCCCTCTCTGAATATCTCAATAAAACGACTCTTAATATCATAAAACCTTTTTCCTTCAATACGCTGGAATAATCAGAGTCTTAATTCATTCCATTGTTATTAATGATTAATTCTTTAAGTCCCTAGTGTTTCGCAAATGTGCGGGCAATTCTTTTCCTTCACTGTCTCTGGTTCATCTGTGTTTATCGTACCTTATTACAGACCTGGAGAAATAAATGTTTTATATCGGTAAACATTATTTTTACACTACGAGTCGTACTTCTTGAATTTCAAAGAAAATCCTATAAATAGTGTAAATACTTTATTCAAGTAGTAAAAGTATAAGCTAAACACATTTTAGGCTCCTATTCAACATTATGATAATATTTTTTGGAGTAAAAACGTTTACATAATCGTGTCATACACACCGAACCCGGGATACGTCTTACTTATTGACAGACTACCTCACTAATCAATTCCCTTACTCTGTATAACACTGACCGACTGACTTACATTCTAAATCGCTTACTGACTGATTCTAAATCACTTACTGCCTTATTCACTCACGTTCTTATTTATTAACACACTTTCTTTTTGATTTCCACATTTCCACACTTTCTTACTCATTAATTCATTTAGCACCTTACTCACAGTCTTACTTATTTACTCACACCCTGACTGACTGACTCATTTCATTTCTTACTCACTTACTCACTAAACCACACACTTATTGAATTATTTACACACACACACGCACACATACACCTACTGACTCAGAGGTTTACTGACACATATACTGACTTACTTACTCACACATTTATTGAATTATTTACTGACGTATTTACTCACACACTTATTGAATTATTTACTGACATATTGACTTACACATTGTTTACTGAATTATTTACTGACACATATATTGACTTACACATTGTTTACTGAATTACTTACTCACACACTTACTTATTTTCTTACTTATTTCCTTACTTATTTCCTCACTTCCTCAGAAAACACTTACAGACTTCGGAAACGGAATAATTATCACTTACTAAATCACCTACTGTCTTATTCACACACTTTCTGATTTACACACTTGCTTACTGACTTCCACACCCACTTATTTATTACATATTTTTTAGTCACTAACTCACATACCACCTTACACTCTTACCTATTTACTTACACCATGACTGACTGACGGACTCACATTCTTACGTATTTATTTTCTTACTTATATATTTACTTACTCCCTAAACCACACTTATTGAATTTTTTACACACATATATACTGAATTATTTCTTCACACACTTATTGCATTATTTACTCACTACTCTTACTTACTTACTTATCTACACACATTTGAATTATTTGCTGACACATATACTGACTAACACAATATTTACTTATTACTTACTCACACACTTATTTCTATCCTCACTCACTAAGTCATCTACTGCCTTATTCACTCACTTTCTTACTTACTTCCTCCCTCGCTAAGTAAAACACTTACTGACTTCGAAAAAGGAATTATCACTCATTAAATTAGTTGCTGACTGACTAACTCACATACTTAATTATTGACTTACACACTTTATTACTTACTCACTAAACACTTAGTGAATTATTTACTCACACTCCTACTGAATTATATTCCCATATTCTTACTGCCTCACACACTTACCGACTTACTAATACACTTAATGACTTATAGAGTACTTACCTATTTGCATCATACACTTACTGACTTATTTTCTTACTCGCTCACGAATACACTCTCCGATTTCGAAAATGGAATTATCACTCACCAAATTACTTACTGACCGAATGGCTCGCATACTTACAGAGGGGAGAATAAAAACAGCATGCCAAATAGAGTAGGCTATCTGACCAAATAAATGATATAACAATTATGGTAAAAGAATAGCAAGTACTCAGGGACTGTTATGATATATTTTTCTGGAATATTTGAATATCTGTTTCATGGTCTTTTGCATAGAGAGCAGAAATCGCACCTCTTCTAAAGTCCAAATATTCTTAACTCACTGACTTTCAACTCACTGTAAAATCACGAGTTGGAATTTTATATCGAAACAAATTATTAAAAAATGGCTAACTTATAAAGACTGTAGTAGAAACGCTTATTAATCCACCAAAAGTACGACAGATTTCTCTTATGGATCATACACTTTTCCTAATTAGACTCACGTAGTTTAAAATGTAAAAATTGTCACAGAGGAGAGAAAATACAATAGTTAGCAAGAGGATCACGGCATCTACACAGACACAAGGCGAATGTTAGCTATCAGCATATTCTCGGTGAAAAATTAATCGAGTAAATACTACTGAAAAGCGAGATCCTTTAAATCATTTTACGAAAACTAACTTTATAATAATTCTTTTATGGAATCGTGCCGAACGAAGATCTGAGAAATTTTAACACAGATGAAACGCTTACGATAGTGAATCACCTTGCTTGCTTGAGGAGTCTACTACAGGAACATAGAAAACACTTATGTGCCTAATCTCTCACCAAGAACAGCTACAATGTGATCATTTTTTTTAAAGCTGATGGACTGCAATAACGACGATTAGTTGGTACAGGTACATCCAAATATACGGGCACTTGGACAGAAAATTTGAGTTAGCATTTTTAATGAAAAACCATCAACGAAAGAATTTAAAATCATGACACTCAGACGTATGCAATTCATTTCCCAATGTTGAAATAAAATTCATCTGCTATGAAGCGCAGACTTTATCTGCTTGTACACGATAATTCTCGAAATACAGTACCCGCACATGAAGGTTTCTTAGACTCTGTATAAACGTTGTCTCTCCTCATTCACATGAATGGATCACTTTAGAAATTACTTCAATATTTATTTCAAAAGTTTTGATCTATTCATCGGAACAGCATCTGTCTTACGAATATTTATTACTAATCGATCATTAAGTTTTTTCATTTATGATAGAGATGAAAGCTACTCCTAACATATACTCCTACTCCCACGTCTTGGAATACATGCCCTACTAAACGCAAAGTCACTGCTGCCCCCTAAACTCAGTTAGAGCTAACACATAACGTTTACCCTGCCGGACCAGTGGCCGTAACCAATATGTCAAAGTTCATCGCTAAGGCTATGAGTTGGATTATATATCCGTGTTATTCAGATGAAAAAACTAAATAATTTTTTTAAAGTATGATGTACACTTAGAATGTGATTCGTATTTGCCTAGGAATATCTGGATTTGAACTTACTATCAGTAAAACATCCCTTTCACACAAAACTCGACGGGGTTACTCGACTCTTAGCATTCACCAGTTGAACGAAAATAGTGTATTAGTTAATCAGTTATTTGAAGAATTTATCCTATGCGATATTATCTGTATACCTCACTTGATTAAAATAGCTTTAGGATAAGAATGGTTAGATAAAACAGGACAATCGACAGGGGCGCATCGGAAATGAATAGTTTGTTGCTGAGGGCAGGCGCTCTCCAGGACAAAGTTTATGGTCCAACCACATTCGGCTCAATCCCGCGCTCAGGCCATTGAAAACATATAATTAAAGTTCTTGAAAAACGGAATTATTACATTTCGACCTTCTACGGACTATATATATTAAAACTTCGGTTTCAATTTCAATAAACTGATTTATTTCTAAATTTCTTTCCACGTGTAAAATTCTAGCAAAGAAACACTATACAGAGCAGTTCTGAAACGTAACAAAAAAACTCTATTGAAAAAATATGCAGAGGATATCATGAACCTCATACTTGTTAGCTTTATACATACAATGCATGTATAGATACATGACAGTCAGGATAATTATTTCGTTTAAATTAAGCTTTGTGGAAAAGCAAAAACCCTTGGAGATGAGATGTTTAACAAATCCATAAAAACAATCACTAAGGGAAGGTATCAAAAAGAACTTCTGTGTGCGAATGAAATGGGTAAAAAAACTACGTACGAAACGTAGTGTGTAAACCTTATGCTTCGAAATTACTGACTCAAGGGTTTTCCTTCGAGAAAAGTGTTACACATCGTTCCATTACTGTAGGGTGAATCTGTATAAAGAGGAATGTCTTAAGTTATGTTCTCTAACAGATGTCTCGTAACTAGCAAAACATATGCTACCTATCTAAGTGTTAAGAATTGTAAATAGTTTACCTGTAAATAGAAACGATGGTGGGTTTACGAACTTAAAAGAAAAAAAATCCAAACATAAACTTTGGTCATTAAATGAAAAGCGAAAGAAGCGGAATAGAGAGCGAGATTAATGAATTTGCGTCTAAAACCGATTTCGTAGAGTATAAGGAATGAACTAGGTACTTTGTAATGGACTATTGTAAAACGGGTAATAGCCAGAAATGGGAAATCCAGTTGTTTCTAAAATGAAAAATGATCGTCCCTTTTAAGAGACAACCGGCTTAAACTTTACTTGTACCGTTTTAATTTTTGTACCGTTTCAGACTACTATTCGTTTTACAGCAGTCTATTATAGGGTGCCTAGTGCATCCCATATACTCTATGAATTCGGTTTTAGATTCACGTTCTTAAATCTCGCTCTCTATTCCGTTTGTTTCGCATTTCGTGTAATGACCAATGTCTACTTTTCGTTGTTTTTTTTTTCTTTTAAGTTCGTAAACCGTAACCTCTGTAGTGCCGTCGTCACTATTTATAGGAAAAATACTTACAATTCTTAACACTTAGAAAGGAAGCATATATTTTGCTAGTTAGGAGACATTTATTTGAAAAAATAACTTAGGACATTCCTGCTTATACAGATTCACCCTACAATAACGAAACGATGTGTACTCTTTTCACATTCCCTCATCGGAAAACTTTATTTGTGAGATTTAAAGAAAGCATTTCTTTTTTAAATAATACACAACCCAAATTTTGAAGGTTTTTTCATTAAAACGTTTTAGCGTTAAGTATTTGTAATATTTTTTTCAATTTCTAATAGCGTTATTAATTTTTTTTTCACTTTTAGATTTTCTCACATGTTTTGTTTTCAAATAATAACTTTCAAAAACGTTTTTCATTTTTCTTTTTATTTCAAAGATTCAATTTCAGTTTTAGAAATTTGGTTTTCAATTAATAAAAGACTTTAGAAAAATTTTGGTTTTATTTTTCACTTTTCCACTTTGCATCATTGTTAATATTACACTTAGCTAAGATTCGAAACTCTTAATTACACCTTTAAATCTATTAATATTTTGGTTTTCAAAAATTTTTGTTTTTTCAGTTTTCTAAGTATAGGTTTTTCTGTTGAAGTGTTTTTTTTCTTCTGTTGAACCTTTTAATTTCACGTAGTTTTAAGTTCTAAAAACTGTTTTCTCAATTTATCATATTTTCCATTTTCAGATTATTTATTTTCTCATTTTAACTTTTTTTTATTTCGAATAATTTTTTAACTGCCTTCTTATAAATTTTTATTTCTTGATGCCTAATTTTTGATTTTTTCCCCGAAAATTTTTAACATTTTTTCATATTTTACATCTTAAGATTCGAATTTCTGGTTAAGACCATTCAAAATTTTTACCATTATTTATTCTACGTAATATATAATATTTTTTTCAATTTTATACGTCTTAAAATTTACGTACGTTTGAAAAGTTTTACTTATTTTTATTGCTTTTCATTTCGTTATTAATTTTAAAAAACTTCTACATTTTTTTTTCTTTTAACAATTTGTACTCTTCTTTTTTTAAATTTGTGTTTTAATATTTTTTATCATTAAATTATTTTTAGATTTTAAAAGTTTAGGAAAATTTTCAAATTTTTTCCATTGGCAGAATTATTTTTGCAATCACTAACAATTTCTATTTTTATTGTTAACTTTTACGTCAGAAAATATCATTTAACACATAAACGTTTCGTGCAATTCGAAAAAAAATTACTTTGATATGGATTAAAAATTTTCCCTAACATACAGCTCCATTTAAAAGGCATTTTTCTGCATAACAATCCTAAAAACGTCTCGAATTTTAGTTTTCAGGATTGTTTGATATTTCCTACATAAAGCAGGCAAAAAATTTTAAAGTTTAAAAAACCTATTATTATTATTTTAAAGTATGATGCAGAGCAGTTCTGAAAAGTAACAAAAACACCTCTATTGAAAAAATATGCAGGGGAAATCATGAACCTCATAATTGTTAGCTTTATACATACAATGCATATATAGATACATGACAGTCAGGATAATTATTTCGTTTAAATTAAGCTTTGTGGAAAAGAAAAAACCCTTGGAGATGTCTCCCGTCACAAAGAAAAACCCTTGAGTCAGAATTTCGAAGCATAAAGTTTACACACTACGTTTCGTACGTAGTTTTTTACCCATTTCATTCGCACACAGAAGTTCTTTTTGATACCTTCCCTTAGTGATTGTTTTTATGGATTTGTTAAACATCTCATCTCCAAGGGTTTTTGCTTTTCCACAAAGCTTAATTTAAACGAAATAATTATCCTGACTGTCATGTATCTATACATGCATTGTATGTATAAAGCTAACAAGTATGAGGTTCATGATATCCTCTGCATATTTTTTCAATAGAGTTTTTTTGTTACGTTTCAGAACTGCTCTGTATAGTGTTTCTTTGCTAGAATTTTACACGTGGAAAGAAATTTAGAAATAAATCAGTTTATTGAAATTGAAACCGAAGTTTTAATATATATAGTCCGTAGAAGGTCGAAATGTAATAATTCCGTTTTTCAAGAACTTTAATTATATGTTTTCAATGGCCTGAGCGCGGGATTGAGCCGAATGTGGTTGGACCATAAACTTTGTCCTGGAGAGCGCCTGCCCTCAGCAACAAACTATTCATTTCCGATGCGCCCCTGTCGATTGTCCTGTTTTATCTAACCATTCTTATCCTAAAGCTATTTTAATCAAGTGAGGTATACAGAAAATATCGCATAGGATAAATTCTTCAAATAACTGATTAACTAATACACTATTTTCGTTCAACTGGTGAATGCTAAGAGTCGAGTAACCCCGTCGAGTTTTGTGTGAAAGGGATGTTTTACTGATAGCAAGTTCAAAATCCAGATATTCCTAGGCAAATACGAATCACATTCTAAGTGTACATCATACTTTAAAAAAATTATTTAGTTTTTTCATCTGAATAACACGGATATATAATCCAACTCATAGCCTTAGCGATGAACTTTGACATATTGGTTACGGCCACTGGTCCGGCAGGGTAAACGTTATGTGTTAGCTCTAACTGAGTTTAGTGGTCAGCAGTGACTTTGCGTTTAGTAGGGCATGTATTCCAAGACGTGGGAGTAGGAGTATATGTTAGGAGTAGCTTTCATCTCTATGATAAATGAAAAAACTTAATGATCGATTAGTAATAAATATTCGTAAGACAGATGCTTTTCCGATGAATAGATCAAAACTTTTGAAATAAATATTGAAGTAATTTCTAAAGTGATCCATTCATGTGAATGAGGAGAGACAACGTTTATACAGAGTCTAAAGAAACCTTCATGTGCGGGTACTGTATTTCGAGAATTATCGTGTACAAGCAGATAAAGTCTGCGCTTCATAGCAGATGAATTTTATTTCAACATTGGGAAATGAATTGCATACGTCTGAGTGTCATGATTTTAAATTCTTTCGTTGATGGTTTTTCATTAAAAATGCTAACTCAAATTTTCTGTCCAAGTGCCCGTATATTTGGATGTACCTGTACCAACTAATCGTCGTTATTGCAGTCCATCAGCTTTAAAAAAATGATCACATTGTAGCTGTTCTTGGTGAGAGATTAGGCACATAAGTGTTTTCTATGTTCCTGTAGTAGACTCCTCAAGCAAGCAAGGTGATTCACTATCGTAAGCGTTTCATCTGTGTTAAAATTTCTCAGATCTTCGTTCGGCACGATTCCATAAAAGAATTATTATAAAGTTAGTTTTCGTGAAATGATTTAAAGGATCTCGCTTTTCAGTAGTATTTACTCGATTAGTTTTTTACCGAGAATATGCTGATAGCTAACATTCGCCTTGTGTCTGTGTAGATGCCGTGATCCTCTTGCTAACTATTGTATTTTCTCTCCTCCCTGACAATTTTTACATTTTAAACTACGTGAGTCTAATTAGGAAAAGTGTATGATCCATAAGAGAAATCTGTCGTATTTTTGGTGGATTAATAAGCGTTTCTACTACAGTCTTTGAAAGTTAGCCATTTTTTAATAATTTGTTTCGATATAAAATTCCAACTCGTGATTTTACAGTGAGTTGAAAGTCAGTGAGTTGAGAATATTTGGACTTTAGAAGAGGTGCGATTTCTGCTCTCTATGCAAAAGACCATGAAACAGATATTCAAATATTCCAGAAAAATATATCATAACAGTCCCTGAGTACTTGCTATTCTTTAACCATAATTGTTATATCATTTATTTGGTCAGATAGCCTACTCTATTTGGCATGCTGTTTTTATTCTCCCCTCTGTAAGTATGCGAGCCATTCGGTCAGTAAGTAATTTGGTGAGTGATAATTCCATTTTCGAAATCGGAGAGTGTATTCGTGAGCGAGTAAGAAAATAAGTCAGTAAGTGTATGATGCAAATAGGTAAGTACTCTATAAGTCATTAAGTGTATTAGTAAGTCGGTAAGTGTGTGAGGCAGTAAGAATATGGGAATATAATTCAGTAGGAGTGTGAGTAAATAATTCACTAAGTGTTTAGTGAGTAAGTAATAAAGTGTGTAAGTCAATAATTAAGTATGTGAGTTAGTCAGTCAGCAACTAATTTAATGAGTGATAATTCCTTTTTCGAAGTCAGTAAGTATTTTACTTAGCGAGGGAGGAAGTAAGTAAGAAAGTGAGTGAATAAGGCAGTAGATGACTTAGTGAGTGAGGATAGAAATAAGTGTGTGAGTAAGTAATAAGTAAATATTGTGTTAGTCAGTATATGTGTCAGTAAATAATTCAAATGTGTGTAGATAAGTAAGTAAGTAAGTAAGAGTAGTGAGTAAATAATGCAATAAGTGTGTGAAGAAATAATTCAGTATATATGTGTGTAAAAAATTCAATAAGTGTGGTTTAGGGAGTAAGTAAATATATAAGTAAGAAAATAAATACGTAAGAATGTGAGTCCGTCAGTCAGTCATGGTGTAAGTAAATAGTAAGAGTGTAAGGTGGTATGTGAGTTAGTGACTAAAAAATATGTAATAAATAAGTGGGTGTGGAAGTCAGTAAGCAAGTGTGTAAATCAGAAAGTGTGTGAATAAGACAGTAGGTGATTTAGTAAGTGATAATTATTCCGTTTCCGAAGTCTGTAAGTGTTTTCTGAGGAAGTGAGGAAATAAGTAAGGAAATAAGTAAGAAAATAAGTAAGTGTGTGAGTAAGTAATTCAGTAAACAATGTGTAAGTCAATATATGTGTCAGTAAATAATTCAGTAAACAATGTGTAAGTCAATATATGTGTCAGTAAATAATTCAATAAGTGTGTGAGTAAATACGTCAGTAAATAATGCAATAAATGTGTGAGTAAGTAAGTCAATATATGTGTCAGTAAATAATTCAATAAGTGTGTGAGTAAATACGTCAGTAAATAATTCAATAAATGTGTGAGTAAGTAAGTCAGTATATGTGTCAGTAAACTTGTGAGTCAGTAGGTGTATGTGTGCGTGTGTGTGTGTAAATAATTCAATAAGTGTGTGGTTTAGTGAGTAAGTGAGTAAGAAATGAAATGAGTCAGTCAGTCAGGGTGTGAGTAAATAAGTAAGACTGTGAGTAAGGTGCTAAATGAATTAATGAGTAAGAAAGTGTGGAAATGTGGAAATCAAAAAGAAAGTGTGTTAATAAATAAGAACGTGAGTGAATAAGGCAGTAAGTGATTTAGAATCAGTCAGTAAGCGATTTAGAATGTAAGTCAGTCGATCAGTGTTATACAGAGTAAGGGAATTGATTAGTGAGGTAGTCTGTCAATAAGTAAGACGTATCCCGGGTTCGGTGTGTATGACACGATTATGTAAACGTTTTCACTCCAAAAAAATTATCATAATGTTGAATAGGAGCCTAAAATGTGTTTAGCTTATACTTTTACTACTTGAATAAAGTATTTACACTATTTATAGGATTTTCTTTGAAATTCAAGAAGTACGACTCGTAGTGTAAAAATAATGTTTACCGATATAAAACATTTATTTCTCCAGGTCTGTAATAAGGTACGATAAACACAGATGAACCAGAGACAGTGAAGGAAAAGAATTGCCCGCACATTTGCGAAACACTAGCGACTTAAAGAATTAATCATTAATAACAATGGGATGAATTAAGACTCTGATTATTCCAGCGTATTGAAGGAAAAAGGTTTTATGATATTAAGAGTCGTTTTATTGAGATATTCAGAGAGGGAAAAAACTTCTAGGTGGTGTACCATCTTTATGAATCAAAGTCGAATATCACCCTTAGCGTCATTGCTAAACACATTGACTCATCAACGTGTGAATCATCGTTACCTCCAATTTTCGCAAACATATAAGGACCTTTGATAAACGAGTTGACTCATCAACGTGTGAGTCATCGTCTCCACAAACGTATAAGTACCTTTGATCTGTGTATCTAATATCACCCTGCGTGTCCTGCGAAACTTAAGTATTGAAAATATATATATGGAAGAATTGAAAAATAGTTTCATGGTCCAAAATATTAAAACGTAAAATAGAAATAAGAAATACAAAGTACGAAATTTATGAAAGGGGAAAAAATAGGTGTAAAAATTATTATGTATTAAAAAGTTTTAAAATGAAAAAATAAAATGAAGTAAAAGTTTTTAAATGTACGTAAACTTTTAAAAACCTATATAATTCAAAAATATTATTATTAACCACAAAATTCTTTGAAAAACGTAAAATATTTTAAAACAGAGAAAACTATTATGTAATGCAAAATACTTTGAAATGGGGAAAAAAACTGTAAAACGTAAAATTAAAAAAAATTGTATAGTCCTAAATTTTAAAAGCATAAAAATTAAAAAAAATATTATTATGCATTAAAAATATTTTAAAAATGTACAAAATTAAAAAACCTAAAATTTTTTTTGGTTTTTATATTCCAAAAGCTGAAAAGTTAATTTTTTGCTTCAACAAAATATGATAGAATTCTGGCGCCAAATATAAGTGCCTTAACGTGCTTTATGAAGAATCCTGCCATGAATGTAAAAAAGCGATGAACTGTTAGAAAGCTAAAATTGTATTTAAATGAAACAAGTGTAAAAAAGAATAATAAGTATGAAACAAAATATTTAAAACAAGATACTTACGATTTAACCTTCGGATCCTCGGTGCTAAGAATGCGTAACGTTCCTGGGTCCACAGTGTAGAACCACAAATCGCTTCTTTTGAAACATAAAAAGAAAACATGTTACTTCAGAGAAATGAAAATCTAAGCATATACATTTAATATTAGAACAAAAGCAAAAAAAAATACTGCGAAATTAGTGAGGTTTAATTAGAATATTATTTTCATTTCAGAAGTGATAATAATTGTTCCCAATGAGAGTGTAAAAAATTCCCTCCTGATAAACTTTTCAGGTCCTATAAACTAATTGGTAATTGAAAAAGTACAAACGTCACGTGAACACATATTTCGGTTGATTTTTTGTTGAACATTGAGAAACTGTTATTGTCCACGTGGATACAAATGGTGAGGAACAAACCTTGTAAAGTTGACCTCTGTTGAGTAGGGCAGAAAAAAACGAAAATGTGGCTGTAGATGGCACGATCAATACGCCACACTGAGCCTTTCAGTCTTTCCTTTGCCTTGCAGAAGAGAATATCTTTTTATTAAAGGTTTCAAAAATTAATAATTCTAGACATTGTTGTAGTACACAAATGTCTAGAGTTATGAACTTAATGCCATAGAGAGGTGGTGGTGGTGGGGTAATGAGGCCAATTTGTCCCTAGTATCAAATTAAATATGGTTGTGAGGCTGGATTGGCCTGGGTAGAGGCCTTCTTCAGGTCAAGACTTCTGGGTAGAGCTCTTTGCTATATCTTTCTTTGTTTCAAACATTATTTTTTGTTTCCCACTGAGGCATATGTAATATAAGATGTCCTTAGTTCCAGCAAGGCCATGTTAGTGAAACCCTTACTGGAATGTTAATCGATGTAGCAGATTGGTGAGAGGGAGACCCACTCAACTTGGGGTGTTCTCTGATAGCTGATTCTGACTGGAGGTCAGTGACCTTCTACATCTCTGATAGGTTGAAGAAGACTTGGGGAGAGCGTTGGCAATGGAAAACGGAAGAGCCCAAAGAGGAACGAACGAGTAAGACGCCAAGAGTGTGAGCTCGGAAGTGCCGACTGGAAATAATGGTAATTGGACTCTTGAGAAACAGCTTAACTGAGATACTAAGCTGGTATTGTAATTCACAGCAATCATAAGAAGGACTCTTTCACCCTGTTCTCGTATTGCAATCACAGCAAGGGTCAGTTTCCATTAACTATCAATAGGGGACTCTATTTGTAATCTAGTCTAAATTATATTTGTAATCTAATCTATTTGTAATTTAGTTTAAAAAGCAGTAATAATTATCGACGGATGGTGATAATGATACACAAGCCTTGGTAAAGTGATCTCAGTAGGCAGGCCAACGGAAGGGTCATCAGTACTGGAGCAGCTGCCAGTACACCAAGTGGCGGAAGAAGCTGTGAAGGTTCTGGAAGAGTTCTGCATCAATTGTGAGCTAATCAACATAAAGTTGATCCTGCAAAGAGTGTTCCTGCTGTGTCCGTCAGGTGGCAGGCTGACGACGTGGTTCTTTCCTGTCTCTCATCGAAAGTAAGTATCCTTTTACTCTGAGGTTAGATACGGCAGTAAAAGTTAAAATGGAGCCTAGGATCAATAAACAGTCTCTCACTTTTAAGGAATCCCACTGTGCCCAGTAAATTTTGGAAATTGGACTATATGTCGAGATTTGTTCCAATTAGGTCTTACATCAGATTTTTCGATCAAATCCGTTATTGATCTTATATCTTCATCGTCTAGTTGGGCCTTTCTAATTTCTATTGGACTCCAGATGTTAGGAATATCACTGTCTCTTTGTGTCGATGTTATTTGTCTTATGGGCATTACCTCTTTAGTACCAAATTTCAACTCTGCATTATAACAATAACGCAGAGTTGAATAATATATATGGACAGAGTTTAATTACAGTGTGTAATAAATTATATGGACGTCTGGAAAGGGCATCTGCATTCTTATGCATTTTGCCACTTCGATGCCCGATGGAGAAATAGAGAATATAAGAAATTTTTGAAATAGCGATAATGATGAAAATGCTCCTTTTGCTTTTACTATTGCTCACAGTTCTTCTCGTATGACACAATAATTTCGTTCTGGTTTGGAAAGAGTTTTGCTAAAGTAGGCAATAGCTTTTCTTGTCCGTCTTGTTGTTGTGAAAGTACAGCACCAACTCCTGTGTTACTTGCGTCAGCACCTAATATGAACGGTTTCTCGCTTGTCGATATGCTAACACTGGTGCTGTGGAGTTTGCTTCAACTGTTGGAAGGCCACTTCACATTCGGCGGTGCACATGAACCGCTGACCCTCCTTTGTCAGACGATGTAATGGTCTTGCAATGTTGGAGAAACCCTTGACAAATTTTCAATAGCAGTTGCAAAATCCAATAAAACTACGAAGTTGATGAACATCCTGTGGTGGAGGCCAGTCTCTTACAGCTTCTATCTTGCTAGGATCAGTCTTAATCCCTTATGAAGTGATGACATGACCAAGGTAATGAACTTCTTGCTGAAACAGTTTACACTTAGTAGGTCCCAATATTATCTTGGCTAGCCTAAATTTTTCAAACATATGACGATGATTTCTCAAGCGTTTTTCAAAGTCTTTCCAAGAAGGATGATATCGTCCAAGTAAACCAGGAAGACCTCCCAAGACAAACCTTTGAGCACCGACTCCATTAGTCGTTCAAAACGTTGCAGGTGCGTTGCAAAGTCCAAATGGCATCACTTTAATCTGCCAAAGTCCATTTCCTCTAGTGAAAACTGTTTTCTCACGGTCTTCAGGATGTATACCAACTTCCCGATAGCCGCTCTTCAAATCTGATATCGAGAACCATTCTGACCCAGATAGAATGTGCAATGTATCATCAATCCTGGGTAAAGGAAAGCAGTCTTTCTTTGTTATATCAATCTGCGATAATCTTCACAAAAACGGATAGATCCATCCTTTTTCTTGACAGGAACAACTGGTGATGTCCAGGGATTCTGTGCTGGTTCTATAATGTCTTGAGCTTCCATGTCCCTTATGAGTTGTTCTGTCTCCTCCCGTTTTGCCAATGAAAGCTTTCTTGCTGGTAGATGGACTGGAGGAGAATCACCAGTGCTGATCTTATGTTCTGTCAGGTTAGAACGGCCATAATCATTTCATGTAGCAGAAAAAAAGTCCTAAAACTCTTTCAATAGTATCTCAGCCTTAGCATCTTGGTTTGCAGTTAATATTTTTCTTGTTTGTCTCCATAACTCAGTAAGATGTGATGGGATATCTATATGGTGCTGGTTTGAGTCAGTAACTTCTATTTTGTTTATACTTGTTACCCACGTAACAGGTTCACGTATTGCTAATTCTTTACACTTTTTCAATATTCTATTGGGTTTGTTACAGTTCATCACTCTGATAGGAATCTGTTCTTTATCTACACTGACTAAAGTCCTTGCAACCAGGATACCATGGGCCAAAGCTCCTTTACCAGAGGTATTAGTGACTGTCAATCAGAAGGCCCCAGATATCTCCGCCCGATGTCCACGGACTATAATTTCACTTTGTACTGGGATATCTGTGTCTTCCTTCACTAATATTGGGGTCACACTTGATAAAGAACCAGATGTTCTGCTAAGCAGAAAGATGTCTTCTGTGTTATAGATGAGCAGGCTGTCACTGTGTCTAATGCTGAATCCATGTTTCTTTAGGAAATCAAGGCCTAATATGTCATTCATCGTAGATGTCAGCGATGTATACAAGATGGCGTACCAGACAGCTACCAACTCTAATGTTGAGTTCTATATTTCCATGGACTTTACCACGATCTCCAGTGGCTGTTTATAGGACTGTGTAGCATTCCAGTTTGGGTAAGGTATTATCTTCTCTATTATGTCTGTTCTGAGTAAGGTTACATTTGCACCAGTGTCTACTATCATACGGCAAGGCACTCCATTCATGGTTCCATCCAGTCCTTTATTCTCACAATGTAGTGTTGAAACGTGGGCGACTTCCCCTGGGGCCAATCAATCAACAGCCAGCCTTTGCCCTTCAGGTTGCTTATGATGGTTCTGTTGGCTGTTAGACGTGCTTGAACTTTGTACCCACCACATTTTGCAGTTGGCTCGATTGTGTCCAGTCTTGCCACAATCCCAACACTGTATGTTTATAGAAGTCCTTAGAAAGGAACCTTTAATGTCTTTCGAAACGGATAATATTGCTTTGGCTAATTCTTTCATTTCAGTATCCTTTTCTACAATTTCTTGTGCATTCAGAAATCTCACTGTGCGTTTGTTCGCTCGGCAGGAAAGCCTAGAACACTCGTAATTCATAGCATGCACCACAGCTGACTTTAAAGTTTCACCTTCCAACATTTTCAGTGATTGTTGAGTCTCAGGGTCAGCAATAGCATCAATAAATTGTAATTGAGCTAAGTTATCTTGAATTTCTGGTGGACAGTTATTATAAGCCAATCTAGCTAGGCGCTCAAAATCACTTAGCAAGTTCTTGCAAAGTTTTACCACTCTTCTGCGTACGATGTTTAAATTGTGTCATATAGTATTGTTTTAAATAATTATCGTCAAACTTGAGTTCTAATGCAGAAACCAGACTTTGATAATCAAGTCGTTTTTCTTCTACAACAGACTGTAAAACTTCCGCAGCAGAATTTCTTAAGGAAGCTGCAAGAAAACTGGCCTTCTGGAATTCATTCTACTCATTAGCTCTAGCGATGACTTCAAACTGTTTTGAATACTGTCCAAGACGATTGACCATCATATATGGATGGTTTAGTTGTATTTCTAACGATATGTGTAAAAGCATTATTGCCACTAAAATTACCATTGTTACAAGAAGAAGGTAACCTTTCATTTCCTAAAATGTGAAACTGACGTTCATAATCAGTTTTTACACTTTCAATTTTATGCTTAACACTATCAAGTTTTGCATTAAAAACACAAGTGATTTCATTAACATTACACTTGACCCCATCAATATCATTTTTTACACCGATCAGTAATTTCACTGATTTTTGTATTCAGATCATTATTCTGATCAGTAATCTTACCAGTTTGAGAAGCTACTTCAGCTCTCAACTCAGTTCTCAATTCGTTACTTTGTATATTCCTTTCCGCTTTCAAGTAATCTTTTTGAGAGCCGATCTCAGCTCTTATGTTACTAATTTTACTGTTTGTGTCATTATTTTGACTAGAAAGTTCACCAATTTCACCTCTTATATTAGTCATCAGCTTTACTAACTCATCCATACTTCTAGAAAAAGGCATTCAATAAATTATCTACACTCCTGGCACCAATTGTTATGAATTCAAAGAGATGAAAACTTAGCGTGAGTTCAAAAATTAGTATATATGTATACCAACTAAAGTATGAATCAAGCAATTTATTACAAAGGCAAAAAAGTGTTCAAATTAAACAATCTTATCTAAAATTGAGTATTTTGTTCCTCTTAGTATAAAGTCAAACCATAAAAAGAACGATTTATTACGTTTAACTAATTTTCAATGTTTAAACCACTATGCTGTCAATATTCAGTTCCTATGACAAAATAAAACCTATTACTTTGCAACACCCAGCAAATAAACCAATTTACACTGAATCTCATTTGTGTCATGGTTATTTGGTGTCCCAGTGAAAGTTATCTCCTATCACCTTAATAATGCTTTATACCTTATAGATGCGACACATCTAATGTTGATCCCTCCTGATACAGGACCCAAAAATAACTTTACTGTTGATTCCCTTTCACCACCGGAACCAGGCTCATCTTGACTCAAATAGTAACAGTCTTGTTACGTAGTATCACACAACGCCAATTTAATACAATGTATCCTTAATTCTTCACTACTGCACTTTTCCTTTGTTTTTCCTGCACGAATCTTATTATTCAAAGAATCTCCGATCTAAACAATTGATAACGTAATTGTCACGCTGAAGCACAGGGGAGCGTTCATGACACATCTGCGATAAGCTCAATGTAGTACGTTCATCTGTCGTAACAATATTATCAAACCCGTAGCTTATGCCACTCAGAACCTGACAGAAAGACACAGTCAGTCAGAAAGTGACACAGAGGAAGTTGGAAATCGTTCATAAGGAAAGGCATGCAATTATCTTAGGCCTAAAAAGTTTGAGTCATGGTTATTTGGTGTCCCAGTGAAAGTTATCTCCTATCATAACGATCATAATCATTTAACGTATCTAGTGACGATGAGTCCTGAAAGTTCGATGCTGCAGAGATGATTTTTAGTTCTGCAGCAATATCAGGTATAAATTGAACGTCGTCCTGGTTTCCAGCTCAAACATATAGATGCATTGTCTAGACTAGAAGTCATTGATGAGAACGTTGTCTAAGGGAGGGTGTACTAACACCTTTTACAAATTCATCGGTTCAGGCCAACGCCAAAGTTGACGACTTTCAGTATATAGAGTCAGAGGATATGTATTCGAATCTGATATCTCAGCAGCTACGAGAGATGTGCATAGCTTTTCAAGCAGTAGTTCACCAGTGCACTCTTTCAGGACGACATATTTTCTAACCATAAACCGTTGAAGTGTTGAATCTCTGACGACTGTTTCAACCACAGTGTAATTTTTTCGGTATGAAGTGAACAGACAGTATTCATACTCAGTGCACCTACATATCTGGAATCTCTTTCGCAACTAAGTATAATGTACGAATATGTGCAAAGTGATGTGTCACTTCCTAAAAAATTTACGTGGAACTCATAAGGTGATACCAAACTCTGTAGGAACTGAAATTTTATCTGACATTGAACTTTCAGTTTTATCTGACAGTGAATTCTCAATTTCTGCGTTAAACTGTATTTTTTAATCAGAAGTTAACAGTACTAACTACTGACATCTGGCAGGGAGTCGTCAGACTGATTTAGCCTGGCTAGAGCTCTTTGGTACATATTTCTTTGTTTGGTATATTATTTTCTGTTTCACACTGAGGCATATGTAATGTAACATGTCCTTAGTTCCAGAAAGGCCTGATTGATATAAGTAGAACAAGATGTAATGTAAAGACATAGCCCCTTCTGGAATGTTAATCGATGTAGCAAGTTGGTGAGAGGGTGACCCACCGAACTGGGGTGTCCCCTGACAGTTGACTCTGACCGGGGTTGAGCGACCTTCCACATCTCTGATAGGTTGGAGAAGACTTGGGGAGAGCGTTGGCAATGGAAAACGGAAGAGCCCAAAGAAGAACGAACGAGTAAGAGCTAAGTGTTTGAGCTCGGAAGTGCTAACTGGAAATAATGGTACTTGGGCTCTCGAAAAACAGTTGAACTGAGATACTCAGCTGGAATTGTAATTTATAGCAAATGATTCAAACACAATTGGCAACCATGGATTCAACGTTTCTGAAGTGCGGTAAATTGTGGAGATATGAAAGATAGGAACTTACAATGTTATGGACAATGCAGAGGTTATTTTCCCACCACCTGTATAGGTATGAGACAAGAGACTATCAAGAATATGACAGTTGATCAAATAAGTGGATATGTCTAAATTGTAAGAAAGAAAAGCCTATCTCCATAAATGGGGGTTGGCATCAAGTACAGGTGCAAGCCATCTAGTGATCATGCGACGAACTACTGTGGACGCTTCGAATTAACTTGAGGTCTGAACCAAGAAAAATCGATTTGGACTTTCGTAGGGAAATATTGGAAATGATTTAACTCTCAGAGTTAAATCATTTCCAATATTTCCCTACGAAATGTAATCATTACAATGGAATTTAATCTATTAGAAAGCAACACAGAAATGAAAAATGCTAAAATTTTAAAATCTGTTGAGTTTTGTAGTAAAATAATTGCTGCTTTTTTCACTGAGCATGAGAAATAAGATGTGAGATATATAAGTACAAAGAAGAGTAAGAAACAGCCAATAATAGAAATTAGGACTCTTGAAGATAAATTAATTGGTTTAAAACAAGAAACTGTATGCAAAGACATAGAAGTTATAGGTATACCTGAGGACCTCAGAAAACTTGAAGCTCAAAGTAAAGGAAATATCGAATGAATACAGGTTATGATTCTTCAGAAACTGAATTCATTTATAGACAGAGTAACAATAAAAGAGAAAAATCAAAGAATATTTTGTTGGGAATAATGAGTTCTGCTAATAAATGGATGGATGGAAGAAAAAAGAAAAGTTATATCTAAATGATTTAAATCCACGATTGGAAAAATTGCCTATATATATATATAAATGCAGTTGGTACAAGAAAAAAAAAAGTTGCTGTATTACAAAAGGAAACACTTTACGGGTTTGTTTGGGTTAGAAAAGGGAAAATTGTTATAAAGAAAGCAGAGGATTCTAGAGCAATCAGAATAGGCAAAGAACACTCCTTTGAGGAGTTCTGAATAGGTTGTTTTTTATTTGAATTAGTTTATTTTGACTGTTTGGTAAAAAGTAATTTTTATTGTATTTCTACCAGCCTTACTTCACATGTGCACACTACTATATTGTTCAGGACAATCCACATCGACCAACATGTTTACATCTTAACATAAGAAGTATCAGAGCCCATTTGATGAAGTTGTCTTTTTCAAGAATCAGAAATTTTCCCTGATTTAATTGTATTTTCTGAAGTATGGATGCAAGAAAAGAGAGGTCCTTCTATACAACTGAAAGCTATATGACTTATATAAAAGGGAGAATATTTAATAAATCAGGAGGTATAAATGTTTATGCAAAACAAAACACTTACAATCTTTACAGATAGATTTCCAGAGGGTAATAAAAAATTGCAGTTTATGCTAGTAGCTATATATAGATATGTAAGTGGGGATTAAGTCATTACCTATTAGTATGGATTAGTTAAAGGGGCAAAATATAATTTTAAGAGGCGATATACACATTAACATGAATAGAACAAGATGTAAACAGGTAAACACCTACCTTGAGGTGATGAATTTACTAAATCTTCAGAACTGTGTTGAGGACCCAACAGTAGTGCAAACAAACTCCTGATTGGATCATTTGTTTGTGCTCAAATCATACAATTTTTAGTAAAAATCTTACATATTAGACGTTGGTATTGCTGACCATTTAATGACTTACTTATGTTTACAAACAAAATATTATTGAACACAAAATAAATGAATACTGAATTCACAAAAATTAAAACAACACTTTACCTTAAAATATTGAAAAAAAACAGAATTGAGGAGAATAATGGATACAGTTGATGAAAATGAAGGATTTAACTCATTGATAATGGCTATCAAACAAATTACAAACAAGTCTAAGCAAATTGTAATTATTAAAAATTAGGAAAAAATATTGAAACCTTGGATAACACTGTCTTTAATACATAATATAAGGAAAAGAGATAAAATGCATAAGCAGTTAAAAAACAACACAATGGATGTGAACTATTATAAAAAGATATCATCATCATCATCATCATTTGGTTCTACAAGCAAGGCTATCCTGAGCAACATCTACTGCATCTGGCCACTGCACACCAATTCTAACAAGGGCGTGTTTGACATTGTCTGCTCACCGCATCCTAGGTCTCCCCCTCTCTCTGAGGCCTTTAGACACACTGTTCATAACCTTATTCGCCAATCTATAATTATCCATACTGGCAACATGGCCAAACCAATGGAATCTCTCTCTGCAAAATATGCTGCTTAAAGGAGGTTGCAGACTCCTTTGCCTAACCTCATCATCAGTTACAAAGCTGAACTACCTAATGCCAAAGATACTGCGTAAGCATCTAGAATCAAAAGCATCTAGTTTCCTGTTATCAGGTTTACAAAGTGTCCAAGTTTCACTACCAAAACTAACCCTAGAAAGAATTACTATACAGTCCAATTTTAGTCTTTAGGTATATACGCCAATTTCTCCACACATTATAACACTGTCTTTAATACATATTATGTATTAAAGACAGTGTTATAATGTCCCGGCAGCAATCCCTATTCGTCTGTTAATCTCATGCCGCACAGCACCAGTATCAGTTACATAGTATCTGGCACCTGCTCAAGACTGCAACCATTTAGATTAACCGAATCACAGCCTGCCTGACCAATTTTCATCACTTTAGTTTACCCTCTGTTTATAACCAAACATACTCTACTACCAGTTTCATCAACAGCTCGAATGAAAGAGTTCATCTCATCAACATCATTTGCCAAAAGGGCTAAATCGTAGGCATAATCTAAATCAGAAATTTTCGTATCTCCATCCCATTTAAGGCCAAAATCTTTCCCTAGAAGTGAATTTCGCATAACATAATCAATAACCAAGCTAAAGAGAAAAGGAGACAAAATGCACCCTTGTCGAACACCAGAAGTAATGCTAAACCAATTGCTACAAGACTTAACAACTCTCACACACGACTCAGTGTTATTATAGAGAACGTTCATTATGTTAACTAACTTGTCTGGTGTACCATATGATCGCACAATTACCACAAGTTATGAAGATCAATAGAGTCGAAAGCGTTTTTGAAATCAACAAAGCTAGCAACCAAAGGTTTCTGAAACTCTAAACGTTTCTCAAGAATCTGCCTACGTGAAAATATCTGATCTACACATCCCCTACCACTTCTGAATCCACATTGCTCATCACGCAATTGCATGTCAACCAGATTCTTAATTTTATTAAGCATAATCATGCAAAGAACTTTACCTGGAACAGAAAGTAGGTTGATACTCCTATAGGTCTCAGAAGAACTGCGATCACCTTTTTTGAAAATAGGGATAATAATAGCTCTGCTAAAATCCTTAGGAGCCATGCTTTTATCATAAGAGATATTCAAATTTCAGTCATCCAAGTGATAACCGAAACATTCCCAGCTCTAAGCATTTCCGTAGCAATTTCATCTTCCCATGGGGATTTATGAAGTTTAAGTTTACAAATAGCCAATATAACTTCAGATTATGTTATAGGGCCAACATTAAAGCCACTAATGCATCTGTCACCATTACAAACGATGGGAATGGAACTGACCACATTGTTTAGAATATCACTGAAATGCTCAGCCCACCTAGCCGTGACAGAATCCTAACCTTCTATAAACTTACCTTGTTTATTTTCCAATTCCTGTATACCTGTCCGGTTTCTACCACATAAAACATTAACTATCTGGTACAGCTCTCTCTGCTGTGCTGTCTAACTGCTTCCTCGGCTTTGTGAGGGGCGGGGGTGGCTCAGTCGGTAGCGCGCCAGGCTCGTAATCTGTAGTTCCCAGGTTCGAGTCCCAGCTGGGTCAGCGTTGAGATTTATCTCCGCAAAAATTTCCCGCCCTGCCCACGGTCAGTAGGGGAACCGATGGGCTTGGAAAGGCCGCCGTCCGTCGGATGGGACGTTAAGCCGTGGCCCCGTGTGCGGGAGAGCCATACCCTGTGCACGTTAAAGAACACGCTGGATGGCCTTGACGGGAGGCTACCATCTGTCTCCCAACAACTGTTCCAGTGGGTCCCCTCCCCCAACCTTCTCTGAGCCTTCGGGATCCATGTGACCTGGCCATTTAGCCCATGGTGTGCAAAAAAGTGCCGCTCAGAGGTAAAACAACCCAACCCAACCCTCGGCTTTGTCAATCAAGCCATCAAGCCAAAGATTCTTATCAGCAGCTAACTGATCCTTTACACGTTTATTAAGCTCTCTGTAATGCTTTCTATTAGGACTAGTAGGGTATTTATTTAGGACATTACTGCAGTTCTTTCTTTCTGAAATAAGCTCAAGTGCCTTAACACTCAAATAATTCTGCCACCTCTGCTCCTTTTTTCCTACAAGAGTACTGTTAGTGTCCAAAAAAGCCTGTTTAAAATTATCCCATTCTTCCTCAACTTCAGTAGTAAGCATACCATGACGGTCATAATGACTACGTAACCTATCATGGTAAGCTTTGGCTATAATTGGGTCTTTCAGAGATTCAGTACTAAAAGTAAATTTTTTAACCCTAGCACAACACTTTTAAATATTAAGTTGCAAGACACTTTTATCAAGGTAATGATCAGATCCAATTTCAGCTCCCCTGTATGACCTGGTATTCCTAACAGAACTAGCCCATTTGCTGTTAATTAATATATTGTTACGACAGAAGAATCTGGCAACCGAAAGCAAAGTTTCAGCCAACGAATAAGAACTTTGGGAGAATTTGGAGAAGAAGAGTGGAGCGTTAACGGTCGTTGTGTTGTAACGGTCGTTGTGTATTGTAACGGTCGGTGAGTTCGAAAATGGACGGTGAGCTGTTCTGAGACAGTGCGCGTAAGTATCAAGAAGTAACTTGATGTGTTGTGTATACGCGGAAGGATAAAAGTGGGATCTTTTATCGTTAAGTATCAAGAAGTAACTTGATGTGTTGTGTATACGCGGAAGTATAAAAGTGGGAACTTTTATGGCTAACTTCGAATGTCTACACGGACTGTCTTTTTGTTCGGCTATTGTGTGAAAAGTTATTAGCACAGGACGAGAATTGGTTTACGAGTGAAGATCTTCGGGTGACCTGGTAAATCAAGTAAAAGGTAGTATTTAGTAAAATACACAGAGCTGATATTGTGTGCTCTACGCAGGAAGATTGATGACTTGTGCATGTTAATAGTTGATTTGTTAATAAGATACTTCATCCATATTTCCTTTGTAACAATTTACCTTGTATTGAATTTGGTTTTGAAATATAGCTTTTAAAACTCACGCCCAGTGCTATCCGTTTTTGTGATCCGCAACATTTGGTGTCAGAAGTGGGATTAATTAATTGAATGCCGTTAACTAGAAGTATGGATGAATTAGTAAAGTTGATAAATAGCTTCAAAGCCGATATGACTGCGCTGATGACTGATAGGAAAACCATTATGACTACGCTGATGAATGACATTAAAAGTCAAAATAATGATTTGAAAGCCGAAATAGCGACACAAAATAGTACATTAGATGAAATGATAGCCGCAATGGCCGCACAAAATAATGAGTTGAGGACTGAGATAGTTTCTCAAAAAGGTGACTTGAAAGCCGAAATGGCCGCACAAAATAATGAGTTGAGAACGGAGATAGTTTCTCAAAAAGATGATTTGAAAGCCGAAATAGCCGCACAAAATACTGAGATGAGAGCTGAAGTGGCTTCTCAAATTGATAAGTTTATTGATCAGTTCAAGGATAGTAAAACCGAACTCAATAGACAATGCAATAGTTTAAATGTTGAATTTGTCAGTGAAAAAGATGATCTTGATAGTGTTAAGTTAGATTGTAAACATGGAAAAGAAAAAGAGAAAGGCAACGCATATAAAAATGTGGATCTGCTACTGAAAATCAAGAATCGTAGAGATAGCGCAGATAATGCCTTTGACCACGCAACTACTGGTGATGCATGGCAGAGTGTCTATGTCGCTGGTGACATGTCTAGGAACTGTGAAGAACAATCACACAGATCAGAGAGCTGTGAGACTATACAGTACGCTTTGCACTTCAAAATACCTAGGTATACAAGTCTGGCACAATCTGAAGAGAGATCCACACGAAAGATATTCTATTCCTCGCCGTCAGCAAAATGCGTCATGGACAATTATCGCAAAGGCAGAGTAACGAGTGGTAATGAGGGGGAACGAAACAGAGTTTACGTTTCGCAGAGTGGTCCGAGTAAAGAAGAGGTGTCCATTCATCATAGATACAAAGTGCCCTTCGTCGTTACCGGGGAAGTCGGAGAGATTTTTCCGAAACACATAGCCACACTCGAATCGTTTATAGAAAGTGGGGATTTAAGAAAGAAGAATTCCGAAGAATGGCTTAGAAGCGTAACAAGTGATGCTAGTAAAGGAGCTTCAGGCAGAGACAGTACTTCAAAGACTAACTTTCTGGATGAAACTAAGCCTCAGAGTTACGATCAGAGAGAAGTGAATCCCTCAGATAATTTCAACGTAGCCACGCTGAATTTCTTTTCTGAACAGTCAATGTGCAGATTTGGACATTATAACCATTTAGATTATAAGGATATAGAAAAGTTTTATCACGATTACAAGAGCTCTAAAGTGGACAATATCATGTTACAGAACTCGTCGCTGATCTCCAGAATGAACAATTTGGCAATCATGACTGATATTTCCCTGGCTAATTACAATGAGAGCTCCAAGAAAGTGAATTCGGAAGAAACAGCAAATATGACCTCCTCGGGTCATGTGTTTTGCTGGAGACCCGAGTGGCGCCATCGGATGGTAGATAAAAACAGCACAGGAGGTGTCGGCAACAAAGTGAGTCTTGTCTTGGCTCCTGCACTTGCTGCTTTAGGTCTCAAGGTCCCTATGATCTCCGGTCGTGCTCTCCAATTGACGGGAGATACTCTGGACAAATTGGAATCCATCCCTGGCTTCACAGTCGACTGCACTAAAGATAAAATCGAGCAGATGATGGAAGACGTCGGATGCTGCATCGTAGGACAGACAGAGGAGCTGGTGCCAACAGATAAGGAGATTTACCGCTGCAAGGATCTGATGGCTACCATAGATAGCGTTCCTCTAATGATATGCTCAATTGTGTCCAAAAAGCTGGCTGAAGGAGTGTGTGCTTTGGTTTATGATGTTGAATTCGGAAAAGGAGCTATTGATCTCATCAGTACAGAAGATGTTGCTGTTGATTTAGTTAAGAAAGTGGTTGCAGCATCACAAGCTCGTGGAATGAAGAGTTTGAGTTGTTCAGCTGTTATCAGCAACATGGATTCACCTCTTGAAAACTCTGTTGACAACTCTCTGGAAGTGATGGAAGCTGTTCAGTGTTTCCTTGGTAACGGATCCTTGGAACTGCAAGAGCTCGTCGAAGAGTTAGGAGAACTTCTGCGTTTTGTGAACATTGTGGATAATAGGGTAGATGAAGCATCACGTGTCCGTAAGGTTCTGCATAACGGCAATGCTTTGAACAAGTTTCGTAACATGTTAATAGAACAAGGAGTATCTGAAGATGTTGCAAGCTGGCTATGTGAAGGTAAAACAGAAAAAATATTGCTAGCAGCCCGACACATCACTGATTTCACTTATACAGGAGAAACAGGTAAGGTTGTCGGATTAGAAGCTGCAGTTCTAGCAAGAGTATGGAAGGAGGAGATGGACCGAAGAGCTAAAAAGAATTATGGAGCTGATATTATATTTGTGAAGCACCTTGGGGATCAAATTGAATCAGGTGAAATATGGCTGAAGGTTCATCACGACAGTTCTGAATTAAGTGAAAGTAAACTGACAAAAGGGTCAGATTGCAGGATGAAAATTCTCCCTAGATTTTATGTCACTAATGACTTTCATTCCTTGTTACTGTTGATAGAAGTAAAAATCCAAAGAAGAAAACTTTCGACAAAGAAGAAAACTTTTTACAGGTTTTGCACGAAAACTCTTAGTCGATTCTTCTCCCTGCGGAGACATAAACGTGTTCACAAGGGCTATAGGCCTTACACGTATTATATTTGTGGACGAGGCTTCAGTCAGAAAAGAAATCTACGTCATAATGAGATTCGCTTTCATTTTGACACAGACGTGGTATATCGCATTCGTCGACGTCCAGCTACAAAGTGCAAGGTGGTTCACGTTAATCGTTTGGCTCCGTTTCATCGAAGAACTGAAGAAGCTTTGGAATCCAGAATTGTTCGGGACGAACAAGACCTAGGAAGGGGGCAGTGTTACGACAGAAGAATCTGGCAACCGAAAGCAAAGTTTCAGCCAACGAATAAGAACTTTGGGAGAATTTGGAGAAGAAGAGTGGAGCGTTAACGGTCGTTGTGTTGTAACGGTCGTTGTGTATTGTAACGGTCGGTGAGTTCGAAAATGGACGGTGAGCTGTTCTGAGACAGTGCGCGTAAGTATCAAGAAGTAACTTGATGTGTTGTGTATACGCGGAAGGATAAAAGTGGGATCTTTTATCGTTAAGTATCAAGAAGTAACTTGATGTGTTGTGTATACGCGGAAGTATAAAAGTGGGAACTTTTATGGCTAACTTCGAATGTCTACACGGACTGTCTTTTTGTTCGGCTATTGTGTGAAAAGTTATTAGCACAGGACGAGAATTGGTTTACGAGTGAAGATCTTCGGGTGACCTGGTAAATCAAGTAAAAGGTAGTATTTAGTAAAATACACAGAGCTGATATTGTGTGCTCTACGCAGGAAGATTGATGACTTGTGCATGTTAATAGTTGATTTGTTAATAAGATACTTCATCCATATTTCCTTTGTAACAATTTACCTTGTATTGAATTTGGTTTTGAAATATAGCTTTTAAAACTCACGCCCAGTGCTATCCGTTTTTGTGATCCGCAACAATATAATCAATCATATTCTTATGCAGCCCATCAGATGAAACCCATGTATATTTATGTATGTCGCGGTGTTTGTAATATGTGTTAGTTATTCTGAAACCATTGAGTTTACTTACCTGTAGGAGACGTTGCCCATTGCCATTGCAGCTACCAATACCAAAAGAGCCTATCACCCTCCCCAAAGGTTAGAGTCAGTACAAACTTTGGCATTGAAGTCACTTAGAACAAGGGCAATATCTCCTTTCTTGACAGAATTCAAAATATTTTGAAGTTGTCCATAAATCCTATCCTTCTCATCCTCATCGGCATCCTCAGTGTGGGCATAACACCAAATAACATCAAAGTCTTTAATGCTCGTCTGAAATTCTGCTAAGAAGCAGACCCCCGCCTTGGTGATGCTTATTATCGTTCCTCTCTGAAATGAGAAATTTAAGATTATTTTTAAGAATCTAACCTTTATGTGTCCATCTGGTCTCTTGCAAGCCGAGAATATCTAAATTATAACGGTGGAATTCTTCTGTGATAACATCAAGAGAAAAAGCTCGGTGCAGAGTCCTCATATTCCAACTACCTATGGAGAGAAAATGGTCAGTGGGGTGTTTAAAGAAAATATGCTTATTGAGAGAGGGAATACCGACAATATCAAACAGCCCCCTAATCGCAGACATGGGCAAACACCCGTTCCTCCACCACTAAAGGCTGAAGTCATCTACACTGGAAGACATCCTCCAATGTAGAATTTGACGATGCCAGTAGAAGCAAAGAGTTCAGGTGCCTGCGATGACCTCTGCAAAGGATTATCCATCAGCTGATAAACATATCCTGTTAATCTATTCACTTGGAGCAATCAATATAAAAATAAATAAAGTGGACAAACTTTATTTATTTTTATATTGATACAAACAGAAAACACAGCAGATGATTTTCCCTCCACAGAAGCACACCAATGCAGCAAATTCAGGATCCATAATCAAGCTTCAGAGCCATAATCAAGCTCAGAGTCATAATTTTAGTTGGTATATATGGTCAGCAGCAGGACCCTGTGCTCAGCAGGGACCTCTCCTCAACAGGGTAGAAAAAAAAAGAAAAGTAACCATAGTTGTCCAGATCAGTAGGCCACACTAATCTAGCAGCCATCTCCATCCACTCACTTCCACAAGAGAATATCTCTTTTGAAAGATAATAACGGCCTGCACCACGTGAAGGCGGACATTAGGTGCTAGGCCTGTCCCGTGCTATGCATCATCACAGGGGATCGGTGCATAACTCTTCTTCCAGTGACTACGTAGTTATCATTTACAGAACTAAATAGATAGAATCATATTATTAGCTCTGATTATTAGAACAAATAATCAATACTTTAGAAATAAATTAAACTTAGCATGAAAAAAATACTGAAAATAAGTAGGAAGCTGTAAGAAAATTACCAATGAAAACACAGCTAAGAAACAAATCTTTAATAGAATAGAGTACCAGAGAAACACTATACCTTTTTTTCGTGATATTCTGAAGTATGTTAACATAGTCAATAAATTATTTACAGCATTGTATCAAATTCTAGTAAAGAAAGTTAAATAAATGTCAAAAACAACTCTTCAAATCGTACTCAACCAGCATCAAATACATATAGCATATTAAACTCCTTTGAATTATTTCCAATAACCATAACTGAGTTTGACAAAATAGTAACTGCTATGAGGAAGATAAGGTCTTTAGGATGGAATGACCTTTTAGATGAGAGTTTTAGATTCATATATCCATTTATAAAAGAAGTCTTGGTGCATTTATTTAATTTGTCTTTGAGAAAAGAACTGTTTCCTGAAGTTTTGAAATGTTCAATAGCCCACCTAATTTTTAAAAAGAGGAAGTCAAAGAGATATCAATAAGTACAGACCCACAAAATATTGCCTATTATTGTAAAAATATTCGAAATTCAATAGAATTTCTGACTAATACAGTTTTTCGAGAATTAGACTTCAATAGAAAATCTCTGGCAAACCTTTTGGATTTATCTGACGCTTTTGATATGGTCACCTACAGTGCTTTAATTAAAAAAAATATATAACTATGGAATTAGAGGAATCCCTTATAATTGGATAAAATCATATTTACGTAATAGAAAACAAGTTGTCAGAATATCAAACACCCCAAGTGTTATGCTATATGTAACGAGGAGAGTTCCTCAAGGATCGGTCCTGGGATCGATACTATTTTTATTATATGTAAATGATATTTTTTAAACAAATTTTGTAGCAGAAATAATCTCATTTGCAGATGACACAGCATTCCTATACAAATCAGATAACATAGAAGCATTACACGATATAGCAAATCATGACATGCAAAACTCCAAATTTGTATACAGAGCAATAATTTAAGTCTCAACTGAAGTAAAACAACATACATAGAGTTTTTATTGTGAACCAAAACAAAATTAAATGATAATAAATTGCACAGATCTGAATGAATGCAAAGGTACAAATATGAAAAAAAAATCAAAATATATAAACACCTAGGAGTTATGATTGATACCTGATATAAAGAAATCAATTTCTATACAAAAACAAATCACATAGGTCCAAGACTTCATAATGAATTTCTTTATGAACTGAAAAAGATTCGTCCCTGCACACATTTTAAAGGAAACTCCATGATTGGACAATAATCTTAGTATCGTACAATTTTGCCAATGTAGTTGCCAAAAACGTATTTTATATAAAGTTTAAATGATTTTATATATCCAGCACAGAAGTCTTAATTATGCTAGATATGTGTTTTCTTCTGAGTATGCAACTTTATACAATGATCAATAAAGTATTATTATTATTACGAATGCTGCATTATTATGAATGCTGCAAACCTTTGTCATGGAGTCAACGTTTATGTGTTAGCGTTTCAATAAAGGACTGTTTCCCTAAAGCCTGGAGTCACATATTTATAATGATCTTATAATTAATTTATAATGAATTTATAAGCCTGGCCCACATATTTATAAGATGATCTCAGTATTGAGTCCCTACATTTGCATCGAGTCACTGCAGTCATAAGAAGTGGACTGCGATCTCACCAAGGGTAGTTTCCATCAGCTATCAATAGGGGACTGTATTTGTAATCCCAGGGTCGTGCTACGTTCGTCAGTCATCTGACTGCAGTAATAATTGTCACTGAGTAATGCAACGACAACAGAAGACGTCGCAAAGTGATCTCCACAGACAGACGTAGCAACAATCATTTACAAACACATAAACGTTGACTGCATGGCAAAGAAATAACGCACTCATAATACTAATAATACTTTATTGATCATTGTATAAAGTTACATAATACGAAACACATAGGTCCTCAAATTCATAAACCTGTTAACTTTTTAATATTATATACAACAGGAATAAGTGTGATTTAGTAGAGTAGGCTTGGATAAGGCATAGATGTTCTTATCTTCTGTTGTCTTTCTGCTGAAATCACACCTGAGAAACCGTGGCATATTACATTAAAAATTATTTTCAGGACTCTGTGGCAAACAACGTCTTGAGGGGTTTTGGTTGGTGGCCACAAATGGTAGAACTAACCCAGTCCTCAAAAGTTAAAGTGGATCAAGTCTCTCTTGGTCGGTGAGAGTATTTGTGGATGGATAATATAAAACAAGATCTTATTAAAAATGGCCTACAGCTGTTGACCAGTATAGAAAAATCTGAAGAAATCTACACGGTTCGATTGTTCTCCATAGCCAAAAGACGTTTGAGTGATGAGAGTGTGTGTGTGTACATCTACCAATGAGGGAAACTGATGAGGATGGAATAAAATAAAATCAACGTTGTATATGACAATATGTTTATTTACTGTTATTCTCTCCATTGTGCAACAAATAGTCTGAGCTTTTTGCACCAATAGGCTAAATGACCTGATCAAAAGGATCACAGAAAGTTAGCATAGGGTATGGCTCTCCTGAACACAGCACATGGCTTAATGTACCATATGACGGACGGTGGCCTTTCCAAGCCCATCAGTATGTCCTTTATGATCTGGGGCAGGTTGGGATTTAGCTAAAATAAATAAAAAAAGTTGGCTGAGATGGGGACTCAAACCTAGGAGGTGCAGATTACGTATCTGGCACAATCCCAATTAGGTAACCACAGCTCCAATAATGTCTAGACGTTCAATTTTGAGATACGAAAATTCGTACTATATGTTTGTTGTTCTTGCAATGTATATTGACCATAGTACAATAATATACAAATATTTCATAGGGAAATAAAAAGAAAAGAATACAATGGTTTCTTTGTTTACTTACCCTGACGTATCTGTTTCTATTGTGTTATTTCTCAACATCTTCAGCGAAACCACCTTTTCTAGATCTGCAATCATTCCTGTCCTGTCCTGAATAAGTCTGGAACAATATTATTTCATTCCATTTAGTTAATCCTCGATGCAGATGCATTGCTAGGTTTAAGTGAAGCGAAATGAAATGATGTACATTCACATTAATAAAGCTTAGTGGTTTGCTTAATAGACTTTCATTACGATTGTGCATTTAATCAGTCGGTATCCACAAATTAATCTCTTAATAAAAAATACCTACCTCTCCTACATGGGCCTTAAAAAGTAGAAAATCAAACTAAACTATACGGATGATGCAGTTATCCTGCCAACATATTTGCGGTGCTCCCTGATGTGCTTATAACCTCCAGAATGGCGCTGCTTTCATAAATGGGTCGCAATTTTCTGCTAGTCCCCAACCTACCCTGCTACGCTCAGATCCATCGAAGAAGGAGAGCAGAAGGCAGGAGATGTCAAGAAAAGAACCGCCACAAATTGATCTTCAGTTTCCACGAAGGCAGCCCTCGACCCTATCCCAGCGATCATGTGACGAGCACATGCCTTGGATGCACTAAAGTTGGCAATCGGGCACTTGAATCTAACAACGGGACCTCATGAAGGGAATGCCCTGCCCCGCTGCCCTGCCTCTGATAGTCTCTGCGGTCCCAGACGAAGATGCCTCTGTGTTCACGGTGAACAAAGCACTCCGACTTAGCTGCCTGGAAGCTGATTTACCTACTTGGTGCTGGACCCGGTCCTTTGTCAGTCAACAGGCAGGAACGAAAAGTGGATGAATAAACTCACAAGGAACACTCGACGAAGGAACAAGCAATAGTAGGTTGGAAGCCAGGTGAGAAAAACCTTTTCATAATTCTTTCTCTCTGCCTCTCCCCCCCTCCTACCGTGTCCTCCCATTATATCGTTTGAGCTTGTGGTGCACAACTTCCGCTGTAAAAGAGTACTGCCTTGTCTGTTTTGTGAAAGAAATGGATGGCCCCTTTTCAGGTTTTGTTCTGGTCAAATAGAAGCCTCGCCTGTAGATAATGTATGTGGGCCAAGGAGGCCGTTAATGAAATTGTTGCTTTATTAAAAGAATATGTGTCAGCCATATTTTTCTTAGTTTATATTCTTAATTCGCCTCTGATTAAGGCACAGGAAGTTCAGACAATCACGATCCATAGTGTTGAAATCAAATCCACAACGTTCCCCCTAAACGCTTTTCTCCCATTGTCCGTCCCTTTCGCTTAGAGTACGGTCGTGCAGACGACTCGTGCAGAGTAGGGTATATAAAACAATCAGTCACTGATTTCATATTCACTTCAGAAGAAGATACGTCATTGGCAGTCTTGTTGAGTAGGTGAACAGGCGTCCTATCTTCCTTTGAAATGAATACCAATTCAGTGACTGATTGCACCATCAGTATGCTATAGTTTTATTCCTACTTTCAGGGTGCATAACACAAGAAAAAATTATTTATTTATTTATTTATTTATTTATTAAGCATATAAGAATAATAATAAAAATATTTAAATTTATATATATTTTGGAGTCGTGTTTGAGGTAACACATTACATGGGAGATAACTAATTAATAACTAACTGATTTGATATAAATAACTCGTTAAAGTCGATGCCTGCAGTCTCCTTTTGAGAAAAGGGGAAAATGATGGGTGGCATTATTCTAAGTAGTAAATTCAGCAGAAAATTGAAAGAAGTCAACTTGTCACTATTTCTTCTATTCTTTAGATTCTAAACATCACAGTGAATTTTGTTTCTACAAATGTCATTTATTACACAATCTTTGCATTTCTTCTATTTTTTCGCCACCAGGGAAGGAGTAAGAGTGCTATGCACCATCTGAACCTTCTGTGTATTCAATTATACGCAAATAAATTATTATTATTACACTGGGAAAATCTTCCGCTGTGTTTTCTGTTTGTTTGTGGGTTGACAGCCCCAAGTGAATAGATTCACAGGATATGTTTATCAGCTGGTGGATAATCCTGAGCAGAGGTCATCGCAGGCACCTGAACTCTTTGCTTCTATTGGCATTGTCAAATTCTACATTGGAGGATGTCTTCCAGTGTAGATGGCTTCAGCCTATAGTGGTGGGGGAACGGGTCTTTGTCCCATGTGTGCGATTAGGGGACTGTTTTGATATTGTCGGCATTCCCTCTCTCAATAAATATAGTTTCTTAAACACCCCACTGACCATTTCCTCTCCATAGGTAGTTGGAATGTGAGGACTCTGCACAGAGCTTTTTCTCTCGATGTCCTCACACAAGAATTCCACCGTTATAATTTAGATATTCTTGGTTTGCAAGAGACCAGATGGAGAGATAAAGGTCAGATTCTTAAAAATAATCTTAAATTTCTCATTTCAGGGAGAGACAACAATAAGCATCACCAAGGCATGGATCTACTTCTCAGCAGACACGCTAGTGATGCTCTTCTAGGATAACAGTTCTTTAATAAAAGGTTTCTTACAGCAAAATTTCAGACAAGCGTTAAAGACTTGAAAGTTTTCTGCTGTTATGTCCCCACTGAGGAGGCCGATGAGGATGAGGAGGATAGGTTTTACAGTCAACTCGAGGATATTTTGAATTCTGTCAAGAAAAGAGATATTACCCTTGTTCTTGGTGACTTCAACGCCAAAGTTGGTACTGACTCTGACCTTTGGGGAGGGGTGATAGGCCCTTTTGTTATTGGTAGCTGCAATGGCAATGGGCAACGTCTCCTACAGGTAGGTAAACTCAATGGATTCAGAATAACTAACACTTATTACAAACACCGCGACATACATAAATACACATGGGTTTCACCTGATGGGCTGCATAAGAATATGATTGATTATATATTAATTGACAGCAAATGGGCTAGTTCTGTTAGGAATACGAGGTCATACAGGGGAGCTGAAATTGGATCTGACCATTACCTTGTTAAAAGTGTCTTGCAACTTAAACTTAAAAAATGTTGTTCTAGGGTTAAAAAATTTACTTTTCAATACTGAAGCTCTGAAAGACTCAGTTATAGGTAAAGCTTACCATGATAGGTTACTTAGTCATTATGACAGTCATGATATGCTTACTACTGAAGTTGAGGAAGAATGGAATCGTTTTAAACAGGCTTTTTTGGACACTAACAGTACTCTTTCAGGAAAAAAGGAGCAGAAGAGACAGAATTATCTGAGTTACAAGGCACTTGAGCTTATTTCAGAAAGAAAGAACTGCAGGAATGTCCTTAATCAATACCCTACTAGTCCTAATAGAAAGCTTTGCAGAGAGCTTAATAAACGTGTAAAGGATCAGTTAGCTACTGATAAGAATCTTTAACTTGATGGTTTGGCTGACAAAGCCGAGGAAGCAGTTAGACAGCACAACAGCAGAGAGCTGTACCAGATAGTTAATGTTTTATGTGGTAGAAAACGAAAAGGTATACAGGGATTGAAGGATAAACAAGGTAAGTTTATAGAAAGTTAGGATTCTGTCATGGCTAGGTGGACTGAGCATTTCAGTGATGTTCTAAACAATGCGGTTAGTTCTATTCCCATTGTTTGCAATGATGATAGATGCATTGGTGGCTTTAATGTTGGCCCTATAACACAATCTGAAGTTATTTTGGCTGTTTCTAAATTTAAACTTCATAAATCCCCAGGGGTAGATGAAATTACTACGGAAATGCTTAGAGCTGGGAATGTTTCGGTTACCACTTGGATGACTGAAATTTTGAATATCTTTTATGATAAAGGCATGGTTCCAAAGGATTTTATCAGAGCTATTGTTATCCCTATTTTCAAAAAAGGTGATCGCAGTTCTTGTGATAACTATAGGGGTATCTAGAATCAAACGCATCAGCCTACTCTCTGTTCCAGGTAAAGTTTTTTCCATGATTGTGCTTAATAGAATTAAGAATCTGGTTGACAGTCAATTTCGTGATGAGCAATGTGGATTCAGAAGTGGTAGGGGATGTGTGGATCAAATATTTTCAATTAGGCAGATTCTTGAGAAATGTTTAGAGTTTCAGAAACCTTTGATTGCTAGCTTTGTTGATTTCAAAAAGGCTTTCGACTCTGTTGATCTTCATAATTTGTGGTTCATTGTGAGATCGTATGGAATATCAGGCAAGTTTGTTAACATAATGAAAGCTCTCTATAATAACACTGAGTCGTGTGTGAGAGTTGGTAAGGCTTGTAGCAATTGGTTTAGCATTACTTCTGGTGTTCGACAAGGGTGCATTTTGTCTCCTTTTCTCTTTAGCTTGGTTATTGATTATGTTATGCGAAATTCACTTCAAGGGAAAGATTTTGGCCTTAAATGGGATGGAGATACGAAACTTTCTGATTTAGATTATGCTGATGATTTAGCTCTGTTGGCAAATAATGTTGATGAGATGAACTCTTTCATTCGAGCTGTTGATGAAACTGGTAGTAGAGTAGGTTTGGTTATAAACAGAGAAAAACTAAAGTGATGAAAATTGGTCAAGGCACGCTGTGATTCAGTTAATCAAATTGGTTGCAATTTTGAGCAGGTGTCACAGTTTAATTATCTTGGGAGCTATGTAACAGATGCTGGTGATGTGCGGCATGAGATTAACAGACGGATAGGGATTACTGCCGGGACTTTTAAGAATCTATGGAGAGTGTGGAGAAATATGCATATACACCTAAAAACTAAAATTATACTGTATAATAGTTTGTTTCTTTCTATGGCTAGTTATGGTAGTGAAACGTGGACGCTTTGTAAACAAGATAACAGGAAACTTGATGCGTTTGATTCTAGATGCTTATGCAGTATCTTGGGCATTAGGTGGTTTAACTTTGTAACTAATGATGAGGTTAGGCAAAGGAGTTTGCAACCTCCTTTAAGCTGCATATTGTGCAGAGAGAGACTCCGTTGGTTTGACCATGTTGTCCGTATGGATAATTATAGATTGGCGAATAGGGTTATGAACAGTGTGCCTAAAGGCTTCGGAAATAGGGGGAGACCAAGGATGCGTTTTGCAGACAATGTCAAACAGGACCTTATTAGAATTGGTGTGCAATGGCCTGATGCAGCAGATGTAGCTCAGAAAAGAATTGCTTGGAAAAGTAAATTGCACAGTCTGGTTGGTCCTTCGTAGCCCATATCTACTTGAGGTTGATGATGATAATGGTCTGTAAAAAGAACGTTTTACTCTCCCTCCCAAAATTTGTCTGATTTTTATGTTTTTGAGGGTGCAGAATCCGAATTTGATTGCCGATTTGTTCTGTCACCTAGTTTTTAGAGATATGAGTTTAATTAAAAACAAACACTATTTTACTCCGAGAAGATAAATATATTTTACCAAATATTCATTTACATTATGAAAAGTTAAAGCTGACACTAATAAATCTTGATACACGTCAATATTTAAACGAAAAATTATTTTGTTGCCTTCTGTCGCTTATATTTCATCTCTGGAGCCTCTCGCTGCAGGGCCCAACAGTAGTCCGCCAACATACTCTCGTTCCATTTGTCGCTCTACATCGTTTCTGCGTTTCGGATATGTCTTGATGCAACCTTTCTCCATGCTCATCCGAGATCTCACATAATACAACTGATGTTTCTAGCAGTTTGAGAACGAATAAAATCATATATATATATATTCACAAAACAAGTAATTTTCTCAAAAAATGCTCTCCCACGACAATAGTGTCTTATACAACAAATATTTGGATGCTAGATTCTAATTCAGCACCCTCAAATCTGTAAAGTACACACTTTTTTTTTCGAAGGAGGATTTTCCTTCAGATCAGTGTTATGAGATTTTATTTGCCACCTAACTTGCAAATGTAGGTTTTCTCTTGGAAGATAAAATTAAAAAAACGACTTTCCAGTCCCCAAATTCAGGGAGGGAAGAAAGCAACATGTATAATTTTATCGCCCACAACAATCCCCACATCACAAACCTTCATTTGGCATATAACTTCTTATATGCGTCCATTGTTTTCGATAGATATAGAATAATTCTGTCATGGTTAGGTGAGTTAAACTTTTTAGTGATGTTCTATGTAATATACCCTAGCTTCTCAACGTCGACTACGCGGTAAAATATTGTGGGCTACGCCTTGAGAGCTTAAAAGTCGCTAGATCTACTAACAAAGTAAAAATAACCATTGTTATGCTATAACTATAGTTTTATCTATCTATACAAGGGGTACGCCAGTTATATACATATTTCCAGAACGTAAGAGAAGCATAAAATGTTGAGAACCACTATTCTAGGCAATGTATTCTCATTGTTTATAATGATTATAGATGATTCATAATCATTATCATCATCCTCAATCAGCCATGGGCTACGGAGGTCCAACCAGACGGTTCAATTTAGTTCTCCAAGCAAGTCTATCCTGAGCCACATGTACTGCATCTGGCCACTGCACACCAATTCTAACATGGTTCTGTTTGACATTGTCTGCCCACCGCATCCTAGGTCTCCCATTCTTTCTGAGTCATTTAGGCACACGGTTCATAACCCTATTCGCCAATCTATAATTATTCATACGGGCAACATGGCCAAAGCAACGGAGTCTCTCTCTGCAAAATATGCAGCTTAAAGGCGGTTGCATATCTTTTGCCTAACTTCATCATTAGTTACAAAGTTGAACCACCTAATGTACCAAGATACTGCGTAAGCATCTGTTATCAAAAGCATCAAGTTTCCTGTTATCATGTTTACAAAGTGTATAAGTTTCACTACAATAACTAACCCTACAAAGAACCAAACTATTATACAGTCTAATTTTAGTCTTTAGATGTATACGCCTATTTCCCCACACTCTCCAAAGATTCTTAAAAGTCCCGGCAGCAATACCTATTCGTCTGTTAATCTCATGCCGCACATCACCATTATCTGTTACATAGCTCCCTAGATAATTAAACTGTGACACCTGCTCAAGACTGCAACCATTCAGATTAACTGAATCACAGCCTGCTTGACCAATTTTCATCACTTTAGTTTTCTCTCTGTTTATAACCAAACCTACTCTACTACCAATCTCATCAACAGCTCGAATGAAAGAGTTGATCTCATCAAAGTCAAATCGATCAAAGTCAAAAAGATCATCATCCTGTCAAAGGGCTAAATTATCAGCATAATCTAAATCAGAAATTTTCGTATCTCCAGCTCCATTTAAGGCCAAAATTTTTCCTTTAAGTGAATTTCGCATAACGTAATCAATAACCAAGCTAACGAGAAAAGGAGACAAAATGCACCCTTGTCGAACACCAGAAGTAATGTAAAACGATTGCTACAAGCCTTACAAACTCTCACACACGACTCAGTGTTATTATAGAGAGCTTTCATTATGTTAACTAACTTGTCTGGTATACCATATGATCTCACAATCAACTACAAATTATGACGATCAACAGAGTCGAAAGCCTTTTTGAAATCAACAAAGCTAGCAACTAAAGGTTTCTGAAGCTTTAAACATTTCTCAAGAATCTGCCTAAGTGAAAATATCTGATCCACAAATCTCCTAGCACTTCTGAATCCACATTGCTCATCACGCAATTGACTGTCAACAAGATTCTTAATTCTATTAAGCACAATCATGGAAAGAATTTTTCCTGGAACAGAGAGTAGGCTGATACCCCTATAGTTATCACAAGAACTGCGATCATCTTTTTTTGAAAATAGGAATAACAATAGCTCTGGTAAAATCCTTAGGAACCATGCCTTTATCATAAATGATATTCAGAATTTCAGTCATCCAAGTGGTAACCGAAACATTCCCCGCCACATAACAGCCAAAATAAACTCAGATTGTGTTATAGGGCCAACATTAAAGCCACCAATGCATCTATCATCATTGCAAACAATGGGAATAGAACTAACCACATTGTTTCGAATATCACTGAAATGCTCAGCCCACCTAGCCATGACAGAATCCTCATCTTCTATAACCTTACCTTGTTTATCACCTTGTTATCATACTTGTCTACCACAGAAAACATTAACTATCTGGTACAGCTCTCTGCTGTTGTGCTGTCTAACTGCTTCCTATGCTTTGTCAGCCAAATCATCAAGCCAAAGATTATTATCAGCAGCTAACTGATCTTTTACACGTTTATTAAGTTCTCTGTAATGTTTTCTATTAGGACTAGTAGGGTATTGATTAAGGACATTCCTGAAGTTCTTTCTTTCCGAAATAAGCTCAAGTGCCTTATCACTCAGATAATTCTGTCTCTTCTGCTCCTTTTTTCCTGAAAGAGTACTGTTAGTGTCCAAAAAAGCCTGTTTAAAATGATTCCATTCTTCCTCAACTTCAGTAGTAAGCATATCATGACTGTCATAATGACTAAGTAACCTATCATGGTAAGCTTTACCTAAAACTGAGTCTTTCAGAGCTTCAGTATTAAAAGTAAATTTTTTAACCCTAGCACAACACTTTTTAAGTTTAAGTTGGAAGATACGATTAACAAGGTAATGGTCAGATCCAATTTCAGCTCCCATATATGACCTGGTATTCCTAACAGAACTAGCCCATTTGCTGTTAATTACCATATTTGCCGGCGTATAGGACGCACCCCCTTTTTTAGACACATTTTTAAGGGAAAAAAATTTTCCACATTGTTTCATGAATTTCCATAAAGATTTACTGTACTCATTTTACCCCCCCCCCCCGATAGGGGACCACCTTGTCGTGGTGGGGGGGCCTAGGGCCCAGCAACCCGGCTAAAGGCTGTGCCGACCGGATTGGTTCACCGGTTGGACATGGCTAAGGCCAACCGAGATTGAAGATGCTGCTGGCCGGCTTGATTGCCGGTCGGATGGTGACGGCGTCGGAGACCTCACCTCTCAGGAGACCTGTGTGGTCTGTTAGACGGCTCTGCCGAAAGGTCTGTCCCCGACTTGTAGGCACGAGCTGTCCAAAAAGTCTGGGTCTTACTAAGAGTCTCCACCCCGGACGCCGATCGAACTTGGATCTATATATCCTTGTTCATGGCTAACCGGGGAATAGATTAAAGCAAGGTTTCTTCTGGTGGTCAGCTTTCCTTCTATAGGACTGCTGCCATGTGAGGCTGGGGTTGAGGTGCGCCTATAGGGCGTATTCCTTGCCCCCGGCTCTAGATAAGCACGGCTTTTCATAACCAGGTAGTGCTGTAAAAGCGGAACAGGGAATTGCCGTGGTTGCATAAGATCGCAACAAAAGAGATTCATGTACTCATTTTAGAGTTATTTATGTATAAAAAAAATGTAACTAGGGAACATTGTAGTTAGGTACCTTTTAATGTTCATCCTCAAAACCCAGAAATTCATCTCCAGAACTAAATGAAAAACCACTTGAAGCCTCTTTTTCAGAAACTGAGTCTTCGTATAACTGAGTCTGAAACTGAGTCTTCGTATGAATCATCCCCTGCGCCATCAAATAGGTTACTAATCCCACATTTTTAAATGACTTTACAACTATCTCATGTTTCACAGCATTCCATGAAGTTTTGACCCATTCACAAATCTGCAAAATGCTAGGTCTCTTCCTTCTTCCTGATGGTGTCACTTCAAAATCTGTAGACTGCATCCAACTGTTCCATTTCTCCTTCATGAATCCTTTAAATGGTTTATTAATGCAGACATCTAAAGGTTGAAGCTGGCTCGTTAGTCCACCTGGAATTACAGCTAACTGAGTTTTCAGTTGGTTGATTTTATTTTTTACAGCTTCTGTTCTATGACTCCGAAACTGATCCCATATTAGCAAGGCAGGTTTCTTTAACAGTTCACCAGGACGCCCAGACCATATATTGTCTATCCACAACTTCATCCCCCCTTCATCCATCCAGCCCTTCGGATGAACGTGCACAAACACACCTTTAGGCAGTTTTTCCTTGGGCAAGGTTTTCCTTTTGAAAATCAAAAGAGGCGGCAATTTTGTTCCATTGGCACAACAAGACAACACGACTGTGTAGTGCGCTTTCTCATGTCCACAAGTTTTAACAATAACACTTCTTACACCTTTGGAATCTACTGTTTTGTCTGAGGGTACATCGAACGTCAGTGGGACCTCATCCATGTTTCCTATTTGTGAAAGTTCAAAATTTCCACTTTTTCTTGCATTAATGACAATTTTATGAAACTCGATAATCTTGTCTTCATATTCTGTTGGCATCTTTTGTGCTATTTTTGTTTTAGTCCGCATACCGTAAGTCATTTCTCTTCATGAATCTAGAACACCATGACGTCGATCCTGTAAAATCAGCGATGCCTCTGTTAGTAGCTATCACTCTTGCTTGTTGAATAGTCATTTTTGTGGAAACTGAAAATCCCGAGCTTCGGTGGACTAATAACCAAGTTTTCAATTCTTCTTCTAGTTCCGGCCATTTTGTAATTCCATGTTGCAGATTATGTTTACTACGCATAGCTTTTTTTAGGTCTTCTTCCTGTCTTCTCCAAATTCTTATCATCTTTTCTGTTGGCGGTGATCCGAAATTCCTCTCTGCTGCCCTCTTTCCGTGTTCTTTAGCATACTCAATCACTCGTAGCTTGAATGCAATATCATAGCAGAATATGCGTTGTTTTTGAGCCATGTTTGGCAGCAAAAACACGAGAAAGCTTCTTCGGTACTAAAAGTTTACGTTTTGGTTGCCTTGAGGCGCTGTAATCGGTAACGAAGCGCCATGCTCGCGCATTTCGAAAAAATATGCCGGTGAAATGTGATCACACATGCGCACATTGGATGAATCGTAACCTTGAGGGGTCAGTGGATCTGAACTCTATTTTACTGGAATGCTCCCTCTATCAGTAGTGAAACGTAAAATACATCACACAACTTATATTTTTACAGAACAAAAAAAACATGGAAACGATTTATTTGAAACCACTCTTTCACAAAAGGACAAAATGCAAAAGAATACTTATATATGTATATTGATATAAACCAAAAGTTTTAGACTGAAATTTCAACTCATAATTTTGATTACCGGCGCATAAGACGCACCCCATATTTTAGACGTATTTTGAGGGGGAAAAAGTGCGGTAATATATAATCAATCGTATTCTTATGAGCCCATCGGGTGAAACCCATGTGTACTTATGTATGTCGCGGTGTTTGTAATAAGTGATAGTTATTCTGAAACCATTGAGTTTACTTACCTGTAGGAGACGTTGCCCATTGCCATTGCAGCTACCAACACCAAAGGGCCTATCACCCCTCCCCAAAGATCAGAGTCAATACCAACTTTGGCATTGAAGTCACCAAGAACAAGGGCAATATCTCCTTTCTTGACAGAATTCAAAATATCCTCAAGTTGTCTGTAAAAATTATCCTTCTCATCCTCATCGGCATCATCAGTGTTGGCATATGATTACTGACTTTAAAGTTGACCTTATATCATAGTCTGAAGTTATTCTGGGTATTTCTAAACTTAAAGTTCATAAATCCCCAAGGGTAGACGAAATTACTTCTGAAATACTTAGAGCTGGGACGCACATGGATGACTGAAATTTTGATATCTTTTATGATGAAGATATTGTTCCTAAGGGTTTTACCAGAGCTATTATTATTCCAATTTTTAAAAAAGGTGATTGTAGTTCTAGTTATAAATATAGGGGTGTCAGTGGTAGGGGGTTATCTTTAGCAAAATTTTATTCATAACACGTTCCTCCCCCTCGCAGGTGAAATATTTTAATGAGCGGAACCATTATATGTGCAGATGAAATATTTATTTATTGAATCTCAAACGAGTGTGCATCAGAGGCACCGTCGTATACGCAGATGGAATACTTAATGAGTGGATGGGGTTAATGAGAGAATGTTTCAACCATTTTCGTAGGTGAATATCAGATAAATGGATGAGGGAATGTTTCTCTCGAATCCGACTAATTAATGAGAGGATGCTTTGGGAGAATGTTTCTTACGAATCCGTCTCAAAAGTACTAATGATAAAAAATCCTTTCCTACGCTGATGGCTCTACTTGTTTTCAGAAGAACAATCCTTCTGTTGAACACCTTTCGTTGATGTAAAAACCTTTCAGGCATACAAAGGAGATATACAAATAATTAGTTAATAGCAAATCCCTTTCACAGATGAAAAACCTTTTACCCTATCTGTTTGTTTTGGTTTCTATGTTGATGCGACAGTATCAAATCATGAGAGCATGTTTCGATGTCTGGAGGGTGGAGTTGCGAATAAATATTTTCCTCTCACCTAAAGAACAGATGTTCTATCTCAGACGGACTAATGATAACACAAGACTGAACCCTTCCTACATATAGTGAAAGGTGAGACACATGAGAGGTTAACGAGCGGTAGATGTTTCTTAATGTTGTAATGTTCAGTTTTATTATAATAATAAGGTTACAAACAACAGATATTTGTAGTACTCTTATTAACCCAAGAGCATCTAAGCTCATGTAGGTTAATTTACAAATTATTTAAATACATAATTTTGGCAACACTGACACTCAACTTTACATAAAGAAAAAAATATATAATATATATACAAAAACAACACAGAATTTATAAAAACGAATTTTTTTTTTTTTTTTTTACTTTAACACTGAAAACAGGCTGTCTGCATTTGTAATGGTCATCAGATAATTAGCAGTGAGAGATCTGAAATGCATAAAATTAGTTTCATTTCGAATTATAATCGGTAAAGAATTAAAAATTTTAGGGGCCAAATAATCAAAGTGTTTGTGCATAATTTCTTTATTTGCAAGTGGTAAAAGAAACCTTTTCCCATTATCTCGCTTGAATAATTTGTATAATGCAGAACTGCATTATTGTTTTTAAAGAAGTAATTTAATGTTCTATAAACAAATAAATGTCTCAGTGGAAATACACCTGGAATGGTATACTTACAAAAAATGGTAACAGTTTTATATTTATTTGGTAAAATTTGGAATATAAATTTATTTTGCATTGAGATTAGACTCCTTAATGATGAAATGTATGTTCCTCCCCAACTTGTAATACCATACTGTATAGCAAACTGGACCCAAGATTTGTATAACATTATTAACATTTTATTACTGAGGATTTTTTTTTAAATAATAAAATTTATATAACATCTGTCTAAGTGTGTTTGTAAGTTTTCCAATATGCATTTTCCAACTTAGGGAGCTATCAATATAAACGCCTAGGTAGAGTAGACTTTGAACCTGTTCAATTTCTTCACAGCAACAAGCTGAGTAATTATTGCATGAAAAGGTCTGTCCTTAATGAATCAGCTGTGGCTATCTCTAATGATCGACAGATGTTTCATATGCTCTAGCACACGAGGCTATGGAGATCGATTCGATAATACAGCTCCTAGAAGTCACTTAAGAGCGTTTTAAACCTGCACGACCGCTTGGGAGAATTAGAATGCGAGAGGTTGACTCTCAAACGAGTGTGTATCAGAGGCACCACAAGGAAAAGTACCCCAAGGCGCCTACGTCATCTAGCTAACGGTAGATGAAACTGGTCCACATAACGATTCTATTCTGGTGTTAATATTGACGATGCAAATATCCGATAGCATTCACAAAAGAAATTTTTCATAATGCACAGATACAACAGTCTGTCAATAACAACTGTTTCTCCATTTGATGTATCACTGATCATCTGAATGTTACAAAGAATTGTTGGGATATTTGAAAAACTATCGAGTAGAGGTATATAATACAGTTTGCGCAGGTGATAATGATTATAGCATAATTAATAAAGTGCAGAATACCCTTTAATATAGTTTGAGTACATTTCATTCTGTCCATACGAAAAAACTCTCAGAGAATGATTATTTTATTGTCGTTGGATACACTCCGCATCTGTAAAGATACGGAATGATCGCTATAGAAATGTTTTAAAAATCTCTCTGTGGTTTGGAAAGAAAAATCAGTGTAGAGATAATCCGTTAGCCTTTCGCCATACGATGAGATCATAAGCACAACAGTTGCTTATATCATACACTATTGATGGAATAATATATGTGAGATGAATCATCTAGCATGATAGTAAATGCATCCATTCTTCCTCACACGATATTAATATATCTAAGAATTCAACGTTTGGCAGAACTGTACTCCATGACAGAATCCTCACCTTCTATAACCTTACCTTGTTTATCCTTCAATCCTTGTATACCTGTCCGTTTTTTACCACACAAAACATTAACTACCTGGTACAGCTCTCTGCTGTTGTGCTGCCTAACTGCTTCCTATGCTTTGTCAGCCAAATCATCAAGCCAAAGATTCTTACCAGCAGCTAACTGATCTTTTACATGTTTATTAAGTTCTCTGTAATGCTTTCTATTAGGACTAAGTAGGGTATTAATTAAGGACATTCCTGCAGTTCCTTCTTTCTGAAAAAAGCTCAAGTGCCTTATAACTCAGATAATTTGGTCTCTTCTGCTCCTTTTTTCCTAAAAGGGTACTGTTAGTGTCCAAAAACGCCTGTTTAAAATGATCCCATTCTTCCTCAACTTCAGTAGTAAGCATACCATGACTGTTATAATGACTAAGTAACCTATCATGGAAAGCTTTGGCTATAACTGGGTCTTTTATAGATTCAGTATTAAAAGTAAAATTTTTTAATCCTAGCACAACACTTTTTAAGTTTAAGTTGCAAGACACTTTTAAAAAGGTAATGGTCAGATCCAATTTCAGCTCCCCTATATGACCTCGTATTACTAACAGAACTAGCCCATTTGCTGTTAATTAATATATACTCAATCATATTCTTATGCAGCCAATCGGGTGAAACCCATGTGTACTTATGTATGTTGCGGTGTTTCTAATAAGTGTTAGTTATTCTGAATCCATTTAGTTTACTTACCTGTAGGAGACGTTGCCCATTGCCATTGCAGCTACCTCCCCAAAGGTCAGAGTCAGTACCAACTTTGGCATTGAAGTCACCAAGAACAAGGGTAATATCTCCTTTCTTGACATAATTCAAAATATCCTGAATAAAAAAATATCTTTATATATAATACCTATCTTTCTCATCCTCATCGGCATCCTCAGTTCAGGCATAACAGCAGAAAACATTCAAGTCTTTAACGCTTCTCTGAAATTTTGCTATAAGGAACCTTTCATTAATGCACTCTTATCCTAGAAGAGCATCACTAGCGTGTCTGCTGAGAAGCAGACCCACGCCTTGGTGATGCTTATTGTCGTCCCTCCCTGAAAAGAGAAATTTAAAATTATTTTTAAGACTCTGACCTTCATCTGTCCATCTGGTTTCTTGCAAGCCGGGAATATCTAAATCATAATGGTGGAATTCTTGTGTGAGGACATCAAGAGAAAAAGCTCTGTGCAGAGTCCTCATATTCCAACTACCTATGGAGAGAAAATGGTTAGTGGGGTGTTTAAAGAAACTATGTTTATTGAGAGAGGGAATGCCGACAGTATCAAACAGCCCCCTAATCGTAGACATGGAGCAAAGACCCGTTCCCCCACCACTAAAGGCTGAAGCCATCTACACTGGAAGACTTCCTCCAATGTAGAATTTGACGATGCCAATAGAAGCAAAGAGTTCAGGTGCCTGCGATGACTTCTGCTCAGGATTATCCACCAGCTGATAAACATATCATGTGAATCTATTCACTTCGGGCTGTCAACCCACATACAAACCGAAAACACAGCGGAAGATTTTCCCTCCACAGAAGCCCACCAGTGGAGCAAATTCAGGATCCATAATCAATCTCAGCACCATATATCTGTCCAGTCCAGTGGGTTTATATGGTCAGCACCAGGGCCCTGTTTGGTGACCACTCCTCAGGAGGGTAGAAAAAAAATAGCCATAGTTGTCCAGATCCTATTCCTATTTATTTGAAAAGTGAATGTTCACTTTTCTCCCCTATTAATTTTCCTATTCCTATTTATTTGAAAAGTGAATATTCACTTTTCTCCCCTATTAATTTTCCTATTTATTTGAAAAGCGAATATTCACTTTTCTCCCCCTAATAATTTTCCTATTCCTATTTATTTGAAAATGAATATTCACTTTTCTCCCCCTATTAATTTTCCTATTCCTGTTTATTTGAAAGTGAATATTCACTTTTCTCACCCTATTAATTTTCCTATTCCTATTTATTTGAAAAGTGAATATTCACTTTTCTCCCCTATTAATTTTCCCTTATTTTTTTCTGCAGAATAACACTCAGATGTTTTATATAAAGAAATTAAAACCCAAATTGAGTAAGTATAATTTCTGCTCTTTATTCTGATTGGTCGTTAGGGATAAATGAAAACGGAGCAACGATTATATCTGTGAGCATAGCTGTATTATTTATTGAGAGGTATAGACGTGTAGGTTGTTAACAGCTTATACAATAAATAGAGTAGAAGGTGCAAGAGGATATCGGGATCTTAGCAGAGAAAAACCTTCATGTCTTACTCTGCAGCTCGAACCTTGGGTTTCTTAGATCAGAAGCTATGAGCGTTAACTAGTTATAACTTATATATATATAATTATAGCGATAGATTTAAAACTTTCAATGTGATGGCTATCATAACTTATATCTGATTCTGCATCGTGGGTAAAGTACTAAAGAATATCCATTTCATCTCTTTTCAGGTTGATGTGATTGATTCATTGTAAAGATCAGAGAATTACCGAGTGTAGATATAAGGGGAGGGGGGAAATAATCGGTGTCAGAAGATGCTTGCAATTTATTTGCTTGGGAAATGATGTGATGATTGTTTTCGTTAAAGTGTGCTTTACAAAGAAAGTAAATATGCATATGTGAAAGATTAATCAGTGTTTGATTGTGTTCTTTTGAGTAAATTACCTTAATTATCTTGTGAGATGTGTGATAGATACTGAAAGTGTATGAGAAAAAGCAAAGAATTTATATTGAGAGTTTTACAATTCTATGGAGAAACATGCATCTGAAGATTAGGCTATATAACTAGTTAGTTTATCTCTAAGATTGTATGGTAGTGAAGCTTTAATAAGGAAACTTGTATTCATGCTGTCTTTCATTCTAAATACTTACACAATATATGGAGCAATTATGTAGTTTGTCTGCGTAAGTAATGATGAAAGAGTCAATATATTTAGTGAATAAGGTGTTAGAAAATGATGAAGTTCTAGATTGTAGGTGTAAAACATCTATTGTGATCTTGATGGGATTAGATACCTATAGTTGAATTAACTCAGGAGTTTGTGTGGAAAATTAAACTTTACAGAGTTTTATTCATTTTTGATAGCTAAATGAATCATTTCTCAAGCATTGGGAGATCCACAATGTATGACAGTATAGAGAAAGCGTGCGAGGAAGACAATCTTTCATTAGAGAGACAATGCAGAAAATCGGTATCCATGTCTTTCATTAGTAACGGAGAATGGAATAATTTTCATTCTGTGAAGCATTTCGAGCATGATTTGTAAGAGAAATTATCGTTTAGTTTTATAATATATAGATTCGAAAAATGTGCTTCGTGTTCCCTCTCTGTAATAAGTCATAATGAGTTCTAGAGTGTCTGCACTTTTGACGTATTTTATTGAATAATGATGTATTGTATCGATGAGATTAGGTTTGTAACTCTCATGAGAGTATCTAGCTTAGGAGAAATTAAAATTTATGGAAGGAAATGAGTCTCATACACCACTTTTAGTTGGTAATGATCTAAACTATCGTATACATAAAAGTTTAAACATGATACCTAATGTGTGTCCGTGAACCATGCTTCAGATTTGGTGCTAAGACTTATGTAGAACTGTATAATCATTAGCTAGAAGGAAAATATTACTTTTAGATCTGAACACGAATCCTTTTTGATGTGATGTGCGTTCATCAAATGCTAAAGTACAGTTCTGCCAAACATTGAATTCTTAGATCTATTAATATCGTGTGAGGAAGAATGGATGCATTTACTATCATGCTAGATGATTCATCTCACATATATTATTCCATCATTAGTGTACGATATAAGCAACTGTTGTGCTTATGATCTCATCGTATGGCGAAAGGCTAACGGATTATCTCTACACTGATTTTTCTTTCCAAACCACAGAGAGATTTTTAAAACATTTCTATAGCGATCATTCCGTATCTTTACAGATGCGGAGTGTATCCAACGACAATAAAATAATCATTCTCTGAGAGTTTTTTCGTATGGACAGAATGAAATGTACTCAAACTGTATTAAAGGGTATTCTGCACTTTATTAATTATGCTCATATTATATATCATCATATTATTAATCATTATCACCTGCGCAAACTGTATTATTTACCTCTACTCAGATGGTTTTTCAAATATCCCAACAATTCTTTTATAACATTCAGATGATCAGTGATACATCAAATGGAGAAACAGTTGTTATTGACAGACTGATGTATCTGTGCATTATGAAAAATTTCTTTTGTGAATGCTATCGGATATTTGCATCGTCAATATTAACACCAGAATAGAATCGTTATGTGGACCAGTTTCATCTACCGTTAGCTAGATGACGTAGGCGCCTTGGGGTACTTTTCCTTGTGGTGCCTCTGATACACACTCGTTTGAGAGTCAACCTCTCGCATTCTAATTCTCCCAAGCGGTCGTGCAGGTTTAAAACGCTCTTAAGTGACTTCTAGGAGCTGTATTATCGAATCGATCTCCATAGCCTCTTGTGCTAGAGCATATGAAACATCTGTCGATCATTAGAGATAGCCACAGCTGATTCATTAAGGACAGAAACATCTACCGCTCGTTAACCTCTCATGTGTCTCACCTTTCACTATATGTAGGAAGGGTTCAGTCTTGTGTTATCATTAGTCCGTCTGAGATAGAACATCTGTTCTTTAGGTGAGAGGAAAATATTTATTCGCAACTCCACCCTCCAGACATCGAAACATGCTCTCATGATTTGATACTGTCGCATCAACATAGAAACCAAAACAAACAGATAGGGTAAAAGGTTTTTCATCTGTGAAAGGGATTTGCTATTAACTAATTATTTGTATATCTCCTTTGTATGCCTGAAAGGTTTTTACATCAAAGAAAGGTGTTCAACAGAAGGATTGTTCTTCTGAAAACAAGTAGAGCCATCAGCGTAGGAAAGGATTTTTTATCATTAGTACTTTTGAGACGGATTCGTAAGAAACATTCTCCCAAAGCATCCTCTCATTAATTAGTCGGATTCGAGAGAAACATTCCCTCATCCATTTATCTGACATTCACCTACAAAAATGGTTGAAACATTCTCTCATTAACCCCATCCACTCATTAAGTATTCCATCTGCGTATACGACGGTTCCGTTCATTCCGTTTGCTACTCATTAACCCTTTCGCTCATTAAATATTACATCTGCGCACACAACGCGTCCACTCATCTCGTCTGCAACGGTTCCACTCGTTAGCTCGCTCATTAATATTCCATCTGCACATACAACGGTTCCGCTCATTAAAATATTTCACCCGCGAGAGGGGAAAGGGTTATAACACCTGCGAGGGAGAGGAACGTGTTATGAATAAATTTTTCCTAAAAATAACCCCCTGCTACTGGGTCAGCCTGCGTTCTGTTCCAAGTAAAGTTCTTTGCATGATTGTGCTTAATAGAATTAAGAATCTGGTTGATGGACAATTGTGCGATGAGCAGTGTGTATTCAGAAGTAGTAGAGGATGTGTAGATCAGATTTTTTTTGCTTAAGGAGATTCTTGATAAATATTTAATGTTTCAAAAACATGTGATTACTAGATTTGTTGATTTCAAAACGACTTTTGACTCTGTTGACCGTCATAATTCGTTATTGATAGCGAGATGGTATGGCATAATACTCAAGTTAATTAACATAATTAAAGCTCTCTATAATAACACTGACTCGTGTGTTAAAGTAGGTAAGTCAATCGGTTTAGCATTGCTTCTGGAGTTCGACTAGGGTGCATTTTGTCTCCTTTTCTCTTTAGTTCGTTCTTTAGTTTTTTTCTTTAGTTGTACGACGGAAATTTATTCGAAACGGAAATTTGTTCGACGGAAATTTGTTCGAAATATAAATTTGTTCGACAGAAATTTGTTCGATGGAAATTTGTTCCACGGAAACTTTTTCGATGGAAATATGTTCGAAAGACTGAGCTGCCTTAGGCTAATGCCCCGTAGGGCATTAGCGTTATAGGCCTTGTGCTTTGTCATTGAAGACCCTCTGGAAGGGGAGGTAGGGGGACGTGGAAACCGAAGAATGGCAAACACAAAGGATCATCGTGGTTTGGATCTTTCTTTTTAAGTTTAAAGTAGAAACCTTCTTGTTTTCGAGTCAAACTTTCCGGCATTTATTTCTTCACATTTTTCGCTATTTCCTTAAGCTACAGTCAGCTTTTATAGAAAAGGTTGTTCGAAATCTTAAACTGCAATATTTTTCAAACTCTGTAAGTTGTTTTCTAATAACGCTAGTCCCTGTATTTCAAATAAAGAATAAATAAATTTAAAAATTTGAAAAAATACTCATCCTTCTATATACATCTTAAAATGTAGAAAATAAATGTAAATCATATCGATGGTGCAATCAGTCACTGAGTTAGTATTCACTTCAAAGGGAAATAGGGCGCTGCAAATCTTGCTGAGTAGGTAAATCGTCGTTCTATATTCCTTTGAAGTGAATACGAATTCAGTGACTTATTGTACCATCGACTATGCTTTATTTTTATTTTCTACTTTTTAGGGCACATATGGAGATTACTTTTTAAAGTTTTTATAATATTTATATTTTTTCTTTGTTGCTAAAACCACCTACCTTCAGAAACTTTCATTTGATACATGAACATTGACCGCATTTTTCCTTCCCTTGTTTTTTGTAGTCGCGTTTAATGTAGTCCGTGAGCTTGTCACGTTTCCAACGTCAAAAATTACATGACGACGTGGGTGAAAAAAAAGTAAAAAACATAAAATATCCTCTCTAAGGGGTGGGGGAGAGAATGGTGAAGGATAAAATTCGGAAGTCTACTACATCGTATGAGCTTTCATTTGACAACTTACTCGAAATTGTAGGCCTTCTTTTTCAGGATAATATAGCGGAACAATCGATTTCCTATTTCCCATTTTTAGGGAGAAGTATCCATTGGAAATCATCATCTAGGACAGTCCTCGCGTCATAAGCTTTCATTTGACGCATAGCTTGTTATTTTTGGCACTCGCGCTCTTTATATACAAAGGAGCAATCGCTTTCACATTTCCCCTTTCTTGGAGGAAAACATGGGAACTCAATTTTTTATACCTATGACACTCCCTGCGTCACAAGCTCTCATTTGGTATATAAATCCTCATCGCGTTCAAAAGATATGGCGAAACAACAGTTTGACAAATCCACAAACCGACAAATGATGAGCGAAAAGCATTATGAAGATAAATGAAACTTTTGTAAGGAGAAATTGTACTCCTTACAAACTGCGATAGAGTTCCTTCATATGAGACATAATATTTTTCTTGGCTTGAATACAAAAATATTTCTCTTGAAAATTTCGGTTTTCTTCTTCAACTGATCTTTTCTTGCTCATACTGGTGCTGGGCTTAACGTAATGTTTATTATTATTAAATTCACTCCACAGAGTTAAAAATATGAGTTGTGAACGTACTACTGAGCAGACACTGTGCGGTTCCGATGCCTAACGTGCTCGCTGGATGGTGTGATGACCGACGACTGAACCGAGGCAGAAGCAGTTAGCGTTAGTAGTGATGTGCCAACCGGAGAACTTTTACCCCCGTGCTTTCCCCTATGACTTCACCAGCCCTGCCCCCTTCCAGTCACGTGATATGACATCACTGTCCCTTATTAATATTCATAATCTATAATTAATAATTAATATTTCATAATTAATCCCTTTGTATTAAAAAACATCCCCCTTTATTAAAAAATCCTCCCCCTTTATTAAACACCCATGGTGCCATCTAGTGTATATTATGAGTACTATATTTAGAAAAGCCCTCTATTTTAACTGAAATTATTCCCAATTTTTACTCCCCCTCATTAAAAAAACCCTTATTAAAAATTCCTTTTTAAAAATAAATTGTTTTTTTTTTTAAAATTGGTTGGTTTTGATAACTGCTCTGGTTCCTCTTTCCCATCTGGCTCGATATCCAGGATGTTGTTCAGACCAGTTTCCCTCAGTTAAAGTTTCTTTATATTGATTATCAAATCAACTCAACTACCAGGATTTTTCAAAATCTCTAATTATCATTTGAATATCATCTAAAAGTAAAACAAATTTGTCAGCCAAGTACAGGAGAGGAAAGATTGCAAGATTCCAATATGTGGATTAGTAAAAATGTCTATTGATGATTAACAAATTGTCCCATTTATAAACAATGCATAGATATATCCGAAATATTCATGTGATAGATATGTAAATCTTGCAATTCAGTCTAAACTTTCAGTTGATTGTAACTTTCAGTTTTTTGTAACTGTTGACATGGATACCCAATAGAAGAATCTCCTACAGTAGAGACTTATCTCTACAGCAAGTCCATAACCATAAGTAGCAGATCGCAGATAATTTGAATTTGATTTAAAAGATGTTCGTAGCAAGCAATGTGTGCCGACGAAAACTCTGGAAATTATTGGAGGTAAGAACTGAATTAAGATTTATGTTTCTGGTTTAAGATTATTATTGCTAGGATTTTTGTTTCATTCGTTAACAGATTAACTTCAGTCAATGATAAATATGTGTTTTGATGAATTGAGTTTAAATTTGAATAAACTTTTACACTAATTTCCTGCTCACTGGTTAAATTTCAAAGACATTACAAATGTTGATTGCGGAAGATTTCTTATTTGAATGCTCTTCAAATTGTGAAATACAAATTACAAAAGAGTAACTAATAAGAGTGATAAATTCAAGTGATTCAAGTGTAGAAGTGTGGTGTTTACAAATCTATTAGCACGAGAGGAACAGATTTCAAATATAGTGTGTGTAAATATTCAGCAAATTTCCCAAAATGTTTTGGTAAAGTTAAACAATAAATCCCTGAAACGAGTAAGTAATGTTTCAGTGGGACTGAGGCACAACAGACAAAAACAAACGTGAAAACACAAATGTGTACGATTGGTAACCCTTTATAGCTAATTAATGGCCCTGAAAAGGGCCGTTTGTTTCTTGCGCTTGATTATTAGGTGGAATCCTCATCTTCTTTTCTTCTACAAGTGAGTTCATCTTTTTTGTCTTCTTTTGCAGGATTCAGAACTTCTGCCATTTCCTTATCCTCACGAGGCTTAACTTCAACAACGTGACAGATTTCTTTACTTTTCTTTCTCACCTTCTGTAAATCATATTTCCCTTTACTCCTTTTAAATCTCTTCCCCAAAGATTGTAATATTCGAGGACATGCTATTCGGTCAACTTTTACATAAGGTGTTTTAGATGATGTCTTAGTGAGTTTTTCGCTTCGAACGTTAATTATTTTTTCTTTCGAGGTCTTGTTATGAACTTCTGCATCGCAGTCACGATAATCTGATCCAATAACATGGTATGTGCCTTGAGAAGATTCTGTACTATTTTGTTTCACTTTTAAATTGTTCTTCACACGAATACAAGGTACAAAACATGAGAAAATCTTCCTCGCAGTTGGCAATCTTTTTCTTTTTTTTGTAGGTGAATAAGATGCTTGCTTGACACCATCAACAGCTGATTTCGATACACCAGAAGTTTGTTTGCTTATATTTAGATCACTTTCGGAAAGAAATTTTGGATCATCTGCAGACCTTTCATTATATTTGGAAACATCGATATATTTTTTCTCATCTTCCTTATCTACTTTTAAAATCAGAAACTTATGCTTAAGAGTAACGTCTGCAGGAATTCGCATTTCTTGTTGGTCGACTAGGAACTGATCTAAAAATTCCACGAACTCTTCCGCCATCTCAAGAGATATTTTGGCAGCAGGATTACCATATATTAGTAACTGTTTCATGTCGTCTGCCCTTTTCATCACCATAAGAACTGGACGGACGTGCTTGTCAAAATTGGGTGAGGATGAACATGCATACTTATGAACTAAAGCAGTCAGAGATTTTTGAGTCGTTACTTCTATTACTAATATTGCGAAACTCCAAAGTTCTGACTTAATTCCATTGACGTGACCGTGAAGTTTTTTAGATACTATTTCAGGAGGTTTATAAAGAAACGGAACTAATATGTTTCTTGCTGATACATTTTTTACCGGAGATAAAACTGAAAAATCACATATTATTGCTGTGTCGTATTCTACATCTATCATTATGTTGCTTTCCTTTAGATCGTTGTGACAGAGGCCGTTATTGTGAAGATAACCAAGTCCATTTAGAATACCTTTAAGGTATGATTTCTTTCTTACAATACTATTGCTGTTGTTAAACAAAGCCTCGTCTTGAAGATAATCAAATAAGTCTGTTTCCATATATGGCATCACAAATGCCGTCACTTCTCCTAGAAGTGGATAGATCTTATGAAGTGGCAATGCATTGGGGTGAGTTAACTGTTCCCATAATTCTAGTTCCCCATAAGATGCTTTAACCACGAACTTCACCGCGACATGTTTACTTTGAGCAACGTCTTTGAATTTAAACACCTTCCCATAACCTCCTTCAGCTAAAAATCTATCATACACGAAATCATCGTTTTGGAGAAATTTCTCCACACCTAGATCAAACATATACTCACCTGTAGACATTTCTAGTCCCGATTCCACCAGACGTAAATCGTAAGCTCTACCAACATTAAATCGCACCAAAAACTTTATCAAACTAGTATTTCAGCTATCGCCATTAGCATTTTGCTTTCACTTCCATATTTCTACTCTTCCATTATTGTGCATTTCGGATCCATTGTCTATCGTTTTGTTTCGCCGATGCCTTATTTGTTGGATAATAATTTACAAATTACTTATTCTGAGATTCGAGTTAAATAATTATTCGTTTATTCGGAAATAACTTAGCTCGCTAAGGCATTTTTTTTCAACTGTCTGAATACATCCCATTAACTTGTCCGTACAATTGCTTGGGATATTACATGCATTGCAACCATCCATCCGTACATATATGCATGTTTATACACACTCTCACACACACACGCATACATAATATTAATGCAATTAATATATTGCAATTAAATATTGCATTATACATATATTACCTATGATTTAGGGGCGGCTTGGCTCAGTGAATAATACGTCAGGCTCCTAATCTGTTGTTTCCAGGTTTGAGTCTCGCCTGAGCCAGCTTTGAGATTTATATCTGTCCCCCCTGGCCATGCCTCCGGTGATACCATTAGGCTTCGAAAGGCTGCTGGCCATCGAATGGGACGTTAAAGCGTGGCTCAGTGTGTAAGAGAGCCAAACCCTATGTAATTTAAAATACATTCTGAATGGCCTTCATGGGAAGTTTCCATCTGTCTCCTAACAGCTGTCCAGTGAATCCCCTTCAACAACATTCTCTGGGTCCTTCTGGCCTATCCATTTAGTCCAATGTGTGCACAAAAAGCGCTGCTAAGAGGTAAAACTACCCAACCCGTTATTTTAAAGGCTACTCTATTTATATAATTCATTCCAATGCTAAAAGAGCTGCTGAATACTCGACTGTCAAGAAACCTTTTTTCACTTGATTTAAAAGCGAACAAAACTATTGTTGAAAAACATTATGTTTATTTGCCGCCAAAGTTTTTTAACTGCTTACCAGAATATATCAAAGGAATAAGGAATGATAACTTTTTCTATAAGGAATTAAGAAAATGGATTTTAAATGTAATAAATATTGAGACTATGTTTTAGAAATAAAAGAGATTTAAATGTAATATAATTTCATTTGATGCAGAGTTACCCTTAAGGTGCTCAACTGAACCACTTACTAGTGCACAATTTCAATGTAGATTTTTATATTTTTTCTGTTTTCTACCCAGTAAAGTTTTTTTTATTATTATTTCAATTATTCTTAATTATAATTTTTAAACTTATAAATTGGTTGAATATTTACTTAGATTTTTTGATCAAGCTAGCAAAATGTGAGGAAATGTGAAACTGAAGCATGTTACCTTTTCATTTTTATTACAACATAACTGTTAAATTTCTTCCACAAGCAAGTTTTTACTCTCGTGGAAGACTCAACATTTTTCTCAGACTTTTTTCTGAAAAATGTAGGTAAAATTATAAAACACTAATGAAATATAATATTAAAATTTTCCATATATATATGGTATGAATGAATATATGATTTTTATTGGACAAACTATGTATAAAGAAGAATATATATATTAGAAAATGTAATACTTTAAAATTGTGTATCTGAGATATGCAACATTATATATATTTCATTATAATTTCAGTTCTAAGTTAAAAAAAAAACATGTAAATATAATATACTGCATATTCTGAGAATAAATTATCTATCTATCTATAAAAAAATGGTCCCATTCATCTTCAACTTAAGTAGTGAGCTAACCACGATTGTCATAATGACTAAGTAATTTATCATAATATGCTTTGGCTTTGGCTATATCTGGGTTTTTCCAGTCCCGGACAATTCATCTAATGCTGATTGGTCCAATGGATATTCGTCCATTAATACGGTTCGTCCAGTGGTACGATTCATCTAATACCGATTGGTCCAATAATACGATTCGTCCAATATTGATTCATAAAATGACATGAATAATCAAATTGGATGATTCGTCTAAAACCGATTATCTAAAGGAGCCATTCATGTTGGGAGACAATTCGTCTATTGCCAAAGGATGTAAAATCATTTCTTATATACGAATAATGCCCATATTTCTCGTCATTAGTTATAATTTACCGTCATACTATAATTTTGAACCATTGCATTATTTTGTCATCATAATTACCTTACGGAATTCTAATTGCAGTTTTTAGGCTGTACTTAGAAGAATAAAATATAATGGATATGAATAATATAATAATTAAAATTTGTAGTAGTAGTTACTGAAATTATTGATGTCATTTACTTTCCCTTCTTAAATTTTCTCCGGTTTTATTCAATGATGCTCTTCGAAAAACTTTGATCCATTGCGGAAGCTTTCAAGACAATGGAAAAATTACATACCAATGGCTTCATTGTTGTTATTTATTCTCCAGTTTCTTTTTTAATCTGAGTAATGCACTTCGCAGCAATAGAGTCAGCTTCAAGTCATAGGCAAGAAATTAACTTAGAAATTAACATATTGAAAGATTTATTATATTTTCTTTCTTTGTTGAAAGAAGAAACTTTGCGCATATAATGAATGAAAATATTTCGCCGAAATGCACTGTTTAAAATGTTTGCCACTTGAGAGGGGGGATTTTTATATCTAAAGAATAAAAAAAATAAAAGGAAATAATATAATCTCAGTCTTTTCATTTAGTTATCATACGGTGCTGAGAAACAAAACAGGTTAAATTTTTTCCATATCTGGGCCTGAATTCATATTTCATGGGTATTATTAGGAATCCAGATTTTATTTTATTGAATTTGTTTTTAAACATTTTCTTTAAAGCAAAACTTGCTAATGTTATCGCCAGGGTTCCACCGTCGTATGATAATATGATTAATATCATTTTCGAGTGTATTCATAAGACAAATGGACTCCGGTTTCCTTATCAAGATGACGATTATAATAATATCATGAAGCACATTAACAAAAACTGTGTGGTTTTTTCCATTCCGCAGCGTATTTTTAAATTCATTCGTTTAGCATATTTGGATTGCAATGAATATTTAAAAGTAAAGTGTATTTAAAAAACACATAAAAATAATTGTGATTTTATGAGGAAATGAAAAAAAAAATGCTTTACACAAAAAAAGATGAAATTTTCATTCGCCTAGGGAGAATTATGGGGCACTTGTCTTTTATATATTTCACTTCTAATGGTCCAAGCTGAAGATGCAACAGCATTTTGAGGTGTTTCCCCCATCTCCATATCGGGAACCATAATCATGCGCGTGCAAAACTATATCCTTTTTTTCTGCTGAGCACAAAAAGTATAACGAAATCGGTTGATTAGTTGCATAAATATTGCGTGCCCTTTGACGTTGACCCCTCCTCATCAGGGTAGAAAATAAAATAAAAAGTGGCTACAAAAAGACCAGATGAACAGGCGACCTTGTTCTGGCAGCCCTTCCCTTCCGTTCTCATTCAAAGGAGATATATATCTCTTTTAGAAGGTACTAATCGAGAAGGCCGGTTCTGTGCATCATTTCAGAGGATTGGTACACAGCTCTCCTGACATTGTGTGCTTTACACATGAATCATAAATGATGTAGTTAACAGAAGTGTGATATATACAAAAAATATGATTAAAAATGGAAAACGATGGTAAGTGGTTATATGGCATAATCTTATATAAAGAAGAAAGTTTGTTTGATTGTCTGTCCGCTTATGCAGTCGGCCCCCAGAAGAACTGGAGGTTTCTGGGAGCTAGAGTCAACCAAAATTTTGATGGGCGGGTTTCAATTTCTCGAAAGCCTCATAGACTTAACATTAGATTAAACACCCGAGTTTCTCTTAGGTATAATATTAGCAGTTATTCAAAATGACGTGGAGAGTGCCATCTGCTACAACTTTAGAGGGAATTTCAGACTTCCCCTAAATAGGAAGAGAAAATGAGGGAATCGTTTGTAATGAGTTTAATAACAAATGAAAGCTTGTGACATGGAAAGTGCCATCTACTATATACAGATTAATTCAAAATTCGCGCAACCGAAATCTAAAGGCTTATTATTTCGCGCCAACTGAATGGAATTAAATATCGATTCTAACGTTGGCAACCCTGCAGTCGCTGACATATGCAACACTGTTTAGTTTAGTTCTCACGCTGCCAGTTCTTTGTTCGTGACTACGCTGTACTTGTTGCCGATAATGGATTTTTCCCAGGCCGAACGTTTATACATAGTCGAACGTTATTTAGCAACCAAGTCATTTTTAACTGTTCGAGCTGACTTCAACGAACAGTTTCCTGATTCTCTGGTAACCATATTCGAAGCAAATATCGAAGCTGAAATTTCTAAATTAAGTGGTCAAATATTGCTTAAGTTTGCGACAAACATGAAGAGAAGGGTTTTCCGTTGTATTCAAGAAGAGGAAGGACGCTTTCAACATTTATTTTAACCCTTCGTTAACAATTTGTAAACGTAAATTGAGAAAAAATTAAATTTTGTAATATGTTGCGGGAATTTTGAATCCCTCTGTGTTTTAGTGTTTCAGACCTTCCCTAGAAGAGGGGTTGGGTTGTTTTACTTCTGAGCGGCACTTTCTTGCACACCATGAGCTAAATGGTCAGGTCACAAGGATCCCGAAGGCTAAGAGAAGGTTGGGGGAGGGGACCCATTGGAACAGCTGTTAGGAGACAGAAGGTAGCCTCCCGTCAAGGCCATCCAGCGTGTTCTTTAACGTGCACAAGGTATGGATCTCCCGCACACGGGGCCACGGCTTAACGTCCCATCCGACGGACTGCGGCGTTACCAAGTCCAGCGGTGTCCCCTACTGCCCGTGGGCAGGGCGGAAAATTTTGCGGAGATAAATCTTAACGCTGACCCAGCTGGGACTCGAACCTGGGAACTACAGATTACGAGCCTGGCGTGCTAACGACTTAGAAGAGGGGGATAAAATATTCACCATGTGGGGGGTAGCGGGAGGGAGGAGAAACGATAGTGATGAGTTTTATGCCAATGAAAGCTTGACACGTAGGGAATGACATCTACTATACATTTTAGAGTGTTTCAGACCCGATTAACTCCTGGTAAATATACTTAGATATAGATAAATAAATAAAAAGGAGCAAAAGTATGTAGAGGAGATTTTGTAGAAAGGATAATCAGAGATAAGATAGAAGAGAATGCATATAATACAATAAGGGTAAGAGAAGATTTATAGTGTAAAGTCATGTGCTGGCAATATTTGCATAATCAGAAAAACAGAATAGACGGTAGGGAGGAATAAATACATTTGGCTTTTGTAGATTAGGAAAAGGTATACGACAGTGTACTTCGGAAAGAAAGGTGAAATGAAATAGAAGTAGTAAGGAAAAAAGAAGAATCAATAAGATTGTAAAAGATTTGCATCAGGATAAGGTAAAGAGGATAAGTTAAACATCTAAAGGATTAAAGCAGAGATGGTGCATGGCATATACTCTGTTTAAGATCTATATTTAAAAGGCTACGAAAGAGTGAAATAAAAAATGGGAAGGAATGAGTATACTAACTGTAGAAAGATATATTTTTCCATCTTTATTTGCAGATGATTAAGTAGTAATTGCATAGGATGACTTAGTATATATATATAAAAAGATTTTAAAGAAAACAAGAAACAAAATATAATATGAATATAAATAAAAAAAATTGGGAATCAAGAAGTAATGCAAGAAAATGTTTTGGGGTAGCGGGATTTTTATATCTACATTCAGATTTACTATAATTATAAATGAGGAGAATGAGGAGAAATGAGGAGAATGAGGAGAAATGAGGAGAATGGTGAAGATGTTGAAGTGTCTGTGCTTTGTCATTCAGGAGGATGGTCGGCCAGGCTCGTAATCTGTAGTTCCGAGGTTCGAGTTCCAACTGGCCAGCGTTGAGATTTATCTTCACACAATAGGGGTAATAATACACCGATTTTTATCCCAGACAATAGGGGACACCGATGGGTTTGGGAAAGTCGCCGACGTCGGATGAGACGTTAAACCGTGGCCTTTTTGGAGAAGATGTAAAGAGAAAACAAGAACGGATGAGATGAAAAAAGAGGAAGTAAAAAGAATTATAGGAGCAGAGGAAGATGCCGAGATGTAATAGAATGGACGATAGAAGATAGCCAAAGAAAATATGTAAATGGAAACTTTCTGTAAGAAGAAGTGGAGAGATGATGGGAAGGAAGCGATGAAGCTTACATAACAGAAAAAAGTGGACAGAGATACTGTCTAGACAACAGAATCCTTAAAATAGGGTATACGAAAATAGTAGTACGAAAATTTACCTAAAAATCGCATTCCAGTAACAATATTTAATAAATTAAAAAAACACATTGGTTAACTTTTGAATCTTCAGATTTTTGCGATTATTGAACATTTAAAATATATTTAATTTTATTTCGTCTGGTATTGTTACAGTCAATGACATAGAAAGTCATAATCTTTCAGAAACTCAAAACGGGACTTGTTGTGGTAAGGTGGATCCGAAATAAGACTTGTTATGAAAAAAAGGATCAGAAATAGACCCATATGAAGCAAATTGATTTTTTTTGTGTTTCTCACCCTTTTTATAAGTGGTTTCTGCAAACTGAAGAATTCACAGTCAAATTACTGCACCAAATGCTTAGCTTCAAAATGTTTATTGAAAAATCTTTAATTTTAAAAGTCTAATGTGATAATGCAGTTTTTTTACTGGAGAGTGGGCTACTCTATACAAAAGATGGGGATAACCTAAAAACCTTTAGAAGATTATTCTGGTTAATCATACAACGCATGCGCAAATACGCGCCCGCTGGTTTTGCAGTCATAGCTGACTGCTATATCATGTAGGGCTTCTTTTATTATAGTAATATTATTAACACGATGAGTTGCATTTTTAAAAGTAAAATATACATATTATAAAATGCAAAATGTATATAAATGTCTAAAGATGTCTGCAACAATTCAGCTGTCTTCCGCTGCTGTCTGATGGTTGAGAATACCTTGGCAACATATTTCATTTCATTTAACAGTCATATAATATATTGTTGTGGACGTAGCACTAAAACATTTCAACTAGATTAAATTCACGTGATATAACTAGATAAAATCACGTGATAGAATTATAAAAATCACGTGATATACTAGATTAAATTCACGTGATATATATATATAGGTAAAATAATTAGGCACGTGTGTCGTAACGCTTGAGGTCACCTTAGAAACCTGTTTCATGTGATGTGACAATCCCTGCAGAGGCGTATTAAAATTACTGTTAAGTACTTAAAAATTGCAACGGCTTATTTCAAAACTATGTAGGTGTATGTTCTTAAAGATCTCTTAGATATGCGTATGTTATGCCAGTCACATTTAGTAAAATTGTATTTAAATTTATATTCATAAAAGGGTTTTTAAATATATTTTAAACATCCATTTTATTTTTGTTTATTTTTAATCAATATTAGTATGATGATAAAACACTATATTTGATCATCATACTAATATATGAGTATGATGATCAAATATAGATATCACATGAATTCACTCTAGTATGAGATATAATTTATATTTATTTTATATAATTATATATATAATATATATACATTAAATACATTAAGTAAACAATATAAATAAATAACATACAGGGTGGTTATAATTAAACTAACAGTATTCAGAGCGATGTAGAGAAGGATCTTACTCGATGGCGAAAAGTGGTGGATACCTTAATAAGAACACGTGGTAGAGAATTGCGAATAAAAAAATAGTTAGTGTTAGTGCCACCACGTGGCGTGGGTGCGCTAAAATAAAGGAAATGTCAAGTCGAACAAACATAATCTTTATTTTGCAAATCAAGATTCTGTCTATGTGAACTATCCATATGCCAAAAGTGCTGGAAACGTAATACGGCATGGTCCATCGTAATACGGCACAGTCAACATTGCCTTGGTAAACTCGGCTTTTCAAATAACCCCATAACCAAAAATCGCATAGGTTTAGGTAGGGAGAACGTGGTAGCCAAGCATTGGAAAACGTTCGAGAAATTATTCTCTCCCTGGTATGCAACAATTGCGTTGCCGTACGTGCAATATAGGGTGGCGCCCCATCCTGCATGAAGGTTATGGAGTCTAAGCAATTTCTTTCTTGCAAAGCCGGAATAACCTTGCGGTGTAGAAGATCTGTGTCACGTGGTCCATTCACCGATCGACGCACGGGGCCTTGAGGCATGATCTCGTCAACTAAAAATGATCCGATTATAAAGTTTGTGGTAAACCCGCACCATACAGTTGCATATACATTCTACAGCACCATACAGTTGCAAGCCGAATATGGGGACCTACACATCCACATGCTGTGCAGGATGTAGGGGCATATCATGCATTCATGCGGGTGTGTAGGTCCCCATATTCAGCAGTTGTGCGTATTCACTGCTCCATGTAGGGAAAAATGCGCCTTATCGGTCCATAAGCCTTTCAAAGGCCATGTCGTCAAGCTGCATCCTCGCCAGAAATCGCAAAGCGAAGTCGGTGCGCTGTTCAGGGTCACGTGGTTGCAGCTGATGCACCCTATGAATTTTGTAAGGATATCATTTCAGGATATACCTTCTAATTTTGCAGACAGTTGACAATGGAAGTTGTAGTTGCCGGGATACCTGTCTCGCATTAACTACGGGTAGCTCCGATTGCGACTGGATTTCTGCAACGGTAAGTGCGACGTCTTCCACATCCCTTTCTGCAACAGGCCGCCGGCCTCTAGCCGAAGCCACACCCAACTCGCCTGTTTCTTTGAATTTCTGTATCATATTCGTCAGTCCATTTAACGACAAAGGTCCCTTTCCTTATATCTTTCAGACAACGATATTCGTGTAATGCATTGGCGGCATTACTGTCGTTTTTGGTAGAGTTTCTCTAGCAAAGCTCGGTCCTTTCTTGCAGATATCCATGGTTCCTTTTAGCGATTATTGAGAAGTCATCACATTTCATAGTGTGCCTCATGGGACTCTCACGTGTAATTGGCTGTAATGTCACAAGAAATTAGCATGTTCTAACACGTTTTTAGCGCACCCACACCACCTAGTGACAATAACACTAACTAATTTTTTATTCGCAAATTCTCTACCCCATGTTCTTATTAAGGTATTCACCACTTTTCGCTGTGATCCATCTAGTGGATCCTTCTCTACATCATTCTGAATAATGTCAGTTTAATTATAACCATCCTATATATTAATGTATATATACATATATAATATGTTAAATTTTATTTATGTTTGCGTAGGAATGAGGGACGCTCCGAACGTTCCCCATTCCTACACAAATCTGGTATTCCTAGTCGAACTATCGCATTTGCTGTTAATTAGTACATAATCGACCATATTCTTATGCAAAACAATCAGGGAAAACCCATGTGTATTTATAAATGTCCCGATGTTCGTACTTCGAGTTAGTTATTTACAAACCGTTAAGTTTACTTACCTGTAGGAGACATTCCCTATTATCATTTTGACTACCATTGCCAAAGGGACCTAACACCCCTGCCCAATGGTCAGAATCACAGTACAGTCGCTCAAAAAAGTATCCAAACACTATGGCTGATTACAGAATTCAGAAAAAAAATCGTTGCCAGATATTTTTTCTGAATTCTGTAATCAACCATAGAGTTCGGATACTTTTTTAATATATATAATGCTATGAATATATAATGCAATGAATATGGAGCGTGTGCAGTTACCGTTCACAGCAAACTGGATCGGTTGCGGTTAATGTTCACAGCACAATGGATCGTGTGAGCTCACAAAGACCTGGATCGTGTGGGCTCACTCACGGAAATATTGAGCGTGTGCAGTTACCGTTCACAGCAAACTGGAGCGTGTGCAGTAACTGCACACGCTCCAGTTTGCTGTGAACGGTAACTGGAGCGTTTACAGTTGCTGTACACGCTCCAGATATTTTTCCTGAATTCTGTAATAACGTGACACGAAGGCTGCCAGATCACTATTTTCTAAAAAAATCGTTGGCAGATATTTTTTCTGAATTCTGTAATCAACCATAGTGTTCGGATACTTTTTTGAGCGACTGTACCAGTGTCCTGTGATGATGCAGAGAACCGGCCAAACCTAGAACCTGAAGTCCAGTCCCGTCTTCTCTTGGTGCAGATTGTTAGTTTCTTTCAAACGAATCTTGCAAAAGTGATATTCTCTTCTGGGGAAGAACGGAATGGGAGGGCTGCACATTGAGTGGTCTATTAATCTGATCTTCATAAACACTTTTACATTTAATTTTTTTCTGCCCTAATTAGGAGTGGTGAACTTCACAGGGTCTTCGTATTGACCACTTTTATCCACAGGACTGAACTTCCTGCAAGCGGTGGTCTTCCGTTGAGGGAATATTTACTGCTGCATTTTCTGTTTGTTTATGGGCTGCCAGTCTCAAATGAGCAGATGCACAAGATACTTTATATCAGCTGGTGAATAGTTCTGATCAGACATCATTAGATACCTGAAACCGTTTTTTCGACAGGCATCGCCAACCTTACACTGGGATATGTCTCAGATCAGTCAGTTTCTCTTTGCATTATAGTTCCTGAGAAAGTTCACTCATAAAATTGGTCCTGAAGTTCCTACCACAAATGATGACTTAAAGATTATTTTCTTGACGTCTTCATACAGGAATTGCAGCGTTATAACCTAGATATTCTGGGCTTCCAAGAGATCAGATGGATAGGTAACGATGAGATACTTAAAAATAGGAATAATTCATCCATATGTGCTCCCAGGGCAGGCAACAAGGCGGCAGTGGCCCACCCTTTGAGAATGTTAGTAAGGATAAAAAAAGTTACTAAATTAATAAACTTTTATTCATTTTTCATTTTCTTTTAAATCTGTAAAACGGAGGGGAAATGTTATATCGCATCGGAAATCAAGTCTCTTGGCCCTCCTTGTACCCCTTTTCGGCTTCATTGTGTCTTTCCTTCTCCTGAATGTTTTCTAGATCGGGGCCTGGAGCTCCCTGTATAGATACTTTTACCCTATATAGGGGACACCTTTGGAGGGATCACGTTGTTCTTTCTCCAGGAAATCTTCAGTGAAATCCAGGTTTTGGAATCCAATTCCAACGATACAGAAAAAAAAGAGTAACGTTCCAACAGGGCTGCGATCCCTTTGGCAATGATTCTAGTAAGGCAGCGAAATATTAAGAATATTTGTTCGCAAGTAAAGTAATATTTTCTTAAGTTTACTCTTCAGTGAAATTTAAATTATTATCAGTTTGTAGCTCGTGTTCATCTTTTGCCGAAAAAGGAGGGAGCACTGGTACTTCTGACACATTATGTCAAAGGAAATAAATAACTTATTAATAAATAAACACTAGAAAAATATCCTAAAATCTCAGCTTCTACTCAACTGTCATGATACAGCCTGAACATGTGTTCTTTAGGTTTTCAGTATTAAACATTGAAAAGAGAAAAAATTGTTATTGTGAAATGTTGATGGAATTCGCATAAAATTCTCATGTGATTTGGATCCGGGTTGGAGTCAATCAGTTGAGTGGCACTGAACTAAGAGATACCAGCAAGGACACATCCATGCTTACTACAAGGATGAAATTATTCCTTTGAGTGATAAATTGTTTTATGCAGCCTGATATTTCTGTAGCATTATATCTATTAAGAAGACTATGAGGCTAAACCCTTCGTCTGAAGGTTTGGCAAAGCATATTATTTAAGACTGTCCCTGAAAATGGAGCTCAGGTACCTCAAATATTATTTCATTATCCTCATTGGTACTTTTCCATCAAGCTACTGGTTAGTGGTTGTTATCTAATTCTGTAAACGATATGAAACGGAAGTGTTATTCTTGTTTAGAAGTGCTTCTTGTTTTCCTCTGTATCGTTGGAATTTCTCACCCATTGTGTATTGTTCTCCTGATAAGGCCAAAGCGTCTCACATGTAATATTTATCCAACTGCGTAAATTTACCTCTTATCACTAAAGCGCACGTATTTAGTGAAGACCTTCTCTGCAATCTTTTCATTTGAAATTAAATCTGTATGGTTTAACGTTGAAAAAACGTTTTTTGAAAGGTCCAAACTCCATTTTTTAGGAAAATGAATTCAGCTCTTGAAAGGACAAGGACTGGATCACAAAACTGCATCATGAAGGGATGGAGAAACCTGGAATTTGCCTCCTCCCATGACAACTCCTAATAAATGCATAAAACATGCAACCTTAGGTGAATGTCATCGAATATTGAAGCTGTATTATTTTGCACTTGCAGAGATTAGGGTTTTAAATAATTACCAATTAAAATACAACGGATACTTCAAGTGCACAAAGTGATATTCAAAGTTATCAGTTCTGTATATTGATCAATAATAATAATAAATAATAAATATTCCCTAAATCAGCTGTTTGCCCAGAGATCTGACAGGAGTCTATCAGTTCATACCCCATAGTAGAATGTCTTTTTTTGAGTAAATTATATTTCTGGGTCGCTACACCATGATATCACATTACCACAAGGTAATAAAAGAATCGAACTGATTCTTAAAAGAGTATTTAGAAGGTGATATCTGGAAAGAGTAAAAGAAATTATTTTGAGTCGTGAAACATGAAAAAGAATCATTTTAATAGATTCTTGAAATCGCAAAAATTTCTAATTGATTTTTAAAAAGAAATGAAATAAAATTGAAAAATGAAATGAAAGAGATTGTGATTCTTGAAGGATTAATTTGAAATCGTTTTAATCGATTTATAAAGATTAAAAGTAATATTTTTATATGATTCTTAAACGCTGAAAATATCGCATTGATTCTTGAAAGGTGAAAAGAAATTGTTTTAACTATTGTTGAAAGATTGAAAATATTGTTTTGATATTTGAGAGATTGAATTAAATCATTTTGATCGATTTCTGAGTGTTTAAACGATATTGTTTCAATCGATTCTTGAAAAATGAAACGAAATACGTTTAACCGATTCTTGAAAGGTTAGCGGAAATTGTTTATTCAAATGTTGAATGATTAGCGGAAATTGTTTTGAACAAATCTTGAAAGATTAAAGGAAATTTTTGTAATTTATATTGTATTTTTTTAAGTGATCGCTTGATTGATTTTTCTAAGGTTAAAGGAATATTTTAAACTGACTCTAGAAAGATTGAAAATATGATTTTAATTGCTTCTTGAGAGATTTAAAATACAATTAACATTAGGATCGAGTTTAACATCGATATATTTAAATAGGGTTCAGAGTAGCGAACTGAGAAAAAAATCCGAACTCCAAATTTTATTTTTTCCGTATTTCATTTGTTGTATAAACGACATTAACTTAAAAAAATCCTTTTCCAAAACGTTTATTTCACAGAAACAGCACAGAGTATATATATATATTTGTGGGGGAGGGGGGTCATTTCGTCCTATTAATTGATACATATATCTATTTTTTGCATTAATTGGACTTCAGGTCCCTAAGGTTGGAGGAGAGCAATTTGGCAAAAAAATCTCGGGTATTGCGCAAATTGTAATATTAATGACATAAAAGCCATATTTTTGAGCTTTGAAGTCCATGCACAGTGGTTTCCAGCGTGTTTTGCAAATTATATTGCCTGGCACTTATTATTTAAAAATTGGGAAATTAAAACTTTGAAGAAATGCCAATAAAACACAATAATTTTGAATATTTTTATCGATAAACTTTTTAACGGAAAGAGTAATGGATTATGTTAATTAAATTGAAATGAATACATCTGGCATTGATTATCTTGTATACCAAAAATAGGAGCAATTAACGTGAATTCAGAATTAAAGGACTAACGGCAGAGAGCAAATAACGTTAATAGTAAAAGTGGGAGTTAATTACCTTTTCTCTTGAGAGAAATTAATGGGGACAGGCGAATCGATTACGACAGGAAAGCAGGAGTCAACAATGCCGACCGGATGTGCTCTCACATGCACAGAGTGTGTGCCCACGCATGCCACAAGCATTAATCCTAAAGCTTGGAAGATGTCAGGTGCTTTACGGTTATGTAAGTTGCTTCCCACACTGTTTTCTTTCAAGCCTCAGAGCTAAGATGCCGATTGCTTTTTAAAAAGTACAATCTATAGGAGTGAAAAAACAAATCACAGAATAGTATGTCACTAACTCCATGTGATACTAATCGTTTTTTTTTTGCCATGACTATTTAAGAAATTATTATTATAGTTTTAAAATCTCATAACACTCTATCCTAGTGGCTGACAAGTTAGCGTGTTTATCTGCTATTCAAAGGACCAGTTCGGGCCTCGTTAAGGAAGGTATGGATATTTCCTTGTCTTTCTGCTGAGGTCTCGCCTACGTCACAAATCTTCTCTGTGGTTATATTATGCTGACAGGCTCTTGTTACACCTTCTGTGGCAAGCAGCTGCTTGAAGGGTAATTTATACCATATTATTAATATTTCTCTAATCCTATTTTATATAGTTTCTGATATTCAGTTTTCTTTATGTGTTGAATGTATTAGAAAGATGCTGAAATTCTTTGAAAGGAATTCTTACTTAAAGTATTTCCGTTATACAAGTAATTACCATTCCTCTCAATATACTTTTCAAATTTTTAGAATCTTTTTTATTTCGCTTTCAAAAACAAATCTTGTTTGCACTTTGTCGTCAGTCTACAGGCATTTAACATTTTCATTTTGGAGATAAATAAAATATTATTTTTAGGGTGGATTCGTATATACATGCATTCCTGCCTGCCTCTCCACCTACCAATCTATCTGACTGCCTCTCTCCCTCTCTCCCTACTCTTCAAGCAACCATTGCTATGGACGCCCAAGCAGATTGGGCAATTAAGTTATCCATATATCTCTATTTTCTGCTGCAACTGTTGTATTTGCTCATTACAGGTCAATTCCCAAAGTAGGCTCTGTTTGACCCCTCGCATTCCCGATCTCTCTCTCTCTCTTTCTCTGAAGTCTTAGTCACAGTGCTCATATCTTAATCGCTAATCTGTAGTTCTGAATGCAAGCAAGATGGAGAAACCAGTTTCTCCTTACAGTAGATTCTGCTCAAAGTTGGTTGCTGACTCCTTCGGCTAACACTATCATTGTTTGCATAATACCTAATACCTGAGATACCGCATAATTATTTAGAAACAAAACCCTAAAATTTCCATTTATCTTATTTGCAAAGGGATTTAAGTTCACTACGATAACATATGGGGGAGCCCATAATTATTTTACAGCCTAATAATAGTCTTTAGATGTAGTGTATAAAAAAATATTATTATAATCTCCGCTGCAATGCCCATTTTCCTATTTATCTCATGTTGCACGGAATCGGTATCTGTCACAAAATTTCCGAGATAAATAGAGAAACATAATGCAGAGCAGAAGCATTCAAAACAACAGAAGCACCACCTATTTTACCAATTTTCATCATTTTGTTTTCTCTCTAATTATAACCTAACCCAACCTATTACCCCCCCCCCCCCGCCTCCGTGGAGTAAAAAACTAGGTACTAACCCTACAGAGACATTATTTTCTCAGTTGGCAAAACTTGATTTTGAGTTGGAAGATTTTCGATTTCTACCCCACCCCAACCATAGTTCTTCGCTACGCCCCTGGTCAGTGATTTCATCAATTTATTTAAATCCCTTTTCCTTACCGGTTAACCGATATCTGGCGGATATCAAAAGTCTGCTATACGATAGCCGTGGCTATCAAAAAACTTGTTATTTTAAAACTCTAGTTAGGATCACATGATCCTCCCCATTGCCGATATCCACTTCAACTTCAGCATTATCAAACATTCAGTTTGATGTAATGGATTGCCATCGATCAAAGAAGACTTGCAGAGACAGAGCTCGTTTCCTCATTCCATTATGCGATTGCCTCTGATCGTAAACTCTCTTCGACTCCTGGTTCTGCAGACCATCATCGCATTAGCATATAGAGACGACATGGGCAACAGATCATATCCCTCTGTCTTTTGAAAATGGCACATCACATGCGTAGTCGTTTTTCATTAGTTATGACAATCAGTCGCTTCTTGTACAAGGTTACTAGCAGTTTTAATGCTCAACGATGCCTCCCAAATACCACCTGACCTGTTGCACTGCTGATTCTAGTAAGTGTGCCGAAAGCCTCCTGCTGCAGCAAAATAATGCCTGACTTCATACCGTTAGCTAATTTAAATGAGCGACTGCAACACTTCCCGAGTGTGCCGTTTGCAGCCACGCCCGTGGACATGTTGCCAATTGAAAATGTTTGGGACATGACAGATTTTTATCTGCAAGCCGATTCTTAACAGGCACACAATTTATCCTCCTTGTGGGACCAACTGCATAAGGCATGGGAATACCTCCTGCAGAATATCAGACATTTGTATCGTTCTGTGCCATGGCGTGTATCGCCAACCGTTGCGGCTAAACAACGTACTAATTGTGCGTCCATTGTACCATTAATTATTTTTAAATTATTGTATAATTTGCCGTTACTTTCTTTTCATTTTACAACCTGTTCCTCGCCAGGTTTTGCATTCCTATCCATTCTACGTAAGGAAATTTCATTATCACAAACAGCAATAACTAAGGGACAAATCATTTGTGCAGAAGTTTCTTCTTATCTCATACATATAACGTTTAAGGAATTCCAAAAATGAAATAAATCCTTTTAATTTCATTTTTGGAGTGAATCACTGGATTCACTCCAAAGGCAATCTGACTCCACCCCGCTCTTGAATACTGTTAAGAGTTAATGTTCGCTAATATCACAATTCTCAGGATTTTTTACTTTACACTTAACGATATTATCGCTCTTCTCTCCCCCAAGAATCTTGGTTTGCCTTCTCAAAGATTCTACAAAAGTTCTGGCTACAGATATAACTTTCGTGATGCTGCCTTTCTGACGATGCTTGACTATTCGTGACAAGTGTACATGTTTTCCAGGATCCATTATTGCCAATAATGAACAATTCGTCTTTCATCATGACTTACTACTATTATATATACTACTACTATATGCTATGATTTGGGAAGTGAACCATGTAGTCTCATGCAGTCGTTTGAATCGGCCTCACTCCAAATGGTTCAATTGGCAGTATGATGAATAAGAGACTATTCAGTCAGCATTAAGGATTGGTGAATATCTCTAATCAGCAGTTGACCCAATGATCGATGATTTCCCTCTATCCTAAAATAAGCATGGGCATTGAAATGTATACATTACATTGAGATATAATTCTTACAAAATCGCAAATCATATTACTGTTACAATATACTTGTAACGTTGTAGCACGCGTGTATGTCGTCCTGGCATCCAATCCTTACAAATCTTAAGGGATTTTCAAGGACCGAGAAAAAACAAATATGAGAAAAAACGGAGGAGGAAGTGAATCGAATGAAAGGGTGGGGGAAGAGGACATCGAGCTGGAAGGCTATTGTGGCATAATATATATTACCCCCCCCCCTGTATTTTAGTGATCTTTAAAATTTTTCTTGAAAAATACATAATAGTACTTTTTTCGCCTCCATTCCGGATACCTGCATTCTGAAAAAAAAGAAGGAGGAAAATTGCCCCCTCTCTAGAACCCCCCCCCCCCCTCTCTAGAAACGGACCAGTGGATTTCAATGTGTTTGTTTCTTAGCAGTTTCTTAATTATCTTTTCAGGTCCTTCGACTGAAGTTCCTGAACAGAATAGCAGTATTTGCATTGTAATCACTGCATTAAGAGCAAAAAATGAACTTCCCTTTTAATTGGTGTCTACAATGTGATTTTAACTCTTTTGCTTTCTTTCAGCTCGATCACTGCAGGAGGGGAATGGAGCTGACCTTTGCCTGTTGTTTCATCTGAGGATAACATGTTTTTTCGTCTTTTAAGTGAGAACGGTGAAAGTGAGATTCAATTCGAGAGAATTTTTCTGCAAAGCTGACGATAAAAGCTAATTAACATCAGAAGCGATATAAGCAAACAACAGTTCAGCAAAGATTGCGATGGCAGAATCTGAAGAGAGCCGCCAATGCTGTTCTCTTTATCTTACACTGCGTGCTGACACTTTCAGCAGACTTATTCAAATTATTTCATGCTTTATGCATAGCTTGGAATTAATTACAAGTTTATTAGTACATTTATTAGGACGGCGATGCCTTGGGAAATTTGTGGAGATGCAAACGGTCACATGTTGTCAGAGGATAGAGGGAAATCATCGATCATTGGGTCAACTGCTAATTAGAGATATTCACGAATCCTTAATGCTGACTGAAAAGTCTCTTATTCATCGTCAGCATAAGTTGTAAAAAGAGGCTATTTAGCAAGATATATGTGAGAAATCGGCAAACAGATCGCCATACCTCAATGGATGAATCTTATTCAGTTTTATAGAATTATGTGGGGTTTTATGACACTTTAAAGCGAAACTTTTAAAAACAATTTTGACAAAGGGGATAAGAAAATAAAACCTTCTAATTTTAATGGCATTGTAGATGCGGTTAGTCCACATGGAGGTTGAAATGTTTATTCTGTTAAAGGTAAATTTGTTAAATAAGCATGGGCATTGAAATGTATACATTACATTGAGATATAATTCTTACAAAATCGCAAATCATATTACTGTTACAATATACTTGTAACGTTTTCCCTGTTTATGAAATAATTCCAGATTTCTTCAATGAACTGTTTGCTTACCGCTTTCGAGGATTTTTTGCGATTTCAGCGCGCTATTTGATTTAAAACTGCTTCGTCATGGAACAGAAAACGAAGACGTTACAACATTGGAAATAAATCAACTTGAAATACTACAGATTAAATTTTATTCAGCGAAGATTAAGAATGTAATATATTTCCTTTTGTTCCATGATCGTTGATGCAGTTTTTATCTTCTTTCCTATTTTCCACATCACTTTGCTATAGGACTGATCTGTCCTCGATGAAAAGAGATAATGCTTGGCGGGCCCGAATACAGAAAAAAATGAAGGTGGCGGTGGTGATAGGGGATAGCGATGCAATTGAGCCGTAAAAAATAAAAGAGGAAGCAAGAGATTCGATTTCCATTTCAGTATAACATTCTCCCTTCCGTTTTACAGGTCTTTAATTAAAAAAAATTTTGAAATATGCACAGGTTTTATATTTTTTGCCTCCATTTACTAGCATTTTCAAAGTGGAAGATCAAGGCCGCTTGCGTCCCCCCCCCCCAAAGATGCGGATTTGATACTTCGAATAGATCTTATTTTCGGGAAGGATTTAGAAACTTCTCCTTAAGAGCGTTACTGATAGTCAGAAAATACTCCTAATTTTAACCCTGTATTTAAAAAAACTCTCCCTCAAACAGGAGCCTCTCAGTATAATACGACACGGAAAAGGATCCATGAGGAAGGCGAGATGTCATTAGAAAGTTAACACAAGAAAAATCAAGGTCTCTCACCAGGGCTCATTTTATGACAGCAAAGTACAAGCACGCCAAACACCCTGCCATGAGGACGACTGTTTATCTTGCAATTACTGGGAAATAGTGAAAGCCCAAGTGAGTACTGGACACCTAATTACAGTTTTCTGCGCATAAAGTGCGAAAAATTAGTTTTTGTTTTCTCATAAGATGTATACAAAAAGTAACTTTTGTTAGAAAATAAATCGATCTCGAGGTTTTCAATTCATTTTCACTCTTCAGGGATCTCTGTGCTCAGAAGATTGGTCTGTCAAGACTTGATCCTTCGGCGCATGCGCAATTCAAGCTATTGAGTTGAAATTTCTTTCTAGACATATTTCCTTCGGAACTATTAGCCTACAAGTATAGTCTCCCTCCCCCCCTCCCCGTGATTCCGTGATGAAATTATTCGGTATACTTTAAAGAGGGCAGTTTTCACCATTAAGTGATTGTCCTCAAAGTTTTTGCCAATTTGTAGGAGAATATCGTTCTCAAACAGTGCTGTGTAGATTCTATGTTACGAATATTCGAGTATCAAAATATTGAAAATATCCTGATTATCGTAAAATTCGGAACAAAAATTACTGTCTTGTCGGTCCCCTTTTATTAAAAAACTCGTGGCGCCTTCTAGTGTATACTATGAGTAGTATATTTAGAAAAGTCCTCAATTTTAGTCGTAATTTTTCCAATCTTTGACTCCCCTCATTAAAAAAAACCTTATCAAAAGTTCCACCCCTTATCAAACTTCACGTCCCCCTTTGCATCCCCTCGTTAAAAAAAACCCTTATCAAAAATCCTTCCCCCCTTATTAAAAAACTCCTGTCGTAAATGAACATGAGATTTTAGGTCTTATAAATCAACTCCCAAATATTTTTATACTTTAACGGGGTAGTTGTATATTCCATGTATTTATTTTTATTCCTTTTTAATTAAACACTTATCAAAACTGCCTTCCCCCTCATAAAAAAACCCTTATCAAAAGTTATGCCCCCTCTATTAAACTCCCCCCCAGCGATCACAAACTCCCGAATTATTCCCTTGATTTCTACCCTCATCTGAAATTTGCCAATCCAACTAAACTTTCGGTGACATCCTCTCAGAAGGCTGATGCAATCCTCAAAAATAATTACAGAGTCCCATATTTTGTGAATTCGACCTTCATTAAGTCCTACAACGTGCATTTTGTAAACAAGTGTTCGGTATCTCACCCGTAGGGGGGGACCACGTTTTACCGACGGATGGTGATGGTTTTACAATCTGAAGCGTCCTACAAAAATTTCCAAACGGGGAATCACAAGTCTCTGAATAATAATTCATATGTTTTGCTGAACCATTGCGAATGTTTATTGCAGCGTTCAAGGTATTCCACTCATCCCTTTGGTGGTCATCTTCGATAAATCCGTTATTCATCAAAAAGTCTTCCCATTCCCCCTTTCTTAAAAAAAAACCTTCATTAATTAAAACTCTTAGCAAAAGTTCCGCCCTCGTTTTAAGGACTATCCCGCAGTAACTGTTTTAAAAGACTGTCCCACAGAAAATGAAAAAGGAAAATTAAAACAAAAAAATTCTTTGTTTTAAAAACAAATTATTCGTAATTATGAAAAATATTGAAGGTTAATATGGTCTGGTGACCTTATGGGTGACATAAAAGGCCCACTATAGAACACGCAACAAGTGTTCAGTACCTCACCCTTATTATGGACCATGTTTTATTGAAGGATGAATCTTGGATCACATCATACCCTGCACTGTCGATACCCCTTTGCTTCCATATCAGACACGATGTCTTACAACATGAAAACCCACTCGCAGCCTTGACCACTGTTTAAGGACCCATCTCAAAAGGGCGGGGGTGGCTCAGTCGGTAGCGCGCCAGGCTCGTAATCTGTAGTTCCCAGGTTCGAGTCCCAGCTGGGTCAGCGTTGAGTTTTATCTCCGCAAAATTCCCCGCCCTGCCCACGGTCAGTAGGGGACACCAATGGGCTTCGAAAGGCCGCCGTCCGTCGGATGGGACGTTAAGCCATGGCCCCGTGTGCGGGAGAGCCATACCCTGTGCACGTTAAAGAACACGCTGGATGGCCTTGATGGGAGGCTACCATCTGTCTCCGAACAGCTGTTCCAGTGGGTCCCCTCCCCCAACCCTCTCTGAGCCTTCGGGGTCCATGTGACCTGGCCATTTAGTCCATTGTGTGCAAAAAAGTGGCGCTCAGAGATAAAACAACCCAACGTTAAAGAACACGCTGGATGGCCTTGACGGGAGGCTACCATGTCTCCCAACAGCTGTTCCAGTGGGTCCCCTACCCCAACCTTCTCTGAGCCTTCGGGGTCCATGTGACCTGGCCATTTAGCCCATGGTGTGCAAAAAAGTGCCGCTCAGAGGTAAAACAACCCAACCCATCTCGAAATTTTTGTAAGTCCAAAGACGGTTGACAGCCCTTCTGACTAAACCGCATTGTCACTCCAATTCTACCCCCTTTGTTTCAGGCCATCACAGGAGATACGGTATGGAAACAATGTTTTGGAAATATCCTCTTATTGAAACATCGCATCTACCCTTTATGATAAGTCAGCTATTTGTTTCAATATACCCGTCGGAAGAAGACAAGCCTTTTTGAAATTACATGCCCCTAAACCTCCAAGAGTTGAGCTTCTCTTATTAAAATTAGTCTCCATCGGGTTGAAGGATGTTGCCATCAGATATTTGTGTTCACACATATTCTGCACTTTCCGCGTCAGAACTTGTTTTGAAATGATAAAGTGGTTTTACGTTAAATTCTTATCTCTGCCATGTCTCAATTAATTACTCTCCGTAAGTATATCCGTTACGTGACATGGTTTAAAACTTTTTATTCCTAATATTTATTGCTGTTGTATCCTCAACATATGATGCAAAATATTACTTGTTCCTAGGAAGTAACGCTAGGCAGTAACAGTCGATAACAGTTTTCTCCTCCGAAGAAAAATCAGCTAATTGTTTGGGAGTAATATATTTTTTTAAATCTTCAGTTCTAAACGCTCTCACAGTTTTTTAAAAATCGTCTTTTCCACCATTTACCGGCGAACGTGTGCCTCATCATGCTGATGAAATTTTATTTTGCGTTGCGGCGTTAGTACACGCTTGTTCGTTACGCTTTACAAGGTCAGTTGTTTTCATAGGGTATTTGTACGTGGCAGAATGCTATAGAAAGTAAGCAATACTAAAAGTACATTGCGGATACCCTTGCGTTACCGCTTACAGTGTGTAAAAAAACTTTAGTTCCAACATGAATGTATGTTAATGGAGTAGGGGATATTAGTTTTAACAAATACTATAAAAACTAACCTATATAACAATAACCTACTATAGACAATACTAACCTACTATAAACATACTAACCTACTATAAACAATAATACATTTAATAAGTCCCACTCGATCGTACCCTCTCAACTTACTTGAATTAATCCATCGAAATTTTATTTGCAACTGGACTGATAGTCAAAATTTAGCAAATACTTCAACGATTATATCAGTATATCTATGGAACAAGCTACTTAAGAAAGCTTCTTCCATAACATAAAAATCCGCCTAACTATGCTCTGGCCGAAGCATATCTAATTCCTTTACTTGTGAGCAGACTGCCCGCTCGTGCTTTTATCTTCCTCAACGATCTTTTGAACCCTAATGAGAAAGTTAAATAATTACTTGTTTCATGACGAAATGCAACAATTCAAAATAAGGAATTTGTCTGCCAATAGATTAGCTTCTCAAGAGATGCACTTAAAAATTGATAAGAATCTATGAAATTCAAAATTCCGAGGGAGAATGCTATGTATTTTTCCATAGTACTGGGAATGCAATTAATTTTCTTATTTTTGATCATACCGATTCCTTGCATAATAAGATGTCTGTCCTTTAGGTTATGAAATATAACTGGAATCTTATTTGGGCGCTTAAAATTGAGATTACACACATTATGACCGGCTCCTCGAGAATCGCTAGGGGGAAGAAGACTATATCCATGTAATGAAAGTATGGAACTCATTCGACATAAAAAACCTAAGCCAATATCATAACTTGTACACAAACGTGCTTCTCTTAGCTGATGTGTTTCAGAAAACTATGTGTCAGATACTATGAAATTGCTCACTGTCATGTTTACACAGCTCCGGGACTAGCTTCATGCCTGAAGATGACAAAATCTAGGGTTGATAACCTACAATGTACCTTTTCCTGGAAAAAGGCATACGAGGGGAGACTTTCAGTGATATGCAAACAACAAGCATTTAGAATGAAAGACAAACTGGTTGCAAGTTTGCTTATTAAAGCTTCACTGTCATACAAACTTAGAGATAAATTCATTATATAGTTAAACTTCAGATGCATGTTTCTCCATAGAATCATAAACTCTCGATATCTATTCTCTGCATTTTCTCATACATCTCGCAAGATAATTAAAGTAACTTGCTTGAAAGAACACAATCACTGATTCATCTTCCCTATGTGTATATTTACTTTCTAATAATCCATACTTTAACGACCAAAGTAGATAAATCGCAAACATCATCTGAGTCAGATTATTATTTTTTCTGACCAATAACCACGATAATATACAGTTTCGGTGGTGATCTCGATGCAAAAATGGGGCATGGGGGGCGATCTTTCTCACTGTAGCAATATATCCGTGCACTTTGCTAAAAAATATACCTGGTTCATGCATTTCCCATAGACAATAAAGATTTCAATTAAAAAGTCATTAAAACCGTGAATTGGATTGATCTCATTGATAAAAAATATGTGAAACGTAATGTACTGAACTTAAGGGATGAAAACATAGTGTAATAATACAGACAGGGATTGCCTTCCTCACTTGTTTTTATCTATATATTATATAAATTGAGAAACCTCGATGTTTGAGAAATGATTCATTTAACTACCAAAGATGAAGAGACCTCTGTAAAGTTTAATTCTCCACACAATCATCTGAGTTAATTCTGCCATCAGTAAAACGTGGTCCTCGGTATGGGTGAGATACCGAACACTTGTTTACAAAATGCACGTGGTAGGACTTAATGAAGGTCGAATTCACAAAATATGGGACTCTGTAATTATTTTTGAGGATTGCTTCAGCCATTCTGAGAGGATTCCACCGAAAGTTTAGTTGGAACTTGACAAATTTCAGATGAAGGTAGAAATCAAGGGACTTATCGGGAGTTTGTGATCGCTGAGGGGGGAGTTTAATAGAGGGGGCAGAACTTTTGATAAGAGGTTTTTTAATGAGGGGGAAGGTAGTTTTGATAAGTGTTTAATTAATAAGGAATAAAAATAAATACATGGAATATACAACTTCCCCGTTAAAGTATAAAAATATTTGGGAGTTGATTTATAAGACCTAGAAATCTCGTGTTCATTTACGAGAGGAGTTTTTTAATAAGGGGGAGGGATTTTTGATAAGGGTTTTTTTAATTAGGGGGTGCGTATTAATAAAAGGTGGACGTGAATTTTGATAAGGAGGCGGAACTTTTGATAAGGGGATTTTTTAATGAGAGGGAGTCAAAAATTCGAAAAATTATGACCAAAATTCAGGGCTTTTCTAAATATAGTACTCATAATATACACTAGAGGGCGCCACGGTTTTTTCAATAAAGGGGAAGGAATTTTTAATAAGGAGGATGATTTTTAATACAGGGGGATTAATTATGAAATATTAATTATGGATTATGAACATTAATAAGGGGCGGTGACGTCATATCACGTGACTGGAAGGGGCAGGGCCGGTGACGTCATAGGGGGAAAGCACGGGGGTAAAAGTTCCCCGGTTGGCACGTCACTACTAATGCTAACTGCTTCTGCCTCAGCTCAGTCGTTGGTCATCGCCATCCAGCGAGCACGTTAGGCATCGGAACCGCACAGTGTCTGCTCAGTAGTACGTTTGCAACTCATATTTTTAACTGTGTGGAGTGAATTTAATAATAATAAACATTATGTTAAGCCCAGCACCAGTATGAGCAAGAAAAGGTCAGTTGAAGAAGAAAACAGAAATTTTCAAGAGAAATATTTTTTTATTCAAGCCAAGAAAAATATTATACCTCATATGTAAGAACTCTATTGCAGTTTGCAAGGAGTACAATTTAAAAGGCACTATGACAGAAATAACAAAGTAACTATGACCAATATGTTGCGATATTTCCTGAAAACCATTTGTTAGAATTGAAGTCGATTCTTCAAAAACAACAAAGCATATTTACTAAACCTGTTGAAGACAATAACAGCTGCTGTAAAAACTAATTATTTATTATCACATTTAATTGCAAGCAAGTTCAAACCCTTTACTGAAGGAGAATTTATTAGCGAATGCTCAATTAAAGCAATGGAAGTGTTCTCCTAAGAACAATTAAAAACATTTAAAAGTGTAATTAAATCGAAAACACTGTGGCTAGCAGAATCAATGAAATAGCCGAGATTTTGGGGAATCAGTTAAATTCAGAAATATCAACATTTGAGGCCTACTCTATTGCAGTCGACGAAAATACAGACATTCGAGATATCTCTCAGCTGGCGGTTTTTATTCACGCATGTAATGTGAACCTAAAAATGAGTGAAGAGCTTCTGGAAATTATTCCTATGCATGATACAACCACTGGAACTGATATTTTTGGTGCACTCATGAAAGTTCTTAATAAATATAAGTTACCATTGGAAAAGTTGGTTTGTCTTGCAACTGAGGGTGCACCTGCCATGACGGGTATTACTAAGGGAGTTGTTGCAAAACTAAAGGAAACATGCAATGAACGTGCTAATAATTATTTTGAACATTTTCGTTGCATTATTCACCTGCAAGCTTTGTGTTCCAAAGTTTTAAATATCGGACATGTGCTAAAAAAAGTCGCTAAAATTGTAAATTTTATTCGAGCACGTGGACTTAATCATGGCCAATTTGCTTCATTTCTTGAATACATAGGAAGTGAATACACTGATCTATCCTATTATACGGAAGTTCGATGGCTTTCGAGTCACAAAGTCTTAAAACGATTCTTTGAACTGCTGGACGAAATCGTAATTTTCTTGAAAACAAAAATTTTTTAATGCGCTGAGTTAAAAAATGGACAGTGGATAAAAGACCTGGCTTTCTCTGTTGACATTACAAGCCATCTTAGTCAATTTAATCTTAAGTTTCAAAGAAAAAATCACATTGTTATCACGCTATTTGATAATATTAGCATTTTTAAACAAAAATTATTATTTTGGCGAAAGCAAATAGAAAAAGAAAATTTGTCTGATTTTAAAAATTGCCAATCTCTGTTGCTAAAATCACCTGAATTAAAATTTGCAGAATATACTCATTAAATTAACTTGTTAGAAACGGAGTTTGATAGAAGGTTTTCTGATTTCGTCTTTTTACTTCGCTTCTGTTCATTGATATTGAAATTGTTCATGATAACTTGCAAATGGTATTAATTGAAATCCAATGTGACTCTTTGTTGAAGAAAAAATATACCTAAGTTGGAATTCCAGAATTTTACCCTTAGTTACCTGCGGATCGGTTTCCCAAAGTCTTGTCACGCGTATACAGGCTATGTTCGGGAGCACAGGCGAGCAACTATTTTCTTTAGTGATAAATAACAAAACCCCAGAAAGGTCAAGATTAACTGGTCAGCATCTATCGTTAATTTTGAAAATTACGTCAGCTCAAGACATTCAACCAAATTATAATGATTTGCTTTGGGAAAACGGTGGCAAGTTCCTAAAAAAAATATAATAATAAAAAAATGTGATTTTGTTGAAAATTTTTCATAATTTCTATTTTGTTGTTTTTTTATATAAATAATTGCTGTAAAATATAGTGTAAAATATTTTCCATTTGGGAAATAACGTCTCTTTTTCTCCTATTCTGTTTATATTTGTAATATTGAAAACATTGACCCTCGGCCTAATGCAAAATAGCTTATGTGGCCCGTAGTGCAAAACAAGTTTGACATGCCTGTTCTATGTAACAAGTTTAGCGATAATGCGCTATTAAAGCTGTAGGGCAATTTTAATATATTTTTGGAGTTGTTATATATTATTATTATATCAATTTTTTACGTTTACTGTTATATAAAGGTTATAGATAGCTTAACGTTTACTGTTGGGGTTCGCACTTGCTCTTCTCGTTGTTGATTGCTATTTGGGGAGATTACATTGCTTTTTGGTGGGTAAAAAAGACAGTAGCCCCACCCCGCCACAAAACAATGGAAACTCTTTAAATAGCATCAACATGAAAGCAGAAGAAACCCAGCGATATAATCCCCTACAACTGTCAAAAATCAGTGCTCGTGCGAATACCACACAGTTCGTTGAAATCGGTCAGCACACTAAGGAATATTGTAAATAAACAAACCAGTTAAGAAGAGCTACTGCGAACTAGAACGGTAAACGTTAGCTAGTAAATCTTAATTATTATACCGTATAAAGGTTATTGATATATAATTGATTGTGATATATAACAATTCATGGTCCTCGGACATTTAATAATAAATAATAAAAAACAGAGGTAAACTCCAATCATGCAAGCGGACTGTCTGTGAAACAGTGAACTTATAATACACGTGAATCAAATAACTAAAATGTTCTGTAATAAAAAACCGGAAAAGGAGACTGAAGACAAGGAACCTTCAACCCCACATCTCGGAACAACTCTGCCCTGAAGAAATAAATTTTGGCAATATTCGAAAATAGTGTCTGAAGGTATTTATAACCATGTATCTAACCAATGCAGGTGTATACCTTTAAACTGCCCTACAGCTTTAATAGTGCATTATCGCTAAACTTGTCTAAATATTAAGTGAAAATCTGCAAGATTATTCTGCTTATACAAATTATTTGTTTGAACAATTATTTCTATGTGGTAATATTCAAACCAAATATTTAAATACCTGAGAATATCCTCTTTCATGCTGAGTACTCTTTCGGGGAAAGTATCTCTTACTACCATAACCATTCTATTTTTGTTGCTGATAACATTGACCTAAAATCAAACGTAATACCATTTACTCAAGGAAAAAGCACAGGGTTAAACAAGAATCGCACATGGTAACACAGAATTACAAATTACACTGAATGAACAAATTATTATATACACACCGATAACGATATGCAAAGCAGAAATATCGCGTCCAGTCACGTAGGAACCAATGAAACTGGCAAATGCCTATAAATAGAGCATGTCTCTATGCAATGGAAACCATTGATGGAAAAGTAATCATGGGTAAAGGCAGCAACGTAAGTGAGTTTGATAATGGCCAGATAGTAAGCGCAATGAAGGCCAGCTGTTCAATCACCGCAACTGCTGAACTGTTAAGATTTTCACGTCACACCATCGCACGTGTAGACCAAGTCTACGTGAAATACTTCTAAACATCCAACTAGCGAGAGAAATGTGGATGTGAACGTGCAATCGACTTTCGAGGTGAGTGCAGACTGTCCCGAATCGCACAGCTACCATTGTGCAGATAATGTCAGAACTGAATGAGGGTGTATCCACAAGCTTATACACAAAGACTATCTGTCCTACCGTAGAAAAATAGTTTATGGCAGTCGACGTCCATATAGGGCCCCCTTGTTGACTGCAAGGTACCGAAAGATTAGGCTGATGTTTGCAAAGGCCTATCGCAATTGGAGTACAGAAGACTGGAAACACGTCATCTGGTCTGACGAATCAGGGTTTTAATTACATCACGTGAATGGGAGGGTGCATGTGTGGCATAAACCACACCAAGCGATGGACCCAGCTTGCCAGGTCATTTGCCAAGAAACCCTTCGATATCGACACTAGTGAAATTTCACTCCTCTTGTTATATTTATTTCAGTGGAAGAGGATTTAATAAAATATAAATTATTCTGCTATACTCCCCTCTAGAATATTACATTTGAGATGCAACTCGTTACTCTCAGTAATCTTTTACCCATTTCAGTTTTTAGGAGGAGAGTTTTGCGGAGGGGAAAGAAGATGGGAAAAATAAACCCTTACACTGCTTTAAGTTATAATAAGAGAAAACCATATACTGAATTCTGAGTTTCAGATAAACCCACAGAAAGAACTTTTCCAGAATGGACCATTTTAGTTTTGAGAGGAAGTAAATATATATTGTCATGTAGAAGTTGAAAAAATTATGCCTCTAGGCACTTATTGTCCTTTTTTTATGGCTTAGTTGGTTGACTGCTTACGGTTTTACTGCTCCTCAGCAACCGAAGCTATAAAGTGCCAAACGAATTGAAAAAGGAGGCAAAAGACGAAAAGCTAAGAGTAACAAAATAAGTCAGCAATATTTGAATCCGTATAAACAGTTATGTATTGATGATTGCAAAACAAAAGGGAACAATCCCCAATAAGACAAAATCTGAGAATATAAAAAGAAAACATGTAGGTAAAAGATTAAATGTCGTTATCATCATCATTAAGCAGCCCATGGGTTACGGAGGTCCAACCAGACCATGCAATTTAGATCTCCAAGCCTATCTGTCATGAGCTACATCTGCTTCATCTGGCCATCTCACTCCAATTCTGGGGCGGGGGTGGCTCAGTCGGTAGCGCGCCAGGCTCGTAGTCTTTAGTTCCCAGGTTCGAGTCCCAGCTGGGTCAGCGTTGAGATTTATCTCCGCAAAATTCCACGCGCTGCCCACGGTCAGTAGGGGACACCGATGGGCTTGGAAAGGCCGCCGCCCGTCGGATGTGACGTTAAGCCGTGGTCCCGTGTGCGGGAGAGCCATACCCTGTGCACGTTAAAGAACACGTTGGATGGCCTTGACGGGAGGCTACCATCTGTCTCACAACAGCTGTTCCAGTGGGTCCCCTCCCCCAACCTTCTCTGAGCCTTCGGGGTCCATGTGACCTGGCCATTTTGTCCATAGTGTGCAAAAAAGTGCCGCTCAGAGGTAAAACAACCCAACCCAACACTCCAATTCTAACAAAGTCCTGTTTAACCTGTACTGTACATAACCCTATTAGCTAATCTATTATTATCCATAACAAACGGGGTCTCTCTCTGCAGAATATTCTGCTCAAAGGAGGTTACCGACTCCTTTGCCTAGCTTCATTATTATTATTTACAAAGTGGAACCACGTAATGCCGAAGATACTGCGTAAGCATCTAGAATCAAAAACATTAAATTTCCTGTTATCTTGAAAATATCAAAAAGTTTAAAAACCAGAAACAAGTGGTAAAAAGGAATGATCGGATTAAAGGTCTCCAAGTATAAAGGGCTGGTCTGCAAATGATGAAAATGATGCAATCCGTTAAAATATCTTTATTACGTAGTTCACTTACTTCAAGTGTCAGCATCTGGTTACTTTCTTCCAGCTGTATCTTACAAGATACTAGAGAGCTTGGGTAGAGAATTTTTGTACATATTTATTATCATTTCCATATTATTTTGTATTTGACCAAAGAGGTCTAGGTAATGTAAGATGTGTTTAGTTCCAGTAGGCAATGTTAGTGTAGCCCTTGCTGGAATGTTAATCGATCTAGCAGGTCGGTGAGAGGGAGGCCCATATAACTTGTAGTGTCCTCTGACAGTTCACCATACCTGGGGATCAGTGATCTGCCACATGTCCGAGAGTTCGGAGTAGGGAAGGAGAGGGGGAAGAGTACACGCAATGACCAACAGTTAGAGCCCCAATGAGGAATGGGTGAGTAAGACGCAAAGAGTTTTGGTTTGAAAGCACCTACCGGAATAAATGGTATTTGGGCTCTTGGGAAACAGCTAAACTGGAATAGTAAGCTTTTATTGTAATGCATAGCAAATTAGTATGAATATGTATCCACCAGTCAATGCTAATGTGTAAATAAAGGATTATTTATTTTACGAAAGACTGGAGTCGAACATATTTATTAAGAGGAGCTCAGTATTAGTCCCTGCAATTGCCATAAATTCACAGAAATCATCAGAAAGACTCACCCTTTCGCATATTGCGAGCAAATTAGAATGTTAAGCACAAAGTGGTGCAGCCGACATTATGCAACGGAAGTGGAAGAAGGCTAGGAGGTGCCTGAAGAGTTCTACATCCATTGTGAGCTGACCAATATAAGGCTGATCCTGTCAATAGTGTTCCTGCTCTGTAAAGGTGGTAGACTGACGAAGTGGTTCGTTCCTGTTGTCTCATCTGATGTAAGTATCTCCTTACTACAGGGTTGAGCAGTTAGATATGGACAAGGCAAGTAAGAATTAAAATGCAGCTTAGGAGCGGTTGAGATAGGGCAAGGGAAGAGTTAAGGATAGCCTACACAGCTATTACCCTACACAATTTCGCTGCCATTTATTTATTTTTTTATACACCTAACAACCATGCTGATGTTATGTCTACACCAGGTACAATTAAAAACAATATAAAAAGTATAAAGAAAAACAAGAGAATATTTTAAATATTATACATATCAAACATATAAGTTGTCATTATTCAATGAAGTGTCATAGTTAATTAATTTAATAGTTTTATGCTTAATAGTAGAATTAATAAATAATAATTTAAAGTTTGAAAATAAAGATCTGAGTAATAATGATATATTTAATATGTGCATACATATTACACGTATTCACTAACAAAGTCAGGCTGTGACGGAACAAATTTCCGTTACAGAACGTTAGAGTAGAAAGATTGAATTTAATTACTGTAACCATGGAAACTGAAATCTGATTGGTCGAGTTTTCCCATTGTTGATGGGAAATCCGGTTATATCCTGTTAAACAAAGAAGTCGCGAGCAGGAAGTTAATAAGAAAGTTGTAGTTTGCATTTCTGACGTCAACTACTGGAAAATTCAACATATCTTTTAAAATAAACTGATTTATTCCTATTTGAGATAAATGCTGAAAATAAATTTTACGTTCTTTGGTGTGAATGTGAACAGTTCAATAAAATATGTGAAATATACTGCTCACAAAAATTAGTGGATATTTCATCGCTTCATATTCGTGTTGAAATATCCCCTAATTTTTGTGAGCAGTATAGTTTCTTCACAGTTACAGTAAATACAATTTGCGCAATCTGATTTCTTTATCTTCTATAAGTAGCTGTTTAACTTTGCAGTACCAGTTCCCAATCTTAATATTTTGCAAAAATTCTTTCTAGACTTTTAAACTTTTATCAATGAACATACATTTTGATTAAGTTGATATCTAAAATGATGTTAAACAGAACTCTGAACTTTAAAATAATTGTTGAGCTGTATTATTTCTGATGACTTAAGATATTTTTTAATTTGTATATTATATATAGGAATATCAGTAGTGTCAGTTAAATTGATTGCATCTTTGGCATATGAGTCAGCTAAAACATTTCCTTCAATTCCACAGTTACTAGGTAGCCACTGAATATTAATAATTTTTTTCTTTTTTTTATAAAAACCATTACATAAATGTAATAATATCACAGATTGAACTGGGATATTTATTTTCCAAAATATTTTTTTATCGAATATAAAGCAGATCTGCAATCAGTCAAAATAACAAATTTATTTAAAATATACTGTTCTTGTATGCAAAGTAAGTTTTGCTACCATAACTAACCGCAGAAAAACCAAACTATTATACAGCCTATATTTAATCTTTAGGTGTTTAAGTCTATTTTTTCCCACTCTCCATAGATTCTTAAAAGTCGCAGGCACAATATCTTATTCTTCTATTTAGCTCACGCGTATATCACCAGTATCTGTTTCATAGCTCCCAAGATAATTAAATTAAGACACTTGCTCGAGAGTGCAGCCATTCAAAGCTAATGCACCACAACCTGTCTGACAAATTTCGATCATTTTAGTTTTTTCTCCGTTTATTACCAAACCTACTCTATTACCAGTCTCATGAACAGCCCTAATGAAAGAATTCGTCTCATCAACATCATTATCCAAAATTGCCAAATCATCTGCATAATTAAAATCGGAAATTTTCAGATCGCTGGATCGTTAAAGGCCAAAATCTTTTACTTGCAAAGAATTTCGCATAATATAATCAATAACCAAACTAAAGAGAAAAGGAGATAAAATGACCCCTTGTCTAACTCCATTAGCAACGTTAAACCAATCGCTACAAGCCTTATCAACTCTCACACACGAATCAATTATACTAACTAACTTGTCAAGAAATCCATATGATCTAGCGATGAACCACAAATTATATCGATCAACAGAGTGAAAAGCCTTTTTGTAATCTATAAAGTTAGTAACCACAGGCTTCTGAAACTCTAAACATTTCTCAAGAATTTTCCTAAGAGAAAATCCTACCACTTCATCACCCAGTTTCCAATCCTCACTGTTCATCACGCAGTTGTCCATCAACTTCAATTATTAACAATATTCTTAATTTCATTAAGAATGTTCATGCAAATAACTTACCTGGAAGAGAAAGTAAACTAATTCCCCTATAATTATCAAAGAACTGCGATCACCTTTTTTAAAAATCGGGACAATAAAAGCTTTAGTAAATTCCTTAGGAATAACATCTTTATCATAAAAAATATTCAAAATTTCAGTCAGCCATGTGACAACACAAGTGTTGTCCAACTCTAAGCATTTCAATGCCGGTTTCATCCTCCCCAGGAGATTTATGCAGTTTTAATTTAGAGATAGTCAAAGCGACTTCGGAATGTGATATATGGCCATTATTAAAGCCAGTAATGTATCTATCCTTATTACAAACAATGGTCGAAATAATCACATTGTTTAGAAGCCAAAATAGTCGAAATAATCACATTGTTTAGAACATCTCTGAAATACTCAGCCCACCTAGTCATCAGAGAATCCTTACTTTCAACCACCTTACCACCTTTATCCCACAATCCCTGTGTAGTTGTCTTCCCACACAAAACTTTAATGATCTGGTACAACCCTTTACTGTTATGCGGTCTAACTGTTTCCTCTGTTTTATCAGCCACTCTATCAAGCCAAAGATTCTTATCAGCTGTTAACTGATCCTTTACATGTTTATTACGCTCGTTGTAATGCCTTCTGTTAGGACTAGTAGGGGGATATTCATATTAATCCTGCACTTCCTTCTTTCAGAAATACGTTCCTTAGCCTTATCACTCAAATGATTTTGTTTCTTCTGTTCCCTTTTATCCAAAAGAGTACAGTTGGTTTCAAGAAAAGCCTGTTTAAACTGATCCCATTCTTTCTCGACTTCACCAGTAAGCAAACTATGATTGCCATAATGACTATCGTGGTTTGGATTTTATATCTGGATTGCATATACTTTTGCTATATCTGTATTTTTCAGATATTCCGTATTAAAGGTAATTTTCTTAACCTTAGCACAACATTTCTTAAGTTTCAGTTGCACGACAATTTTGTTCAGGTAATGGTCAGCCCCAATTTCGGCTCCCTTGTAAGATCTGGTATTCCTAACCAAATTAGCCCATTTGCTGTTAATTAAAATAAAATGTATTATATTCCTGTGCAACCCATCAAGTGAAACTCATGTGAAGTGAAACTCACATAAATGTACTGATGCTAATTATTAGTAGCATGTGTTAATTATTCGCAAACTAATAGGTTTACTTTCCTGTAAAAGACGTTCCCCGTTGTCATTAGAACTACTAATGCCAAATGAATTAAAACTCCTGCCCAAAGGTCAGAGTCAGTACCAACTTTAGAAGTGAAGTCACCTAGCACAAGAGAAATATCTCCTTTCTTCACATAATTCAAAATATCCTGTAGGTTTCTGTAAATCATATATTTTTCGTTCTCTTCAGAGTCCTCTATGGGTCCTCTAATTCAAATTTCTAATCAAAGTCCTCTATCCAATTTTTATTTTAATTTTTCGATAAAAATTTTCATTAATGCAATAACATTCTAGAAGAACATGACTGAAGAACATGACATGTTGTTATCCTAGAAGAACATGTTTGCTGATAAGCAAACCTACACCTTGGAGATGCTTTCCATCCTCGTTCCCTGAAAAGAAAAATTTGAAGTTATTTTTAAATATCTCACCTTTACCTGTCCATCTGGTCTCTTGCAAGCCTAAAATATCTAGTTATAACGCTGGAATTCCTGCGTGAGGACATCCAGAGAATAATCTCTATGTAACGTTCTCACGTTCCACGAACCTGCAGAGAGAAAACGAGTAGTAAGATTTTAAAGAAACAGGATTTATTGAGAGAGGTAGGGTCAACAATATCAAACAGTCCCTGATCGCAGGCATGGGGCAAAGACTTGTTCCCCACCGCTAAAGGCTAAATACACCCATGCTGGTATGAACTTAAGGCAGTATCTTTTCAAGAGTCATATCACCTGTCTGAGACACACTAGTTTAAGATAGGAGATGCCCAACTAGCTAAGTGAGTATTGAGGTACCTGCAATGGACTCTGATCAGGATTATCCATCAGATGATGTATGGTATCCTGTGCCTCTATTCGACTAGAGTTAGCAATCCATAAGGAAACAGAAAACACAGCGGCAGATTCTCCATCAACAGACGCCCACCAGTGCAGCAAGTCCAGGATCCATAATACCGAATGTTTATACAAAAAAAGCTGTAATAATGGAGCGATCCACCACTTACTCTCCTAAGTACTCAATGGAACTGACAGATAATCGAAAAACAATTAAAAAAATAGTAATCCAATAATTACAAGTTATGATGTAAAATCAATGTACATAAATATTCTCAAGAAAGAAGTAGAAGAGGAGAAAAAAATGGAAAATTATTCGTTTTAGATGTGGAGGAAATTTTAGAACTATATAGGTTTACAATTTTGAATAATTTTTCCTGTTTCGAAACAAATGTTAGATGCAAAATGTGTTTCTAGGTTAAACCAGGACGACCTAGATAAAGTTTCTAGATTACCTCCGTCCTTTATGCAGCGAAGTAACCAATTCCCTTTCTAAAACTTAAAATCATGGACTGTCTGTGGGATCATCACTAGCTCCATATTCATCTATTCTTCACGTACCTCGTTAGAAAAAGAATTTCTTAAGTCAATCATAACTAAAAATTCTTAAAAATAACTATCTTCCTATATGCTCCCTAAAAAGTAGACATTTAAATCTAAAACATATCGATGGTACAATGAGTCAATGAATTCGTGTTCACTTCATAGAAAGATAGGGTGCCGATTTACTTACTGCACAACATTATCGTTGCCCTAACTTCCTTTGAAATGAATAGGAATTCAGTGAGTGATTGCACCATCGACATGTTTGAGGTTTATTTTATACTTTGCACGGCGTATATAAGATGATAGTATTTTTAAATTTTTAAATTTATTCATATATTTTTCATTTTCACTAAAAACTCTTATCTTCAAAACCTTTCACTATATATATAAATAACTCGTAACATTGACCACATTTTTCCTCCCTCTTTCTTCGGGGGGGGGGGGGGAGGGGTCATGTGTGAGGTAGTCCATGACACTGAAGACGCCACAGCCTTTAATTTCATATAAGATTCATAAAAGTCGACTCAGGAGAAATCTTCGTTCTCTTTTGGGACAAGGGATAATGATTGGGGCATAATTCTAAGTACTTTACGACGGTTCTCATATAAGCTTTCATTTGACACTGAACACGTAACTGTAGGCCAGAAGATGTAGTAAAAGAACGACTTTCCAATTTCCTCTTTTTTAAGGGGGGGGGGGGTCAAGAAAAGGGGTATATTTTTATTGTCCGAAATATTTCCCACATTACAAGCTTTAATTTGACGCACAACTTGTTACGTTCGGTCCTTTTATTCGAAAGATATAATAGAACAATTATTCGGATAATTTTGCCATTTGGGGGGGAGGGAAAGAAGGCATGGGGGAATGTGACTCCCCATTCACAAGCTTTCACCTGACGAATAGAAATTCACTTTTTTTCCCCTTGTTTTAGAGGCGGAAAGAAATCGAGAGGAGGGGAGTTTATTCACAAAGTTTTCATTTGATATGCAAAGGGTTACGTTTGATCCTCGCTTTCCAACAGTTCAGTAAATCCGCAAACTGACAAACCGACAAATGACGAGTGAAAAGCAATAGGAAGATAGGTGAAAAAGGAGCAAAACACATTTTGTTAAGAAATTCAGGAAAAGGACTGCTAATATAGTCAACACATGGCGCCATGATCAATATTACAAGGTACTCTTTTGCACAAAGCCTGGATTTTGTGATGCCGAAAGGACAACTTTCCAATAAAATTGCGACACCCTCTGACAACGATCCCTATCAGGAATAGAAATTATAAGATATTTTGTTCCAAAGAAAGTGATTCCTTAAGTACACAATCGTATCAGAATAATATGACCACTAATATATGCATGGTAGGTGGTCATATTATTCTGATACGACTAAGTATATTCCATAAGAAATTTTTTTTATTTAATTAATGTTTTGCAATAATTGCCGTCCCATGACCGAATGGTTAGCGCGCTTGACTACTGATCTAAGGGGCCTGGTTTTGAGCCTGTGTAAGGCATGGATGTTTGTGTTGTTTTTCTGCTGAGGTCTTGTCATCCTCACAGACTTTCTACTATGGCATATAAACTGGCAGGCCCCTGTCAGACCTCTATGGTACGCAGCTGCTTAAAGGGATTTTTATTACTTTTCTATTGAAATAATGATGGATAGCATTAGTATTCGTAGGAGAGTGGATTGGTGACAGTCATATTTTCGGCAGAAATAAATGTACAAAATTTTAATATATTACATTTTAATTAATGAAGAAAGAAATTAACGATTAAGAACAAAAATCAAAAAGTAAAAAAACAATGCTACGTTCAACAACGTAGCATTGTTTTTTCACCACTCACCAATACTTCCGTTGACTGCATCAAAGCTGCACTTCGTAAATTCGGGTTATCACTTGTTATGACCTTTAAATGCAAAGGTAGCTCCTCTGGTGAAACATCCTCCAGCGATTTACTGTTGCTGATAAATCCCGTAGAGGGATCGATCTTAAATCTCTTGTGTGGATCGGAATTGGGAACAATCTCATAGGTCAGCCTACTATTTGATCCCGAATCCCTGTCTCTAGCCTACAGGAAGTAGAAATTTACACTTATATATGTAATATCCATGCAAAAAAATGTATAACACACGACATTTAAAGCATACACTTAGAAGATCAATATAGATTTATTTGAACGAAACGAAAAAAAACACCTTTTTTTTTTTCATAAATAAAATTATCCGTTAACGAAAAAATTAAACAGAATTGCATACATGAATCCAGAATCTTGCAAACATGTGAAATGATCTAATGGCAGGTCAGCTAATCAAGATCTCAGTTTACAAGTGCTATTAAGATAACCTTATGAAGCACCAACCACGAAGCTTTACGCATCGATCAGGGAGCACAGGATAGATCCATTGTCAAAAGTTCGCATACCACCTGTTAAATAAATTTTTCTCCCAATTGAAATTTCATCTATCAGTGACTGTTGAATTTCTGGAATAATTTTAATTTAACTAATAATTTGACTGAAAAATATTAGTTTCGCCGTGAATATGACCTGAATCTCTCCCACACCCTTGCTAGGTGTTCTGAACAAGAACCTATCAACAGTTAGTAGTAAAGAATATTTCATGAGTTCATGTCCTGTAGACATGGAACTCATGAAATAATAAGCGAAAAAAATTGGTTTTGCCATGAGTGGGATCCGAACCCACGTCTCCAGGAAACATTTTCAGCTTATTATTTCATGAGTTCCATGTCTACAGGACATATCCAGTGGTTCTTTACCACTGATTTACTGATTTAACGCCATGAGCGTGAGTGACAAATATTAATTCCATCATCTATGAGACAACAGAGTTGTCCACTTCCTGGATAGATGGCACCACTATGCGAATCAAATAAAATTATCCGGAAAGTTCATAACGTCACACAAGCTGAGAAAAGGTTAGCCATTGGTGGTGTAATGGTAGCATAACAGGCACGTTTCCTTGAGACGTGAGTCAACAGTTAATTCCTTTATCAGTTGAATGAGACAATAAATCTTTCGTTTTTGGCGCTTGTGCCGCCATCTATGATCAGGAATGGCATTACCAGAAATGATGTAAATTAGTCACTCAAGCTAATATCGTTATTTAATGCATTTTTGGTTCTGCTTATTAAACAGATAAAAAGAACTTTGGGGTATGTGCATAAAACTAGAATGATTTGAAGGACACGTCCGAATACTCACCACCACCTGCAAAAAGCTGGTCCCAACCGACGAGTCATAAGGCAGTGCCGACAGGTAGCGTTGTCCGACAAGATGTGAATAACGTGGTGGAAACACGAATTCTGGCCTGTTGTCATTCACGTCAACCACATTAACAACAACATCTGTAGTTAGACGCGAAGAACCTGGAAAATATCAAGGATTTCTATAAGACTTGATTAAATATTTAAAAAAAGAACCTGTGATATATTATATATGCCACTATTAATGATTTACAACGATTTGTAAGAAAGAAAAACAATGATAAATCTCTAATTTTATTACAGTTTAACATTCATCATTACAGAAAGATTGTGCACAAGACCCAAGCTTGCTTTTCCTACATCAAAAGCTCCTACATCAAATTTCTGTGCCCTCACATTATTATGACTTTTTTTTAGCCTCATTCTGTTCTTGCATTTTCGGTTTCAGCCTCTACATTTAATCCTGCCTTCCGGAACTTACAAAAAATGCTACAAAAATTCATGCAGATCATTTAATCTTGAGATTTGCTAAACACAAGTGTTTATTCCAACTATTTATAACACATTCACTAAAAAGAAGTGTTTACAAATTATTCTACAAAATTTGATATTTTACTATGAAGAAAATCCCTTTCTGTTTTCATTTAATCATTCCCAAATTATTATTTTTCATATTTTTACTATGAGTAAACAATGGTAATAACGAATTTTAAATTATTTGAGACATAACATTAACACTTGTACAGACATCTCCATCACTCCCCACTCAAGTCTACCCTACTCTTTTCATCATCTCTTTCATACATACCTACATACATACATACATATATACATACATGCAAGCCAATCTCCTCATGCAGCCAAGTGCTATGGTGGTCCAACCAGACTGTGCAATTTTACTCTCAAGACATGTCTGTTCTGAGCTACAGCTGCTACATTTGGCGATTGTAGGCCAATTCTATCCAGGTCCTGTTTGACATTGTCTGCCCATTGCATCCTAGATCTCCCCCTTTTTCTGAAATCCTTAACCACACTCTTCATAATCCTGTTTCTCAATCCGCAGTTATGCATACGGGCGACATGGCCAAACCATTGCAGAGAGACTGCAGATTCTCATGGATAAAGCGCAGAGTGAGACTCTGCGCAATATGCTGCTCAGGGGAGGTTGATGACTCCTTCTTCTAACCTCATCATTACTTAGAAAGTCAAACCACCTAATGTAAGCATCTAGTGTAAGCATATAGAATCAAAGGCATCAAGTTTATTATTATCCTGCTTACAAAGCGTCCGTGTTTCCTTACCGTAACTAACATTAGAAAGAACCAAACTCTTATACAGCCTAAATTTAATCTTTAGGTGTACACGCCTATTTTTCCTCACTCTCCATAGATTCTTAAAAGTCCCAGTGGCAATCCCTATTTTTCTATTTTTCTCATGCCACACATCACTAGTATCTGTTACATAGCTCCCAAGATAATTAAACTGAGACATTTGTTCAAGAGTGCAGCCATACAAAACAGCTGCGTGAAAAAATTTCATCACTTTAGATTTTTCTCTGTTTATCACCAAACCTACTGTATTACTAGTCTCATCAACAGCCTTAATGGAAGAATTCATCTCATAAACTTCATTAGCCAACAGGGTCAAATCATCCGCATAATCTAAATTAGAAATTTTAAAATCTCTTGACCATTTAAGGCCAAATCTTTCTCTTGCAAAGAATTTTGCATAACATAATCAATAACCAAACTAAAGAGAAAAGGAGACAAAATGCACCCTTGTCTTACTCCAATAGCTACTATAGCAATCGCTGCAAGACGATTGTAACTATCACACACGACTCAGTGTTATTATAATAAATAATAATAAATACCCCCTCAAGCAGCTGCTTGCCACAGAGGTCAGACAGGAGCCTGTCAGTTTATATGCCACAGTAGGAGATCTGAGAGGATGGCAGGACCTCAGCAGAAAAACGACACACACACATTCATGCCTAATCCGGGCTCGAACCCAGGTCCCTTAAATCAGTAGCCAAGCGTGCTAACCACTCGGCCATGGGACGGCAGTGTTATTATGGAGAGCTTTTATTACACTAATAAACTTATCAGATATACCATATGATCTAACAATCAATCACAAATTATGTCGATCAACAGAGTCAAAAGCCTTTTTCGAAATCTATCAAGCTAGTAACCATAGGTTTCTGAAACTCTGAACATTTCTCAAGAATCTCCCTAAAATATTTCATCAATACATCCCCTACCACTTCCCCATTGCCAATGGAACAACCAATGCCGAAAAGACCTAAAACTCCTGCCCAAAGATTAGAGTCAGTACCAACTTTAGAATTGAAGTCACCTAGCACAAGAGAAATATCTCCTTTCTTCACATAATTCAAAATATTCAGAAGCTGGCTGTAAAACGTATCCTTCTCGTTCTCCTCAGAGTCCTCTGTGGGGGCATAACAACAGATGACATTCAAGTCTTCAATTTTTGTTTTAAAATTTGCTCTAAGGAATTTTTCATTAATGCAGTCATATCCTAGAAGAGCATCACTGGCTTGTCCGCTGAAAAGCAAACCTACACCTTGGAGATGCTTTCCATCCTCCCTTCCTGAAAAGAGAAATTTAAAATGATTTTTAAGTATCTCACCTTTACCTGTCCATCTGGTCTCTTGCAAGCCTAGAATATCTAGGTTATAACACTGGAATTTGGAATTCCTGCGTGAGAACATCAAGAGAATAATCTCTATATAACGTCCTCGCGTTCCACATACCTGCAGAAAGAAAAATGATTAGCAGGAGGTTTAGAGAAACTAGGATTATTGAGATATATAGGACCAAAAACATCAAACAGACCCCTGATCGCAGGCATGGGCAAAGCCTCCTCCGCTAAAGGTTGAAATCACTGATGCTGGTAGGAACTTCAGGCACCACCTTTTCAAGAGCCATATGACCTGCCTGAGACACATTATTCTAGTTTAGGATTGATGATGCCCAACTAGCTAATGGAGGGTTGAGGTTCTCCCGCTGCTAAAGGCTGAAGCCACCCATGCTGGTAAGAACTTCAGGCACCACCTTTTCGAGAGCCAAGTGACCTGCCTGAGACACATTATTCTAGTTTAGGATTGGTGATGCCAAACTAGCTAAGTGAGGGTTGAGGTTCCCCCACTGCTAAAGGCTGAAGCCACCCTTGCTGGTAGGAACCACCTTTTTAAGTGGACATTTTTAAGAGCCATAGACCTGTCTGAGTTACATTATTCCAGTTTAGGATTTATGATCCAAACTAGCTAAGTGAGGGTTCAAGTACCTGCGATGGAGTCTGATCAGGGTTATCCACCAGCTGACATACGGTATCCCGCCTTGCTCACTTAGGGCTGGCAACCCGCAAGAAAACAGAAAACACAGCGGCAGATTCTCCCTCAACAGAGGTCCACCAGTGCAGCAAGTCCAGAAACCATAATCTAGCTCAAATCCACAAACCAGTCCAGTCTAGTTGGTATAAATAGTCAGCACCAGGATCCTGTGAAGTTTGACTACTCCTCAGCAGGGTTGAAAAAAACAAAGAAAAAGTTGTCATAGATGAGCAGATCAGTAGACCACACTGAGCTGGCAGCCATACCTTCCGTTCCCTTCCAAAAGAGAATGTGTCTTTTGAAAGGTACTAACGGGCTGAACCACGAGAAGGCGGGGTAGGACATAAGGTGTTAGACCAGGTCAGTTCTGTGCATCATCACTGCGATTGGTACACAGCTCTCCTTATAGTTCATGCCTAGCTACCATTACATACTCCTATTATATCGACTTCTCCAATTAATAACAATCTACTTGACTTTTCCACACTTTTCCGGAATGTCTTGAAAATATTCCAAAGATTTTTACAAATCAAAATATTATTCATTTTAATCAATATATAGTGCCACTGGATACTGTCGATGACGAAAATATCTCGGGTCTTGGGCCGTTGGCTGAAGACTGAATAAGGCAGAGAAATTCAATTATTCAGAGCACACGCTTGTAACAGTCGGTAGACTGTTTAGGAGCAGTAGTTGTTGATTCAAATTATTCCTCCAATTCCTTCTTTAAGAAAAAGCTCCAAAGCCTTATAACTTAAGTAACTTGATCTCCTCTGTTCCTTTTAACAAAAACAGTGTATTACTTTCGAGAAAAGCTTGTTAACTAATCCCATTCCTTCCCAACTTCAGCGCTAAGCAAACCACGATTGTCGTAATGACTAAGACGGTTATCATGGTATGCTTTGGCTATATCTGGATCTTTCAGACTAGCAGTGTCAAAAGTAATTTTTGGTCTTAACAAAACATTTGTTAAGCTACAGCTGTAAGACACTTATGACCAGGTAAAGGTGAGACCCAGTTTTAGCTCCCCTATATGATCTAGTATTCCTAATTGAACTTCCTTTTTTTCTGTTAATTGATATTTAATGGATGACCATGAGCACCCCACAAGCTTTGCCATTTCGGAAATGCTGTCTGGCCATTACAATTTGGCCTTTGTGAAATTCTCTTAAGTCCGCTGCCTTTCCCATCTGATTGAAGAACGAGAATAACACTGATTAAGAGAACCTCAGTATCAGGTGTTATTTATGCCGTTTCATGACTTTCAGATGCGCCGTCGTTTACCTGCAGTTGCTTCGATTTGCAAAAAGACGAGTTGGTCATAATGTTTTGGCTTTTCGGTGTATGGCATTACAGGTTTGCAGTTCTTGACTCTTATGCAAATTATATATGATCACATTTGCATGTGCCCCGCCATTATCTACATGTACCATTTGTTGCTTTTTTCACTGATTGTTCAATATATTCAATTTTGTCAACTATGTTTGACTTTTGGACACCAATACATTTGGAACATACCAGCTTTGTTCACTATACATTAGAAATTAATAAATCCAGGATTCGAAAATTCAAAAATTAACAAAAATCTGGCACTTTTCGAAAAGTTCCCTTTATAAAATATCTCTAACCTTTTTCACTACAGAAAAGTAAACACACTATTTTACATCAAAATTCATGAATTCTTAACTCAAGTTTCAGGTTCTTACGGAGAGACATAGAGTTATTGTTTTTGAATAGCTCTCTGCATGGTTAGATTGGGATCGTTAATAACGTTATTTCGATACTTGGCTTCCTACTGCAGCAGACAACTTTCTGTTCACGTATTCACTCTGTGCAATGTGCAAACGTTCACCCTTCAGGTAGATTACTGTCATTTATTTCACTTCACTGAACATTTTAGGAGTAAACTTCCTTTGGCAAAGCCGCAGGATATCTGTAACTCAGTAGAACAGTATACTTCCCCACTATGGGGGAGAAAGGGTGGAGCCACAAGGGCTGACCTTGACCCCGGAGAGTCGGTAGATCTCCAGGCAGTCAAGAAGGAGGCTGTTGCGGAACCCAATTTACAATAGACTCACAAATTATGAATTTAGTACAGGTCTGGGAAAATATTTTAGCTGAAGGGCAGCACAGAAACTGAAATAGAACGCTGGCCACCAAAGAAATATGCATCAATGTTTTTGATTTATGCAAATAATAATGTGGTCACATGCTATTGCATCTTTACTCCCACATTTGCATGTGCCCACTGTTATCTGCACGTAACTTTTGTTGCTGTTTAGGCCTTTATATAGACTATTTTGTCAACTAGGTTTAACCTTTGGGCCCCAGTGTATTTGGCATAACCAATGCAGAAAAAACAACTGAGGTGAAACATAAACAACGAAATTTTATTAAACTTAATTATTTTAATGAGAATTCGCTTCGCCGAAGCTGTTCTCCAGAGGTTCCTTTTCTCTTATCGAAACTGAAAATATTTGTCGTCAGTACCTCGCGGGGCCGAATAAAATGAGGTGAGAGGTTGCAGTTTGCCAAGTCCTGATCTATTACAGTCATACAAGACAACCTAAATACGTAGTGTAACATCATTCTCCTTACAACGGTCAAGCTGTGAAACAAGTAGTACATTTTCCGAAGATAATGTGTTAATATTTTGTATCTTTATTCACTTATATATTAAATTTGCATTTTGAATTATTTATTCTCGTTTATGCTCGTGGGATCTCTGATTAAATTTTGAAATATACGGAATACAAAAAACTTTCTTTCGTCTTATTCCGAAATAGTTTGATTGGCTTCTGTATCCTTATGCTAATATGCAGCACTTACGAAAACCTGTAATTTTTTAAAATCCATTGGCGCGAGGTCCTGAGAGTGCCGGATTTTTTAGTCTTTCAGAAATAATTTATTTATTGAAAAATTAGACTAAAGACTAAATAAGCATCTTAAACAAATCTCTCTCTATCTTCAACAAAATTCTTGGAATATTTAATAGTAGCAATGTTAGCTAAATTAATCAGAAACGTTATTTCAAACACATTAATATGGGCCAAGTCCACTGAGCATAATTGTTCACCATTTACAATCTTCTACTAACGTTAGTTGTTTCAGAACAGCAAAGCAAGGGAATGTCTTTTCCACAAACGCTACGCGTGGTTATCGTTGAGCTTTACCTAATATCTCTTTCTTACATAGAATGAAATATATATTTTATGCAATCATTCCCAAAATTCTCTGTTTTGAATTTCAAGACCTCATACTCTTCGTAATTGCTCTCGAAATCTGCTGAAAAGAATTAAAGTATTTCCAGTCGAAGTGATGGCTCTTTCCAACGTCTTTCAGAATTTTAATTGTGTTTTGGACTTTGAATGAAACTTTATCTCTAATAGGCAGCATAACTTTTCAATCACCTAATACTTCGGTTAAGAAATGTAGTCACGCTTAATTTTTTTTGCCATTGAATACAGTTTTAAAATTAATCTCAGAGATGCAATCTAAAGCTAAACATAGCAATGTGTTCAAAGTTGGGGTTATAACATTCGACTCGTTTCTCTAGGCCTGGATAATGAGCATTGCCTACACAGTTTCATTAGTAGCAGTTTTTCATTTATATCTGAAAACAAACAAATGAAATAATAAACGATAAGTAATATTGATTACTATTTTAATTTAAAACAGAAAAGTGTGTTTTTCCACCCGCTCTTGATCTAAGTGTTCAACTAATTGTTGGCATTGGAAAATTGGTAACTTTACATTCCATCACCAAAACTCAACATATCTAGCATAAATACATCGCTTTCAATATTCGTTTTGAAATTTTGAGATTTTCAAATATCTCCACTCTTAGAGAGGTAATTATAGCTCTAGAGATATTTGGAAAGTGCATATCATAATATTTCATCAATAACACTTTTTTAATTTTTTTAATTAACAAAAAGTTCTGTCTACAGACCAGCATACAGACAGACGACAAAGAGAAACTCTTATCTCTTTTTCAAAGAAAACGAGATAATAATGAAATAAAATACCATAGGCGATATTTCACTAAATTATCGGTGAATCGTTTAAAATCGATCCTTATGTAAATGGAGTATCCAAGCCTGGTTGTACAAAAAAAAAATGAGGGTAGCAATCGCGCCGGAAAAAATAAAAGAGGGGGAAGGCAATTGACTGGATTGTGTTTCTGTATAACACTTTTCCTTCCGTTTCAGAGTTCTTTAAAAAAATTCTGAAAAATGTGTGAAATATGCAAAAATTAATTTTTTTGCCTCCATTACCCTTACTAGCATTCTGAAATATTTATTATTTTTCGTTCTCTGATCAGTACAAATAAATTTTATCATTATAGGTGACCCGCAAAGCTTAAAGCTTCTCTGCAAGATATAGAATATTTACATTTATAATTTGTTACAACAGTATGTTTGACCTTCTTTCATCTGATGCAACATTAATATTGTTTGACGTTGGTATATGATGAATGTAATATTGACATTAAAATGTTACATGTGTAGTATTTAACAAAGAAATTAATTACATTGACATAGAACATTTACAGTAAAATAAAATTTCTAATTCGAAAGCGAATTTTGTGATATATATATATAGGGTATTTCACATTTATAGTGTTTCTCGTTTAACAAAAATCTATTTTACGCTATAGAAATCTTTTCCAGCTAAAATACAATAAATCTCCGTTTTTTTTTTTACTTTGGTTACGTACAGTTTCTTTGAGTTGAGCAGTTGGTTATAGTGAATGTTTCGTTTGTTTCTTTCAATATATATTTTTAGAACATCTTTTAATTTAGGTTTCAATAAATTTAATTAATCAAATTTTTTAATTTTTATTTAATTTATTTAATTTAATTAATTTCTTCATTTTTTCATTTATTATATTTAATTTATTTCCGTTTAATTAATTAAAAATTAATTAAACAGAAATACGCTAAAATGGTTTAAGTCATATATTACAGAAAGAAAAAAATTGTAGACATAAAAAATACAAAAAGTTCACCCTTATTGCTTACTAAAGGAGTGCCTCAGGGCTCAGTTTTAGAACTTATTTTATTCCTGATTTATTTCAATGATTTCTTTTTTAATAACTTAAAAGGATATCCTATATCCTATGCTGATGATACTGCTATAGTATATAGAAGTAATAATTTTGAAGAATTGAAATCGACCATATCTCATAATTTAAAAAAAAATCAGTTACGGTTTCATCAAAATCATCTTTCATTAAATATCGAAAAATCGTATTCAATGTATTTCAGTCTCACTAACAAGAGTTATTTCAAAGATAAAATCATATATCATAGATTTACTTGTGATAATAATATTCTATGTACATGTGCAGAAATTAAACAAATTAAAACATACAAATATTTGGGGATTACTATTGATAACAATTTGAAGTGGAATAGTCATACAAATATAATTGCAAAACGATTAAGGTATTTCCTAATTAGAATATATCATCTAAAGAAAATTGTAGGTACTTCCTTTCTAATAACTCTTTATTATTCTTGGATTCAATCTTCTTTACAATACTGTTTAATTAGTTGGGGAGGAACATATCTTAATTATTTAAATAAAGTAATAACATTACGAAACAGAATTCTGAAGGTTATTATGAATAACACAATTACGAATTTAAAAAATACGACTATTGAAAATGAAATTTTGAATTTAAGACAATTATATATTTATAAAATCCTTATGCTTGTGTTTAAAAACCCAGATTTCTTAAAATTACAACATATAAAATAAATCTTAGAAATAGAGAACTTTATTATGTACCTTTTTCAAGAAAATAAATTATCCACAAACATTTCATGATTCTAGCTCCACAAAATTTTAATAAATTACCGAAAAATGTAAGGGAAGAAAGAAATGAAAATATATTTAAAATGAAAATTAAGCAAAGATTATTGCATATACACAATATTGAGTCTTTATTTCATTGTTAAGTTGCTTACCTCATTTCATGTCATTAATGAATAAATCTAAAATTACTAATTTTTCCACTCTTAAACCTTTAAATCTGTATTATAAATGCATATCGTTAAAAACTAATAATTTAATTTGACAACCTGTAAGAGCATAAAGCTCATTGGTTGTTCTTATATGGCTTCTATTTTATTGCATTTCGTTTCAAAATAAATATTTTAAATTACATGAATTTATTTATATCAGTTCAATTATTCATACCGAATTGTGGAATTTATTTTAACTCATTATGTTGTATAAACATTATTTATTTATTATTAAGTGTATTATATGTTTATATAGTCAATAAATATTATTATTATTATTAATAAAGTAAAAGAGTCTTCCTCCCTGGGGCAAAATCAAGGGAAAATTGGGGCTCAAACACCCTCCGAATTGTTTTTTAAAACATTTTATATATTTGCGCACTAAGGTATAGGAATAATTTTAAACTCCGCATGAAATCGTAAAACCACCTCGTAAACCCTTCCCCAGATAAAATTCTACTTACTCTACTGCTTATATTTATGACAAAATATGCAATGAATGGTTTACACCCTTTGCCATTAGACGAATTGTCTCCTTATACAAAAGGATCCTTCAGACAATCGGTTGTAGACGAATCATTCAATTTGATCAATCGTACCATTTTATGAATCGGTACTGGGCAAATCGTACCATTTGCCGAATCGTTACCATTGGGCCAATCGGGATTAGACAAATCGTTCGGGACCGGCGCAAATCACATCCGTACGAACCAACAAAACAATCCTAATTGGATTAGGTTGGCAGGACTGCCAAGTTCACACTTAAGTGCGTCTAAAATACTAATAAATTGGGATGCAGCTAGTTAATAAATGTGTTTATCAAATTTTATTAGTGACTAAAAACTAACAATTGTTTATCATTTAATTATAACTGCTTTCACCATGAAACTGTTTCCATCAGGTATTGAATATTTTTTAATTTAAAATAAATTTTTTTTAATTTCTTCAATAAGAAATATAGTCTTTGTTATGCTTCTAGCAGATCTCGTGACATCCACACGATAACCAACACCCGGACACGATTGTCGGTCAAGTACAGGCCGGCGGTGGCAGTGTGCATCTCTGGGGGATGTTTTCCTGGTATGACCTGGGATCGCTGGTACAGTAGCTCAAAAAAGTATCCGAACGCTATGGTTGATTACAGAATTCAAAAAAAATATCTGGCAATGATTTTTTTAGAAATTAATGATCTGGCAATCTTCGTGTACAGTATACGAAGGTTGCCAGACACTAATTTCTAAAAAAAGTCATTGCCAGTTGTTTTTTCTCAATTTTGTATACAACTATAGCGTTCGGATACTTTTTTGAGCGACTGTACTACTGGATGGGTCCTTGAGCGCCAATGGCTAGCTGTCTATCCTCGCTGACCACATGCATCCCTTCATGTTGGACATTTAACATGGTGGTGATGGTGTCTTCCAACAAGACAATGTGCCCTGCCATGTTGTTAAGGTGGTGCATGACTGGTTCCAGGAACATGACATCGATGCCTCCGTTCTCCTTTGGCCGGCGAAATCGCCTGACCTCAATCCCATAGAGGACTTGTGGGACCATTTGGATAGACAGATTCAGCGTGCGGACCCACAACCACGTCATCTCCGGAATCTCCGTTCTCTGTTGGAGTCAGAATGGGCACGTGTGCCATTGGCAAACTTCCAGGGTCTCATTGCGTCCATGCCACACCGTCTCGCTGCTGTCATTCGGAAAAGGGTAGTTATACCCATTATTAGGTAGGTGGCCATGTTATTCTGATACGGCTGTGTATATATATGCTGGAACTCCACGAAAAGGCACTGGGAGAAAACCGCCCTAGAAAAATTGACAGCAGAATTTTCTCGCCACGAACCATAGCTCAGCAGTCATCTTGCAAGTCATCGATGCCATCCGAAGTAGGACCTGTGTCAACTCTTCACTGTGCGCCGTGAAAAACGAACAGTACCGAACTCTTGTTTCACCACTGGGATTGGAGGATGCGAACCTGGTAGTCGTTGCTGCAGAGGCCTAGATTAGATCTCGAGTTATTCTCGCCATAGCCAAATGCATTGCTCAGGTCAGAAATGCCTTCTTATTTAATAGACACTCTCTGTCCCATCACCTTTTCTTAGCTTGCTATCTTAAGTAGTCTGTGTAATTCAGTTTTGGCCAAACGACTGCATAACATATGACCCTACCTCGCAAATCAGTAAATGGCCGAATTTGGGCTTTATCTGTATTGGCATCGCCAAGAGTGTAACCATCAAATTATCCTGTGTTAATTAGTGTAATAATTTGTATTGTCATATTTGTGTTCTGTGATGTGGATTACTTCCACAGCTCGCATGAACTTCAGTAAGACTGATCACTTTCAGCATGGTAATTGGAAAATTAGGTTTATGGTATTAAGTGGAAATATGATTGAATGATGCCATCCGATGTTCCACTATACAGGAGAGTACTACACCTGATGGATGGCACATGTCACATTCGAATGCTAATTTAAGCCTAAAAGGAAACTGACATTAATGCTGCGAATCAGCGGAGAAGGAACCTGTCGAAATGATCTACATTACACTTATAATATCTAATTCTGTCAGTTCATTCATATGTGGAATTTGGGATGTGTTTTGAATTTTGAGCACTGTCAAATATTTGTTGCCGATAGGTTTAGGTAGCGTTATGGTCTAAATTTATACTGTAACTCTGTGAATGAATTGTGCCGAAATTCCACCCGTTTTGGAAAGGGGAATTTCGAGTTGTTTTTTTTTTCTTAAAAGAATGATTTTCGCTACCTTAATATCAAATAGTTGGGACAAATGTCTCGTCGTTTAGGGGATGGTTGGGAGAGGGGACCTACTGGACAGCTGTTGGGAAAAGGATTGTTAGCCTCCCGTCAAAGCCATTCAGTGTGTTCTTGAACGTTTGTGGGGCATGGCTCTCCCACTCACCACGCCACGGCTTAACATCCCATCCGATGGACGGGGTCCTTTCCAAGCCCAACAGGGACCCCTATTCACTGTGGACAGGACGAGAAGTTTAGCAGAAAAAATCTCTACACTTGTCCAGCTGGGACCCGAACCTGGGAAATGCAGATTATGAGCCTGGCGCGCTATCAACTGAGCCACTCCGCGACATTTTCAATAGGAATTTTAACATTATGGCTACCACCCGGAACTTTAGCATTATCTATTATAGTGAAGACACAAATGCTCATGCGCAAAAATTCAACAGCGCTGAACACCAGGATAAAAGATCCCATAACCTTCTCCATCTGAGGATATCCAATAAGTGGCATGAGTCGCAAAGGACAACACAAAAATCACCAAAAGGTGAGCCCCATCATCATCATCATCATCATCATCATCATCATCATCATCATCATCATCATCATCATCATCATCATCAAGCAGCCATGGGCTATGGAGGTCCAACCAGACCGTGCAGTTTAATTCTCCAAGCATATCTGTCCTGAGCTACATCTGCTGCATCCGGCCATCATCATCATCATCCTCAAGCAGCCATGGGCTACGGAGGTTCAACCAGACCGTGCAATTTAGTTCTCCAAGCAAGTCTATCCTGAGCTACATCTACTGCATCTGGCCACTGCACACCAATTCTAACAAGGTCCTGTTTGACATTGTCTGCCCACCGCATCCTAGGTCTCCCCTTCTTTCTGAGGCCTTTAGGCACACTGTTCATAACCCTATTCGCCAATCTATAATTATTCATACGGGCAACATGGCCAAACCAACGGAGTCTCTCTCTGCACAATATGCTGCTTAAAGGAGGTTGCAAACTCCTTTTCCTAATCTCATCATTAGTTACAAAGTTGAACCACCTAATGCCCAAGAAACTGCGTAAGCATCTGGAATCAAAAGCATCTAGTTTCCTGTTATCTTGTTTACAAAGTGTCCAAGTTTCACTACCATAACTAACCCTAGAAAGAACCAAACTATTATACAGTCTAATTTTAGTCTTTAGGTGTATACGCCTATTTCTCCACACTCTCCATAGATTCTTAAAAGTCCCAGCAGCAATCCCTATTCGTCTGTTAATCTCATGCCGCACATCACCATTATCTGTTACATAGCTCCCAAGATAATTAAACTGTGACACCTGCTCAAGACTGCAACCATTCAGATTAACTGAATCACAGCCTGCCTGACCAATTTTCATCACTTTAGTTTTCTCTCTGTTTATAACCAAACCTACTCTACTACCAGTCTCATCAACGGCTCGAATGAAAGAGTTCATCTCATCAACATCATTTGCCAGAAGGGCTAAATCATCAGCATAATCTAAATCAGAAATTTTCCTATCTCCAGCCCATTTAAGGCCAAAATCTTTCCCTTGAAGTGAATTTCGCATAACATAATCAATAACCAAGCTAAAGAGAAAAGGAGACAAAATGCACCCTTGTCGAACACCAGAAGTAATGCTAAACCAATTGCTACAAGCCTTACCAACTCTCACACACGACTCAGTGTTATTATAGAGAGCTTTCATAATGTTAACTAACTTGTCTGGTATACCATATGATCTCACAATCAACCACAAATTATGACGATCAACAGAGTCGAAAGCCTTTTTGAAATCAACAAAGCTAGCAACCAAAGGTTTCTGAAACTCTAAACATTTCTCAAGAATCTGCCTAAGTGAAAATATCTGATCTACACATCCCCTACCACTTCTGAATCCACATTGCTCATCACGCAATTGCCTGTCAACCAGATTCTTAATTCTATTAAGCACAATCATGGAAAGAACTTTACCTGGAACAGAGAGTAGGCTGATACCCCTATAGTTATCACAAGAACTGCGATCACCTTTTTTGAAAATAGGGATAACAATAGCTCTGGTAAAATCCTTAGGAACCATGCCTTTATCATAAAAGAGATTCAGAATTTCAGTCATCCAAGTGGTAACCGAAACATTCCCAGCTCTAAGCATTTCCGTAGTAATTTCATCTACCCCTGGGGATTTATGAAGTTTAAGTTTAGAAACAGCCAAACTAACTTCAGATTGTGTTATAGGGCCAACATTAAAGCCACCAATGCATCTATCATCATTGCAAACAATGGGAGTAGAACTAACTACATTGTTTAGAACATCACTGAAATGCTCAGCCCACCTAGCCATGACAGAATCCTCCCCTTCTATAACCTTACCTTGTTTATCCTTCAATCCTTGTATGCCTGTCCGTTTTCTACCACACAAAACATTAACTATCTGGTACAGCTCTCTGCTGTTGTGCTGTCTAACTGCTTCCTCGGCTTTGTCAGCCAAACCATCAAGCCAAAAATTTTTATCAGCAGCTAACTGATCCTTTACAAGTTTATTAAGGTCTCTGTAATGCTTTCTATTAGGACTAGTAGGGTATTGATTAAGGGCATTCCTGCAGTTCTTTCTTTCCGAAATAAGCTCAAGTACACCAATTCTAACAAGGTCCTGTTTGACATTGTCTGCCCACCGCATCCTAGGTTTACCCCTCTTTCTGAGGCCTTTAGGCACACTGTTCATAACCTTATTCGCCAATCTATAATTATCCATACGGACAACATGGCCAAACCAGCGGAGTCTCTCTCTGCACAATATGCTGCTTAAAGGAGGTTGCAAACTCCTTTGCCTAACCTCATCATTAGTTACAAAGTTGAACCACCTAATACCCAAGATACTGCGTAAGCATCTAAAATCAAAAGCATCTGCCCCAAGGTGCAGGAAAACAGTGATAAATATGGTAGATCAGGGTACTAGCCCAAAACGTGTTCCTGATCGAAACCAATGGTCTAGCCCTCTTGAATCTGCTCATAGGATCATGATCATACTTTAAAATGTTAGTAATGAAATCGTGAGGATTCGTGTCCACAGCTTCTAAGAATTTCTTAGAGATCTGCTTTATGCAGGGTGATTCAGAATTCATCATCAATATTTAGTGGGGAGGAAGGGAATAAGAAAAGAAAGAGATTTCACATAGGAAAGTATGGGGGCAGACGAACGCATGGTGGTGTAGAGGGCGCTGTGTGTACACACCTCTCATGCAGAAGCACAGCTGTTTGACGCGTGCAGTCAGTTGTCATTCGACAAGGTGAATTTGCAGAAGTAACATGAACCGGTATACGTGGAATGAATGTGCAGATATGCATGTAACTTACGGTGCGGCAGGAGAAAGATGTCTTCGAGCCAGGCAATTGTATGCAGCGCGCTTCCCAAACCGCCGTGTGCCACAGCATCAAATGTTTTCACGTATTCATCGCCAACTGCGTGAAACAGGATCGTTTGCTGCTAGTAATGTTAATCGAGGGAGGCGCAGATCAGCACGGACAGTAGCAGTAGAGGAAGCTGTCCTACAGAAAATCGAGGAACAACCTGGTGCTAGCACACGAGGTATGGCTAGGCAGTTTGGAATTTCGCAAGCAACAGCGTGGCGGATATTACACGATGAAGAGTTACATCCGTTTCATCTGCAAAGAGTGCAATTATTGGCAGCAGACGACCATCCCAAGCGTGTTATTTTTTGTCAGTGGTTCATGCAGAGAACAGCCGTTGATCCCAATTTCCCAACGTATATTCTTTTCACCGATGAGGCGTTGTTCACTCGAGAGGGTGTCTTCAACACACACAATTGGCATGTGTGGGCTCATCAGAACCCACACGGTACAAGACCTGGAGCTGCGCAACAACGTTTTGCTGTCAATGTGTGGACTGGGATTGTCAGTGACTGTTTATTGGGCCCGTATTTACTACCATCCCGTTTGGACGGTGCCAAGTACCTAACATTTCTTCAGACTGTGTTACCAGATCTTCTGAACGAGGTTCCTGATGGTAGTCTCCGGCGAATGTGGTTCCAGCATGACGGCGCTCCTGCACATTTCGCAAATGCTGTGCGTGCTTACCTACGCAGACAGTTTGGTGGTCAATGGATTGGCCGCGGTGGACCGGTTTCTTGGCCACCACGTTCACCGGATTTATCTCCAATCGATTTCTTTGTATGGGGTGCTATGAAAAACATGGTGTACGAGACCCCTGTTGATAGTGCTATGGATCTTGTAGCACGCATATCAGTTGCTGCCTCAAACATCCGGGAAATGCCAGGCATCTTCCACAGGGTCCGGCTGTCCATGCAACGCCGTTGTGAGTCATGCATTCTAGCACATGGTTAGCAGTTCGAGCACCTCTTGTAAGTCTGTACAACCAATGCAAAGAAATGTTACATGTAAGATAATAAATGTTTTTCCCTTACCACTTCCTTCTTATGTGTTCTTTCCATCATTGAACTGGGGTCATTTTGCCCTACTACATGGCATATGCGCCCATGCTTTCCTATGTGAAATCTCCTTCGTTTCTTATTACCTACCTCCCCACCAAATATTGATGATGAATTCTGAATCACCCTGTATAGGTGTAAATATGTTGGCCGCCTAAATCCCCATGTATTTTTTCTGTTGGTCACAAACCATGGGACATTTACGACCTGTCTCAAGATTTTATTTTGATAGATCTGGAGTTTCTGCTGAATTGCAGCAGGTCGTCCCCCATTTTATAGTGGCACGTGACACTTGGTTAGCCGATTCTGCCAAAGCATCCAATTGTCGCTTACCTGACAAGATGTGTTTGAACTGGGTTGACAACTTTTAACTTTGTCACAGAAGAATACTTATTCATAAAGAATTTAAGAACAACATTAGATGTGAAAATATGAAATGTGTTGGGACAGGAAATGCTAATATTATATTTTATCGTACATCATATACAGCATTACGTAACCGAATTGTCTAGCCACTTCGATTTGTAATTTCAAGGTCTCCTGTTCGATCCCCACAACTGTAATTGTAATTTTCTTCATTCATTCCTTTTTTATAATTTATTTTATTACCATATCACTTTTTTACAATTCGTTGTAAAATTAATATATTGAATAAATCGTTTCTTATTACCTACCTCCCCACCAAAGGGGTGTATTATTAAATTTAATATAGCCAAAATGGACAACTTTTCAATTGATAATTTATGACGAGTAATTCAGTTTAAAATAATAAATGTAAATATATAGTTGGAGCGGAATCAAAAAATTAGTAAACCTATATATTAGACATAATTTTTACGAATAGTTGTTTTTTGAAACACCACTAGAATGGAGGGTGAAAATACACACATATATATATATCGGTAACTATTATAGTGGAGAGGTAAAATACTGGATTGAAGTAGAAAGGACAACAGGTCTTCGAATTTGTTTATTTTTTGTTAAATAATGCATTTCCAGAAATGCTGAAAAAAGAAGAATGTGTGCATTAAGAAATGTCCTTTCAGTCCTATTCGGTTAAATTCAATATCAGATATCACCCCAATTCTTTCCCCTACATCCGGGTACTGCATGTAGTAGTCATAGTGTCCCACCAAACATTTTAGTCAAGCAGCCACTGATTTTTTATCATGAATCATCTCTGCCTACAGTTACCAGTTGCTCTGACAAATTGAATTGAATTTGACATTAAGTGAAAAGCTGAGGATTTATTTTGCTTAACAATAGTTTGTTTTAAACAATTTTTAAAAGTGTTAGATATTAATTAACTTTTCTGTAATTTTTGGATTCTAGGATTAGATCATGAAATTATATATGCCTGTACAGGCTTTGTTCCCTTGGCATCGATAAATAGTTTAGAGATTTCTCAATCAGTTTTGACTCACCAAAGAGTCCCCCTACTGTGACGAGACGAACAGTGAGCAGATACTTGCTCTGCTTCTCATAGTCAAGGTTCTGGCTCTGCAGGCGAAGCTCACAATCCCTCTGGTTGTTTTCGGTCACATAAAAAAGGCCTAAGAGTAAAAATAACAAATCACCTAATGAAAATAGCTCAAGAATAGCAGATAAAGCATTAATACTTAGGAAACACCTCTAGTGAAATAAACTTGAAAACACAATTCGGCAAATAACAGTTACATTGAAATAAAATAATAATTTCTTTTAAACAGCCTTTTAACAGCCTTCAACTGAAAACGAATCACCTGCTGAATGGTGTTATACCTTTTTCACGTCAGCCTTCATGAAGAAGATGCCAACAACATATGAATAATAATGTCAGGAAAAATATTCAAATCATAATATAGAAAATTAATCAAGATTATGAAACATAAAAAAAATGTTTAATTAAATAATATAGTTTCTAAAACATCACAGCATGTCCCCCTAAGTCATTTATGCCATTATTATATTTTGAACTTTAAAATTATTATTTATTCACCTTCAACACCATTGACACAATGTCATCATTCTTCATAGCAGCCCTCTCCTTTTCATCAGCCACGCTATTAAGCCAAAGATTCTTATCAGCATTCAACTGATCATTAACATGTCCCTTAAGATCTCTGTTACACTACAAAGGTATCAAGTTCTCAGAGGACGTCTTTCTTTAGAAAGTAAGTTGCTCAGCCTTATCACTCAAACCGATCATCTGTTCATGACAATGCCTCTTTTCAATTTGAAATGATCGAACGTCTACGAAACGTTTCCTTTTATGTGATGTCTGTTTCACATATTCCATCATTTTCTCGAAACTGCATATTAAATTATTTATACACATTTAAAATTATTTATCTCCAATGGTAATTTTCACTTCACATTACGGCGATCAGTGCTAAATTGTGATGAGCAATATCGTACGTACGTACGTATTAATAAAATACATCCATCCATCCATACATACATACATACATACATACATACATACATACATACAAAATCCTCATGCAGCCATGGGCTATGGCATTGGTTCTCAAAATTAAAAGGTAATATCGTGTCTCAAAGGGTATAATAAAGGATTGACAAAAAATTTGATGTTCATAAACGAAAGAAGGAAATGTTTGCACTCTTGTCCGGCATGACCATGAGTTGAAGATTAGGGTTAATATAAAAGAACATGTGGAATAAGTTGCCAATCATTTCCATTCCAGCTGATCTGGTGTTAACTTGACTAACAATTTGATTGCACCATATCACAAAGACGACTCATGGATGATGGAGGGCGATAACTACGATGGAAGCTATCAGTTCTCAAACAGAGGTATGCAAGGCCTTGAATGTACCATGTAAAATTAACAGGTTTCTGTCAGTTTATTTGCCAGAACATAAAAACCGGAACATTAGATAAAGACATATTTATCTACAAACCGGACCAAAGATAAAAGACATATTTATCTTTGGAGGAATCAATAGCCTCCAAAGATATAAAACTTTCAAGGTTATTAATTTACATGAATTTAATTAATGCATATTTGAAATAACTGTAATTTATCCCTTTTCCAAATGAACATTTTTTATGCATTACACTGAGCACTAAATTGTCGGACATTCTGGGGATGCAGGTTGACAGTTTCCAGCAAGGAACGAACATTATAATAGTTAGAACATTGAGGTTATCTCATGTGGGAGCTTCGAATTAGTATTGCCACGAGAAAAGTCACACCTCTCCATTGCTTTCCGGTAACAGCAAAAGTCATATCTCAGTAGTTAGCTGCCACTGTAGACCCCCCAACAGCAATGTTTTCCCCACTATGACGTCAATGGCCACACCCCATATGACGTAATTAACCACGCCCCTACGACGGCTCAGACCACGCCCCTTTATTAATATTCATAATTAATAATTCATAATTAAATACAGGTGGTCAACCAGGGGGAATTAATAATTCATAATTCCCCCTGGTTGACCACCTGTATTTTTAAGCCCGCCTGAGAAGACCCCTCACATAAAAAGTCCCTCGATTTTTGGTGGCGCCATCTAGGGTTTAAAACACATACTATATTGTTACATAACTTTCAACCAAGCGCTCTTTCCAAAAACTTCCGCTATTTTGTCGTCGCCATCCGTTGTTGGCCGTAAAAGGAGAAAGAAGCCATACGTAAGTTGGATTCCGTCGCCATCCGTAAGTTGCGACGATTTTTCTAAGTCCCAACTCCCTCTCATTAAAAATCCCTCCCCTTTATTAAAAACCCTATCATAACTGCCACACCATCGTTAATTAATCCGTTATCAAAAGTTCCACCACCTTTATCAAAAATCTCTCCTCCTTATTAGAAACGCTATCAAAACTGCCACACCCTCGTAAATTAACATGAGATTTTTAGGTCTTATAAATCAAGTCCCTGTACGTCATTATCTCCATACATTAATCGCCTCCTATTGGCCTATTATATTTCCTGAAAAACTGTATCGTTGCCCCTGAGTGGTTGTTCCAGATGGCGCTGCTTTCTCACGTTAAATAGGGTGCAACCGTCGAGTGCGTCATTGTCCATGATGCAGGCTAGCAATCCAGATGTGTGGTGTGTCGGTGAAGATGTTTACGTCGTGCCTTCGCTGTTCAAAAAATAAGTTTCCGGTGCACGTACGTCGTTACAAGAAGTATGAAAATGGTGAACTCATCTACCCTACACCTATGGGGGTTACCCTCTCAATACCTGAATGGGAGGCTTTGTATGCAACAGTGCCCCACATCGAGGATCAAGTGAAAATCGGTCCCGATCAACAGGCGTGGCACTTGATGCCCAGTTTATGCGTGTACATGTACTGCAATGAAGGTGAAGAACGCTGTGTCGACTTCATCAAAGAAACAGCTGCTAGAAGAACTCTACAGTTTCGAGTTGTGAGTCGCAGTATAACTCTGAACGCATCGCAGTGGTTTACATTTGCTATCCATGTAGGTGAAGTGATGGCTGTTGTACGTAACGTGTGTGGCACCCTCAAAGATCACCATCTCCGTACTGCTATTATAGATGTCAGCTGGGACGTTTGCCTCACTTCATACATTCGAAGAGAAGGCACTCAATTAAATCACAAAAAGCTGACAGAGAGTCAGAAAAAGAAATAGTAAGGTAAAAGGAAGTTCACAGCAGTAAAGACCATTCACCCACTAAACTGTAAGAGAGATAGTTTGTCCCTACAAAAAATCCCATCATTCTCCATTTGCAGAAGAAAACCACACGCTCAAAGCTGCAGAAAGACGGCAGCGGGTAAGTGCGCAGAGCTGTCAATCATCCGGCGAAGCCCAGAGCAGATTCAAGCCCGATCATTGGTTTAGCGTTCTGTGCCTCTGCTCCTCCCACCAGCTTGGCCTCCGTGGCTGCTGAACTTAGAAAAAATTGTCATCTCTCGATAGGAAGGCTGCGATAGATGACAAAACACATATTTCAACAAATCATAGAAAAATAACTTATAACCGAATGGGTTTCCAGCGTTTTGTTTTCTACTGCACCCAGACGTCGTATCCCACTAGGTTTTGCCATTGGTGTAATGAAAGTGTAACACCTGTAACTGTAGGGATATCTCCTAGAAACTGTCTGATGTCTACAGTTTATACACTTGAATTTTGTATTCACTGCCTAGTTACACACTTGAATTTTGTATTCACTGCCTAGGGCTTTTGACTCTCCACACTGAATATTTTTACTAGGGGCTACAAGTTCTAATACAAGCACCACTCTCGTTAACACTGTTAAGATTACACTTCCAACCACTAGCTAACACCTTCTTTCTCCTATCCATACTAAGACTAAAATGAAATACAATGAAAAGACATACACATTATATAGGTTACAATTTTTTATTTAACTAATTTATACATTTCATTTTTGCATCATCAACAATAGTATTATATTTCAGAGTACACACATATCCAGAATCTACAAAATTCAACAGACTCCGTTTCCAGGCCGTATCTACAAACACTTTTGCTAACGTGTCAATGTCCAAGTTACCCGACCACCCTACGATGGTTGGTAGTTTTTCTTCGGGTTGAAGTCCATTTAACGGTATCAGATGTGTTAATACTTGTTGAAAAATATCCACTAACAGCTGATAAACACAGTTGGTCCCTCAAAAGCAGGACCCAGCAGAAACGGTAGAACTGATTTGGAATGTTCCATAATAGCAGTACGGAGATGGTGATATTTGAGGGTTCCACACGCGTTACGTACAACAGCCATCACTTCACCTACATGGATAGCAAATGTAAACCACTGCGATGCGTTCAGAGTGATACTGCGACTCACAACTCGAAACTGTAGAGTTCTTCTAGCAGCTGTTTCTTTCATGAAGTCGACACAGCGTTCTCCACCTTCGTTGCAGTACATGTACACGCATAAACTGGGCATCAAGTGCCACGTCTGTTGATCGGGACCGATTTTCACTTGATCCTCGATGTGGGGCACTGTTGCATACAAAGCCTCCCATTCAGGTATTGAGAGGGTAACCCCCATAGGTGTAGGGTAGATGAGTTCACCATTTTCATACTTCTTGTAACGACGTACGTGCACCGGAAACTTATTTTTTGAACAGCGAAGGCACGACGTAAACATCTTCACCGACACACCACACATCTGGATTGCTAGCCTGCATCATGGACAATGACGCACTCGACGGTTGCACCCTATTTAACGTGAGAAAGCAGCGCCATCTGGAACAACCAATCAGGAGCAACAATACAATTTTTCAGGAAATATAATAGGCCAATAGGAGGCGATGAATGTATGGAGATAATGACGTACAGGGACTTGATTTATAAGACCTAAAAATCTCACATTAATTTACGAGGGTGTGGCAGTTTTGATAGGGTTTCTAATAAGGGGGAGAGATTTTTAATAAAGGTGGTGGAACTTTTGATAACGGATTAATTAACGATGATGTGACAGTTTTGATAGGGTTTTTAATAAAGGGGAGGGATTTTTAATGAGAGGGAGTTGGGACTTAGAAAATTTTCGGATGGCGACGGCAAATAAGCGGGAGTTTTTGAAAAGGGCGCTTGGTCGAAAGTAATGTAACAATATAGTATGTGTTTTAAACACTAGATGGCGCCAACAAGAATCGAGGGCTTTTCAGGGGGCGTAAAACTACAGGTGGGTCAACCAGGGGGTCTTTATGATTATTAATTTTGAATTATTAATTATAAATTATTTATTATTAATTATGCATATTAATAAAGGGGTGTAATCAGTGACGTCATAGGGCGTTGTCAATGACGTCTAGGAGGTGTGGTCAATGTCGTCATAGTGGGGAAAGCACTGTGCGTGGGGTGGACTATGGTGGCGCCTAACTACTTATCTCTGTGAGACGTAGGCATATCATCAATCTATGTAGAATAACTATGCAATCTGTACTTGACGCATTTCAAATGGGCAAATTATTGCTCTTGCATCTTCTGCGAAATGCCCGTCATGCCTCTTGTGCTATTGTACAACTGTCTCAAATATAGTTATGTTTTCTCTGGAATTACACTCCCGAGAAGAATTGTCCCAGTTTCACTAAATTTGAATCAGAATCATAACTAAACTGCCTCAATTTCAGCTTTTGGAAATCGGTATATCTGCTGAAATGTCTCGGTTTTTATCAATAGACATCTGGAAACCCTACTTTGGTCTCAATTTCAAGAAACAGAGGATCAATAAAGGTTGTAACATATCCTCAACTGCTCAGGACGACCGTAACTGCTCTAAACAACAAGTCATCATCATCACTATTCAAGCAGTCATGTGCTACGGAAATCCAACCATATTATGTAATTTAGTTCTCCAAACACATCTCTCCTGAGCTACATTTAATTCATCTCGCCACTGCAGCCCAATTCTTAAAAAGTCCTGTTTGACATTGTCCACCGCATCCTAGGTCTTCCCCTCTTTCTGAGGCCTTTAGGCACACTGTTCATAACCCTATTTGATAATCTATAATTATCCATACGGGCAACTTGGCTAAACCAACCGAGTCTCTCTGCACAATATGCTGCTCAAAAAAGGTTGCTGTCTCATTTGCCTAACTTCATCATTATTTACAAAGTTGAACCACCAAATGCTCAAGATACTGCATAAGCATCTCGAATCAAAAGCATTAAGTTTCCTGTTATCTAGTTTACAAAGTGGTCCACGCTTCACTACCATAACTAACTCTAGACAGAACCACATTATTATTATGTCTATCCATAGTAAACACACAGATTGCATGTAGAGATAGACATCAACAATTATTAAAAACATCTAAAAAAATTATCACTGACGACGTGGGAATCAAACCCGTAACTCTCTAGATACATGCCAGAGCACTCTACCAGTTAATTAATTAATTATTGATTAATACCACCTAAAGCAGCTGCTTTCCACAGAGGTCTGACAGGAACCTGTCAGTTTATATGCCATAGTAGAAAATCCTGAGAGAATGGCAGGACCTCAACAGAAAAACGACACATACATCCATGCCTTACCTGGGGCTCGAACCCAGGTCTCTTAGACCAGTAGCCAAGCGCGCGAATCATTCGGCCATGAAACCACGCATCAAACACCAAAGTTTTCCCTAAAAAGAACTATAAATCTTTCACTGAGATGTGGCGGATCTTGCGTCATATATACCTCAGGGGAAGTAAATTTTCCAATTGTTGCTAAGGATTTAGATGTTAATGAGGAGATCAATGACGCTTAAGCGAATCATTAAAAATTCATCCATAGTAAATACATAGATACGCGTGAGCAAAATTTTATTTCAAATGTTTTTAATAATTGTTGATGTCTATTTCTACAGGTAATCTGTGTATTTACTATGGATGGATTTTTAATAATTAACGCTTAAGCGTCATTGGCTTCCTCATTAAATCTAAATCATTAGCAAAAATTGGGAAGTTGCCTTAACCTGAAGTATAGATGGCGCAAGGTCTGCCACATCTCAGTGAAAGATTTATAGGTCTTATTCTGAAAGATCTTACCGTCTAATGCGTGATTTAAGTGTTAAAACCCTCTGGCATGTATATAGAAAGTGCGGGTTCGATTCCCGCCGCGTCAGCGGTAATTTGTTTTCAGATGTTTATAATATATTTTTTTAATAATTTTACAGTCTAATTTCAGTCTTTAGGATATACACCTATTTCATCACACTCTCCATAGATTCTTAAAAGTCCCAACAGCAAACCCGACTCATCTGTTAATCTCACGCCGCAGGTCATCAGTATCTCTTACATAGCTCCTAAGATAATTAAACTGGGAGACACCTGCTGAAGAATGCAACCATTCAGATTAACTGAACCACAACATGAATGACCAATTTTCATCACTTTAGTTTTCTCTCTGTTTATCACGAAACCTACTCTATTTTCACATCATTAGCATCATTTTCCAAAAGCGCTAATCATCAGCATAATCTAAATCAGACAATTTTAGATCTGTGCACCATTTAAGTCCAAAATCTTTCCCTTGCAGAGCATTTTGCATAACTTAATCAATAACCAAACTAAAGAGGAAAGGAGATAAAATTCACCTTTGTCGAACATCAGAAGTAATGCTAAACTAATTGCTACAAGCTTTACCAACTCTCACAATGACTCTGTGTTATTACAGAGAGCTTTCATTATGTTAACTAACTTGTCAGGTATGCCATACGAACTCACGATCCACCACAAATTATGATGATCAACAGAGTCAAAAGCGTTTTTGAAATTTATAAAGCTAATAACTACCATTCTTAAACCCTGAACATTTCTCAACAATTTGCCCAAGTGAAAAAATCTGATCTACACATCCTCTACAACTTCTGAATGTTCATCACGTGTTTGTCCGTCAACTAGATTCTCAATTCTATTAAGCACAATCCTGCAAAGAAATTTACCTGGAACAGAAAGTTAGCTGACACCCATATATTTATCACAAGAACAGCAATTACCTTTTTTTACAAATAGGGATAATAGCACTAGTAAAAATCTTTAGGAACAATACCTTTACCATAAAAGATATTCGAATTTCAATCAGCCGTGTGATGACAGAAACATTCCCAGCTCGAAACATTTCAGAAGTAATTTCATCACCCCTGGAGATTTATGTAGTTTAAGTTTAAAAATTGCCAAAATAAATTCCGACTGTGATTTAGAGCAACACTAAGTTCAGTAATGCATCTGTCATCATTACAAAGGATGAGAGTAGAGCTAACCACATAGTTTAGAACTTCACTGAAATGCTCAGACCATCTAGCTGTGATAGAAACCTCACCTTCATTAGCCTTACCATGTTTATCCTTAAATTCCTGTATACCTGTCCGTTTTTTAACACATAAAACATTAACTCTCTAGTATAGCTCTCTGCTATTACCATGTCTACCTACTTCCTCGGTTTTGTCAGCCAAGCCATCTAGTCAAAGAATCTTATCAGCTGGTAACTGACCCTTTACACATTTATTTAGCTCTTTGTAACGTTTTCCATTAGCAGTAGTAGGGTATTGATTAAGTACATCCTTGCAGTTCCTTCTTTCCGAAATGAGTTCAAGTGCGTTATAATTCAAATAATTTTGCCGCCTCTCCTCTTTTTTCCCTAAAAGAGTATTATTAGTTTCATGAAAATCTTTTGCAACAGTTCGATTTTCCCTCAACTTCAGTAGTACGCAAAGCATGACTATCATAAGGACTAAGTAACCTATCATGGTAAGCTTTAGCTACAACTGGTTCTTTCAGAGCTTCAGCGTTAAAAGTAAATTTTTTACCTTTGGCACATTTCTTAAATTTAAGTTGCAAGATAATTTTAACAATGTAATGGTCAGATCCAATTTCTGCTCCCCTATATGACCTGATTTCCTAACAGAGCTATCCCATTTGCTGTTAATATATAATCAATAATATTCTTATGCAGCCCATCTGGTGAAACTCATATGTACTTATGTATGTCGCGGTGTTTGTAATAAGTGTTATTTATTCTGAAACCATTAAGTGTACTTACCTGCAGGAGACGTTGTCCGTTGCCATTACAGCTACCAATACCAAAGGAATCTATCAACCCTCCACAAAGGTCAGTATAACGGTAGCATTGAAGTTGCCAAAATCAAGTGTAATATCTCCTTTCTTGACAGAATTCAAAATATTCTTAAGTTGTCCGCAAAACCTCCCTCTCCTCAGTGGGGGCATAACAACAGATAACATTCAACTCTTTAATGCGTATCCGAAATTTTTGCTGTAAGAAACGTTTCATTAATGAACTCGTATCGTAGAAGAGCATCAGTAGCATGTCTGCTGAAAAGCAAACCTACGCGTAGAGATGCTTCTTATCTTCTTTCCTTGAAAAGAGAAATTTTATAGTGTTTTTAAGAATTTAGCCTTTATCTCCCATTTGATCTCTTGCAAACAGAGAATATCTAAATTATAACGGTTGAATTCTTGTGTGAGGACATCAAGTGAATAAGCTCTCTGCAGAGTTTTCACATTCCAACTACCTATGGAGAGAAAACGGTTAGTGGGATGTTTGAAGAAACTATGTTTCTTGAGATAGGACGTGCCGGCAATATCAAACAGCTCCCTAATCGCAGGCATGAGGGAAAGACCTGTTTGTCCCACTACTCCAATGTAGGTTTGACGATGCCCGTAGAAACAAGAGTTCAGGTATCTGTCATGATACCTCAGATCAGGATTATCCACCAGATGATAAAACATATGCTGCGAATCTATTCAATTGGGGCTGTCAACCCACAAACAAATAAACAGAAAACAAATCGGAAAATGTTTCCACACCAGTGTATTAATTTCAAGATCTATAATCACGCTCAGCTTATTGTTCTATTCAGGTTGGTATGTAACGTTAGGACGCTGTGTAGTTGATTACTCCTCAGCAGGGTAGAAAAAATATAGCCATAGTAGTTCATATCTTTAGGCCACTATGATCTGGCAGCTCTGCTCTCCCGTTCCCTTCCACAAAAGAGTATCTCTTTCGAAAGTTACTAATGTCTGCACCTCAAGAAGGCGGGGTAAAGTTAAGGAACTGTCTCGTGAGCGATTAGTGGCCAAAGGAACGACAGTTGAAAGACACAAGACATACTATATACAGAAGGTTGTTTAAACGAGGTCTGTATGCACGGGGATCAATATTTCTTCACCCCCCCCCCCTCCCTCTCATTCACTTCGGTAGAAAAGCTTGTTTAGCGTTGTACAGATAACATCAGATTTATAGTCCATGCTAGTGTGCAAATGTGCCGTTCACTAATGAGTCCGGATTTAGTATGAACACAAATTGTCGACGTGTATTTTGGAGACAACAAGAAATTCGCACACACTCTAAATATCAGAGAAAGAGACCATTTTGATGGCAATAATGCATGATGTGGGCTGTCATCATGATGACTGGTCAAATGATGTCAGCCCACATCACTTGACGTAATGCATATGAAATATCTTTCAAGGAGGTACTCTAACAAATCAGTGATACAGTGGCGAGATTCTTGTGTCTCATGAAGGATTCTCAGGGATGCTTTTGGTCCTAATTTCATCTTTGTGGAACATAATGATATTCTCCACAAGCCTCATGTAGTGAACGATTTCCTTGAAAGAGAAAATATTCATAGGATTGTAGTCCCTCGATATGAATCCAATTGATCATACGTGGGAAGCCCTTGGGAGGCCGTTTGTAGGACACCAGATTTCTCCCAGAACCACATTGAGCTCATATATGTTTTTGTTTAGAGTAGGTTTTATCACACAGTGGGCTCATAACAGTGAGCTCATATACGTTTTTGCTTAGAGTAGGTTTTATCACACAGTGGGCTCGTAACAGTGTGAGAATGCATTGCGTCAGAGATGATCATACCGTCATTCGTATTAATATGTATTATTCATACACAATAATAAGATCTGCTGTCTCCCAGTCCAGCACATTCGTTATGGAAATCATGCTCTAAGAAGCACAAGGTTATTCGTATTAAGCGGTTAAATTATTCCACTTGCTCTTACGTCGCCTTTCCATAGGAAATTTAATTGTATTTGCTGAAAATTATTATGTACACTTTTGCCCATTACCCTTTGATTCTCAGAAGCAGTGTATATCGCATACGAAAATAAATTATAAACACTCTGGACAGTGAGATTTCTCCGCCAAGAAAACATGGATACAAATGCAAGACTGGCAAGAGTCATGGAATAAAATGGCCACGAAGTGATATCATCACAGAAAAACAAAATAATTTTTTCCTCGTGTCAGAAGCTCTCATCTGGTACGTAGCTTGTTGGGGTCGGTGAACTCATTGAGACCGTTTTGACAAACACAGGAAACAAGAAATGGCGAAGAGTCGTAGGAAAGGAAATCAACATATGAATGGAATCATTTGTCTTAATTTCTATTATATTTGTTTCGCAGAATATATGGAAAAATAGTGTAAAATTTGTTGGGATTTCCACACTATTATGCTGTATTTATTCATACGATGTCAGAAGTATAGAGGAAAAATTGTTGTCAGGGTGGGATTCGAACCCACAACCTACTGAAAATATATTAGGCGCTCTGACCGTTGAGCTACTGGCCGCCAATCATTCATCCTCTCTTTCAAACGGCTAAAGACAATTTTTCTTTATACCTGTGTCATCATATCAATAAATACAGCAGAATAATGTGCAAATACCCAGTAAGCTACGTACCAGATGAGAGCTGATGACTTGTGGATATGATAATAGAGTATATATTTTTCAATAAATTTTCTGTTATGAATGCATTATATCTTCGGCGTTCTGACGAAAATCCCTAAACCTACTTGGCTCTAGGCAATGGACTGGTAAGTTGAATGGTTGTGGTATTATTGATGGTTGAATCGTTATATAAAAATTAAAAATTTATATTTAAAAGAGTGTAGTGAATACAGAAGAAACGAAGTATAAAATGTTTCCCATTGCTTCAAACTTTAAAGTCATTGTAATTCAAAGTAGCATTTTAGAACTTTGCGCTTTTTCGTTAGAATACCAACGAGTTACATTCGTATAGGAATCCTTACCTTGTTCGTTGCCGGCATCTATTCGGCATCCAATAGGAAAGTTTCCTCGAGGTTTATTAATTATTGGTAGAGTTTTCACTAGAGTGTTTGCCAATGAGTTCTCTTCTACCTCTACCCTGTAAATAATGATAGAATTGCTTATTAAAATATTTAACACACAATTCAAATCGTAAAGTACGTTAACTTCCAGCTAATTTAAATCCAGTTACTTCAGTTATCAATTTCTCATTTAATGAAAACAGTGTAACACAGTGCAAAACGGTTAGTACGAAAGTTAGGAGCCCAAATTTAGTATTTGGTGTTAGCAAAATTTCTGGCTGACGATGAGTTTGTGGCATTGTTGACTCCTTACGTAATTCATAATGTATTCCGTATTTTGAGAGCGAAGATCACACAAATATTGAATGAGATTTTTCTTAGTGGAACCTGGGATTTTAGCTAGTGTTGTCAACTTTATAGAAAAACCGGATATTTTGTTTGAGGGCGATCTCCTCCCTTCCCAAAAACGCATTCCTATTTCCTATCTTCCTATTGCTTTTGGCTTTGACATTTGTCGGTTTGTGGATTAGACAATATGTTGTTCCACCATATCTTTCAAACACGATGGAGAAATTAAATGATTTATGTGTCAGATGAAAGCTCATGACTCGGGGAATGTCGTCGTCGTCGTCGTCATCATCATCATCATCATCATCATCATCATCGTCGTCGTCGTCGTCGTCGTCGTCATCATCATCGTCGTCGTCGTCATCGTCATCATCATCATCATCATCATCATCATCATCAAGCAGCCATGGCTACAGAGATCCAACCAGACCGTGCAATTTATTTCCCCAAGCATATCTGTCTTGAACTACATCTGCTGCACCTGACCACTGCACACCAATTCTAACAAGGTCCTGTTTGACATTGTGTGTCCACCGCATCCTAGGTCTCCCCCTCTTTTGAAACCTTTGGGCACACTGTCCATAACCCTATTTGCTAATCTATAATTATTCATACGGGCAACATGGCCAAACCAACGAAGTCTCTCTCTCTCTGCACAATATGCTGCTTAAGGAGGTTGCGACTCCTTTAATACATAATATATACATACATAGATACAAGATAGGCATCAAGAATCAAAAGCATCAAGTCTCATGCTCTCTTGTTTACAAAGTGTCCAAGTTTCCCTACAATAACTAACCCTAGAAAGAACCAAACTATTATATAGTCTAATTATAGTCTTCAGATGTATACGCTTATTTCTCCACACTCTCCATAGGTTCTTGAAAGTCCCGACAGCAATCCTTATTCTTCTGTTAATCTCATGTCGCAAATAGTCCCCAGATTGCAGGCATGGATAAAGCCCCTTTCCCCTACCATTAAAGGTTTAAGGTCAACAATGGAAGACTTCCTCCAATGAAGAATAGCTCAAAATCCAATTTAACTATAACACCTCCTCAACAGTGGAACTATTCAGGTTAACTGAATTAGACTGGCCTAAAGAAATTACATCACTTTCATTTTTCTCTGTTTGTAACCAAACCTACTCTACTACCAGTCTCATCAACAGCTCGAATGAAAGAGATGTATTATAAATCTGATGTATAAATGCTCGAATGAAAGAGATGTATTGTAAATTTGAAATAGATTATGCTGATGATTTTGCCCTTTTGGCAAACATCATGTGCCAAAAGGACTAAAACATCAGCATAATCTACATCAGACATTGTCAGAACTCCAGATCATTTAGGCCAAAATCTTCCCCTTGCAGTCAATTTAGCATAACATATTCCATAACCAAACTAAAGAGAAAAGGAGACAAAATACACCTTTGTCGGCACCAGAAGTATAATCTACAGCATAATCTACATCAGACATTTTCAGAACTAAAGATCATTTAGGCCAAAATCTTCCCCTTGCAGTCAATTTAGCATAACTTATTCCATAACCAAACTAAAGAGAAAAGGAGACAAAATACACCTTTGCGAGCACCAGAAGTAATGCTAAACCAATTGCTATAAGCTCTACCAACTCTCACACACGACTCAGTTATTATACAGAGCTTTCATTATGTTAACTAACTTGTCTGGTCTAGCATCCTAAGTAATACAATCATCCACAAATTATGGCGATCGACAAACAGAGTTCAAAGCCTTTTTGAAATTAGCAAAGCTAATAACCAAAGGTTTTTCAAATTCGAAACATTTCTCAAGAATCTGCCTGAGTGGAAATATCTGATCTACACATTCCCTACCACTTCTGAATCAACATTTTTCATCACGCAATTGACCATCAACCAGATTCTTAATTCTATCAAGTACAATCATGCAAAGAACGTTACCTGGAACGGAAAGTAGGCAGATACCCCTATAGTTATCAAAAGAACTGCGATCACCTTTTTTGAAAATAGGGATAATAATAGTTCTAGTAAAATCCTTAGGAACCATGCCTTTATTATAAAAGTAAAGCATAATAAAATAATCATAAGGTAATCAAAATTTGAGTCATCCATCGGCTAACCGTAACATTCCCAACTCTAATCATTTCCGTAGTAATTTCATCTACCTCTGGCGATTTATATAGTTTATGTTTAGAAATAGCCAAAATAACTTCAGATTGTGTTATAAAACCAGTAATACATCTATCATCATTACAAACAATGAAAGTAGCACTGACCACATTGTTTAGAACATCACTGAAAATGCTCAGCCCACCTAGCCATGACAGAATCCCCCCCCCCCTTCTATAACCTTACCTTGTTTATCCTGCAATCCATGTATGCCTGTCCGTTTTCTACCACACAAAACATTAACTATCTGATACAGCTCTCTGCTGTTTTGCTGTCTAACTACTTCCTCGGCTTTGTCAGCCAAGCCATCAAGCCAAATATTCTTATCATTAGATATCTGATCCTTTACACGTTTTTTAAACACTCTGTAATGCTTTTTATTGGGACTAGTAGGGTATTGATTAAGGACAATCCTGCAGTTCTTTCTTTCTGAAATATGCTCAAGTGTCTTATCTCTCAAATAATTATGCCTCTTCTGCTCCTTTTTTCCTAAAATTGTACTCTTAGTTTCCAAAAAAGCCTATTTAAAACGGTCCCATTCTTCCTCAACTTCAGTAGTATGCAAACCATGATTGTATCCTATCATGGTAAGCTTTAGCTATAACTGGGTCTTTCAGAACTTCGGAATTAAAGGTAAATGTTTTAAACTTAGCACTACATTTCTTAAGTTTAAGTTTTAGCAAGGTAATGGTCAGATCCAATTTCAGCTACGCTATGTGACCTGGTATTCCTAACAGAACTAGTCCATTCGCTGTTAATTAATATATAATCAATCATATTCTTAGGCAGCCCATCTGGTGAAATCCATGTATGAAGGCCGCAGTGTTTATAATACGTGTTAGTTATTCTCAAAACATTAAGTTTACTTACCTGTAGGAGACGTTGGTCATTGCAGCTATTAATACCAAAACGGCCTGTCACCTCTCCCCAAAGGATTATATTTTTTACATTGTAAGATGCATATAAGAAAACATTTTTTAAGTATTCCAGTAATGTTTTCGATTTACATGGCACTTTTTAGATCCTGTAAGTAATAGAATTTTATTGCTGTTGGCGATATTATATAAATTATTTAAAACAATTTTATAGAAATCAATTTCTTCTTAATTTTTATAAAAAAAAAAGGAAATTATTTTGTTTTCTACCAGAAGTTGATTTCATGCATAATATTTATAAAATCAAGAAACTTCTAAAAACTAGTGCACAAATGACAATTATCTGAACTTAGATCATAAGTACTTCAGTAGTAAAAAAATTTCTCCTAGAGCGCAGTTTAGGCATGGTTTGCTTCACTTGCTAACCTATTAGGAACATTTTTTTTTCAGAAAGAAAAAAAAAAGCACAATATTCATATCTCAATCAAACAAGGGGGTGTCAGTCGGTAGCGCGCCAGGCTCGTAATCTGCAGTTCCCAGGTTCGAGTCCCAGCTGTGTCAGAGTTGAGACTTATTTTTGCAAAACTCCCCGACATGCCCACGATCAGTAGGGGGCACTGATGGTCTAGGAAAGTCCGTCGGATGGGACGTTAAACCGTGGCCCCGTCTGCGGAAGAGCCATATCCTGTGCGCGTTAAAGAACATGCTGGATGGCCTTGACGGAAGGCTACTATCGGTCTCCCAACAGCTGTTCCGATGGGTTCCCTTCTCTGAACTTTCGGGGTCCTTTTGTGATGTGGCCATTTAGCCCATGGTGTGCAAAAAAAGTGTCGTTCAGAGGAAAAACAACTCAACCCAATCAAACAAGGGATAAGAAACCATAAAGATATTTTTAACATGAGATCTTATTCGCTTCCATTCCATAAACATTTGTAGTTTACAAATAGCAAAATGTTTTCGTTTCCGTTTTTTAACTATGGCAGTTTCTTCATATGTACGAAGCTTATTGAGTATTTCGCAGATTTTTTGGTTTAACATCGTCAGCAGCTGAAATCTGAGATATTTCTTACTACTTACTTATTAGCACTTGAAACTTTTTTCGGTCTGTTTAGTTATTAATTTTTATTTTTCAATAGCATCAGTAATATACGATGCTCTCTTACTGACATATTTCTTGTATTTTTTGGGGTCAATATTCTCTAGGATGATATATTACATGTAAAATTTATGTAATTTCGACTAAATATTTTCCCAGAAAGTTATATTTCTCTCAAATGATATTATTTTTCGAATCAGCCTCATACTAAAAGAAGAAGAAAAAAAAACTATTTCCTATTTCTGATGGTTGATTGACCCTGAATTCGAAAATAATATTTATGCTTTGTGGAGAGGAAACCAGATCCATTACTATTTAATTTTATACTGATAGTGTGTGTTCATAGACCAATACAAATTTTTTACATTACTGCAGACAACGGATATTAACCTCTACCAAATCATCGTCACCAATCAACACATCAGGACTCATGCAAAGTAAAGGTTTGCGTTATTTGGTTTTGAATAAAAACAACATTCGTGGATAATCACGGATGATGACACGAAATTCGTGCGCTCCGACCACCGATTTCTAGAATCTTGCAACCGAGTCCCCCACTCCAAGAGACCTAGTCGAGAGTTACTGGACACGCATCTCACTAGTGTCCGAGTTCGGCCAGGGGGCGGGGAGGAGGAGGTCGGCTCCGAGGTGACATATTTATTGCTTCGGTCTGGAAAACTGAGGCCTGAGTCACTTGAGGCAACTGCTAGAACGGATAACTGCCTACTGAACATAGCAGTGGTTTTACTATGCGGCTTTTCGACCACATGTTCTTATATAAAGAAACATATAATATAAAATCCAGGTAATTAGGTTTACAGAATGAAATGTAATAAACATAACTGTGGTTAATGTTTTGAGGAAATGTTATTAGGAAATAAATTGTTTTCAAAAAGTATTGCATCTTACAGTAATGAAATGCTACAGAAGGAAGAGTAGCGGCATCTAGTGTCTGCATGGGAACATATTTCATGGTTAAATTGAAAAAAACTGCAAGTGAAAAAAACGTTTATCTAAAAATATTTTCTCTTTTTTTTTTGACTCGGCCACAAATTTATTTTGAAGTTTCTGTAATCTACTACAATTTCTCTAATTCGAGCAATGTTTCATTTCTGTATAGTTGTGATCCAAAATATTTACCATTGCAAATATATGGCTTTCACTCCCCTTAAAAGAATGCAACACAAGTATGTGTGTTGAGTGGCAACTTATAAACTCACTTCGACGAATATTCTCACCGCTACATAATTTTGGAAATATCTTTTACTAAAAACTATAGCTTTATTGTATTTTCGGAAATCAAATCGAAATAGGTATAATTTTCTAACTACTGCTTTCCGCTATTCGCTTGCGGCAAAAATTGTGTGTCAGGTTAAGACCGAAAGTATAAAAAGCAGACACCGGACATTTAAGTTGAAAAGCGGACGGTTGGCAACAGTAGTCTGAGCCCATTCAGTCTTCATTAAGAATGTTATTCTTAATGAAAAAAAAAGTCGAAAGGTGGCGCTCATATGTGAGTTGTGTTAGAAGTCCTGCATAGTTAGAGTCTAACATCCTTCTTTAAAAACTGGACCATTTTTTTTAAAGAAGAATGTTAGACTCTAACTATGCAGGACTTCTAACTTGGCCATCTCGATGATTCATTTCCATTGGTTGATTGAGTAACGTGGTTTATGGGCGCCATGTTTTGTCGTACCGTGAGACGAAAGCTCACGAGTTAGTGTATGTAACAAGTTAAAACTTCTCAGTTGTTATAGTTTTATACATTTCTACCACTTTTTTTTTGTCTAAAAAAAGCTATCATATTTTATGAATGCCTCACTGGCTGCATTTGGTTCTAAAAATTTATTCGAAGAAATAAAAATGAATATTTTTTTCTGAGAAACTCTGTCAGAAGACCGCAAACGGCTGCAAAAGTGGAATGACCTAACTGAAAATCAACAAATAATTTCTTTTGAGGTTCGTTTGAAAAACGAGCTAATGTTTTCACTTTGTCATCTCATCATCATCATCATCATCCTCAAGCAGCCATGGGCTACGGAGGTCCAACCAGACCACGCAGTTTAATTCTCCAAGCATATCTGTCCTGAGCTACATCTTCTGCATCCGGCCACTGCACACCAATTCTAACAATGTCCTGTTTGACATTGTCTGCCCACCGCATCCTAGGTCTCCCCTTCTTTCTGAGGCCTCTAGGCACACTGTTCATAACCCTATTCGCCAATCTATAATTATCCATACGGGCAACATGGCCAAACCAACGGAGTCTCTCTCTGCACAATATGCTGCTTAAAGGTGGTTGCAAACTCCTTTGCCTAACCTCATCATTAGTTACAAAGTTGAACCACCTAATACCCAAGATACTGCGTAAGCATCTGGAATCAAAAGCATCTAGTTTCCTGTTATCTTGTTTACAAAGTGTCCAAGTTTCACTACCATAACTAACCCTAGAAAGAACCAAACTATTATACAGCCTAAATTTAGTCTTTAGGTGTATACGCCTATTTCTCCACACTCTCCATAAATTCTTAAAAGTCCCGGCAGCAATCCCTATTCGTCTGTTAATCTCATGCCGCACATCACCATTATCGGTTACATAGCTCCCAAGATAATTAAACTGTGACACCTGCTCAAGACTGCAACCATTCAGATTAACTGAATCACAACCTGCCTGACCAATTTTCATCACTTTAGTTTTCTCTCTGTTTATAACCAAACTTACTCTACTACCAGTCTCATCAACAGCTCGAATGAAAGAATTCATCTCATCAACATCATTTGCCAAAAGGGCTAAATCTTCAGCATAATCTAAATCAGAAATTTTCGTATCTCCAGCCCATTTAAGGCCAAAATCTTTCCCTTGAAGTGAATTTCGCATAACATAATCAACAACCAAACTAAAGAGAAAAGGAGACAAAATACACCCTTGTCGAACACCAGACGTAATGCTAAACCAATTGCTACAAGACTTACCAACTCTCACACATGACTCAGTGTTATTATAGAGAGCTTTCATTATGTTAACTAACTTGTCTGGTATACCATATGATCTCACCATCAATCAACCACAAATTATGATGATCAACAGAGTCGAAAGCCTTTTTGAAATCAACAAAGCTAGCAACCAAAGGTTTCTGAAACTCTAAACATTTCTCAAGAATCTGCCTAAGTGAAAATATCTGATCCACACATCCCCCACCACTTCTGAATCCACATTGCTCATCACGCAATTGCCTTTCAACCAGATTCTTAATTCTATTAAGCACAATCATGGAAAGAACTTTACCTGGAACAGAGAGTAGGCTGATACCCCTATAGTTATCACAAGAACTGCGATCACCTTTTTTGAAAATAGGAATAGCTCTGGTAAAATCTTTAGGAACCATGCCTTTATCATAAAAGTTATTCAAAATTTCAGTCATCCAAGTGGTAACCAAAACATTCCCAGCTCTGAGCATTTCTGTAGTAATTTCATCTACCCCTGGGGATTTATGAAGTTTCAGTTTAGAGATAGCCAAACTAACTTCAGATTGTGTTATAGGGCCAACATTAAAGCTGCCAATGCATCTATCATCATTACAAACAATGGGAGTAGAACTAACCACATTGTTTAGAACATCACTGAAATGCTCAGCCCACCTAGCCATGAGAAAATCCTCACGTTCTATAACCTTACCTTGTTTATCCTTCAATCCCTGTATGCCTGTCCGTTTTCTACCACATAAAAAATTAACTATCTGGTACAGCTCTCTGCTGTTGTGCTGCCTAACTACTTCCTCAGCTTTGTCAGCCAAGCTATGAAGCCAAAGATTTTTATCAGTAGCTAACTGATCCTTTACACGTTTATTAAGCTCTCTGTAATCTTTTCTATTAGGACTAGTAGGGTACTGATTAAGAACATTCCTGCAGTTCCTTCTTTCTGAAATGAGCTCAATTGCCTTATCACTTAAATAATTCTACCTCCTCTGCTTCTTTTTTTTTTCTTTTTTCCTAAAAGAGTACTGTTAGTTTCCAAAAAGGCCTGTTTAAAATGGACCCATTCTTCCTCAACTTCAGTATTAAGCAAACCATGACCGTCATAATGACTAAGTAACCTATCATGGTAAGCTTTAACTATAACTGGGTCATTCAGAGCTTCAGTATTAAAGGTAAATTTTTTAACTCTAGCACAACACTTTTTAAGTTTAAGTTGCAAGACACTTTTAACAAGGTAATGGTCAGATCCAATTTCAGCTCCCCTATATGCCCTGGTATTTCTGACAGAACTAGCCTATTTGCTGTTAATTAATATATAATCAATCATATTCTTATGCAGCCCATCAGGTGAAACCCATGTGTATTTATGTATGTCGCGGTGTTTGTAATATGTGTTAGTTATTCTGAAACCATTGAGTTTACTTACCTGTAGGAGGCGTTGCCCATTGCCATTGTTCGTCTGTCTGTCAGTCTCTCTGTTAACTGTTTCCTGTCCATCTGTCTCCCCAACTGTATGTCCGTCTATAGACAATCAATTTTTTTTTTCTTTTAGAACTAAATGAAAAATTCTTTTTGAGTTGAATAGGTGTCGAACAAATATTGCGATTTGCAATATTGAAAAATTTCAATAGCTTTAATAGCGCCCTCTAGCGGTGGGAAAAGATGGAAAATGCTAAAATTTTAAACGAATATTGCCAAACAAATTATTTACACTGGAAATCTGAAATTTTGGTAGTAGAGTGTCGGGGTCAGAAGGTTTACAATGGCGACAAGGCTTTGCCGTCTTAGCCAAAAGGGGGGTTCGAAAATGAAACTTTTTTTTAAGGAGATAAACGAAACAATATATTTACCTATATATTTGTTTTACAGGCACTAACAAAATATTGATAATTTAAACAATATTTGATAATCTCAGCGTTACCTGTAGATGTTTAAACGCCTATAAATCAATAAATGTTTTTGTGGAAAAAAATTCACCGACATGCGGGATTCGAACCCGTATCTCTCCAGAAACATGCCAGAGTATTCTAACCTGTTGAACTAATGTCAGTCTTTTTTTTTTTGCTAATAATCAGTCTCTTTTCCGCTAATAATGACTATGATCAAGGTTCAAGGTTCAAGGTGTTGTAAATATAGTGAAATTAGCCTCCAGAGAAGGGGCTAATTTCACCATATTTACAATGACTCTTCCCGTGATTTTTGGGCGCCATCTATGATCTCGGGTGGCAACTATCGATATTTGTTTTTTTAGTGCTCTGAGTAAGATTGAAATGATTTGTCCAGTTGGTAAAATTCAACTTTTGTGCTTTAGAAGAAAAATAAAAAACTTTTTTGCACATTACAGGTACTAATAAAATATTAATAATTTATACTGTCAGAGGATACTGAGAGTGTAAAAGAACTAGAAGAACGCATATCGCCTCTGGGTTGGGTTGGTTGGGTTGTTTTACCTCTGAGCGGCACTTTTTTGCACACCATGGGCTAAATGGCCAGGTCACATGGACCCCGAAGGCTCAGAGAAGGTTGGGGGAGGGGACCCACTAGAACAGCTGTTGGGAGACAGATGGTAGCCTCCCGTCAAGGCCATCCAGCGTGTTCTTTAACGTGCACAGGGTATGGCTCTCCCGATCACGGGGCCACGGCTTAACGTCCCATCCGACGGACGGCGACCTTTTATCGCCTCTGGCGCATATGGGAATCTCATTCTCAAAGAGAATGAAGTTCTTCCTTTGCCTACTTTTTCACTCCTTGAAAGTTTTAATTATGAATGCTCGTGTTGTTTTTCTGCTTAGGTCCTGCCATCCTCACGAACCTTCTACTATGGCGTATAAGTTATAATAAACTAACAGGCTCCTGTCAAACCTCTGTAGCAAGCAGCTGCTTGAAGGGTTATTTTTTTTTTTGTATGATGGGGGGAAAATGCACATAGTAGTATTTTATTAGTAATTATAAAACATAAAATGCATTTGTCTTTTAGTTCTTAAATTTAAAAAGTTGCTTTTCTCTTCCTCCTCTGAAAACTGAGGACAGATAATTGCTGTCAGTGGAATTTCTACCATAACAGAACTCTACACGCCGAAATTTCTACCATAAACACGATCTCTAACGATATAAATTAAACCTACCTTTTAAAATGTGAATTACATTTAATTAGTAATCAACTAAAAAAGAGATTTCGAATTATCTCTTAAAACAAAACCGTTCCGTTTCTTACCTACCTTGGGCTTAGGGTCAATTCGTTGTTGTTAATGAAATTTTCAAGACAGTCACATTCCATGACCAAAATTTCAAATTTCTAGCATAACTACATCGTTTGCAATATTCGTTTTAAATTTTTGGGATTATTCGTTTTCCACCGTTAGAAGGCGCAATTATAGCTTTCGGGAAATTGGCAAAATGCAAATTGTAATATCTCATCAATACCTGTCCAACCCAAAAAGAATTTTTAATTTATCTCTAAAAACGTATACTTTTTTGTTAAAACAAAAAAAGTTGCATTCATCTATCCCCCTGGGTCTAAAGGGTAAATTGATTGTTGTCAATGGTAACTTTGTAACCTTCAATTTCAACACCAAAATTTTAAACTTCTAACCTAACTCATCGTTTGGAATATTCGTTTGATATTTTGAATTTTCAACTTTTTCCACCGTTAGATGACGCAGTTATAACTTTTGGGAGATTCGAAAGATGCAAACCGTAATATATTGTTACGACAGAAGGAATCTGGCAACCGAAAGCAAAAAGTTTCAGCCAACGAATAAGAACTTTGGGAGAATTTGGAGAAGAAGAGTGGAGCGTTAACGGTCGTTTTGTATTGTAACGGTCGTTGTGTTGTAACGGTCGGAGAGTTCGAAAATGGACGGTGAGCTGTTCTGAGACAGTGCGCGTAAGTATCAAGAAGTAACTTGATGTGTTGTGTTTACGCGGAAGGATAAAAGTGGGATCTTTTATCGTTAAGTATCAAGAAGTAACTTGATGTGTTGTGTATACGCGGAAGTATAAAAGTGGGAACTTTTATGGCTAACTTCGAATGTCTACACGGACTGTCTTTTTGTTCGGCTAGTGTGTGAAAAGTTATTAGCACAGGACGAGAATTGGTTTACGAGTGAAGATCTTCGGGTGACCTGGTAAATCAAGTAAAAGGTAGTATTTAGTAAAATACACAGAGCTGATATTGTGTGCTCTACGCAGGAAGATTGATGACTTGTGCATGTTAATAGTTAATTTGTTAATAAGATACTTCATCCATATTTCCTTTGTAACAATTTACCTTGTATTGAATTTGGTTTTGAAATATAGCTTTTAATACTCACGCTCAGTGGCTATCCATTTTTGTAATCCGCAACACTTGGTGTCAGGAGTGGGATAATTTATTGAATGCCGTTAACTAGAAGTATGGATGAATTAGTAAAGTTGTTAAATGACTTGAAAGCCGATATGAAAGCCGATATAGCTGCCCAAAGCGATAAAATAGGTGACCAGATGACTGATATGGCTACACAGATGAATGACATTAAAAGTCAAAATAATGAGTTGAGAACTGAGATAGTTTCTCAAAAAAGATGATTTGAAAGCCGAAATGGCCGCACAAAATAATGAGTTGAGAAATAAAATAGGTGACCTGGCCGCACAAAATACTGAGATGAGAGCTGAAGTGGCTTCTCAAATTGATAAGATTTCTGATAAGTGTAAGGACATTATGACCGAACTAAATAGTGTAAAAGATGATCTTGATAGTGTTAAGTTAGATTATAAACACGAAATTGAAATTGTAAAAACTGATTGTGAACGCCAGTTTCAGATTTTGAGAAATGAAATGTTACCTTCTGCCTGTGATAATAATAATTCTAGTGGAAATAATGTTATTACACATATCGCTAAAAATACAACTAAACCTTCTACATATGATGGTCAATCATCTTGGACAGTATTTAAAACACAATTCGAAGTTATCGCTACAGCCAATGAGTGGAATGAATTCCAAAAGGCCAGTTTTCTTGCAGCTTCCTTAAGAAATTCTGCTGCGGAAGTTTTGCAGTCTGTTCCAGAAGAAAAACGACTTGATTATCAAAGTCTAGTTTCTGCATTAGAACTAAGGTTTGGTGATAGTTATTTAAAACAATATTACGTGACTCAATTTAAACATCGCATGCAGAAAAATGGTGAAACTTTGCAAGAGCTTGCTAGTGATATTGAGCGTCTAGCTAGATTGGCTTATAGTAACTGTCCACCAGAAATTCAAGATAATTTAGCTCAATTACAATTTATTGATGCTATTGCTGACCCTGACACTCAGCAATCTCTGAGGATGTTGGAAGGTGAATCCTTAAAGTCAGCTGTGGTACATGCTATGAAATACGAGTGCTCCAGGCTTTCCTCCCGAGCGAACAAACGTGCAGTGAGATTTGTGAGTGCAGAAGAAACTGTAGAAAAGGATAATGAAATGAAAGAACTAACCAAAGCCATACTATCCGTTTTGAAAGATATAAAAGGTTCTTCAAAACCTACAACAGACCTCCAGTGTTGGAATTGTGGCAAGACCGGACACATTCGTACCAACTGCACTAGGAAACGAATGATGAGTCCAAGTCCATCAACTAGACAACAGGATCAGGGAAACAGAAAATTAGTCAGTCTTGCGGGGCAAAGGAAGGCAGTTGATTGGTTGGCCCCAGGGGAAGTCGCCCACGTTTCAACATTACATGGCGATAATAATGGATTAGTAGCTGATGGAGCTATAAATGGAATACCTTGCCGTATGATAGTCGACACTGGTGCAAATGTAACTTTACTCAGAACGGATATAATAAAGAAAATAATACCTCACCCAAACTTGAATACTACACAGTCTAGAATAAGCCTACAAACGGCCACTGGAGATCGTGCAAAGGTTCATGGAAAAATAGAACTTAATATTCGAGTTGGTAGCTGTCTGGTTCGCCATCCTGTTTACATCGCTGACATCTACGACGAATGCATATTAGGCCTTGATTTTCTTAAGAAACATGGATTCAACATTAGACCCAGTGATAACCTACTCATCTATGAGACAGAAGAGATTCCTCTGCTTAGCCGGACGTCTGATTCTTTATCAAGCGTAACTCCAATATTAGTGACGGAAGACACAGAGATCCCAGCACAAAGTGAAGTTATAGTCCGTGGACATCGGGCGGAGACTTCTGGGGCCTTCCGATTGGCAGTTACTGATGCCTCTGGTAAAGGAGCTTTGGCTCATAATATCCTGGTTGCAAGGACTTTAGTCAGAATAGATAAAGAACAGATCCCTATCAGAGTGATGAACTGTAACAAATCCAGTAGAATGTTAAAAAAAGGTGAGGAATTAGCAATATGTGAAGCTGTTACCTGTGTAACAAGTATAAATAAAATAGAAGTTACCGATTCACATCCAAACCATACCGACATCCCGTCTCATCTTACTGAATTATGGAGAGAAACAAGACAAATATTAACTGAAAACCAAGCTGTTAAGGCCGAGAACCTATTAAAAGAATTTTCTGACATTTTTTCTGCCACATCAAATGATTATGGCCGTACTAACCTGACAGAACATAAAATCAACACTGGTGATTCTCCTCCAGTCCATCTGCCGGCAAGAAGGCTTCCATTGGCAAAAAGAGAGGAGACGGAACAACTCATAAAGGACATGGAAGCTCAGGGCATTATAGAACCATCACAGAGTCCCTGGACATCACCAGTAGTTCTTGTCAAGAAAAAGGATGGATCTACACGATTTTGTGTAGATTATCGCAGATTAAATGACGTAACAAAGAAAGATTCCTTTCCTTTACCCAGGATTGACGATACACTAGACACTTTATCTGGGTCAGAATGGTTCTCAACATTAGATTTAAAGAGCGGCTATTGGCAAGTTGGTATACGTCCTGAAGACCGTGAGAAAACGGCTTTCAGTACAGGGAATGGACTTTGGCAGTTTAAGGTGATGCCATTTGGACTTTGTAATGCACCTGCCACATTTGAGCGACTAATGGAGTCAGTGCTCAAAGGTTTGTCTTTGGAGGTCTGCCTGGTTTACTTGGACGACATCATAGTTCTTGGAAGAACTTTTGAAGAACATTTGAGAAATCTTCGTCAAGTATTTGAAAAACTTAGGGCAGCCAAGTTAAAATTGGGACCGACAAAGTGTAAACTGTTCCAGCAAGAAGTTCATTACCTTGGTCATGTGATCACTACAGCAGGGATTAAGACTGATCCTAGTAAGATAGAAGCTGTAAGAGACTGGCCTCCACCACAAGATGTTCATCAACTTCGTAGTTTTATTGGACTTTGCACCTACTATAGAAGATTTGTCAAAGGTTTCTCCAACATCGCAAGGCCATTACATCGTCTGACAGAAGAGGGCCAGCGGTTTATGTGGACCACCGAATGCGATATAGCCTTTCAACAGCTAAAGAAAACTCTTTCCACAGCACCAGTGCTAGCGTACCCACAAACTGGAAAACAATTCGTAATAGATACTGACGCAAGTAACACAGGAGTTGGTGCTGTGCTTTCACAAGAACAAGACGGACAAGAGAGAGTTATTGCATACTTTAGTAAAACTTTATCCAAACCAGAGCGGAATTACTGTGTAACACGCAAAGAACTGTTAGCAATAGTAAAAGCAATAGAACATTTTCATCATTATCTCTATGGCCAGAAATTCCTTATACGTACTGATCATGCTGCACTTAGATGGTTATTAAACTTCAAAAACCCTGAAGGACAAATCGCTAGGTGGATACAACGGTTACAAGAATACGATTTCTCCATCGAACATCGAAGTGGTAAAATGCATAAGAATGCAGATGCTCTTTCCAGGCGCCCATGCATTGACAACTGTAAACATTGCTATAATGCAGAACTGAAATTTGGAACTAAAGAGATAATGCCCATAAGACAAATATTATCGACACAAACAAACAATGACACCCCTAACATCTGGAATCCAATTGAAATCAGGAAGGCTCAACTGGATGATGAAGACATAAAACCAATATTAGAATTGATTGAAAAATCTGATGTAAGACCTAATTGGGAGCAAATCTCGAGGTATAGTCCAACTACTAAAAGTTACTGGGCACAGTGGGACTCCTTAAAAATGGAAGACGGAGTATTATACAGAAGATGGGAGAATCCCACTGGACGGCTGATCCGTTGGCAGATAATCCTTCCTCGATCCCGAGTGGAACTTGTGATGAAAGATGTACATGATAGTGCCACTGGAGGACACTTCGGTGTTAATAAGACATTAGCCAAAGCCAGGGAACGATTTCATTGGTTGAAAAGTAGGGCAGACGTTGAGAGATGGTGTAGGCAATGTGAAGCCTGTGCAGCAAAGAAAGGCCCTAAGACTAGGAGTCGGGGTAAGCTGCAGACGTATAACGTTGGTGCCCCTTTTGAAAGAATAGCCATTGATGTAATGGGTCCGTTTCCTAGAACTGATGATGGAAATCGATATTTATTAGTGGTAATGGATTATTTCACAAAGTGGCCTGAGGTATATCCCATCCAAGACCAGGAAGCAACAACAGTGGCTGAGATGATAGTTAATAACTTCATTAGTAGGTATGGAGTACCTTTACAACTCCACTCTGATCAAGGACGGAATTTTGAATCCAATGTGTTTAAAGGCATCTGTCAACTATTAGGCATTCAGAAAACCAGAACAACTCCCTTACACCCTCAGTCGGATGGTATGGTTGAAAGGTTCAATAGAACAATTGCTCAGCATTTAGCATTATTTGTGAACGACCACCAACGTGACTGGGATCGCCATGTACCACTCCTTTTGCTGGCATATAGAACGGCAGTGCATGAGACAACTGGACAGACACCTTCCATGATGATTTTTGGAAGAGAGTTACGTCTTCCCTGTGACCTTTTATATGGTCGGCCCGAAGCAATGCCTGTGTCCACTCCACAATACGTACAAGAATTGCAACAACGACTAGAAGAAATCCATCACTCCGTTAGACATAACATCGACATAACAAGTGACAGAACCAAAACAAGATATGACAGTAAAATAAATGGAACTATTTTCAATCAAGGAGATCTTGTCTGGCTATACAGTCCACATAGAAAGAAAGGACTATCTCCAAAACTTCAGAAACCTTGGGAAGGTCCATATACAATAGTTAACAGGATTAATGACGTGGTATATCGCATTCGTCGACGTCCAGCTACAAAGTGCAGGGTGGTTCACGTGGATCGTTTGGCCCCGTTTCATCGAAGAACTGAAGAAACTTTGGAATCCAGAATTGTTCGGGACGAACAAGACCTAGGAAGGGGGCAGTGTTACGACAGAAGGAATCTGGCAACCGAAAGCAAAAAGTTTCAGCCAACGAATAAGAACTTTGGGAGAATTTGGAGAAGAAGAGTGGAGCGTTAACGGTCGTTTTGTATTGTAACGGTCGTTGTGTTGTAACGGTCGGAGAGTTCGAAAATGGACGGTGAGCTGTTCTGAGACAGTGCGCGTAAGTATCAAGAAGTAACTTGATGTGTTGTGTTTACGCGGAAGGATAAAAGTGGGATCTTTTATCGTTAAGTATCAAGAAGTAACTTGATGTGTTGTGTATACGCGGAAGTATAAAAGTGGGAACTTTTATGGCTAACTTCGAATGTCTACACGGACTGTCTTTTTGTTCGGCTAGTGTGTGAAAAGTTATTAGCACAGGACGAGAATTGGTTTACGAGTGAAGATCTTCGGGTGACCTGGTAAATCAAGTAAAAGGTAGTATTTAGTAAAATACACAGAGCTGATATTGTGTGCTCTACGCAGGAAGATTGATGACTTGTGCATGTTAATAGTTAATTTGTTAATAAGATACTTCATCCATATTTCCTTTGTAACAATTTACCTTGTATTGAATTTGGTTTTGAAATATAGCTTTTAATACTCACGCTCAGTGGCTATCCATTTTTGTAATCCGCAACAATATCATTAATTCCCATCTAACACAAAAAGATTTTTTTGTTTATCTGTATAAACAAAAAAGTTCGATGTCTAGAGACGGACAGAGAACAAAGCGAAATTATATCATTTTTAAAAAAAAAGTCCTAAAATTTACTTTTCCTTTTTTAGCCGTTTTCAAAAGTGCTTCCAATCATAAACACTGAAATCTGTATCAAATATTAACTTTTCCTTCTCCGGAATCCATAAGTACCGTGCAATATCGCTGCTCGGATTGTTTAGCGTGCAGCTATGCACGCTAAATAATCCGAGCGACGACAAAACATGGCGTCCAATTTTGAGATGGCCAACCTCTACCTATATAGGGCCTCTAAGTTGTGTGAATTTAGCTATAATAATGTTAGTGAATTTCTTCACTGCAACAGCTCCTGTAATAGTTTTGTTCACTTTTATTGTGTTGGTATGAAGCAAGTGAACTATAAGATGTCCTTAGAGTCCCCAAAGTTTGACGTCAATTCAATCTTTAGAACTCCTGAATAATGTTATGGTTAAACAAAACGTAGCAACCGACAGTAATAAAGAATTAAAATATTGAAATGTCGTAAGGAAAACATATTACACAAATAATAAGGGAAGAAATGCAAATATTAAAGAGCGAAGAAACAGAGACCTTTAACACAAAAATAATGTAATCCACGAATGTACTCAAAGTGCTGAATTTAACTCAAATAAAATTGATGAATTTATTAAACTTATAGTTGAAACTACTAAACAACTAAGAGCATTAAAGGAACAAAATGAAAAATTGGAAGCAAGTTGTAGACTGCAAGAAAAAGAAACACAAAATTTAAAAACCAAGTAAGAGATCTACAGCAATACAGTAGATCGGAGAACGTAGAAATATATGAACTTATTGAAAGCCGTAATGAAAACATTTCAGACACTGTCTAAAAAATTGGAGAAGGTATCAATATTAAAAAAGAAGATATTAAATTCAAGGTAGCTCATCGTGTTCCAACACATAACGAAAAGAAACCAAAACCAATAATAGTTCGATTCAATTCGAAACAAGAGAGAAACCTCTGAATAGCCAAGTGGAGATTAGTTCGAGGATTAAAGAATAAAGACTTGAATATTTCTAATAGTGGGGATTACATGTATACTGTACATAGGTGAACATTTAATACCAGAAATCAAAAACCTTTTATATGAAACTAAGAATTAAGGAAAGAAAGGAACTGTAAATTTATTTGGGTAAAAGACGAGAAAATTTATTTAAGGAAAGATGAACGTTCAAGAGTATTAAATACAAAACCTCTGAATGATTTAAACATATTAGAGTAATAAGTTTTAAGGATCCACAGTTATATTATTTAACCTTTTTCAGATGATCCTGTTCTTATCCTTGACGAAAAATTATTTACTCTGTTGCATATGAAAATTTTTGATTATTTTCTGGTTTTCGAGCCCCGGAATTAGGCATGGATGTGTGTGTCGTTTTTCTGCTGAGGTCCTGCCATCCTCTCAGATCTCCTACTGTGGCATATAAACTGACAGGCTCCTGTCAGACCTCTGTGGCAAGCAGCTGCTTGAGGGGGTATTTATTATTATTTTTTTTATTTATTTATCTATAATGAATTTATCTCCAGATATTATTATTTTATCTGAAATTTGGGCAAAAAGAATATGAAATTCCAATATATCATTTAGAAGGTTATAGCACTTGTTATAAATGTGGTAACATAGATAGAGCTGAAGGTTTAATAGTATTAGTTAAGAAAAAACTAATTGCAAATCAGATTGCAATAGAATTTAATAATGCAGATATTGGTATTTTAAAATATAAATTAAAAATATTAATTATTTATTGATATCCATTTATAGGTCACCAACTTTGGATAAAAAAGAATTTATGAAAGAATTACATGATTTATTATTAAAACTTACCTATACAAATATTTTAATTATTGGAGAGGTTAACATTGATTTATTAGAAAATAATAGTATTACGGAGATGTATTGTAATATGGTAATGTCACTTAGATTTATTCATTGTATAAAAACACCAGCAAGATACACCTACTCTACATGTATAGATTATATGTTAGCGAGACTAACAAGTAATAAATATGTAAATGTGACATAATTAAATCAAATGTAACTGATCATTATATGACAATGATACAGTATAAAATATCATTTAAATGAAAAACATTCTTCCCAAACAAGGGAAATTGTAGACTATAATCGTCTTGAAATTTTACTTAATTTTAAGAATTATTTTATAGATACACAAACAAATGCATACACACTTTTTGAAACTTTCCATAACCACTTTAAAAAATTAATAACTAATTGCACACAATATATTCCAATTCATCATCATCATTATCCTCAATCAGCCATGGGCTACGGAGATCCAACCAGATCGTGCAATTTAGTTCTCCAAACACGTCTGGACTGAGCTATATCTGCTGCATCCGGCCACTGCACACCAATTCTAACAAGGTCCTGTTTGACATTGTCTGCCCACCGCATCCTAGGTCTCCCCTTCTTTCTGAGACCTTTAGGCACACTGTTCATAACCCTATTCGCCAATCTATAATTATTCATACGGGCAACATGGCCAAACCAACGGAGTCTCTCTCTGCACAATATGCTGCTTAAAGGAGGTTGCAAAGTCCTTGGCCTAACCTCATCATTAGTTACAAAGTTGAACCACCTAATGCCCAAGATACTGCGTAAGCATCTGGAATCAAAAGCATCTAGTTTCCTGTTATCTTGTTTACAAAGTGTCCAAGTTTCAGTACCATAACTAACCCTAGAAAGAACCAAACTATTATACAGCCTAATTTTAGTCTTTAGGTGTATACGCCTATTTCTCCACACTCTCCATAGATTCTTAAAAGTCCCGGCAGCAATCCCTATTCGTCTGTTAATCTCATGCCGCACATCACCATTATCGGTTACATAGCTCCCAAGATAATTAAACTGTGACACCTGCTCAAGACTGCAACCATTCAGATTAACTGAATCACAACCTGCCTGACCAATTTTCATCACTTTAGTTTTCTCTCTGTTTATAACCAAACGTACTCTACTACCAGTCTCATCAACAGCGCGAATGAAAGAGTTCATCTCATCAACATCATTTGCCAAAAGGGCTAAATCATCAGCATAATGTAAATCAGAACTTTTCGTATCTCCAGCCCATTTAAGGCCAAAATCTTTCCCTTGAAGTGAATTTCGCATAACATAATCAATAACCAAACTAAAGAGAAAAGGAGACAAAATGCACCCTTGTCGAACACCAGAAGTAATGCTAAACCAATTGCTACAAGCCTTACCAACTCTCACACACGACTCAGTGTTATTATAGAGAGCTTTCATTATGTTAACTAACTTGTCTGGTATACCATATGATCTCACCATCAATCAACCACAAATTATGATGATCAACAGAGTCGAAAGCCTTTTTGAAATCAACAAAGCTAGCAATCAAAGGTTTCTGAAACTCTAAACATTTCTCAAGAATCTGCCTAAGTGAAAATATCTGATCCACACATCCCCTACCACTTCTGAATCCACATTGCTCATCACGCAATTGATTGTCAACCAGATTCTTAATTCTATTAAGCACAATCATGGAAAGAACTTTACCTGGAACAGAGAATAGGCTAATACCACTATAGTTATCAAAAGAACTGCGATCACCTTTTTTGAAAATAGGGATAACAATAGCTCTGGTAAAATCCTTAGGAACCATGCCTTTATCATAAAAGATATTCAGAATTTCAGTCATCCAAGTGCTAACCGAAACATTTCCAGCTCTAAGCATTTCTGTAGTAATTTCATCTACCCCTGGGGATTTATGAAGTTTAAGTTTAGAAACAGCCAAAATAACTTCAGATTGTGTTATAGGGCCAACATTAAAGCCACTAATGCATCTATCATTATTGCAAACAATGGGAATAGAACTAACCGCATTGTTTAGAATATCGCTGAAATGCTCAGCCCACCTAGCCATGACAGAATCCTCCCCTTCTATAACCTTACCTTGTTTATCCTTCAATCCCTGTATACCTGTCCGTTTTCTACCACACAAAACATTAACTATCTGGTACAGCTCTCTGCTGTTGTGCTGTCTAACTGCTTCCTCGGCTTTGTCAGCCAAACCATCAAGCCAAGGATTCTTATCAGCAGCTAACTGATCTTTTACACGTTTATTAAGTTCTCTGTAATGCTTTCTATTAGTACTAGTAGGGTATTGATTAAGGACATTCCTGCAGTTCTTTCTTTCCGAAATAAGCTCAAGTGCCTTATCACTCAGATAATTCTGTCTCTTCTGCTCCTTTTTCCCTAAAAGAGTACTGTTAGTGTCCAAAAAAGCCTGTTTAAAATGATCCCATTCTTCCTCAACTTCAGTAGTAAGCATACCATGACTGTCATAATGACTAAGTAACCTATCATGGTAAGCTTTGGCTATAACTGGATCTTTCAGAGCTTCAGTATTAAAAGCAAATTTTTTAACCCTAGCACAACACTTTTTAAGTTTAAGTTGCAAGACACTTTTAACAAGGTAATGGTCAGATCCCATTTCAGCTCCCCTATATGCCCTGGTATTTCTAACAGAACTAGCCCATTTGCTGTTAATTAATATATAATCAATCATATTCCTATGCAGCCCATCAGGTGAAACCCATGTGTACTTATGTATGTCGCGGTGTTTGTAATATGTGTTAGTTATTCTGAAACCATTGAGTTTACTTACCTGTAGGAGACGTTGCCCATTGCCATTGCAGCTACCAATACCAAAAGGGCCTATTACTCCTCCCCAAAGGTCAGAGTCGGTACCAACTTTGGCATTGAAGTCACCAAGAACAAGGGTAATATCTCCTTTCTTGACAGAATTCAAAATATCCTGAAGTTGTCTGTAAAACCTATCCGTCTCATCCTCATCAGAATCCTCAGTGGGGGCATAACAGCAGATAACATTCAAGTCTTTAATGCTTGTCTGAAATTTTGCTGTAAGAAACCTTTCATTAATGCACTCATATCCTAGAGGAGCATCACTAGCATGTCTGCTGAGCAGCAGACCCACGCCTTGGTGATGCTTTCCATCCTCCCTCCCTGTAAAGAGAAATTTAAGATTATTTTTAAGAATCTGACCTTTTTACTGTCCATCTGGTCTCTTGCAAGCCGAGAATATCTAAATTATAATGGTGGAATTCTTGTGTGAGGACATCAAGAGAAAAAGCTCTGTGCAGAGTCCTCACATTCCAACTACCTATGGAGAGAAAATGGTTAGTAGGATGTTTAAAGAAACTATGTTTATTGAGAGAGGGAATGCCGACAATATCAAACAGCCCCCTAATCGCAGACATGGGGCAAAGACCCGTTCCCCCACCACTAAAGGCTGAAACCATCTACACTGGAAGACTTCCTCCAATGTAAAATTTGACGATGCCAATAGAAGCAAAGAGTTCAGGTGCCTGCGATGACTTCTGCTCAGGATTATCCACCAGCTGATAAACATATTCTGTGAATCTATTCACTTGGGGCTGTCAGCCCACAAACAAACAGAAAACACGGCAGATTTTCCCTCCACAGAAGCCCACCACTGCAGCAAAATCAGGATCCATAATCAAGCTCAGAGCCATATATCTGTCCAGTCCAGTGGGTTTATGTGGTCAGCACCAGGACCCTGTGTGGTTGACCACTTCTCAGCAGGGTAGAAAAAAAAAGAAAAGTAGCCATAGTTGTCCAGATCAGTAGGCCACACTAATCTGGCAGCCCTCCCCTTCCGTTCACTTCCACAAGAGAGTATCTCTTTTGAAAGGTACTAACGGTCCGCACCACGAGAAGGCGGGGTCGGACATTAGGTGCTAGGTCTGGCCGGTTCTATGCATCATCACAGGGGATTGGTGCATAGTTCTCCTTCCAGTGACAGTTTCCAGTGACTTTAGTTAACTACATGAATAAAAAAAAATTATTTCTTGACTCTCAATTTGGCTTTCGAGAAAAAATGGCCACTGAAGATGCTATAACTATGCTATCAAATATAATTTATAATGGTCTTAATTAAAGTAAAAACCACTCTTGTGGTGAGTTGACTTAAATATATATTGCTAAATATTTAATTTGAGTAAATTATTATTATTATTTAACAAATACACCTTCAAATGCTACAACTCTTTACAGGGGCTATTTAAGTAGCCAGACTGTAACAAAGTTTTAGAACATCCTCCTAGAAGAACAAAGTCGTCTTAATATCAGATTAATTAAGTAGACATTTATCATTTGAACAAATAGTATTTAATCTTCAAATTATTAACAGATATTTATAATCTTCATAGGATTCCTTCTAATTAAATAGTTATTAATCTCAAATAAGACTATGAAGCTAGGGTTTAATGGGTGCAATCTAAGCATTCACCGAAGTTGAATATTGAAAGTCTTCGCAATTCCAAAATACATAATGAGGCACTTAGTATATAGTGATGAAACAGCACTCTAACGTCCAACATGATAGGAATCTGCCACCTGAGAATAATAAGAGTCCTGATAGATGTGTTCAACGAAGTTGAATCCTGAAAGTTCACCGAAGTGAACCGAAGTTGAATCCTGAAAATCTTCATAATTTCAAAATGCATAATAAGGCACTTAGTATATAGTGATGAAACAGCATTATAACGTCCAGCATGATAGTTATCAGCTATCAGGCATTAATAATCCTGTCAAATGAGTTCAATCCAAGCATTAAACGATGTTGAATCCTGAAAGTCTTCATAATTTCAAAATACATAATGAGGCACTTAGTAAATAATGATGAAACAGCACTGTAACGTCCAACATGATAAGTATCTGCTATCTGAAAAAAATAGTCCTGTTGAATGGGTTCAATCCAAATGTTCACCGAGGTTGAATCTTGAAATTCTTCATAATTTCAAAATGCATAATGAGGCACTTAGTAAATAGTGATGAGACAGCACTGTAACGTCCAACATGATAAGTATCTGTTATCTGAAATAAACAGTCCTGTTGAATGGGTTCAATCCAAATGTTCACCGAGGTTGAATCTTGAAATTCTTCATAATTTCAAAATGCATAATGAGACACTTAGTAAATAGTGATGAAACAGCACTGTAACGTCCAACATGATAAGTATCTGTTATTGGAAAAAAATAGTCCTGTTGAATGGGTTCAATCCAAATGTTCACCGAGGTTGAATCTTGAAATTTTTCATAATTTCAAAATACATAATGAGGCACTTAGCAAATAGTGATGAAAGAGCACTGTAACGTCCAACATGATAAGTATCTGTTATCTGAAATAAACAGTCCTGTTGAATGGGTTCAATCCAAATGTTCACCGAGGTTGAATCTTGAAATTCTTCATAATTTCAAAATACATAATGAGGCATTTAGTAAATAGTGATGAAACAGCACTGTAATGTCCAACATGATAAGTATCTGTTATCTGAAATAAATAGTCCTGTTGAATGGATTCAATCCAAATGTTCACCGAGTTGAATCTTGAAACTCTTCATAATTTCAAAATGCATAATGAGGCACTTAGTAAATAGTGATGAGACAGCACTGTAACGTCCAACATGATAAGTATCTGTTATCTGAAATAAATAGTCCTGTTGAATGGTTCAATCCAAATGTTCACCGAGATTGAATCTTAAAATTCTTCATAATTTCAAAATGCATAATGAGACACTTAGTATATAGTGATGAAACAGCACTCTAACGTCCAACATGATAAGTATCTGTTATCTGAAATAAATAGTCCTGTTGAATGGTTCAATCCAAATGTTCACCGAGGTTGAATCTTGAAACTCTTCATAATTTCAAAATGCATAATGAGGCACTTAGTAAATAGTGATGAGACAGCACTGTAACGTCCAACATGATAAGTATCTGTTATCAGAAATAAATAGTCCTGTTGAATGGTTCAATCCAAATGTTCACCGAGATTGAATCTTAAAATTCTTCATAATTTCAAAATGCATAATGAGACACTTAGTATATAGTGATGAAACAGCACTGTAACGTCCAACATGATAAGTATCTGTTATCTGAAATAAATAGTCCTGTTGAATGGGTTCAATCCAAATATTCACCGAGGTTGAATCTTGAAATTCTTCATAATTTCAAAATACATAATGATTCACTTAGTAAATAGTGATGAGACAGCACTGTAACGTCCAACATGATAAGTATCTGTTATCTGAAATAAATAGTCCTGTTGAATGGGTTCAATCCAAATGTTCACCGAGGTTGGATCTTGAAATTTTTCATAATTTCAAAATACATAATGAGGCACTTAGTAAATAGTGATGAAAGAGCACTGTAACGTCCAACATGATAAGTATCTGTGATCTGAAATAAATAGTCCTGTTGAATGGGTTCAATCCAAATGTTCACCGAGGTTGAATCTTGAAACTCTTCATAATTTCAAAATGCATAATGAGGCACTTAGTAAATAGTGATGAGACAGCACTGTAACGTCCAACATGATAAGTATCTGTTATCTGAAATAAATAGTCCTGTTGAATGGTTCAATCCAAATGTTCACCGAGATTGAATCTTAAAATTCTTCATAATTTAAAAATGCATAATGAGACACTTAGTATATAGTGATGAAACAGCACTCTAACGTCCAACATGATAAGTATCTGTTATCTGAAATAAATAGTCCTGTTGAATGGTTCAATCCAAATGTTCACCGAGGTTGAATCTTGAAATTCTTCATAATTTCAAAATACATAATGAGGCATTTAGTAAATAGTGATGAAACAGCACTGTAATGTCCAACATGATAAGTATCTGTTATCTGAAATAAATAGTCCTGTTGAATGGATTCAATCCAAATGTTCACCGAGTTGAATCTTGAAACTCTTCATAATTTCAAAATGCATAATGAGGCACTTAGTAAATAGTGATGAGACAGCACTGTAACGTCCAACATGATAAGTATCTGTTATCTGAAATAAATAGTCCTGTTGAATGGTTCAATCCAAATGTTCACCGAGATTGAATCTTAAAATTCTTCATAATTTCAAAATGCATAATGAGACACTTAGTATATAGTGATGAAACAGCACTCTAACGTCCAACATGATAAGTATCTGTTATCTGAAATAAATAGTCCTGTTGAATGGTTCAATCCAAATGTTCACCGAGGTTGAATCTTGAAACTCTTCATAATTTCAAAATGCATAATGAGGCACTTAGTAAATAGTGATGAGACAGCACTGTAACGTCCAACATGATAAGTATCTGTTATCAGAAATAAATAGTCCTGTTGAATGGTTCAATCCAAATGTTCACCGAGATTGAATCTTAAAATTCTTCATAATTTCAAAATGCATAATGAGACACTTAGTATATAGTGATGAAACAGCACTGTAACGTCCAACATGATAAGTATCTGTTATCTGAAATAAATAGTCCTGTTGAATGGGTTCAATCCAAATATTCACCGAGGTTGAATCTTGAAATTCTTCATAATTTCAAAATACATAATGATTCACTTAGTAAATAGTGATGAGACAGCACTGTAACGTCCAACATGATAAGTATCTGTTATCTGAAATAAATAGTCCTGTTGAATGGGTTCAATCCAAATGTTCACCGAGGTTGGATCTTGAAATTTTTCATAATTTCAAAATACATAATGAGGCACTTAGTAAATAGTGATGAAAGAGCACTGTAACGTCCAACATGATAAGTATCTGTGATCTGAAATAAATAGTCCTGTTGAATGGGTTCAATCCAAATGTTCACCGAGGTTGAATCTTGAAACTCTTCATAATTTCAAAATGCATAATGAGGCACTTAGTAAATAGTGATGAGACAGCACTGTAACGTCCAACATGATAAGTATCTGTTATCTGAAATAAATAGTCCTGTTGAATGGTTCAATCCAAATGTTCACCGAGATTGAATCTTAAAATTCTTCATAATTTAAAAATGCATAATGAGACACTTAGTATATAGTGATGAAACAGCACTCTAACGTCCAACATGATAAGTATCTGTTATCTGAAATAAATAGTCCTGTTGAATGGTTCAATCCAAATGTTCACCGAGGTTGAATCTTGAAATTCTTCATAATTTCAAAATGCATAATGAGGCACTTAGTAAATAGTGATGAGACAGCACTCTAACGTCCAACATGATAAGTATCTGTTATCTGAAATAAATAGTCCTGTTGAATGGTTCAATCCAAATGTTCACCGAGGTTGAATCTTGAAACTCTTCATAATTTCAAAATGCATAATGAGGCACTTAGTAAATAGTGATGAGACAGCACTGTAACGTCCAACATGATAAGTATCTGTTATCTGAAATAAATAGTCCTGTTGAATGGGTTCAATCCAAATATTCACCGAGGTTGAATCTTGAAATTCTTCATAATTTCAAAATACATAATGATTCACTTAGTAAATAGTGATGAGACAGCACTGTAACGTCCAACATGATAAGTATCTGTTATCTGAAATAAATAGTCCTGTTGAATGGGTTCAATCCAAATGTTCACCGAGGTTGGATCTTGAAATTTTTCATAATTTCAAAATACATAATGAGGCACTTAGTAAATAGTGATGAAAGAGCACTGTAACGTCCAACATGATAAGTATCTGTGATCTGAAATAAATAGTCCTGTTGAATGGGTTCAATCCAAATGTTCACCGAGGTTGAATCTTGAAATTCTTCATAATTTCAAAATGCATAATGAGGCACTTAGTAAATAGTGATGAGACAGCACTGTAACGTCCAACATGATAAGTATCTGTTATCTGAAATAAATAGTCCTATTGAATGGTTCAATCCAAATGTTCACCGAGATTGAATCTTAAAATTCTTCATAATTTCAAAATGCATAATGAGACACTTAGTATATAGTGATGAAACAGCACTCTAACGTCCAACATGATAAGTATCTGTTATCTGAAATAAATAGTCCTGTTGAATGGTTCAATCAAATGTTCACCGAGGTTGAATCTTGAAATTCTTCATAATTTCAAAATGCATAATGAGGCACTTAGTAAATAGTGATGAGACAGCACTGTAACGTCCAACATGATAAGTATCTGTTATCTGAAATAAATAGTCCTGTTGAATGGGTTCAATCCAAATGTTCACCGAGGTTGGATCTTGATATTTTTCATAATTTCAAAATACATAATGAGGCACTTAGTAAATAGTGATGAAAGAGCACTGTAACGTCCAACATGATAAGTATCTGTGATCTGAAATAAATAGTCCTGTTGAATGGGTTCAATCCAAATGTTCACCGAGGTTGAATATTGAAATTCTTCATAATTTCAAAATGCATAATGAGGCACTTAGTAAATAGTGATGAGACAGCACTGTAACGTCCAACATGATAAGTATCTGTTATCTGAAATAAATAGTCCTATTGAATGGTTCAATCCAAATGTTCACCGAGATTGAATCTTAAAATTCTTCATAATTTCAAAATGCATAATGAGACACTTAGTATATAGTGATGAAACAGCACTCTAACGTCCAACATGATAAGTATCTGTTATCTGAAATAAATAGTCCTGTTGAATGGTTCAATCCAAATGTTCACCGAGGTTGAATCTTGAAATTCTTCATAATTTCAAAATACATAATGAGGCACTTAGTAAATAGTGATGAAACAGCACTGTAAAGTCCAACATGATAAGTATCTGTTATCTGAAATAAATAGTCCTGTTGAATGGGTTCAATCAAATGTTCACCGAGGTTGAATCTTGAAATTCTTCATAATTTCAAAATGCATAATGAGGCACTTAGTAAATAGTGATGAGACAGCACTGTAACGTCCAACATGATAAGTATCTGTTATCTGAAATAAATAGTCCTGTTGAATGGGTTCAATCCAAATGTTCACCGAGGTTGGATCTTGATATTTTTCATAATTTCAAAATACATAATGAGGCACTTAGTAAATAGTGATGAAAGAGCACTGTAACGTCCAACATGATAAGTATCTGTGATCTGAAATAAATAGTCCTGTTGAATGGGTTCAATCCAAATGTTCACCGAGGTTGAATCTTGAAATTCTTCATAATTTCAAAATACATAATGAGGCACTTAGTAAATAGTGATGAAACAGCACTGTATCGTCCAACATGGTAAGTATCTGTTATCTGAAATAAATAGTCCTGTTGAATGGGTTCAATCCAAATGTTCACCGGGGTTGAATCTTGAAACTCTTCATAATTTCAAAATGCATAATGAGGCACTTAGTAAATAGTGATGAGACAGCACTGTAACGTCCAACATGATAAGTATCTGTTATCTGAAATAAATAGTCTTGTTGTTTGGTTCAATCCAAATGTTCACCGAGGTTGAATCTTGAAATTCTTCATAATTTCAAAATGCATAATGAGGCACTTAGTAAATAGTGATGAGACAGCACTGTAACGTCCAACATGATAAGTATCTGTTATCTGAAATAAATAGTCCTGTTGAATGGTTCAATCCAAATGTTCACCGAGATTGAATCTTAAAATTCTTCATAATTTCAAAATGCATATTGAGACACTTAGTATATAGTGATGAAACAGCACTGTAACGTCCAACATGATAAGTATCTGTTATCTGAAATAAATAGTCCTGTTGAATGTGTTCAATCCAAATGTTCTCCGAGGTTGAATCTTGAAATTCTTCATAATTTCAAAATACATAATGATTCACTTAGTAAATAGTGATGAAACAGCACTGTAACGTCCAACATGATAAGTATCTGTTATCTGAAATAAATAGTCCTGTTGAATGGTTCAATCCAAATGTTCACCGAGGTTGAATCTTGAAATTCTTCATAATTTCAAAATACATAATGAGGCACTTAGTAAATAGTGATGAAACAGCACTGTAACATCCAACATGATAAGTATCTGTTATCTGAAATAAATAGTCCTGTTGAATGGTTCAATCCAAATGTTCACCGAGGTTGAATCTTGAAATTCTTCATAATTTCAAAATACATAATGAGGCACTTAGTAAATAGTGATGAAACAGCACTGTATCGTCCAACATGGTAAGTATCTGTTATCTGAAATAAATAGTCCTGTTGAATGGGTTCAATCCAAATGTTCACCGAGGTTGAATCTTGAAATTCTTCATAATTTCAAAATGCATAATGAGGCACTTAGTAAATAGTGAGGAAACAGCACTGTAACGTCCAAAATGATAAGTATCTGTTATCTGAAATAAACAGTCCTGTTGAATGGGTTCAATCCAAATGTTCACCGAGGTTGAATCTTGATATTCTTCATAATTTCAAAATACATAATGAGGCACTTAGTAAATAGTGATGAAACAGCATTGTAACGTCCAACATGATAAGTATCTGTTATCTGAAATGAATAGTCCTGTTGAATGGGTTCAATCCAAATGTTCACCGAGGTTGAATCTTGAAATTCTTCATAATTTCAAAATGCATAATGAGGCACTTAGTAAATAGTGAGGAAACAGCACTGTAACGTCCAACATGATAAGTATCTGTTATCTGAAATAAACAGTCCTGTTGAATGGGTTCAATCCAAATGTTCACCGAGGTTGAATCTTGATATTCTTCATAATTTCAAAATACATAATGAGGCACTTAGTAAATAGTGATGAAACAGCATTGTAACGTCCAACATGATAAGTATCTGTTATCTGAAATGAATAGTCCTGTTGAATGGGTTCAATCCAAATGTTCACCGAGGTTGAATCTTGAAATTCTTCATAATTTCAAAATGCATAATGAGGCACTTAGTAAATAGTGATGAGACAGCACTGTAACGTCCAACATGATAAGTATCTGTTATCTGAAATATATAGTCCTGTTGAATGGGTTCAATCAAATGTTCACCGAGGTTGAATCTTGAAATTCTTCATAATTTCAAAATGCATAATGAGGCACTTAGTAAATAGTGATGAGACAGCACTGTAACGTCCAACATGATAAGTATCTGTTATCTGAAATAAATAGTCCTGTTGAATGGGTTCAATCCAAATGTTCACCGAGGTTGGATCTTGAAATTTTTCATAATTTCAAAATTCATAATGAGGCACTTCGTAAATAGTGATGAAACAGCACTGTATCGTCCAACATGGTAAGTATCTGTTATCTGAAATAAACAGTCCTGTTGAATGGGTTCAATCCAAATGTTCACCGAGGTTGAATCTTGAAATTCTTCATAATTTCAAAATACATAATGAGGCACTTAGTAAATAGTGATGAAACAGCACTGTAACGTCCAACATGATAAGTATCTGTTATCTGAAATAAATAGTCCTGTTGAATGGGTTGAATCAAATGTTCACCGAGGTTGAATCTTGAAATTCTTCATAATTTCAAAATGCATAATGAGGCACTTAGTAAATAGTGATGAGACAGCACTGTAACGTCCAACATGATAAGTATCTGTTATCTGAAATAAATAGTCCTGTTGAATGGGTTCAATCCAAATGTTCACCGAGGTTGGATCTTGAAATTTTTCATAATTTCAAAATACATAATGAGGCACTTAGTAAATAGTGATGAAAGAGCACTGTAACGTCCAACATGATAAGTATCTGTGATCTGAAATAAATAGTGCTGTTGAATGGGTTCAATCCAAATGTTCACCGAGGTTGAATCTTGAAATTCTTCATAATTTCAAAATGCATAATGAGGCATTTAGTAAATAGTGATGAGACACCACTGTAAGGTCCAACATGATAAGTATATGTTATCTGAAATAAATAGTCTTGTTGAATGGTTCAATCAAAATGTTCACCGAGGTTGAATCTTGAAATTCTTCATAATTTCAAAATACATAATGAGGCACTTAGTAAATAGTGATGAAAGAGCACTGTAACGTCCAACATGATAAGTATCTGTTATCTGAAATAAATAGTCCTGTTGATTGGTTCAATCCAAATGTTCACCGAGGTTGAATCTTGAAATTCTTCATAATTTCAAAATGCATAATGAGGCACTTAGTAAATAGTGATGAGACAGCACTGTAACGTCCAACATGATAAGTATCTGTTATCTGAAATAAATAGTCCTGTTGATTGGTTCAATCCAAATGTTCACCGAGGTTGAATCTTGAAATTCTTCATAATTTCAAAATGCATAATGAGGCACTTAGTAAATAGTGATGAAACAGCACTGTAACGTCCAACATGATAAGTATCTGTTATCTGAAATGAATAGTCCTGTTGAATGGGTTCAATCCAAATGTTCACCGAGGTTGAATCTTGAAATTCTTCATAATTTCAAAATGCATAATGAGGCACTTAGTAAATAGTGATGAGACAGCACTGTAACGTCCAACATGATAAGTATCTGTTATCTGAAATAAATAGTCCTGTTGATTGGTTCAATCCAAATGTTCACCGAGGTTGAATCTTGAAATTCTTCATAATTTCAAAATGCATAATGAGGCACTTAGTAAATAGTGATGAGACAGCACTGTAACGTCCAACATGATAAGTATCTGTTATCTGAAATAAATAGTCCTGTTGATTGGTTCAATCCAAATGTTCACCGAGGTTGAATCTTGAAATTCTTCATAATTTCAAAATGCATAATGAGGCACTTAGTAAATAGTGATGAGACAGCACTGTAACGTCCAACATGATAAGTATCTGTTATCTGAAATGAATAGTCCTGTTGAATGGGTTCATTCCAAATGTTCACCGAGGTTGAATCTTGAAATTCTTCATAATTTCAAAATGCATAATGAGGCACTTAGTATATAGTGATGAAACAGCACTGTAACGTCCAACATGATAAGTATCTGTTATCTGAAATAAATAGTCCTGTTGAATGGGTTCAATCCAAATGTTCTCCGAGGTTGAAACTTGAAATTCTTCATAATTTCAAAATACATAATGATTCACTTAGTAAATAGTGATGATACAGCACTGTAACGTCCAACATGATAAATATCTGTTATCTGAAATAAATAGTCCTGTTGAATGGTTCAATCCAAATGTTCACCGAGGTTGAATCTTGAAATTCTTCATAATTTCAAAATACATAATGAGGCACTTAGTAAATAGTGATGAAACAGCACTGTAACGTCCAACATGATAAGTATCTGTTATCTGAAATAAATAGTCCTGTTGAATGGTTCAATCCAAATGTTCACCGAGGTTGAATCTTGAAATTCTTCATAATTTCAAAATACATAATGAGGCACTTAGTAAATAGTGATGAAACAGCACTGTAACGTCCAACATGATAAGTATCTGTTATCTGAAATAAATAGTCCTGTTGAATGGGTTCAATCAAATGTTCACCGAGGTTGAATCTTGAAATTCTTCATAATTTCGAAATGCATAATGAGGCACTTAGTATATAGTGATGAAACAGCACTGTAACGTCCAACATGATAAGTATCTGTTATCTGAAATAAATAGTCCTGTTGAATGGGTTCAATCCAAATGTTCACAGAAGTTGAATCTTGAAATTCTTCATAATTCAAAATGCATAATGAGGCACTTAGTATATAGTGATTAAACAATACAATAACTTCCAGCATGATAGGTATCTTTTTATCAGTCATGTTAAACGGATACAATCTAAGTGTTCATCGATTATATAAGAGATATATTTAAGGGCTATGAAAATAGGTGTCCAGTCAGGCTAGCAATATAAATGGTAAATATTTAAAAAATCCTATTATATAACATCTAATATAGACTGAATAAAACTTCTTCAGTTTAGAAATTTCCTTATAATTCTTGTTGTATCCAATAATATTTTTTTTTGTATGTTTGATATTAATTTATGATTGACATTTAAATCTTCAAGATAGTGTTTTAATTTCTTCGTTACCAAACCATTTACAGATATTACAATTGGGATGATTGTAATCGATTTTAGATTAATAGTTGCTGAGATTCATATTTTAGTTCTCCATATTTTCTCATTTTTTCTCCTTCTACTCTATGTAAATTATCATCAAGAGGTACTGAAATAGCTATTATAATTGCTGTTTTTACTTGTAGGTTGATAAGAACTATATCTGGTCGATTATTATTAACTGATCTATCAGTAATAATAGTTCTATCTCAATAAATTTTATAAAATTTATTTTCAAGGATTGTTTCAGGTTTATATTTGTAATATGGAGTTTTTTCATATATTAGATGGGAATTATATGCAAGTTCTTGATGAATAATTTTTGCAACGTTATTATGCCTTCGTAGATATTCTGTATGAGCTAACAATGGGCATGCTGTATAGTTTCAATAGGTAATTTACATAATGTATATTTATCCTCAATGTTGCTTCCAATAATATTTTTGTCATAATTTCTTGTCTTTATAACTTGATCTTGAATTGTTGGATGAATCCTTCGGTCTCTCCAAGAATATTACTACGTTTATGCCATGCTAACGAAGTCTCTGTATCAATGTCATAAGAATAAAGACTTTTAGCATGTCTTCCATGTAATGCTTTTTGCTTCCATAAACCTTTTCTTTCAGCAATGGTTTCATTTGATGTAAGTTCATTAATATATTCATCTGCTTCGATTTCATCATTAGGCCAATAAGCATTTTCATCATGAGACCTAGGTATTGACCAAATATGAGACCAAAAATTAACAAGGTCTTGTTTGTCTGGAATACTGTCTGCTTTAGGCACATCAATAATATCAGTTGAACGAGTAGTGTAGAATTTCCTTTGATAATATAAAACAGTTTATTCTGGGATATTCTTTTACTATGCAAATTATACCTCTTTTTTCTTTCGCTCAAAGAAAGGATAGTCTGCTTTAAAGTATCAATATAAAACCAATGCGTTTTTATAAGTCAGGTTGCGATAATTTTAACTTTAATTTTTAACAGTCTTTTCATACAAAAATTTAATTTTAGGAGCAAGACATCCTTGTTGATAGGCTAAGAGTTTACCTATTTTACCTCTGGTTTCTTTAATCTTATCTTCTAGCCTCTTTAACCATTTCGGTGAGTCTTTTTTATTTTCCAAATCAAGTTTGTTAATTGCTTGACTGATTATTTTATAACCTAGAGTTTCACATGTTGCAATAGCAGAGCAGTATATCAAATTATAAGTATCTTCTAAAATTTTTGTCTCTTGAAGATACTGAATAAGTAAACCATTCATATTACGGAGTATCTGATAACTGCTTTTTGTTAATTTCATTCTTGGTAATGAAGGTCTATGATCCGGTGATAAACCAGTATAGAGGAGAAGCGTGTGATTCAAATATTCTTTAAGTTCAGTTTTCTGTAAATTATTAGTGGCAATTATGTCATTTTCACATGAAAACTGTTGTTCACATAAAGAAGGAGTAGTGACAGAAGTATTTCTTGTTTGAGTTGAAGCAACATTTAGTGTTACAGCTACATCTTTTTTCAATAAGTCTAATTCAGCAGTACATAAGAAAGTTCTTTTAACAATAACTCTAACTTGATTACATAATCGTTGTTCTGTAAAGTTAATATCTGGTTCTGCAAATTTCCATTCTAAGTGCAGTCTAGATCTATAACCAGTCTTGTTCTCAAGTTCTCAAGCTTAGTAGCTTTATAATAGACTCGCATAACATTTTTATTCATAAATTTAGTCCATTTAATGAGGCCCGATTTGTTTTTTAACAAAGCATCGGGACCATCTTTAGACTTGTCCAAGCTATTATTGCAATGACTTAGATCTTGAGTCAATGAAATATTTACACCTGAGGCAATGTTATGCCCTAAATTTGTCTTTTACCAGCTCTTATCTTGTTCATTGGAGAATGTGTCAGAATATTTGATGATGATGCTTTTGTCATAACAGGTAACGAAATAATTGCTATCCCGTGAGACAAAGCGAAGTATTTTTCAAAATTTCGTTGTTATTTATATCCATAATTGAGAAACTCCCAATATAAGTATTGTGCTGTAAAAGCAGATGATTAAAATTATTCTGAGTAATCCTGGTACGAGTAGAATAAATGAACAGCAGGCAAGTATATTTAAAGCATGCGTAAGCAAAATTCGTTTACTTCAAATACTGTTGTTAGATAACCATCAAGTTCTATATGTCAACAATAAACTTTTATGCTGGAGAAATTAGGCCTACTAATGGGCTTTGAATGCTTAAAATTACGAAAGAATAACTGTTCAACTCTAATTAATAAGCAGTGAAAGTGAACGCAGATATGTATATGTAGTTTTAAACAAAGATTAGATCGCTTTTATATAACTAAACTAGAAGCAATAACCAATTGTGAAACGAGCAAAGAAAAGTGAAAGTAACTCACATAGGAAGATATGCCAGATAAATTTTATTATTAATATTATTCCCGATTAAGCATTAACAAGGTCGATAATCTAAATGGTGGAAGAGAAACTATCCTCCTAATCGGCAAACAAAATTATTAACCTGCTTCCCAGGTGTAAAAGCCGCTCGAATGCACATTATTGTATTTAGAGCCGCTTTTACATAATCAAATAACAAGAAATTTGAAGCTATTGAAAATTTATCAAATAGTGTTGGGATTAGTCTGTCCATACTCTATAAATTTCGTATTATCCAAGGATGAATAAAATTTTATTGATCGGACTGTAAAAAGCTTCCGCATTAAAGCCTTTTATTCTTTTAACCTTTTAGCGCTAAAAGAATACGCAAGTAAAAGTATTGTCATGGAACGAATCAAACTTCAGGTTTTCGTTAACCATCTTAACCGTTTTCGTGTTAAGTGTTTTCGAATGTAGAATAAAATGAAATGAGCATTGGTTCCATTTGTACTTGCAACTCTTTTGAAGAAACTTTAAAAAAATGTGAAATAATAAAAGATACTTGCACACATTAGCAGATCTAACCGCAAACTCATTTCGGCTTCCTAACGCATGTTTCAGTTATCGGCATAACATTAGTCTTGCGGCATGCAACGGAAAACCGATAACATCGGTTCCTACTAAAGTTCCTGAAACAAATTCTTTCACAGAATAGTTCTTCTGTCAGCTCTTTAGAGTCAACACGTTTTCTTTCTGTGAATCGTTCTCATATTTTGCAATCAATTATCCAGCAAGTGAACGGTTAAAGTCATACACGCTTCCGCGGCAAAGACGCTCAACAAGAAATTGGTAGCTGTTTCGCCACAGCTGTTCGTCTGGGTACATCACTACAGAGGGTCTATCTTACTGGCTCCTCCTTCTGCTTTGAGTGGAGAAGGTTCAAGTGCGCCCAATACGAGCTGTTCTTGCCGTGTAGGCAATCTTATTGCATAGGTAAATTATCCTTTGAAGTGAATACGAACTCAGTGACTGATTGCACTATCGATATGTTTTAGCTTTTTTTTCTACTTTTTAATGCGCATATAGGAAGTTAGGTATTATTTAATTTTTGAATATAAAAAAAAATCCAATTTCTTTCATTTCTTTTTGGTTACTTAAAACGCCTACCTTTGAAAACTTTCATTTGATATATGACTCATAAATATCGACATGTTTTTACTCCCTTTTGGAGTCTTGTTTAAGGTAGCCCATGATATTGGAGACTTCACAAGCTTTAATTTCAGATATCACTCGTTAAAGTCTAATGCGCGAGAACTTCTCCCCCACTTTATCGGGAATGGAGAATAGTGGGGTAATAATTCGAAATACTTTATGACGGTCATTACATGAACTTTCATTTGACACCTAACTCAACTGAAGACCCTCGCGTTCGGAAAACATAGTTGAACGACTTTCATATTTCCCGTGTCTTAGAGGAGAAGAAAGCATGGGGGCTAATTTTTAATAGCCTATGATATCCCAGTGTCAGAAGCTTTCATTAGCATATAGTTAGTTACTTTCGGCATTCACCTTCAGGAGATAGAGGAGAATAAAAAATTTCATGTTTTTTCCCTTTTTATTGGGGAAGAAACATGGGGGTCAATTTTTTAAAACTTATGACACCCCCCGCTTCACAAGCTTCCATTTGACACATGTTACTTTCCGCTCTCGCGTTCAAATGATATAGGGGAACAATAGTTTTCATATTTACCCAAAAAGGGAGGAAGATGCATGAGGGGGTCTTTTTTGTAGCCTATGACACCGCGTAAAAAACTTTCATTTGACATGTAAATCATTAAGTTTCTCCATCGCGTTTGCAATGATGACAAATCCACACACCGACAAATGTCAAATACGACGTCGAAAAGCAATGGGAAGATAGATAAAGATTGAAAAATATGCGTTTTTGCGGTACAGACAACTTTTAGCTATTGAAATTTGCAATTTCAAATTTAATATTACAGTTTAACAAATATTTCTAGCAAAATGTTTTTTTATGTTAGTTGTATGAAAAACCATGACAAGCTCTCAGGTTATCTCCGTCCTTTTTAAAACTGTTTTAAACCATTTACTGTCTATGGGATCACCACTGTCCCCACATCCAGCTATTCTTCACGTGTCCCATTACGATATGAAAAACAATAAAGTATTCATAAATCGTCCAGAAATAAACATCTTTAAAATATATATAGTAAGCACTTTCTTCCATTTCTCTTTTACACTTTTGCACATTCGCGTTTGCGTCACCGTTACGAGGGGCATTCAAAAAGTTCTTGTCAAAGTTTTGGGCACGTGAAAGTGGTTAATGGTTCGATGGCGGTGTATGCGCACTGGTATATTTCTGACCCAGATGATTCGGTTGTGGGTCCACAGGGCGGTTAATTATGGTTGTATATGGGGTGATATGCCTTCTGATTTTGTATATTGCAAGATGTTCGGCGTAGTTGAGTTGGTACTTGTCGGTAGAGCACAAATAATTTTGATTGAAGGGCCTTTTGTTTTAATAACGAAATTTTAATGCGTAATTACTATGGAAAACCCAAGAGACCCTTCAGCAAAGACTAACAGAATACAAAAGAGATATGCATGACCATAAACAGAACACAGCACTGGCAAAAGTTGTCTACCGGGATAATGCACGACTGAAATTTAATGAAGCTAAAATTATTTGCGCTCTACCGATACAGTAGCAACTCGACTACTCCGAACATCAGAAGGCATATCATTAACAAAGAAATTTCCCACCTTCCATCAGCTTGGAAACTTTTTCCTGATAATCATACGAAAAGACCCATATTACCCCATATTACAGACATAATGAAAGGCCCTGAGAAGCCACCACCGAATTATCTGGGTCAGAAATACACGAGTGTGCATGCACCAACTTCGTATCATTAACTACTTCCACGTGCCCAAAACTTTGACTTTACACTTGATAAACCTGCTACCGCATACGCATCAAAACTGGTCGTGTGCGTCTCGTGCATATGACAGCCCTTCAAAGGAAGAAGAGAACCCGAAGCTGATTTGACTGCAACGTCGAAGCATTGAACTCAACTGGCACTAAGTATTTCTTTCCCTCTCGGCTAAAAATCCTTTGGGCACTTTAATCACCAACGGTTGCCATATGTACATACTTTTACCTACAGCAATATAATGAACTTTTACGAACTCTTAAAATCCATGCTGTATTTCTAAACTATATTTTCTGGTCTTAAAGCTTTTTTTTTAATTCAGTTCAAGTCACATGTAATGCTAATCGTCTAAATCGTGTTAGTGAGATATAGCAGAAAGAATTCAAAATTATTAATACTTCGGTTACAGCGGTTAAACGCGGATTCACCACTTGTACTGCACGTAAAATTCGTCTTAAAGTGTTTCTTCAAGAAAAAGAGATAAACCTAATAAAGAACCAGTTCTTTTTCAAACATGGCGAAATATATGGTTCCGAGCTTATTTCAAGCAGAAAATGGGAAACAACTGAAGCAGTATATTAAAAGGATATTTTTGAAATTTGTGAAAATGATTCCTTAGAAGTGATTTGAATCAAATCAAAAAGATTTGAGTCGGATATTCACGACCCACTTACGTTTTTTGAAGGCTCGTATATCAGCACATAAGATCTGTAATGATTGATAACTAGAGCAAAAATTACTCAAAAAAAAAACAAGAGCGTGATCTAACACTAGCAAAAAAAAACACACCGTTAATGTTTGGGAAATAATTCGGTAATATTTCAGTGATGCTTTATATAAAGCATGTCGAATTTCCTATCCCAAATACTTATCATCATCATCATCATTCTCAAACAGCAATGGCCTACGGAGGTCCAACCACACTGTGCAATTTAGTTCTCCAAACATATCTGTCCTGAACAACACGTGCTGCATCTGGCCACTGCACAACAGTTCTAACAAGGTCCTGTTTGTCATTGTCTGTTCACCGCAATCTAGGTCTCCCCCTCTTTCTGAAACCTTTGGGCACACTGTCACCTTATTCACTAATCTATAATTATCCATATAGGCAACATGGCCAAACCAACGGAGTCTCTCTCTACACAATATGCTGCTTAAAGGAGGTTGCAGACTCCTTTGCCTAACTTCATCATTATTTACAAAATTGAACCACCTAATACCTAAGATAATGCATAAGCATCTAGAATCAAACGCATCAAGTTTCCTGTTATCTTGTTTACAAAGCGTCCACGTTTCACTACCATAACTAACCATAGAAAGAACCAAACTATTATACAGTATAATTTTAGTCTTTACGTGTATACGCCTAATTCTCCACACTCTCCATAGATTGTTAAAAGTCCCGGCAGCAATCTCTATTCGTCTGTTAATCTCATGCCACACATCACCAGTATCTGTTACATAGGTCCCAAATTAAACTTTGACACCTGCTCAAGACTGCAACCATTCAGGTTAACTGAATCACAGCCTGCCTGACCAATTTTCATCACTTTAGTTTTCTCTCTGTTTATAACCAAACCTACTCTACTACCAGTCTCATCAACAGCTCGAATGAAAGAGTTCATCTCATCAACATCATTTGCCAAAAGGGCTAAATAATCAACATAATCTAAATCAGAAATGTTCGTATCTCCAGACCAATCAAGGCTAAAATATTTCCCTTTGCAGTGAATTTCGCATAACATAATCAATAACCAAACTAAACAGAAAAGTAGACAAAATGCACCTTTGTCGAACACCAGAAGCAATGCTAATGCAATTACTATAAGTCTTACCAGCTCTCACATACAACTCAATGTTATTGTAGAGAGCTTGTCTGGTATGCCATACGATCTCACGATTAATTACTAATTATGGCGATAAACAGAGTCAAAACCTTTTTGAAACTATCAAAGCTACCAACCAAAGGTTTTTGAAACTCCAAACATTCTCAAGGATCTGCCTGAGTGAAAATGTGTGATCTACACATCCCCTACCACTTTTGAATCGACATAGCTCATCACGCAATTGCCTATGAACCAGATTCTTTATTCTATTAAGCATAATCATGCAAAGAACGGTACCTGGAACAGAATGTAGGCAGATACCCCTATAGTTATGACAAGACTTGCGATCCCTTTTTTTAAAAAAAATAGGGATAATAATAGATCTTTTAAAAATCTATAGGAAACATGCCTTTATCATAAAAGATATTCAAAATTTCGGTCATCTATGTGGTAACTGAAACATTCCGAGCTCTAGGCATTTCAGTTGTAATTTCCTCCACCCCTGGGGATTTATGTAGTTTAAGTTTAGAAACAGCCAAAATAATTTCAGACTGTGCCATTGCAACTACCAAACTAAAAGGGCTATTACCCCTCCCCAAAGATCAGAGTCAGTACGAACTTTGACATCGAAGTCACCTAGAACAAGGGTCTTGTTATTTTACTGACATATTTAATAAACATCCAAGCTTCGGAGGCAATAGTGTAAATATTTATCTGATTGCAGATATGGCGCCTTCAATGGAACGAATTGCCTTAATTTTTTTCTTAACGAAGGTAGTTATCTTTTTATATAGTAAATGATATGGTGAAGAAGTCTGGTATGTTTAGTCCATTCTGACTCACGTAGGGCAATTAATCATATAAATAAATTTTTTTCTAAAATTATATTTATTCTTCCCAGGAGTAGAGCCTCATTTAAAAGCATTTGAGAACTGTGTAACCATATCTTTATATCCAGTCTTCCGATAAATTAAGTGGGTTTAAATCCATAACAGATCTGTATTTCTGCCGATCTGTAATATTAGTATAAGAGGTTTTATCAGAGTTAAAGAATCCATCAATCAGTAAGTAATCTGAGAGACAAGTATCACCCAGAATATTCCAGTTTAGATTAGTTGTCGTATATGATCCAGTGTTCCTAATAGAATAAGCCCATTTGCTGTTGATTAATGTATAATCGATCATATTACTATGACACTGATTAAGTTAAACACCTGTATTTATAACCATCGTGATGTTTCAAATAAGTGCGAATTATTTTCAAACCACGAAGTTACTTATGTGTTATAGATGTTCCCCATTGCTATTGAAATTATTAATGCCAAAAAGAATTTACCACCCATGTCGAAAGATTAGGTGACCAACTTTGGCATTGGAGTCACGCAGCACTATAATAATATCTCCATCTTTGACGCATTCAAAATGTCGTGTAGCTGTTCGTAAGCTCTATTTTTCTATTCTGCTCCGAGTATTAAGAGGGAAAGAGAAACAAATGACATATAAATCTTTCTTCCCAGTTATAAACGAAGATGAAAGAAATCGTTCATTAATACATTCTTATCTCAAAAAGAGCATCACTGTATTGTTGTTGCCGATAAACATCATCGTGAAATATTTCTTGAAAACAATTGAGTGTTCTATAATACGAACCCAGATCTCCTGATGACTTGCCAGGTATTCTAATCACTGCACTATCGCAGCTAGCGCATTTTCCAGCAAACTGTGACTCTACATTTTCCTGATTTTTTACAACTCGTGGCGGCATCTATGATTGGACACAGACGACCTAGCTGTCACGACATTATTGACTAATTAATCACGCTATTAACTTTATCATTTTATCTTGGATATCTTCATTTCCAGAGAAGAGATAGTTTAGTTTTAAGTATCGGTTTTTTACCTGTCCATCTTGTTCTTGCAAGACTGAAATGTCCAGGTTACACTGCTGGAATTCCTGTGTGATGTTATCTAGAGATCAATTTCTGTTACATGCCTCACATTCCAAGTTGCTGTGGAAGTAAAATATTTTGTAGGTTTCTTAAAGAAACTAGATTTAGTGAAAGAGGTATGGCCAATATCAACAGCCTCCTAATCGCAGGCAATGGACAAAGACCCGTTTTCCCTTTACTAGGAGCTTAAGCCATCTTGGTGGTATGAAGCCAGAAAAAAAATTAAGTTTTTTACCTCGGAACCCATCCCACTCTTTCGAGTACATGCCAGCCGGCGCCTGAAACATGTTATTCCAGTTTAGGTTTGGCAATGCGAGAATTGATTTCAAGTATTCATGTGCCTGCGATGGCTTCTGATAAGGATCATCTGCTAGGTGACATAAAGTATCCTGTGTATCTATTCAGCTGAGGATGGAAACCCATAAAAGAATAGAAATCACAGTGATAGAGACTCCTTTGAAAGAAGCCAGTTAGTGCAAAAAATCCACAATCTAACATCAAAATCATAGCCACTCTGGCTTGCTTAGGTTTTCAGCACTGAGACCCTGTAAAGTTGTCCATTCCTCAACAGGGCTGGAAAATATAGAAACAAATCGTCACAGAAGTCCAAATCAGTAGGCAACTTGATCAGGGTTTGTTCCCCTTCAGGTGTAAAAAACATCTCCATAAAAGGTACTCACTTCCTCACCAGAAGAAGGCATCACAGAGGAAGAGCGAACAGCTCTCCTTCCAGGTTTAGGTAACATTTGTTCTCTTCATCAGCGCTTTTTCAAGGCGGAGCTAATGCATTACTTTTTAGAGCCTTTGCACTACTGGTAAACGAAAAAAAAATATTTTCTCTCCCATCCTAAAATGCTTCTGTTGCATTTTCTGATATTGCGCATAGTGTTTTAGGATAAGAAAACCTAAATTACATTCACAGTTAATAAAGTTCCATGGAAAATATACGAAAACATTCAATTTTCCCCCCAGAGGGTCAATTGACTCTGAGTTGTTGATTACAGATTTAAGAAGTCCTTCTGTTCTACTAGACATTTAAACAGTGAAATTTGTTAACTTCAGCAATGCTGATGTTGGCCATTTACCTATAGCCATGAAGAAAAAGTGTGCAAAGGTTGAATACCTTTTGACCACTCTCTGAAGAACAAGAATGTAGCACAAAAGCTGACTAAAAAGGAACTCGCTATGAATAAAATTCATAGTGGCCTCAGAAGGAGAGAAGGATTCAACTTACGTGTATTTACTGTCGGCAAATCCAAGTCCAGAGTCTGGGGGAACAGTGGCGATGTGCTCCACATAAACTGTAACAGTTGCCGTAGCAGACAACGGAGGATCTCCCAAGTCACGCGCTTTCACCTCAATCTGGTAGAAAAATAAAGTTGATCATTGAATCAGCAAACAGATTTGAAAGGTGTTTCGTCAGGTAAAGACCAATATTAAAATCATTGTGAAAATATTTAGTATATACCGAATTTTAAATAAGTTGGCAAAATCAATACAAAAATTGTCATAAGCAAATTCACGTAAGAAAAATATTCCCCAATATAAAATCTATTATAAATTCAATATTCTACAGGACACATCCTGTGATTCTTTAGTACTAAAGTTTGCATTTTATTCATACATACTAGAACTCAGCTTCTTATTTTTTGTATTATAAAACATGCGTTGCCAGTGTAACTCTGGAAACAAGAAAAAAAAACAGAAAACATCAGTAAATAAATTAAAAATTAAACAAATATCTTCCCCCAGATTCTGGACTTGGATTTGCCGACAGTAAATACACGTAAGTTGAATCCTTGTCTCCTTCTGATGTGCCTTAAAAATATAGAAAATAAGCCTAAATCATATAGATGTCAGTCACTAAATTCCTATTAAATTTAAAAGAAGACAGGGCGCTGGCAATCCTATTGAGTAGATAAATCGGCGCCCTATCTTTCTTTGAAGTGAATGCGAATTCAGTGACTGATTTTTAAATTTGAAATTTGAAATATTAATCATCAATATGCTTTAGTGGTATTATCTACATTTTCGGGACCATATAGGAAAATTAAAAATTATTTATATTTTTTTTTGTTACTAAAACCACCTACCTTCAAATTCTTTTATTTCATATATAACTCATAAACATAGACCAAATTTTTCCTGCCCCATTTTTTGTAGTCGTGTTTTGAGAGACGTCACAAACATTAATTTGATATATGTAAATCGTTAGGTTACATAATACATGGTGGCCCTTCCCATCGTTCCGTTTGTTTCCGTCCATTTTTGGGAGAGGGAAGAATGGTAGTGGGAGGCATAATTCAAAGTAGTCTACGAAAGTCCACATATGAACATTCATTTGACTCGTAACTGTAGGCCCTCGCATTGGAAGATAGAAGAACGTCTGCATATTTATCCATTCATATTTATCCTTTTTAGCAGGGAAGAATTCAAGGGGGGGGGGAATTTATATTGGCCACAATTCTTACTTTTTTGTATTATAAAACATACGTTGTCAGTGTAACTCTGGAAAAAATTAAAAATAAAAACAACAGAAAACGTCAATAATAAATTAAAAATTAAGCAAATACCTTCCTAATATGTGCCTTAAAAAGATAGAAAAATAAACCTAAATCGTACAGATGGTGAAATCAGTCACTAAATTCCTACTAACTTTAAAGGAAGACAGGGTGCCGGCAATCCTATCCTCCACGTCACAAGCTTTCATTTGACACACAACATGTTAAGTCCTCGCGTTCTGGAGATACAGCGGAACAATCATTTTCGTTTTTCCCTTTTTTTTTGTGGGGGAAGAAAGCATGGGTGGTCAGTTATTTTAGAGCCTATGACACTCCCCAGTTCACAAGCTTTCCTTTGAAATATAAATCATTACGTCATGACTAGAGAGACACATTGCAAAAACAGGACATAAAACACACTACAATTAAAAAAATAATCAAGTAGAAAAATGAATATCTCTTCTGCCGAATATAAGAATTTGTTTTCATAGATAATGAAGTTTTTCGCTTACCTACTTTTGAGATCTTTAAAAGTTTTAATTCGACAAATGGATGATTGGGAAAATAAAAAATATTACTCTTTTATTAGTGCTTATGAAAAATAAAAAGTACAGTCGAACCTCGTTCAACGGCACACTCGGTTTACGTCTCGGCGTTCGTTCTTTGTCACCTACCCTGTTTACGGTCACACATCGCTCACGTGATACTCACGTGATGCTCCCGTGAGGACTGCAGGATGTCCGGTTGAGACAGGCATGGAACACCGCTGCCCAGTCAGTTGTTCTCCAGGCGTCAGTTTAGCCACAAAACAAGGAATAATGAAAGATCATAATCAAGGGCTTAGTGTTAAGTGTTAATTTTTGAAAAATATAGCATGGCTAAGACCACTGCAAATACAATAAGTACAAAGAGCTGCTGGAAAAAATGAAAGTGACAGATTCCTCAACTATACTTTTTAAAGGGGGAGAAACAATTGTTGAAATATAAGACTGCTAGAAATATGGAATAGAGAAAACAAATGAGAGGTGATTATGTTTCTCAGGTCTTTATTTGTGAAAAGTTAGTGAATCACCTTCTTCATCAAATGCTCGATTAATTGAGTTTACTGCCTTTCATGGCTGGTTCGAAAGGTTCAAAAAGAGGTGTGGTATCAAAAGTGTTGTGAGGCATGGGGAGGCTGCCAGTGCCAACCAAGAGGCAGCCGAACAGTTTAAAACTGAGCTTGCACAACTTGTGGAAGAGGAGGTTTATCTTCCACAGCAGGTCTTCAATGAGAACGAAACAGGTATCTTCCGGAAAACGTTGCCAAGAAAGACTAATATTACGAAAGAGGAGTCCAAATTACCAGGTCACAAGCCCATGAAAGACCGCTTCTCCCTGCTATGTTGTGGGAATGCCTCTGGAGGCCTTAAACTAAAGCCTATGCTTGATTGATTATATAGCATGGCTAAGGGCCACTGCAAATTCATCATTGCAGTGGCATTCCAGTTGGCACTGCAAATACAATATTGCAGTAGATTTCCATTGGCACTTAATTTTTATCATTCAGAAAATCCAAGGATTTTCAGGCAGAAGAACATCACAAAGGGTTTTCTTGGGGTTTACTGGAAGAGCAAAAGAGCATAGGTTACGAGGCAACTCTTCAGTGATTGGATGGCAGAAGTTTTCTGTCCAACTGTGCAGAACTAGCTCAAATCCAACAAACTCCTTCTCAAAGTGTTGCTGTTATTGGACAATACCCCTACTCATGACCCTGAACTGGCAGCCCACATCTTGTCAACATTAAATTTCTCCCACCTAATACCACTCCTCTCCCCCAGCCCATGGACCAGGAGGTCATTGCCAACTTCAAGAAGTTTTACACAAAGCTGATGTTTGCTAAATGCCACGAGCACACATCAGCTCCGAATGGCCCTTCCCTCAGTGAATATTGGAAGAAGGAGTACAACATCACGGTGGCTGTTAGAATTGTTGTAAAGGCATGGAAAGTGGTAACCACAACCACTATGAACTCTGCGTGGAAGAAATTGCGACCCTCTGTGTTCCATAATTTTGAGAACAAAGCAACCATGAAGGTGAAATTCTCCACCTTAAGCAGGCAATGAGATTGGAAGTTGACGCTGATGATGAGAAGGAACTTCTTCAAGAGCATGAGAGAGAGTTAAATGCAGCAGACCTCCACGAGATGGCAAAGGAATCTGAATCTGACAGTGGTGAGGAGGAGCCAGATGAATTGAGAGAGTGACTGTCAGATAAAACATTTCCTGGGATGTTGGGAGGGAGTTAAGGAGATCGCAGCTTTCCATCCTAACATAGAGAAGACAGAGTTCAACATCTGCTCTTTCGAAGAGAGCACTGTGGTCGATTTTAAAAAGCTGTTGAATGAGAGGGAAAAACAGAACACCCTACGTAGTTTCTTCGAACCTCTGGCAAAAGATTCTCCTTCAACCACAAAAGAAGGAAGCACCTTCACCCCGGAGACCAATCCTGCAAAAGAGGATTTACAGAGAAGTACAGTCCATAGAAGAACTCCCTAACACTTTTGCAGGAGTCTCTTTTCCTCACATCACCTCTCCATCACCTTAAGCTTAGTACAAGACCAAGATAAATAAAGTTTTTTATTATTATTATTTGCTTATTATTCAATTTTTATGTGTAACACATATTAATTAATATGCATAAACCATTAGTTATGAACTCAAAAACATTTGCAAAGTCTGAAATTAATAGCTTTGGGGGTAATAAATTTTTACTTCTTGGTCTCTGAAACGGATTTACCTAAAATCCCATTGAACATGTAATTCGTTTAAACTTCACTTTCGGTTAACGTCACTTTTCCCAGAAACAATTAGCGATGTTAAACGTGGGTCGACTGTATTTGTCTTTTATTCCTTAAAATTAAATAGTTGCGTTTCTCACACCCATCTGAGAAAAAAGGTGTAAGATTGTTGCAGTCAGTGGAATATATCCTGACACTCTAATATCGAAATTTCAAATTTCTATCATAAATAAATCATTTGCAATATTCGTTAAAAGTTTCGCCTTTTGCAAATTTAGTGCCATCTAACGATGTAAATTAAAATTACACAAGATTGCAATAGTGCAAATATAAACCGCTTGACTTTCACAACTACCATCAAATTTCAAATTTCTAGGATATATATATATCTTTCAATATTCGTTTAAAATTTGCAATTTACAACTTTTCCCCCCTCGTTACAAGTGTTGAATTTCAAATATTTGTGAGATTCGGAAAATCGAATACCAATAGTACGAATACCAGTAGTTGTGTTGGATATACCTATCCAACACAAAAGAATTTTTATTTCATTTCTAAAACAAATAATCATTTCTAAAACAAAACTATTGCATTTTCTCACCTACCCTGCAAGTAAGAGGACCAATGTAAATCTCAGAACCTTCACATTTCGCCTCCAAAATTTTAAACTTCTTGCATAAATACATTGTTTGCAATATTCGTGAACATTTTTGAAGTTTCCCACCATCAGTGAGTGGAGTTATATCTTTTGCTAGATTCGTAAAATGCGAATCATAATATTTCGTCAATAATTGTCCATCACGAAAAGGAATTTTTAACTCATTTCTAAAAATAAGAAAGTTCGAAGTCTATAGACCGCAAAGTGAAAATGTTATCTCGTTTTTTCGCAAAAGAGATAAATTTGAAGAATTTATGTTAGAATATAATCTTCCTATATATATATCTATAATCTTCCTATAATCTTCCTATAGTTTAAAAGTTCCTTTTCAGATGAATTCAGAAATGAAGAATATTCTTAGGCATAAAATCTTGTTCGATAAAACATTTTCTCTTTGTAGAAAAACAATAACCTCAGAGGATATAGAGCAGCTTCAGAAGTAATGGATATTGAGCATGTTCGTGGTGCACTGTTGCCATGCCAACCACTCGACGACCATCGACAAACGACAACGTAGAGGATTGGCTAACCTAACTAGTGACGTCCGCTTACGTCAAATGCTGGAAGAATGAAGAACGGACCAGCAAGTTACAATAACTGTATTACATATTTGAGAATGCAGAAAACTCTGCGTAACTAGTCATGAAGATAACGTGTAAAGTTTATGCTCAAGAAGAACATGTGTAAAGTTTTTACGCATGAAGAAAGTGTGTAAAGTTTATACGCATGGAGATAATGTGTGAAGTGAATGTTGTATTTTGGAGAAAGGTGTAAGTATAATGTCGTCAAATGTTAGTTGCATTTCATTGCTAAAAATACCGCAATTAAATGCTTCCACTGAAATTAATCTGCCACCGAATTGCTGTTGTCAATAAATATGTCTGCTGCATAGGACCAGGCCCGAATCTAAAACCACACTCCAGCCGAAATAAATTTAAAAGGAGGGGGGAGAGAATGGATTTCCTGTGCAGTATTACTTTTGATTCTGTTGATCGTCATAATTTGCATAATTTGTGGTTGATCGTGAAATCGTATGGCATACCAGAGAAGTTAGTTAATATAATGAAAGCTCTCTATATTAACACTGAGTCATTTGTGAGAGTTGGTAAGGCTTGTAGTAAATAGTAATATAATAATAGTAATGTATTTTTACGACCGATGAACGAGCAACAATGAAACCGTGATATGCTGTATCATTTTGATGTTCGCGTGTGCTTCAGTATGTGAATTACGTCAGATGCCATTTGAAACAGTAAAAACGTAAATAGTAACGTTGTAAAAAGAGAAGAATAGAAAACGTTGTCGGCAATGGTAGAAAGTGTATAATCCTTTATCTTTAAGAGATTTAGCATTAAGTTAATCTGAGGAAAGTCACTAAAGGGATTTGAAGATATGGCCGAGGAGGTAATATGTTAGTCGAGCAAGCAGAACTGATTTCATCTTCTCTGTAGGAAGAGTTGATCGTCTGATGCGTGGTGATCAACGTCTGAAAAAGAATTGGTTCTCAGAGCCCAGTACACTTAGCTTACAGTTTTGGAATATTTGATGGCTGAAAATCGGGAACTAAATAGTTTGATGCGTAGTTATTTTTATTTGTAAAAAGAGTTGGTAAGAGTAATCTTAGTAATTTACAGGTATATTCGAAAAGATAATTCTGTCACGTATTGAGTGTTGTAAAAAGTCTTCTTTTATGCTTTGAGTGGAGGCTGTGAGAATTACAAAAACTGCTATTTATAGTAAGAGTGATAAGATAAACTGTTCTTTTAGATGGTTTAGTTTCATATTGATGAAGATTAGGATTTATGTTGGTTGCATTTAGTTTGTATAACTGGTTTTATTCTAACTTTTGTATTAAATTGTCTTGTTTAAAATCTCCTATTAAAATTTACAACAATATTATAATATAAACAAAGGATATTTCTAATATTAATCCACTCCTTAGAATGGCAGCGGTTGCTTTACAATCTGATAATCTGATACAAATCATCAACCTTATCTATTCAAACCCGCCGAGCTTTTAATTCATGCCTTGCATCTCTTTATGAATAAAACACACAAATATTGTAACGAAAGGCAATTTGGTAATTATTTAGAATAGCTTACTGGTGTTTTTAAAGTTTCAAATTTTGGAAAATGAATCTATTTCAGAGAGCTAAACGTGGATAACGAAGTGATTACATGGATTATATTACTTATGAAATTAAAAAAATTTTTGTAACGGGCTTTTTATTGCAGCAGAATACCATGAATTTCAGTTTGATTCGTCATCTACCGATCTATGTGCTGCCGGAAGTTGATATATAGGCACTTGGATATGATACAGCATTGCGCACTATGATTTGAGGTATAAGGCTACTAATAGCAGGCTAGGCTACTGATCTACGGGACCAGGGTTCACACCTGGGATCTACGGGACCTGTTTTTCTGCTGATGTCTCGCCATCCTCACATACCTTCTAGTATGGCATATAAACTGACAGGCTCCTATCAGACCTCTGTGGCAAGCAGCTGCTTGAGGGGGTATTTATTTTATATTTATTTAATGATAATCTGTAAATTCATGTTCCTTGTCTCTAATGGCGAATGTTATTCGTTTAAAGAGCAACACCATAATAAATCATAAGCATATCCCAAAAGGCGACTCAAGAGCACACAGATATTCATAGACATCTGCATCTGTGACGTCATGGGTGGCGGAAGCTTACGGCTCCACATGATTTCTCAAGTATTTCATCGATTGTTCCCAAATTTTGTGTGCTAGTTCCCCTTTTGTGTGTCTCTGTTGGGTTAACTGATTAGGTTCCCAACTTTGGTTGGTAGAGATTAAACCCGCTTCAAGTGTCCGAAATCTCTGGGAGCACTTCTCACTCCTACCTTAAGTGATGTGAATGGAGTAGTATGTTAAATATGGAGAGGGCTGGCTTCGAAGTTATAAATGGCGTCTTACGTTTTCGATGGCAAAAGTTAAGAATGAACATACATTTCATGCCAAACATTTGACAGAACATAACTAGTATTCCAGTAATACGTTATTAAAACTTACTGATTTGCATGCCTAGCTCTGAAAAAATAAATTGGAGGTGGGGGGGGGGGGAGATTATTTTCCAAATTCGAGTCGTAAAGAAGTAAAAGGTCCTTCCGGTTTAGAAATTTTCAAAAGTTTCTGGAAAAGTGCTTGAAATATACCTAAGTTTAACAATTTTTTGCCTCCATTACCCTTATTAGCATTCTAAATGGTGATAGAACTCCTTCTCCTAGTCCTTAGATCCAGGGTCGGTGTGATTGGATTATTTAGTCTCGGTGGGTTTTTTTCAAGTGTGAAAATAAAGTTCAGGAATTGTGCGTTATTTGAACTAGTTATCTCTAATTGGATTATTCCGATATGATGTCGCAATGCAGTCGAGTTCCGCACTTTAAATTAGCCAAACAACACTAGAGAATTCTTTAGACCAGCCACTTCCAAAACAAACAGATTGACGAGCCATTAGGAAAGAACTACATTCTTAAAGGATCACAGGAAAATTTCTCTATTTATAAGAGAAAACAAACATTTTTAATTAGTAACGAATTGGAAAAAAAACAAACAATTCAGGAATTAAGAAAATATTTTGATTAAATTCAGAATTATGCGTAAAATCCTTTAATTATGCATGTAAAAAGTCCAAAATTTGGAAGCCACGTGCCACATTCAACATATTGCTGTAAATGCCGCAAATTCGTTTGCAAATAGTCACAGGTGGAGAGGCAAATGGCTTAGACATTCTTTGCGAGAAAAAAACTAGTGAGTGCTGTCATTTGTCGTTTGGATTGAACCTAGAGCAAATAACCAAATAAATCCTAGGCTCGATATGAATTTGCTCTCCGTTTTCTGATCAGAGAGATTTTAAATAGAGGTTCCACCAAAATTCACCTCATACAGAATACACTAAGCCATAGAGTTGGGAGAAGAAATAATATTAAGATGTACGAAGCGAATTTTCGCATCTGTTTATTTGTTTTAAAACATTTAAATTCTGTTACAGGTATATTTATAAAATTTAGTGTTAAAAAATTATACTTAAATTTGATTTCAAATTTAATGTATTTCTCTCTCCCCCTCTTAATTTTAACTCATCGCACGTTTTCTATTAGTATCCAGTTTACGTTTTTTATCTACAGTATAAAATATTTCTCCAATTTAATAAGTAAATAAAGTTAAAGTGTAATATAAAAGATAAGGCAAAAATCAAAATTTGGTTTTTCCCCTCAATTAAGTGTAATTGCTCCCAATTGATTGCATGTTAAGATGGCGGATTAAGGCGTAGGTTTACTTCTGAACAGACATGCTAGTGATGCTCTTCTATGACATGAGTGCATTAACGAAAGGTTTCTTACATCTAAATTTCAGACAACCATGAAATACTAGAATGTTATCTGCTGTTATGTTTCCACTGAGGATGCCAATGACGATAAGAAAGATAGGTTTCACGGAACACTTCAGGATATTTTGATTTCTGTCAAGAAAGGAGATTGACACCTTGAGCTAGGTGACTTCAATGCTAAAGTTGGTACTGACTCTGATCTTTGGTAATTACTTTGGTAATTATTTTGGTATTAGTAGCTGCAATGGCAGTGGGAACCGTCTCCTGCATGTAAGTAAATTAATGTTTGAGAATAACATTTTTTTAAACACCCTGACATATACAGGGTGAATCTGAAAAAGTGGGCAAAACTTTACGGGGTGGTAGAACGCAGCTATACGAGCAATATTCGTCATAGAATGTATGGTCGGAACGCAAGCGGTGAGAAGTTAAAAGGTAGTTTTCCACTGTCACATTTAAAGAATGGACACCAGAAGGAGAGGAGATACTTCAGAAAACATTTTATTAACAGGAATGTAATTGAGGTACATGCTCAAAGAAATTGCTCAAAAGAGCTGCCGCCAGCTGTAATGCAGGCTTCACACCTGCGGGATAGGGACCGACGCACATTTGCGAAGACACCAGGTATTTCCCGAATATCGCCGGCAACAACGGCGATCCTGGCGACTAGATCCATATCGGTTTCAATGGGGCACTCGTAGATTAGGCTTTTCATATGGCCCCACAGGAAAAAGTCCAAACACGAGAGAAGAACCAAGAGTACAAGGTAGAAATGCCGTTGGGTGCGAGGACCGACCCTTTTATACCATTTTCAACGCCACCTAGCGTCTCGCCGTTTGCGTTCCGACCATACATTCTATGACTAATATTGCTCGTATAGCTGCGTTCTACCACCCCGTAAAGTTTTGCCCACTTTTTCAGATTCACCATGTATAAGTGCACGTCGGTTTTGCCAGATGGTCTTTATAAGAATTTGATCGATTATATATTAATTAATAGGAATGGGCTAGATCTGTTAGGAATACCATTTCATATGAAATTTGATTGGACCATTACCTTGTTACCTTGTTAAAAGTGTCTTGCAACTTAAACTTAAGAAATATTGTGCTACGGTTATTAAAGTTATCTTTAACACTGAAGCTCTGAAAGACCCAGTTATAGGTAAGGTTTACCAAGGTAGGTTATTTGTTCATTATGATAGTCAGGTTTGCTTACTACAGAAGTTGTGGAAGAATAGGACCGTTTGAAACACGCTTTTCGTGATACTAAGCACTCTTTTGAGTAAAAAGAAGCATTGGAGACAAAATTATTTTAGTGATAAGACACTGGAGCTTCTTCCCCCCCCCCCCTAAAAAAATCTGTAGCTGCGTGTTTCGCTGTAAGCTGCGTGTTTACTGGATGCGTATCCAGTAAAAACGCTGTAATCCATGAAAAAAATCCATGAAAAAAACGCTGTAAGCTGCGTGTTTCCTGGATGCTTTCTGTTGCTAAGTGCTTTTTTGGCAATGGGCGTGTCTGAAATGACGTCACCGCTACGTGTTCACTGGAAGTTTGAGGTCCCGTGACTACAGATTTTTTTTATCTCCAGTGTTGTTTACTGACCTTATTTATTTACTAAAAAAATTACTAAAAAGTGTCGACCTAGGGAGCGCGTCATTTATAATCGGTGTTCCCGCATTTCTTTCCCACTAAGCATCTAACATAGAAATTGGTTGAGAGAAGTTTCGCTAAGTTTCTGTTGCTAGGTCTCCAGTGCCGTCCTAACTTGGATTCCATTGATGGTTCGACATACTAGGATAAGGCTACGAATTTTGGTTGACTATTTAGGAGGGGCGTACCTCTGAATGCGTCATCGCTGTGTGTATGGAGGATACTTTCTGTTGATAGGTTCCCCTCCAGCGCCGTCCTAACTTGGACTTCCACCGGCGGTTCGACATCATAGGATGGGCTACGAATTTTATTGGTTTTCCCCTCTTCACACAGGTGTGCGATAGCATCAGTGAAAATGTATCTCGTGGCAGTATTGAAAGGTAGGCTATCGCTCTTATTGTTTCTTGAGTGTATTCCTATTCTGGGAGGTCTCCTCTTTCAAGAGCGAGGTGCTTTGTACTTAGGAAACGTAACAACTCCCTACGACAATGCTCTTGAAAGAAACGTGTCTCTCTGTGAAACGAATTGCTTCGAAGACGATTCTGTTGACAAAATAATGATAGTCTACGCGTTACCTGCTAATATGCTGGGAACGTTAACACTTAAGATAAACATTTAGTCTTACCTGTCTAAAGGTAAGACTAATAATAGCGAGGACAACAGTGCCCTCGGGGTCCCTGCTACCTCCAGTGAGGATTGCATTGTTCGTAAACGTGACAATAAACACGATAGAATCCACATAACAGCCAAGAAGAGGTGTCTCTGATTATTGACGAAAAAGTCCCGTCACCAAAGGAGGGGAGGGGGAAGAAAGTGTTCGTTGGAGGTCGGATGCAGTAGCTAATACAAGTGGCTGTACAATAAACCAGGCCGCTGAATGACATAATGTGAGAGCGCTAAAGGAGGTGTGTCAGAAAGCCTGTTCTGACGAGAAATAATTATAGGGGCCTGTCGCTTAGCCAGGTATGTGCACTGATAACAATGCTCTTTTGGAACACTTCTTAGTCAGTGGTCCTTCAAGCGGTCGTAACGTCCACTCGGAAAGGCCATTACTTGTTACGGAATCTTACTGTTTAACAGAAGGGTCGCTACTGACAATGAATGGGAAGCTTGGGTTGGCGTTAAGAAAGCCCCAAAGGTAACTCTTCCCGTCCGAGCGTTGCTCCGTTATAACAGAAGCGGGGGAGGTAACGAAAAATCCATAACTCACATCGGGGAGAATGCATCCCTTCAACCCCGTACACTTGCGAACACGCGGTTTCCAATGAGAAAGACGGCGATGGAGCTATACAGCAGTTATTCGGAAAGCGGGAGACAGGATTGTAAGGAACCGGGCTGGCGTCACGTGACACGGCCCAAGTCTGATAGACACATCAACAAACTTCAAAATCGATTTAAAACATCAGACAAGGAGATTATTTGTATAACTCAAGACGTAGAAGGTTTTTATTAAATGTGAATAATTTGAAACAAACGTATAAAATAAAAGTGGAATATACTTACGCGTTTTACGAAAATTAATTTGCAATCAGGATTTTAGAGCGATTAACAGGTTTTATGGTTTACATAAAACTTCGGTCCAGAAGCAGAAGTCTAGTTAAAATACAGCAGTGGAAACATTAAACCGAAAAAGATAAAGTATTGGGTATATATAATAAAAATGCAGGAAATCAAACGGTAAAATATCCAGTTAAAAAACAGTCATTGGAAAACATATCCTCCTGGAAGGTTAACACTTAAGATAAACATTGGTATATTTAGTTTATGTGCATGTTTTTATCCATACTTTTGTATTAAATCACATTATTTTAGATTTATTGCTACTAGTTGTTATTTTGAACTCACGCTCAGTGCTCATTCATTTTAATTTGTAAAAATAGTCTATGATGTCATCCCTGTCACCTAATTCCCGATTGCGACATTTTTCAGGGACTGTATTGAAGTTGCTGATGAAAGGGGTGTGATTGCATATTTGTCTGGGGCTTTTCAGAAAGTTCTGCGACGTCAGCCAGTCACGTGATTCCTGTTTGCGATGTTTTGCAGGGACTTTCTTTCGATTTAAGGAAGGGGGGAAGAAAAAGTGGGTGATTTCATCATTTTCTGGGGCTTTCCTTGAAGGGAGGAAGGTAACTTTCTAGGAGGAAAGGGCTTTCTTCAAAGGGGGAACTTTAGGGGTTGTATGATGTCATTTTGATGTGGGTTTCGCAAATTTCGAGGCAATGTTTGATGACGTCACTTCCACTGGGAACGTCAAAATTCAGGGGACATTTCCTGTCCTAGGCTGGTCTGTAGGGGAGCACCACTACTGACGACTGTCGGTTATCGCTATAGTTCATGTTCACACAACTAGGGGCTGAAATTCTCAGCGTGTTTGCTTATCCTCTTCACCTTTTTCACCTCTAACAGCCAAGGTTTCTGATGACAAGATCTGATGAAATTCCTGTTTCATAATAATAGTTTCATCGCCATTGCTAATTGTCCGATGGAATGTAATCATCAAATGAACCACTAGAAAATAGCTTTTTCAAAATTCAGATATAAAACTGATCTAAGCTTTTTCTTAATGGAAAATTATTTGATTTTTCATTCTCGGCCAATTTTTGTACTTTCTTTTCCTGAAATAGTTCATAAAAACTTGATCGATTTCCATATTCCTTGGCAACATAGGTGGCGCCAGTGGCAAAACAATAAAATATGTGAGGTTGCTTATATGTCACATTGTTGAAGAAATAGTTAGCCTCTGATCGTCTTTTGGGGCTCAGTCGGTAGTGTGCCAGGCTCGTAATCTGCAGTTCCCAGGTTCGAGTCCTAGCCTGGTCAGCGTTGAGATTTATCTCCGCAAGACTCCCCGCCCTGCCCACGCTCAGAAGAGGACACCGATGGGCTTGGAAAGACCGCCGTCCGTCGGATGGGACGTTAAGCTGTGGCCCCATGTGTGGGAGAGCCATACTTTGTGCACGTTAAAGAACACACTGGATGGCCTTGACGGGAGGCTACCATCTGTCTCCCAACAGCTGTTCCAGTGGGTCCCCTCCCCCAACCTTCTCTGAGCCTTCGGGGTCCTTGTGACCTGGCCATTTAGCCCATGGTGTGCAAAAAAGTGCCGCTCAGAGGTAAAACAACCCACAACCCTGATGGTCTAATGGCTATGTTGGCTGTCAGGCTTCTGGGAGAATCCTGCTCAGGACGAAATATTTTTTTTCCAGCAAATTATTTCAAGTGTTTCTTGTCTACATGACATTTCCTAGTAATACTTTTTTACTGAATCAGTTTTTCGTTTTAGGAAGTAAGATACTGCAGATACAGTAAGATACTGCAAAGGTATGACCGCTCTCCCATCAGACCGTTCACTTGGCGTAAAACGCTTTGTTTTCACACTCACACGAAGCTCCAAAATGCACGAAAGACAAAGTTAATAAAAAATGTTTTGTGATGCATTGTTTTCTTGCCCTGCTGCCTCCACAGTGAAATTAGTAAAGGAATTTGTCCCCTGACACCTAGCTGCTCACTGATCTTTCAGAAATGTATTCTGGCTGTATGGCAATCAACAGCCAGACAAGTTACATTGTTTAATTGACCTTGATTGACCTTAGTCTGCTATTTTTTCTCGAAAATTTTGTGTTAATCCATCGCCAGTGGTGTTAAGTAGAACTTCAGTGACTTAGTTCGAAATTTTAACTACCTCTCCTAGATATGCAAACATGTTTTCCCAATTAGGGACCACAATTTTCTGTTTTACAGACAAATTGGAACCCCCAGATGTCAGATAGCCTTGAAATGCTCGTTACTGACAAAAGATTAATTTTCGGGGGAGAAATGCTTGGAAATTGATCTATTTTGACTCTTCGGTATTCTCTGATTAGAAATTCGATTAACACAACAGAGAGTGCAACTTGTCTCGCTGTTGATTACCATACAGCCAGGATGGCGTAATGATCCTTTCAGTGTCCTAATGAGGTAGGTGTTTGTCAATTCAGACTGTTTTGGAAAACAAAATGTCTTAATTTGTTGGAGCTCTGTAAACTTTCGATGCGACGGGTAAGAAATTTGTACTTATATACATATTATATTCAGTAGAAAGAATGGATATATATATATAAGAGGTAAAATCAGAAACTAAATGCATTTATGCAATGGTCAACCAAGATAAATCTTAAATGTTATCAAGATACCTTACCTTATATTCGGAATCCGGCTCTTTCCTTAAGTCATCTTTAACTGAGATGATGCCACTGTTGCTGTCAATAAGAAAGTAGTTGGGCGCTTTTTCCCTGCCACTAATTTCGTACCGCACTTGACTTCCTGGAGGCTGCAAGGAACATAATCACGGCGCATTATTTCTGTTTGATTTTAAAACTATCAAAGTTCCACTTGCTGCATGAGCCGAAAATGGGAATTTCTGTAAAACCTCCACAGATACTTCTCGACAGAAAAGAAAACAGGTTTTAAACCTTCTTGAGGAAGAAGTATGATATAGAGGTTTATCTACTGCAAAACAAGTCTACAATTGCAAAATATACCAGAAAATTGTTTCTTAAAATACTTTTAATACACTTGGATAAACACTCTATCTACGGGAGTAAGAAATTGCAAGAAAATGTTACTATACTTTCTTATTGCAAGTAAAATTCATATAAAACAGGAAAATTAGTTTAATGTTTCGATATAAAGATAGTATAATGCGATATAAAGGCAATAATTTTAGAGTTAGAAACGAAAAATTTAGGTAATGTCAAGAACATACAATTGAAGAATTTTTACGGTAGCAGATGAATAAATAATCTATGGTATTGAAATGATATGGCGTTGAGAGCAGTAACTTCCAGAAGTTAAAAAAATTATTAGATAATAGACAAGGAACATATGTTATTTTGCATGACAAAGAAACCGTAGGAATGTTTTGGGAAATCCTTCCTAAAAGAGTTGTGTGTGCCATCGTAATTTAGGAGAGGCAGCTACAGAGCCAAGATTAACTAAAAAGGCAGCTCTTTAGATGTCATCGTGATGGTCCTGACATCCTCATCCATCGAAGTTGCGACTTGTCAATATCCTATTTATCTAGTGAGGACTTCATTTGTTACATCCCATAGTGAATATGTTTACTGCATATTTGCTATTTTTTTAGCTAATGTCCTTGCTATTCTGTTGAATATGGGGATCTGGAAGATTTATTTATTTATTTATTTACGTTACAGAGAATTAGGTGGTCCTTATGCAGGCTTTCCTAATAGATATTTAAGATACAAAGAATAAGAGCTTACAAAATAGTTACATATTAAATGAATTGATTGCACCTCATAGTAGAATATTGGAGGGAAACATTTGATGCATGGTATCTGAGTGGGGAATGAATATTTTTGTTATTGTTTTACCATTCTTTAGCTCAGTAGTTATTTCTGATGTATTCAGTTACTAAACTCTCTGTTGTGTTAATCGAGTAGACGGAGTTGTACAAGCCCTTGTTAATCAGACCTTCGTTTAACCAGCAAATGAAATATCTTGAGTTAAGTTGATATTTGAATTTCAATAATCTCAGGGGAAAAGTGATATTCTGATAGGAATCCCTCACTCACAACAATGGATTTCTCATTTGATTTGAACTTAAAACAGAGCAATAATTACATTAACAATCTTTCTGTTATTTATCATTCAACCATTGCAAGAACCATAGTATTTAACATTTCTGAATGCGCACTTATCATTTTTGGTGTCATTTTTGTATAACTAAGAATTTGAATAATTCTGCACACGGATCTGGTGAGGCTGTTACACCTCTCTGGTCTAATTGCGCCTGGGTAAATAATGCAGTGTCCGATTTCACACATTGGGCAAGTGTCAGCATTCACTCCCAACTTGAGTAGTGTGTGACAATAAGGTTAAACAAGGGAGTCCATCGTTGAGTAGAATAAAGAGCAGAGAAAGACTGAGTTGGTTTAGCCATGCTGCCACTATGATTTTATAGATTAGTGAATAGAACTACGAAGAAGAGACATTTTATTTCGGAAGTTCCCATAGATTTTCCAGCGGCTTCATATATGGTGACTGCATTGGCCATGGTGCGTGAAAAAGTTCAGTCTCATGCTCCTCAAATCACTGGTGATCACACGTGCTCTGTGGATGAGAGCTTTGTCATCCTGAAGGACAACTTTCTTGTCATGAAAGAAATGCTGTACCATTGAATGAAGTTGATCACTTAGAACTGTCAAATAGCAATTGGCGTTAATCTGCACAATAACCAGAACTCTTAGTAGAAGAAAACAAACCATCAGAGTTGTAAGCTTCCTTCCGTTGATGACAACCCAGCTGTCGTCCATTTGTTGGGAACAAAGTACAGTATACGGTGATTCGTCGGACCATATCACATTCCTTCACTAATGAAGTCTCCATTACTTGTGCTCTTTGTCACACTGGACACGACGACGTGTATTGACAAGTGTGATGAGTGACTTGACCCTCCTCGGTCGTCAGGTTTGACCCCAATGGATTACTTCTTATTGTGTTATCTCAATATACCTCCGGGACTGAGAGTGCGTGGAATCTATGACATTGGATCGTTGATGCCTGGAGCAACGTGACTCTTGTAATGTTGGCTGCTTTTGGTAGAGCTGGAATGGAAATGTTGACTTGAGGAAAATTTACGTCTGTTCTGTATCACATCCAGCGTGCATTATGACAGACTGCGAGCACATTGAGCATATTCTAGAATATTATCACACATATTTCATAATTATTCTGCACTTCCTTGCAACTGAAGTGTCCTCCTCCTATAATCATGGTTCATGAAATAAACGATTTTAATACGGCTCTTTCTCTCTTCTGTCATTGCTTTCCACGCGTTGTACTGTACAATCGATGTACGTATACAAACAATCCTGGGACTGCATACACTGGTTGTATAATTACCTTCATCGCTATTGACATGGGCAGAATGAGGTTAGTATAGATAATTCTCAATGTAAGCACAGTTAGTATTCTGACCTGGAAACATCGGATTATGTACCTGACATGCTACTGATTTGAGCCAATCGTCGACCCTTGTAAATTCACACACTCTGTTTTAGCTACTAAAATTCTGATTCGTTTCTATTTTCAAAAAAATCGTTTTAATACTCATCTAAAACGAAATTAATGCGCGTGAAATGCGAGGTAGTTCATAAAACACAACTGATGTAAGCGAAAACGTGTGACGAGAGAACCGTGAAAAACGATAGATGAGTGTATCTTTCATATTTTTAAACAGATCTGGCAAATGATAATCGCGATGAGGCATCGTTTATCCTTTACTTACTGTGCCATCTGCATCTGAAGCGACGACTGTTGTAACAACAGTACCTAAAGGTACAGTGTCTTGAAGTCTGATGGGTAGTGGTACACTTGTGAATACTGGAGGAATATCATTGCGGTCCTAAAGTCATAAATATAATCCATATTAGCTTTATTAACAAATAATAATATATATATATAAAGTTATAAAAAATTTAAAAATTTTAACAAATCGCATATTAGTACAGCCATTTTAAGTGAATATCGTGGAAAAGTGTAAGCACAGTATAGTATTTGATATTCTAAAAGTCCCGAGCCTTCCATACTAAGATAAGCCCCAGCCACCATCTTTGAACACTGGATACTCAAACTCGTTTTCGCATATGTGTCTTTTCCCATAGCTGAAGTGTAAAAATAATTAACTCTTTAAAAAAACGTGAACAACAATTATTTCTAGAAAAGCAAGAGTTAGGTCTCAAAATCAAAATTCACGCAAAGCGCTACTCGTTCTTACCTTATTCTTTCCCTTTTTTTTTCGCGTCTCGCCTATTTTTATCAAATCCAACGAGGCTAAAATACGCAAATGAACAACATCTCCTGTTCTTCTCATTAAGTATTTGCTTTTCAATTTCAATTATTTCCTTTTGTTCGTGTTAGGAAATTGCAGATTATTGAACAATAATACGAGATTAAAGAGAAAGTGAAATTAGCAAATTTTCATCGGTCAATTCTTAACAGAATTAAAGCTAGGAAAGAACACCATGCAAGAATAAGGTCCGAGTGACGACCACTTTCCAAAACACCAATTTTGCGACGAACCATTACTTCTATGCAACATTTACTCAATAATTTCCACTAGAGGATGTTCTTCCAAACGAGCTCAAACCAACCTTTGTCTAGCATTAAAACTGAATTAGCAATAGACGCGAGAAGATGTTTGATGATGTTCAGGATTGGGATGATAAACAGATTCACTGAATGGCTATCGCTACCATAACGCAATTGCCCGACATATATTCAGTGATCAGAAAAATGTATCTATCAGTATTATTCATTGATATCTGCATGAAGCTGGTATACCAGAGAGGCTCCCTCTCCTCTGTATACTGCTCACTCGAAGGCACAGGCATGCCATATTGCTGTGGTGCAGCGAACGAACTGAGTGGTGTGACGAATGGTAATATATTGCCTTCATCCATGAGTCCCATATCTGTCTGGGAAAGAGCGATGTTCACACTTGAATGTTGCAATATACTGGTGAAAGAGCATCAACATCAAATATCTTCGAGTGCCATAGAGTGTCCACTGCTGAGATCATGGTGTGGACCACCATCTCTTACAACAATCAGCCATCTCTTATATTCATCGAAGGTTATTTGACATCCCAGTGGTGTGTGGATACCATTATCCACGCTGCGATCTTATCATTCCTACAGAGTGGAAGAGCTGAGATAATTCCAGACCACAGACCGCATGCATTTTTCAACAGTGTCTGCAAGCCATTCCCATGCTACCATCAGCGATTGGCACATCTGGGATGTCATGAAACGACGTCTGAGAAGAGAACTGATTCCAACATATAATGTGACGGATCTTCATGCACAAGTGCAAATCTGGAGAACATAGACCAGTACTTTATTAGGAACCTTTTGATTCACTTCCTAACCATATTAATATTGGAGTAAAAAGTGGCCAAGTTGCTTAATGAATTTTTCAGGAATATCCTTCCATGTATAGGATGTAATTGGTCTCGAATTTCAAGATAGGCAATGCTGGCTGGGGTAGGCAGCTGTGCAATCATATCCCGAAGTTGTTCAATTGGCGACAGATCGGGTGACCTAGGAGAATGCTCCACACCCTAGTGTAACAGCACACTTACACGAGTTCCAGGCATACTGTGAAATTCTTTGAAGAATGGGAAAATAATGATTCCTTCCTTTCACGCTTTACTCAAATGCATTAAGGGACCTGGGTTCGAGCCCCGGTAAGGCATGGATATTTGTGTAGTTTTTCTGCTGAGGTCCTGCCATCCGCACAGACCTTGTACTATGGCACTGACATATATATAATATAACTGATAGGTTCCTGTCAGACCTCTGTGGCAAGCAGCTGCTTGAAGGGGTATTTATTTTTTATTTATTATTCGCAATGTTGGCAGACAAAACAACAGTGTGGCAGCAATACTGAACTAAAAGTCGACAGAACATCAACTGCAAGAAGAGTCTGAATGCTGCCCATATAGTGTCGGATAATCTGCCTTTAGTGAAGCAACCGCGGCTATTGTAGTACAGTCGCTCAAAAAAGTATCCGAACACTATGGTTAATTACAGAATTCAGAAAAAATATCTGGAAACGATTTTTTTAGAAATTAGTGATCTGGCAACCTTCTGTCACGTGACACGAAGGTTGTCAGATCACTAATTTCTAAAAAAATCGTTTCCAGATATTTTTTCTGAATTCTGTAATCAACCATAGTGTTCGGATACTTTTTTGAGCGACTGTACCACAAGACCAAGAGACGAGATGGTTTATGCAGAATGTCAACTACGAATTCAAGAGGGATGAACCCCATCTTACACTCATGTGTCCACCATTAATAAAAACATATCTCTGTACTGAATAAATGATGTTCCCATTCTTCATAAAACGGAGCACCCTCTACAACCACAGAAAACATATGGTGAGCTAAGTAGCAGACAGCCAAACTGAAGCCAAGTAGTCAAGTTAGCCTCGCTCAATCATTATAAATGTTTCAAGTTATCATAGCACTTAGTAGTTCTTATGATCTAATTAAAGAGCTTAAGCCTCTAATTTGTCTGGCAGTGAAGGAACAATGCGTTGTGGCCAAAACCGTATCTAGCGATTACTCTATATCGCCATCTATCTGTTCAATGCAGATGCCGAGTAGTGTTTGTCAATCCGAGCTTAGTATAAAATGACTATATGCATATCGAAAGGACTGTAGGAACTTTAAATACACCTATGGTCATTGCATACCACCGGTAGAATGGGATCTTGAAGGTTGGCTTTTTATAAACTGAATAATGAACACACATCCATATCGCATGCCCCTCGAAACTGGGTCTACTAACATTCGTTATTTCTTCATAGGTTTTACTGAACAGCTGAGCATTGGTATATTGATATGTGATTCACTTGTATGTTCATTTTCGTATGAATCTATCCACTCTAAATGGGTAATTTCAATGTCGAGTAGTGCTTATTCAATAATTGTCCTGTAACACTAAATTTCGTAGCTTCTGGTGATCGATGTGATCGGAATTTCAGAATATTCGTTAGGCATAGGACAAATACACATGCGCACACCAACATGTCACAGTCTAGAATATTAATTCTGATCCAGTTCGAATCAATCAAGGGACTTTATAAATACATCACCATATCGGTTGGGTTGGGTTGGGTTGTTTTACCTCTGAGCGGCACTTTTTTGCACACCATAGGCTAAATGGCCAGGTCACATGGACCCCGAAGGCTCAGAGAAGGTTGGGGGAGGGGACCCATTGGAACAGCTGTTGGGAGACAGATGGTAGCCTCCCGTCAAGGCCATCCAGCGTGTTCTTTAACGTGCACAGGGTATGGCTCTCCCGCACACGGGACCACGGCTTAACGTCCCATCCGACGGACGGCGGCCTTTCCAAACCCATCGGTGTCCCCTACTGACCGTGGGCAGGGCGGGGGAATTTTGCGGAGATAAATCTCAACGCTGACCCAGCTGGGACTCGAACCTGGGAACTACAGATTACGAGCCTGGCGCGCTACCGACTGAACCACCCCCGCCCCACCATATCGGCAAAAATTCTTTAGGTGCAGGATAACTTTATATTGGAGCAATGTTGTATCGGGAATCTACCGTATACGGTTGGATAAAATCTTATTAGTGGTGGACGGTTGGTTTTGTACACAAATGTAGAGTATCCATAGCATTAATAAGTTCATCCCTGCCGTTCTAGCTAATGTTTACTGAGACTGACGAATCATTTGTTAAAAGGCAACAAGGAATTTTTAAAGATATAAATTTATTGTGTTAAAAATGTTTTACGTAATAAAGATGAAAAACGTAAACCATTGAAATATTTAATGACATGAACATTCAGGCCCTGTGTTAAGTTTAAAAATATAAGTTTGTAAATTATTACCTTCAATATTTCTAACAAAGCACCTAGGTTAGATACCTACAAAAAGTTAAATAAAGAAATTCCAGATTCATATCTAGCAATGAAATCAAGACAAGAAATGAAACCATTGAGTAAATTTCTTACTCTAAATTATTATTTAAAAGGTCATTAAATACTTACTTACTTTCAAAATAAAATACGTATCACCATGTGACCAATTAAAATTATTAGTTCCCATTTACATTATTCAAAAAATTACATTGGCCATAAATATACTTTTTTATACCATATAGAATTTATTCTCAGTGAGTGAAAGATGACTCTAATTCTATGATCCAGAAATTATACAGCTTTAAAACCTAGGTGTGTTTCAATAAAATTTGTACCTAAAACTATTTATTTCATAATTACTCTTGGGACATTTCTGGTAAATATTTATTTTGATGCTTACGAAATCTTTTGGAAATCGAAGGATTCTTTATCCCTTCATCCCATTGGTAAAAATATTCTAGGAGCTATGAAACTGCTTTTAAAATTAATTTCTTCCGGAAAAACATCAAACAATTTTATGTAAATGCTGAGAAGCCTGAGTTTTAACCCTTAAAGTATTTAACTTCTACATTTTGGAGTATATTGTCAAAGACAATAAAAAAATGCTACTTCAACACCCAGTTTCCTGGGTATGTATTTATGGTTTCAAATGTTGAGTTTTCGAAAATTTATGAACCATTACCATCAAATGTAAATATCTGATCCAAAATTCGTTCAGTGCAGAAAAGCGCGAGGACATATTTTAATAGACGTGATTTAAACGTCTTTTAATATTGAATGTCTTCTCAGATATTCGCTAATATACATTACTTAAAACTCCATAATTCGTACAATTATTATTTTGAGAGAAAAAAAAAGCTTATCAATGTAGCTCAATATCTTTTGGAACATGAAGGAGATTTTCTTCATATCATTTTGCAGTTTCTACCTTTCTACTAAAATCCGTTAAATTTTATACTTAACAGCACGAGTAATAGCATACCTGAAATCTCTTAGTCAAGTCGATTTTCAATGATTTTCTGTTTTCTTACCCGAGCAATGTCCGGATATATCCTCAACTCAGTATATGCCAAAAAAGATCATTATTACAATCTGAGAGCATAAAAATATCAGCCATTAGTTCCTATACCTTTGAAGAAAGGCGCTTATTTGTAATTAAAGTTTCCTTCTTACCTTAACAGATACGACGACAGTGCAGAATGCTCTTGGATCAGGGGTGTCGTTTTCCAACGTTCCAATCAGCAAAGTGTACGATGAACGATGTTCATAATCGAGGCCCCTCAAAGTTCTCAAAATTCCTGTCGTGGGATCAATGGCAAAGAGTCCAGGTTCACCATCTCGGATCATATATGTAATACTCTTCACTGAGTCTGGATCAGTTGCCTAAATACAAAGAAACTTGTTTCATTTTAAAGTATAAAATAATTTATTTACCATTATAGCTTATACATTTCTGAGTATCCCCTAGTTCAAGAGATTTTCTTCTCATTTTGATTCCGTATATTTAGCTACAGGAAATAGATCCATTGTTGGTATATTCATTCCTTCATAATATTTGTGGTCATAATTACTCGCTTTTAAGCAGTTTTTTATGTATTGCTTAGCGTTGCCATGTCAGCGACGGAGTCTTCTTTATTTGAACTGAAACTTTTTTGAAGCTTTTCAACTCATTCTGGAGCGTTCCCCTGATTCTGAAAACCCATTTCCACCCCTGCCTAAAATATACAGAAGTCGACAGTATAGCAGGCTTGAAAATTGGGTTTTGCAGATTCGGATTACCAACTATAAGAGAGTTGAGAATTTTTCACGTCTTTCTCACCAAAGGCAGGTCTGAGAATTTAAACGCCAATTAGCTTAGAAAAGACTTGCTCTTCGGATATTGTGTATACTAAAAAGTGTGACGTTCAGTTTAACTGCTAAGTGTCACGTGTTATTTTTCTCCAATCCTGTCCTCAGCATTGGCGTTCTTTCGTTCACATAAATTAGCTTATTGCACAACAAAAAGCGCAGTGCAAGGATAAACTTTCAACAGAAAGACGGCTCAGATTTATTTCGACAAATGAATCTTTGCACGATTTCATCAAATTGCCTAATCTAGGATTTCTATTGGATAATAAAAGCAATCCTGCATGGATTAATTCGATTGGTCCGAAGGTAGAGAGAAAGGTCCTCGACTCCGAATTCCATTTACGTAAACACACAGCTCCTGAAACGTAAAGCTCCGACTGCAAAACCTGCGATTTACTGATGAAGCACCTCGAATATAGGTGTAATCGTTAAATTTTATAATTAACAGCACCATAATAAAACTACATAACAGCACGAATTAATAATAATGGAGGTGGTAAACCCTCCATTTTTCATGAAAGGTGTTCGATGAGGAAAGGCTGAATTTTACAGGTGCTTGTCATTGAAAAAGGTTGAGGACATCTGCTTTCAAAAGGATGTAATTTTCAATTTTTAAATATGCTGGAAGAACACTGCCAGTGCAGTTCCATATTGATAAATCCCATACACTTCAGCATATTTTATACATTGGTACGTTACATAACCAACATTACAGATAATTCTCCTTAATATTCTCTATTGCCAGAAAGTGGCATATATACACTTAAAGATTAAAATTGGGTCATAAAACAGTTTTTGTCCTTTCCAAAATTTGCTATGACATTGAAACTTGAACTTTGTAATGAATATAACAGGAAACTTGATGACTTTTATTTAAGATGCCAAGTGTGGTATGTTGGGCATTACACGATTAGACGAAGGAATCGTCAACCACCATTGAGTAGCATCTTGTGCAGGGTCATTTTACCATTACCCAAAAGGCGTATTTTTGATCTGTCATATAGGAACTAAAATAGAGAGAATACAATTATGAACAGTGTGCCTAAAGACCTCAGAAAAAGAGAGACATAGGATGCGATGGGCAGAAATTTTCAAAAGAAGACTTTTAGCATTAGCATTAGCTTAATATAAATGTGTTTGTAGAACAAAGTTGCACTACCTTAATGGAACTTCACAGCCCATGACTGCCTTGAGAATTATGTACAGATAATGGACAGAAGAATAGAAACACTCCCATGGAGAGCCAAATTCGAACATCCATAATTTCTACAATAAGCATATTACAGGGAAATAGGACTAAATATTTTAGAATCTGATTCAAATCGCCCGAAATCCCAATTTTCAACAATATTTGTTGAAAATCCTCTTTGACTCTGTTGGTTTGGCCATGTTGACCGTATGGATAATTATAATTAGCGAATAGGGTTATGAACAGTGTGCCTAAAGGCCTCAGAAAGAGGGAGACACAATGTCAAACAGGACCTTGTTAGAATTGGTGTGCAATGGCCAGATGCAGCAGATATTGCTCAGGACAGATATGCTTGGAGAACTAAATTGTGCGATCTGGTTGAACCTCCGTAGCTCATGGCTGCTTGATGATGATGATTTCATCATAACCTTCATCATCATCATCATCATCATCATCATCATCAAACTTGATGATTCATCCTCAAGCACCTATGGTCTACAGAGGTTCAACCAGATTGTGCAATTTACTTCTCTAAACACATCTGTCCTGAGCTACATCTGCTGCATCCGGCCACTGCACACCAATTCTAACAAGCTCCTGTTTGACATTATCTGTCCACCGCATTTTAGGGGGGCAGGGGGGTAGCTTAGTCGGTTGAGCGCCAGGCTCGTAATCTGTAGTTCCCAGGTTCGAGTCCCAGCTGGGTCAGCGTTGATTTATCTCCGCAAAATTCCCCGCCCTGCCCACGGTCAGTAGGTCTCCACGGCCGATGGGCTTGGAAAGGCCGCCGTCCGTCGGATGGGACGTTAAGCCGTGACCCCGTGTGCGGGAGAGCCATACCCTGTGCACGTTAAAGAACATGTTGGATGGCCTTGACGGGAGGCTGCCATCTGTCTCCCAACAGCTGTTCCAGTGGGTCCCCTCCCCCAACCCTCTCTGAGCCTTCGGGGTCCATGTGACCTGGCCATTTAGCCCATGGTGTGCAAAAAAGTGCCGCTCAGAGGTAAAGCAACCCAACCCAACAACCCGCATTTTAGGTCTCCTCCTCTTTCTGAAACCTTTAGGCACACTGCTAATCTACAGTTACGCATACGGGCAACATGGCCAAGTCAACGGAGTCTCGCTCTGCAAAATATGCTACTCAAAGTAGGTTGCAGACTCCTTTGCCTAATCTCATCATTGCTTGCAAAGTCGAACCATCTAGAATCAAAACCATCAAGTTTCCTGTTATCTTGTTTACATCGCGTCCAGGTTTCACTAGCATAACTAATTTCAAAGAACAAAATTATTATACAGTCTAAGTTTAATCTTTAGGTGTATACTCCTATTTCTCGGCCCTATTATTCTGTTAATCTCATGCCACACATCACTAGTATACGTTTCATAGCTCCATTCAGATTAACTGAACCACAACCTGCCTGATCAATTTTCATCACTACAGTTTACTCTCTGTTTGTCACAAAAACCCCATTACTCCCAGTCTAATCAACAGCTCTAATAAAAGAGTTAATCTGATTAACATCATTTACAAAAAGGGCAAAATCTAAATTAACAAAAAAGACATATTATTTGTTATATTATTAGCAAAATCTAAATCACAAATTTTCAGATGTCTAGATCATTTAGGACAAAAAGAATCCCCTTGCTGTGAATTCCGCATAATGTAATCAATTGTTTTCTAATATCTTTGTTATTTTAATTTCTAATTGTTTTCTAATTTCTTTGTTATTTTTATTTCTAATTATTTTGCATATTTCTTGAGAGGTTCTTTAATTTTTTTCAAATTTTTTCATATTGCTTACTTTTTATTTTTTGGTGTTTTTTTTTATCTATTTTACTTTTTTTCTGCATATTTAAAAAAAATGTTTACAAAATTATCAGAACATGAATTTAGAAAAACATAAAATTGTTTAAGAAAATATTTTAAGAAAAAAGAAGCTTAAATAAAATTCATATCTAATAACAAATTAAATTTCAAGAAAATCTGAATACCATTCATCATCTGATAACAGTTTTATTAAGTATAAATTGAAGAGATTTTTCGAGTATTTGTTCAACTATCAAGGAAAGTATCGTCTGAATTTAACGTCGATCAATTTTAGATGAAAATTATCTTCAGCCGGGTGGGATACGAACCCACAACATGTCCAGTGCTCTGACCACTGAGCTACCGTCCCCCGATCAAGATCTCCTCTAATTGCTAATAAACTTGTCATTGCTTCTTGATGCTGACAGCAGTTGGGACAATACCTTCAATAGATACAGAGAATTGTGTATTGTGGGTTGAAAATTCATAAGATCAATTACACGAGATCTTGATCGGCAGAAGGTATCTCAAAGAGCAGGAGGGTTCATATCCCACCTGGCTCAAGACAATTTTTTCTCTAAAATAAATTAATTACTACAGAACTCAGATTGTACACCGGATGTGAACGTGTAATTGTCGCTGGCACTTTACAGCTCCCCCGATGGAAGGGTTGATGACCCCCTATTTGCCGTCGTGGTTCAGCCCTCTCCCACCGTCTCATTGCAAATCGTTCAGAGGAAAAGCACTACCAAAAATTGGTGATCCTCAAGAACGGAGTTTTCAGACAACCTGGACAGGCGCCTTCTTTGTTCGCCGTCTTCCTTCCGTTGACTCCAAATGTCTTTTTCAAGACGACGTTAAGATGGCCGATGATTCCCTTCACCAATGTTTTCGCATCTACCACTCTGAGCTGAATTCAGTGTCTCTCAGGTCATTCATCGATTTCTCTCTTCCTAATGAGCACCAACGAAGTTGATGATAAATTTCTATAGAAACGGGAATCTCCATGGCTGGTGAAAGAATAATCCATCGAAATTCAACAAGTTGGAAAACCAGTAAAAATAATGCACGTCCCAAAACTACCGTTTTCTATCTCCATAGAGGAAATCGTTAAAACTCTCTTTGCTTTAGAGGAAGTCCAAAACGTGTAACATGAATTTCACCGAATTGGAGAATTTAGCGAAAAAAAGACTAAGAATATTCCAGCTGACGCTGAATTACGATATTCCTAACTTCATCAGTATAATAACCTATAATGCAACGATACATTACAAGGGTATGATAAAAGTATGCAGATGATAAAAGAAGTAGGGTCATTTTACCTCAAACTGTTCACATGCAGAAGAAAAACTCAGATAATGCCTTAAGTAAAAAAAAGTTAAAAAATTATACCAGGTGATCCAAAAGTAACAGAAAAAGTAAAAATGCAATAATTCGAAAAGTATAGACAATAGCACGATGCGGTTTTCCCAGAAATGCACAGAAAGACATGGTATTTTTTTAATAACGAAAAATTTTATTGCCAAAATAGTTACATTTGTCACCGACAGGTGGCGCTGTAGCGGTCACGGAGCTGCTGCCTGTCGCTATTTAAACAGATCCGCCGGCCGCTGCTCCTCAAACGGTGCGAGACTGCGAACATTCATCAATCTGACTTTGCCGTGAGGTACTTAAATTTCAGATGCAGGGAATACTGAAGTTAAACTTTCAGCATTTAACGTTTATTACCGAAGTTAAACGTTCTGCTAAGGTGAGGCATGTTATCGTTACGAGATAAAACACTTTTAGTTAAGTTGTATTATCAGAACTCAGAATGTGCAAGTGCGACTTTGCGCCACCTATCGTTTGATGCGGAGTATTAGAAGTGGAAAGGGACCGATAGCTTATTCCTCACTGATAGCTATGATGAAAAGGTTTGAGGACACTGGCAGTTTGGAAGCACTTGCAAGAAGCGGGAGACCCAAAAAAACTATTGCAGTTGTACATGAGGTCGAACACGAGGCCGACACACAATCGGCAGCTTCCGCACATGGGGAATGCTGTGCACGTGAAATTTCAAGATGAACTGGCATTTCGTACGGGACTGTGTGACGATCACTCAGGATCGTTCTCAAGAGGTATCCTTACAAAATCCAACACGTACAGGAACTGAAACCAACCGATTTCGAGAGATGTCATGAATTTGTAAATTGGGCTTTTCAACAGATGGACAACAATGACGACTGGCTGTCAAACGTCCTGTGGACTGACGAGCTTTTTCGACTTTTCGCTTAATGGAAGTGTCAATGCACACAACTGTCGCATCTGGGCGAGAGAGAACTCACACGCGATTGTGGAAAACCCTTTGTATCAGCCAAAGGTGACAGCGTGGTTGCGGGTTCATTGCATCATTCATTATAGGCCCCTTTTTCTTTGCGGAAGTCCACAGCGGTACATTTCGAACTCTTACTGTCACAGGCGAGCGTTATGCAGCGCTTTTAAGAGACAGCATCATGCAGGATGAAGCGCCTCCGCACATCACAGGTCCTGTCCAGCACCTGCTGTGATCGACATTTGGCGATGACCGTGCCCTCAGTCGCTCTTTCCCGCATGAATGGCCACCAAGGTCTCCAGACCTTACACCTTGTGACTTTTGGTTATGGGACTACTTGAAGTCACAGGTCAGAGGTCGGCCGACATCATTGGCCATGTTGAAAGAAGCTATTCGCCATCATGTGACAGGAATTACAGCTGAAACCTCTTCGATGCTGTGCAGAGTGTCGTGCCACATTCTGACGGCCATTCTCATGAATGATGGCCGTCACATTGAACATCTGTAATCCTAGCTGCGTTGCGTACTATGCTGCGCCACTGTACAAACTACGGACAAAACTGAAGCGCCACCTGTCGGTGGCAAATGTAACTATTCTGGCAATAAATGTTTCGTTATTAAAAAAATCCAGTCTTTCTGCGCATTTCTGTGAAAACCGCATCGTGCTACTGTCTATACTTTTCGACTTATTGCACTTTTACTTTTTCTGTTACTTTTGGATCACCCAGTATTTTTGATTTTTTGAATTTTGCACTATTTAACAGTAGCAATTCGTACTTATGAGCTATTCCTATGCGGTCCTTTATTCCATTTCAGTTTTATACGCAAACCTTCCGCTAAAATGTTATCCCAGACCTGACCTAGAACCTACCAAAACAAAGAATTTCCATGTTAGGTCAATGCGAATCTAACTTCGAAGCTAAAATAGTATGCATTTGATGGAAAACTGTAGCTGATGATAAATTAAATATCATAATCAAATATGTTTTAATCTCATTTTTCAACAATATTCGTTCGGTGTTCAAAGAATCATGGAAGCTGGAATATTAGCAATAAAACATTTTCACAAAAATCATTAATAATTACATAATAATTGAAATAATCATTATGTAAACTTTTAAAATGCATATTTTATTAAATGGTTTGAAACAATGCTTGCTATTTAAGTTTTCATTAATTTCTGATGTAAATTCTTTTGATGCATGTTTAACCTTTCAATGTCTAAATTATTGTTTCTAGAGAGTTCATTTGTGCGCAGATGCAGAAAAATCAATAAAATCGTGTGTCTAATACTGCAATTAATTGACGTTGCGATGAATTGACGGACACCGATGGCTAAGGACTATTGAAAATGATGATTTATATTTCGCTGAGTAAGGTTCCGTATTTATTTACAATAATAATTTCTCAAGTACATAATCAAACACAACAAACTCATGAATCACCCTAGTACGATTTTGCGACATGATGTAAAGCAACGGGACTACACTATGCCACTTTTTCCTGTATGGCGATTTTTTTCTTTTGTGTGTGTTCTTCTCCACCAGCAGGATCCTGAAAGTAGGACATCTCCTTCAAATCATGTCTACCTACATTACCTTAAGTAAAAGTGACCACTTATTTCTCTCTAAACTCAATTCATTCATTCTCAATAATAATCGAAGGCGGATAAATGCAGAAACTCACAATCCGATTTGGGTTTCGAGTTAAGAAACAAAAATTTATCTTGTTCCTTTAAAAAGAAGAGAAAAAACTAAACCTTTCGTGAAATCAAAATTTTATTGCATTGGAAATTCTAATTTGAAGTAAAACTTTGCAGCGTGGCATTTTCTGCTGACTTCAGTGGAGCCAAATTTAATTTTATGTTTTTTGGAGGTTGCCATGTGTTTCAGGCAGTCGTTTAGTCACTGGGTAGTGGGAAATTCACACAGTGGCTTAGCATCTGTCTGAGAAATGCAAGTCCCGATTCGAAATAAGACATGGAACTTTTGCTGAAGGATTATGAATTCCAGAAATCTTTTGGCAAAACTGTCTGAGGGTATCTGTTTCTAATTCTCAGAAATTCTATGAATTTCAGGTCTCTAATTGGTAGCAGGCATACACTGGAAAGAGTGCTGTGTACCAATCCTTTCTGAAGGTTTCAGGGTTCCCAGGTTTCTAAAGTCCGATCCCGCCTTCTCCTGGGCAGGTCATTAGTCGCTTTCAAAAGAGATATTCTCTTCTCGAAGGGAACGGAAGAAGAGAGCCGCCATATCAGTGTTGGCTTTTGATCTGACAGCTCTCTCTTTCCATTCCCTTCGATCGTGGCGATTTTTTCTTTTCTTCTGCCCTGCCGAGAATTACTCAACTTTTCTAGGGCCTATTTAAACCCACTTAAATGTCTTATGGCTTTCAGAATTTGCATGGCATCCTGTACTTACTGCATTGATGGGTCTTTGTTGAGGGAATATTTGCAGCTGTGTTTCCTGTCTGACCGCTGGTTGTCAGTCCTAAGTGAACAGCTGGTGGATATTCCTGATTTGATCCAATGGAAAAAGCAATACTTGAACTCTTACTTCTATGAGCATCGCCGATCTACCGTGGCATAATTTGTCTCAAGCAGGACAGTTATTACTTTGATTCTGGTTCTTGAAAAGGTCCACGTTTACAAATGAACCTTTTCAAAAACTTCTTAACAAGTCTTCCTATTAACAGATGCGTTTTAAGCCTGTGTTAGTAGGAAGACTAATAGTGAGAAGACCGTAGCAGTGAGGGAACGGTTTTTTACCTCATGCCTGCGATCAGGTAATTGTTTGATATCATTGGCCCTACTAACTCATATGTCTGTTAATTTCCCAATAAACCAAGTTTCTTTAAAATTCCTACTAATCATTTGCCTTCCCCAGGTATATGGAATGTGGATTTTCCACAGATATTTTCCACACAGGACTCCAGCGAAATAACCTGGATATTCTGGTCTTGCAAGCGACTAGATGGACAGGTAAAGATCAGACACTTCACAGTCTTTTCAGGATGGGAGGATGGAAAGTATCTTCAGTTGTAGGTTTGCTTCTCTTTAGACACACAAGTGATGCTCTTTTATAGTATGACTGAAAAAACTAAAGATTCGTACAGCTAAATTTAAAACTAAGATTAAAGGTTTTAATTTTTTTCTGCTCTTATTTCCCTACATAGGACTCGGATGAGAATGAGAAAGATGTTTTACAGACAACTTCAGGATACTTTGAATTCTGTTGAGATATTTCTCTTGTGTTAGGTGTCTTCGATGTTAAAGCCGTTAGTGACTCCGACCTTTGAGCAGTGGTAATAGGTCCTTTTACCATTGGTAGTTGCACTTCAATACAATAAAGCAACTAACAAAAGTAACCCGACATGGGGAACGTCTTCTACAGGTAAGCAAACGTAATGGTTTCAGAATTACTAACACTTACTACAAACACAATGTGATTTTTCCTCATAACTTTTAATTAAATTAACCATTTATTTTTACTTACGCTCTAAGTATTATCGGGGGTCTTGACCTTTGATTTGGACCAGGGTACCGTTCCCTCTCTGATTAGCTTCGGGTTGCTGTGTAATTCTTTCCGACTCGTAACGCTATCTATTGTTAAGCACCAGGAATGTGAAGGTTACAAGCAGCTTGCATCATTATTGCCGCCATGTTAACTTATGAAAATGTGCCTCGCTAGAGACACTTGTTTGGAGATTTGTGTTAGGTGGAATATCGAGAAGTACTTAGTAATACTTCCTGAGAGGAGAGGTGGGAAGTGTATCTACAGATAGAGCTCTGAGAGAAGAGGGAAGTGTATCTACAGGTAGAGCTCTGAGGGAAGTGTTTATGTAGTACAGGTCTGAGAGAAGTAGGAAGTGTTTCTGCAGAGAAAGAGGAGAAGTGAGAAGTGTTTGTTCAGGTACAGCTCTGAGGGAAGTGTTTATGTAGTACAGGTCTGAGAGAAGTAGGAAGTGTTTCTGCAGAGAAAGAGGAGAAGTGAGAAGTGTTTGTTCAGGTACAGCTCTGAGGAGTGCACCATGAGGGATTATTGGAGCCTAGAGTGGTACGCTAGTGCTGATGTTTTTGATTGAGTCAATGTATGACTTCTATTTGGTGAGTCAGAATTTCAATAAACAGCTTTATTATATTAAAGTTGGTTTGGAATAATTTTGTTGCTTCTTGAGAAGTAACTTAAATTTAGTATTATAATTTATATTGGACACTCACGGCGATTTTGAGTTTATCACTCAGAAGTTCAGTAGGAATCTTAGAATGCTATTTTAATCAATTAGTTTGTTGCCTGATGCGAAATTAAGCTGTCCTGCATTTAATTGATTTATGATTGGGAACATTATAACCAATAGTGTACCTTAACACTGACTTACTCAAAGATCCAGATACCAGATAGGCTGCTTCGTAATTATGACAATTTGTGGTTTGCTTACGAAGTAGAGGAATAATGCGATCAGTTTAAACAGTCTTATCTGGAAATACTCTTCTGGGTAAAAGGGAGCAGAGAAGACAAAATCATTTGAGTGATAAAAACTTTAGAGCTTATTCATGAAAGAAGGACTTGCAGGAAGAATCTGAATCTAGGACAGATCTAGGGGGTAGTGGATGGGTAAGAGGGCCGTGCTTCTCCCTTTGAGAATGCTAATAAGTGTAATGCAGGCAAAAAAGTTATTAAACGTGTGCATATTTCAGTAGGGGAAACGTTGTACAATATGAAAAAGCAGGTCGATTGCATCAGTTTCCCCCTCCCTCCTCCTTTCAATCATCTTTCTAGATGTGGGCCTAACCGGACACAACACACAGTTAGGCCCAACAGCTAACTATTTACAAAGAGTTTAATTGACGTGTAAAGTATAAGTTGATATCTGACAACATCTTTGGCTGGATAGCATGGCTGAGGAGGCAGCTAGGCACCATAACAGTAATAAGTATTCATGAGGTTAGAAGAAGGAGTCAGTAATTCCCTTTCCAAGATAGTTAATCTTTGCAAAGAAACAAGCTGGCATATAGGGGTTGAGGTATTGATATGATAATGTGATTGAAGGTGAGGATTATGTCATGGCTAGGTGGATTGAACATTTCAGTGATGTTCTAAAGAATGGGTTGGTTCAATTGCAATTGTTTGTAATAATTACTGGCTTTAACGTTGGCCCTATACCACATTCTAAAGTTATTTTCTCTATCTCTAAATTAAAACTGTATAAATCGGCAGGGATTTATAAAATTATTACTGAAATAGTTAAAACTGGAAATGCTTTTGAAATTTTGAATATATTTTTATGGTAAACGTATTGTTCTTAAGGATACTTTTATAAAATATGATCGCAATTCTTGCGATAATTATATGGGAATCTGTCTACTTTCTGTTTCAGTTAAAGTTCTTTTCACTGTTGTGCTAGGCAGAAATAAGAATTTGGTTGATGGGCAATTACAGAATGAAAAGTGTGGATTCCAAAGTGCTAGGAAATATATAGATAAAATGTTTTCATCTAGGCAAATTGTTGAGAAATGTTTAGAATTTTGGAAACTGTAATTACTATCTATATAGATTTCAAAAAGTCGTATGATTCTGTTGATCGTCATAATTTTGTGTCAGTTAGCATAATGAAAGCTCTCCATAATAACAATGAGTCGTGTGTGATAGTTGGTAAGGCTTGTGCGAATTGGTTTAGCATTGCTTCTGGTGTTAGACAAGGGTGCATTTTGTCTCCTTTTCTCTTCAGATTCGTTATTGATTATATTATGCGAAATTCATTGCACGGGAAAGATTTTGATCTTAAATGGTCTGAAGAACAGAAAATTTGCGATTTATATTATGCTGATTTATATTATGCGATTTATATTATGCTGATATATAACTTCCTTGTTGGCAAATAATGTGATGAGATGAACTCTTACATTATAGCTGTTGATTAAACTGGTAAGAGTGGGCTTGGCGACAAGCAGAGAGAAAACTAAAGTGATGAAAATTGATCAAGCGATGGCGCTTTAGTTTCTTTAAATGGTTGCGCTGTTGAATAAGTGTCTGAGTTTCTCGATAGCAGTTTAAGAGATAGGGACGATGTTCGACATGAGACAAACAGAAAAAGAGGGATTACTACTGCGAGTCTTAAGAAAAAAAATAGGTTTATACACCTAAATACAAAAATCAGTCTGTATAGTAGTTTGGCTGTTTCTATGGTTGGTTATGATAGTGAAACTTGAACCATTTGTATGCAAGATAACAGGAAATCTTATATTTACGATTCTAGATACTTATGCAGTATCTTGGGCATTACATGGTTGGACTGTGTAAGTATTGATGAGGTTAGAAGAAGGAGTCAGTAATTTCCTTTGAGCAGCATTTTGTGAAGAAGGAGACTGCGTTGGTTTTGGCCACGTTTCCGGTATGTATAGCTTCAGATTAGGAATAGGATTATGAAGGGTTGTGCCGAAGAGCACAACTGTTCATAACCGTATTTCTAATCAAGAGCATTAGGAAAAAAAGTGGGGGGGGGGGGGGACCTAGGATGATGTGGGTAGACAGTGTCAAACAAGACCTTGCTAGAATTGGCCTACATTGTCCAAATGCATCAGCTGTAGCTCAGGACAGACGTGTTGGAGAACGAAATTGTTTAGTTTGTTTGAACCCGCATAGCCCAAGGCTCTGTGACGATTTTGTAGATATGTGGATGATTAAGGAGCATTTTAATATATAGTTTCGAAACAGAAAATAAATTAAACTTTGTTAGGAATTGAAACATTTGCATAAATAGTCTTTTGTTTTTGCAAAAAATTTCATTAATATTCAATAGCTGAGTATAACAGGAAATATCCTCTAAACATTTAACTCACAAATAGTTAACCTGTAGAAACTGAGTTTTGCCGTGAGTGGGAATCGATCACGGTCTCTTGAATAAGTGCCAAGTGTTCTAATCACTAAACTTGCAGCTCATTCAGTTAGAAAACTCACGGCATTTTAAGTTTAATCACAACTGTAAAGCTACTAAATGGTCATTTCAAAGAGTATTTATCAGTCTGGACAAAAAAGTCTATTCTAATGTAATCCATTAAACGATATAATGAATGCTACTAGGTTAAAGTTTGCCGTCACTTACTTAGCGATATCTCACAAGAAAAGATGCCGGGACTTATGCTTTCATTAGCATTTAGCATAACGAGGTTCAACCTACGAATTCCACTTTTAGATTCAAAGCACGATCAACACAAGAGAAATTCCTTATTCACGCAAATGCACAAATCATGACCAACAGAAGCAGCATTCCCACTCCCACGAATACACAATAGGCAGACTTTTCTGAGAAAGAGACGATGGCCACCTGGACCAAACAGAAAGAGCAATTGGAGTAGGAATGCATCACGCAATGAACGTATACAATACATCGAAAGTGTAAGAGCATTTTGCCAGTGACTTTCGGCTGTTCGACAACGAAGTCCACACACTAACCTTCCTTTCAGTTATGTGTCTACAATCATACGCACCTACGCAGGCTAACACTTTCTTTCCGATAAGGGAAATGTCCAAAGGTAGTAGAAATTTCGGGACAAACGGTAGAAATGGATACAGGCAAGCCCAACAACGTGCAGGGAAAGCGCAGATGAAAAGGTGCAGCTGTACACCCTTTAAACAGCCTTCCCAGACGCACAATCAGAATTCGAAAGACGCGGAAGCCATAAATGTCACAGGCAAGACAGACACACACAAACCCGACTCGAAGGACAAAGTGAGCCATGATAAAAGCCGGCAAACGTGAGAGTCGCAATCCTTACATCCCAGTTCGGAGCGAAAGGAACCCGCAGCGACAAAAGGATAGAAACCAAATATAAGGGGAAAGATATAGAGACACACGGGAACACTTGACACTTGAGACACACAGAGAGGGAGACCAGCATACGAACCAGAAGGTTCGCCACAGGACGGGAGTGAAAGGAAAACCATAACAGCTCCAAGCAGTCGAACGACGATGCGGAGAGCGAGTCGGAGATCTCGACGATTCCATACCGGCGCTGACCAGAAGGATAGGATCTCCTTAACGGAAGCATTGCCACTCCCACGAAAAACCCCACCGTGAGGAGAAGAGAGCTACCGGACCTCGTTGAATGCGATTACAGGAATGCGATTACTGATGAAGCGGGTAGGCGTCTGTTTCTCTCTCACTCTGGTTATGGGCGTTGCGTACTGAAAGTGATATGAGTATTTAAATCGTAAGAAATCATTGTAGAATATAGATAACATGTGAAATGATAATTGTAGATAGAAATAATACATAGTAAAGAATAATGGTGTTGGTCATTATGACAATAAGAAATATACCTTTCCCGTCAAGGAAAGGGCCTGGGTTATTTTAGCGGCTAGTCTCTTCTGATCGATTGATTGTAATTAATCAGGAGAAATAGTTACACAACGCGTTTCAGAGTTATCGCACTACCCTAGTACAGGGGTGCATAACATTTAATATGCATTGGCTAGCATCTCCTTGAAGCTTGGCTGGCTCACTTACTAGTGACGCGCTGGACTTTATCTCAAGTCCTGAGGGAGTCGTCCGTTACTTACACAGCAAAGAAAATTGGGAAGATTTTAGTCACAATTAATTGAAGAAAGAGATAGCCGCTGATAGTTTAGTGATTAGAATACCTGATATGAATTCAAGAGATGTGATTCGAGTCCCACTAAAGGTAAAATTCAATTTTTTCAGCAAACAAGTCAATATATTTATCTATCTTGTTTGTTAAAACCAAACAAATCCTATTGCATGTTACAAGTTTTGGGAGAAAAAAAGTCACTAAGCACAAACAATGGATGTATAACTAAATAAAAACGTATTTACCTTAACTTGCAGTATGTCAAAATTTGCTGCGTTTTCGGGCACAACACCATCGTAGAAAGGCTTTTCGAATATGGGTAATTCATCCTGGATATCATTAATGTAGACAGTAACACTGGCCGTTGCAAAGCGGGCATCAGGAGCCTGGTCTCTTGCTGATACGACCAACCGGTGAATTGGTTCTCTTTCGTAATCTAGAGCTCGACGTGTGGTTATTTCTCCAGTTTTTGAATCAATGGAAAAATCACTGAAATATGCGATATCAAAAGAGTTAACCAATAAGCTGATCTCTTTTGGCACAAATAATGGAAGGATCTAATTTCATATATTGTTAACATTACTTTCATTATTCCATTAAACTTTTATATTACAATTTAATTGTATATTTTATTTTAATATTTTATTATAAATTTTAAAGCGTTTTATATTCTTTTTTACGTTTACGAATCTTTAAATCAGAAAGTGTAGTTATAAAAAATGTACGAAACATAAAAAACGTAAAATAAATTGAAAGAAACTTCTTAAGCAGCTACTTTTCACAGAGGCCTGACAGGAGCCTGCAATATAATGGCACGAGCAAAAGAGGACCTGGGAGAAAGGCAAGATCACAGAAGAAAGAGAAAATCGGAAAAAAATACATTCATGTGTAATCCTGGACCTTTTGATTTCCATCCAAGCAGGATAACCACGTGATGTAAGTTTTTAACTTAAAAGCATAAATTTCAGAAAAGGAATATTGAAGGCTCAAAAAAAATCCACTTTTGAGTCACCCAAATATTAACTTACACTCCATTATTTCAGGCTCTTTCTTAATGTCAAGTCTCATTTTTGAGTCCCCTCCCCCCAAGAAAATTATATATATTATGAATTGCTAAACTACTGTGGATCGCATCTTGAAGTTTAATCGTTTCGTTATGTTCACTTCGTTTCTGTAATCGCAAAGGACAGCGACAACGTGAACAAAAATGGAAAACGCAAAATAAAGGGACAGGATTACTCCACGGGTCAATTTGTCCTCTTATTCAATCCAGCAGGCATCGTCATTTGTTTAAATCTGGAAAGAATGAGGATATATCAAAGTCATTAATTATTATTTACCAATTCCAAAATGGGTGAGGAAAGGAGACTTGTGCCAAATACTGTGATACACAACGTTATGTAAATTAATTATTGTTTTTGACAACCTTAGCCATTTTTGTTTAAGCTTCATGCATTAAAATGAATTTTTGACTATGTTTCATAGAGTAAATTAATTGAATGTCTACTCCAGTTAAAAATTATATACGAACTAGTATGTGAAAAATACACCAAATGGATCACATAGAATTTTCCAGATAAGCTACAAACTCTTAACCTTATTTTCTGTGAGATAGTAAAGGAAAGGCTTGTAAATGGTAGCTAGGCGTAAACTGGAAGGAGAGCTGTGTACCAATCCCCAGTGATGATGCACAGAACCGGCCAGGTCTAGCACCTAATGTCCGACCCCGCCTTCTCGTGGTGCAGGCCGTTAGTACCTTTTAAAAGAGATATTCTCTTTTGGAAGGGAACGGAAGGGGAGGGCTGCCAGTTCAGTATGGCCTACTGATCTGGTCATCTATGGCCACTTTTTTCTTTTTTTTTTCAACCCTGCTGAGGAGTGGTCAACTTCACAGGGTCCTGGTGCTGACCATTTATACCTACTAGACTGGACTTGTTTATGGATTTGAGCTTGATTATGGATCCTGGACTTGCTGCACTGGTGGGCCTCTGTTGAGGGAGAGTCTGCCGCTGTGTTTTCTGTTTGCTTCTGGGTTGCCAGCTCTAAGTGAACAGAGGCATGGGATACCTTATATCAGCTGGTGGATAATCCTAATCAGAGGCCATCGCAGGTACCTGAACCTTACTTAGCTAGTTGGGCATCGTCAAGCCTAAACTGGAGTAATATGTCTCAGGCAGGCCATATGGTTCTTGAAAAAGTTCACTTGAAAAAGTGGTGCCTGAAGTTCCTACCAGCATCGGTGACTTCAGCCTTTAGCGGAGGAGGAACAGGTCTTTGCCCCATGCCTGCGATCAGGGGGCTGTTTGATATTGTTGGCCCTACCAATCTCAATAAACCTAATTTCTTTAAAAATCCTACTAATCATTTTCTCTCTGCACGAACGTGGAACGTGAGGACATTACATAGAGATTATTATCTTGATGTCCTCATGCAGGAATTCCAGCGCTATAACCTAGATATTCTAGGCTTGCAAGAGACCAGATGGACAGGTAAAGGTGAGATACTTAAAAATAACTTTAAATTTCTCTTTACAGGGAGGGAGGATGGAAAGCATCACCAAGGCGTGGGTCTGCTGCTCAGCAGACATGCTAGTGATGCTCCTCTAGGATATGAGTGCATTAATGAAAGGTTTCTTACAGCAAAATTTCAGACAAGCATTAAAGACTTGAATGTTATCTGCTGTTATGCTCCCACTGAGGATTCTGATGAGGATGAGAAAGATAGGTTTTACAGACAACTTCAGGATATTTTGAATTCTGTCAAGAAAGGAGATATTACCCTTGTTCTTGGTGACTTCAATGCCAAAGTTGGTACCGACTCTGACCTTTGGGGAGGAGTAATAGGCCCTTTTGGTATTGGTAGCTGCAATGGCAATGGGCAACGTCTCCTACAGGTAAGTAAACTAAATGGTTTCCGAATAACTAACACATATTACAAACAACGCGACATACATAACTACACATGGGTTTCACCTGATGGGCTGCATAAGAATATGATTGATTATATATTAATTAACAGCAAATGGGCTAGTTCTGTTAGAAATACCAGGGCATATAGGGGAGCTGAAATGGGATCTGACCATTACGTTGTTAAAAGTGTCTTGAAACTTAAACTTAAAAAGTGTTGTGCTAGGGTTAAAAAATTTACCTTTAATACTGAAGCTCTGAAAGACCCAGTTATAGCTAAAGCTTACCATGATAGGTTACTTAGTCATTATGACAGTCATGGTTTGCTTAATACTGAAGTTGAGGAAGAATGGGGCCATTTTAAACAGGCTTTTTTGGAAACTAACAGTACTCTTTTAGGGAAAAAGGAGCAGAGGAGGCAGAATTATTTAAGTGATAAGGCACTTGAGCTTATTTCAGAAAGAAGGAACTGCAGGAATGTCCTTAATCAGTACCCTACTAGTCCTAATAGAAAGCATTACAAAGAACTTAATAAACGTGTAAAGGATCAGTTAGCTACTGATAAGAATCTTTGGCTTGATGGCCTTGCTGACAAAGCTGAGGAAGCAGTTAGATAGCACAACAGCAGAGAGCTGTACCAGATAGTTAATGTTTTGTGTGGTAGAAAACGAACAGGTATACAGGGATTGAAGGATAAACAAGGCAAGGTTATAGAAGGTGAGAATTCTGTCATGGCTAGGTGGGCTGAGCATTTCAGTGATGTTCTAAACAATGTAGTTAGTTCTACTCCCATTGTTTGCAATGATGATAGATGCATTGTTGGCTTTAATGTTGGCCCTATAACACAATCTGAAGTTAGTTTGGCTATTTCTAAACTTAAACTTCCTAAATCCTCAGGGGTGGATGAAATTACTACGGAAATGCTTAGAGCTGGGAATGTTTCAGTTACCATTTGGATGACTGAAATTCTGAATATCTTTTATGATAAAGGCATGGTTCCTAAAGATTTTACCAGAGCTATTATTATCCCTATTTTCAAAAAAGGTGATCGCAGTTCTTGTGATAACTATAGGGGTATCAGCCTACTCTCCGTTCCAGGTAAAGTTCTTTCCATGATTGTGCTTAATAGAATTAAGAATCTGGTTGACAGGCAATTGCGTGATGAGCAATGTGGATTCAGAAGTGGTAGGGGATGTGTAGATCAGATATTTTCACTTAGGGAGATTCTTGAGAAATGTTTAGAGTTTCAGAAACCTTTGGTTGCTAGCTTTGTTGATTTCAAAAAGGCTTTCGACTCTGTTGATCGTCATAATTTGTGGTTGATTGTGAGATCATGTGGTATACCAGACAAGCTAGTTAACATAATGAAAGCTCTCCATAATAACACTGAGTCATGTGTGAGGGTTGGTAAGTCTTGTAGCAATTGGTTTAGCATTACTTCTGGTGTTCGACAAGGGTGCATTTTGTCTCCTTTTCTCTTTAGTTTGGTTGTTGATTATGTTATGCGAAATTCACTTCAAGGGAAAGCTTTTGGCCTTAAATGGGCTGGAGATGCGAAGATTTCTGATTTAGATTATGCTGATGATTTAGCCCTTTTGGCAAATGATGTTGATGAGATGAACTCTTTCATTCGAACTGTTGATGAGACTGGTAGTACAGTAGGTTTGGTTATAAACAGAGAGAAAACTAAAGTGATGAAAATTGGTCAGGCAGGTTGTGATTCTGTTAATCTGAATGGTTGCAGTCTTGAGCAGGTGTCACAGTTTAATTACCTTGGGAGCTGCGTAACTGGTACTGGTGATGTGCGGCATGAGATTAACAGACGAATACGTATTGCTGCCGGGACGTTTAAGAATCTATGGAGATTGTGGAGAAATAGGCATATACACCTAAAGACTAAAATTAGACTGTATAATAGTTTGGTTCTTTCTAGGGTTAGTTATGGTAGTGAAACTTGGACGCTGTGTAAGCAAGATAACAGGAAACTAGATGCTTTTGATTCTAGATGCTTACGCAGTATCTTGGGTATTAGGTGGTTTAACTTTGTAACTAATGATCAGGTTAGGCAAAGGAGTCTGCAACCTCCTTTAAGCAGCATATTGTGCAGAGAGAGACTCCGCTGGTTTGGTCATGTTGCCCGTATGGATAATTATAGATTGGCGAATAGGGTTATGAACAGTGTGCCTAGAGGCCTCAGAAGGAGGGGGAGACCTAGGATGCGGTGGGCAGACAATGTCAAACAGGACCTTGTTAGAATTGGTGTACAGTGGCCGGATGCAGCAGATGTAGCTCAGGACAGATATGCTTGGAGAATTAAACTGCGCGGTCTGGTTGGACCTCCGTAGCCCATGGCTGCTTGATGATGATGATGATGATGATGATGAGTAAACGAAAAGCACACCACGAAAAGTGTAGGGTTTTTTCGAGAGAGTAAGTCTAGAAAAACTGTTATTTCAGTGTGAAATCAAAGTAGTTTCCAAACTCAAGAACAGTTAATCAGAAAACAAAAATTCCCCTTCATTTGCATAAAGCCACTACGGAAATGATTCAGAAAAAATGATAAAAATTTTGCCTCTAACAAATATATCGAAATTTCATGAAATGAGTAAAACAGCGATCTCTAAATATGAACTTCTAGCAACACAGAATAAGAAGGTCCAATTTCAAACCAGTTGAAGCTAAGACATTAATATTACCTTATATCTTATTGATGCGATTGAATGACTCTGTTATCGATTTGTTGTGATGAATTATGTTTATTTTCCTCTTTTAGTCAATATTTGTTCCCTGCTAATGTTTTTTCACAAACATCTAACTCAGTGTGCATTTTCTTTTTGTTTACATCAAACTTTTTCATTGTATTTTTAAGTCATAAATTATATTTCTCCATTACATTATATTTCACTTGATGTGAGTTTCAAAATTATTGACCCAAAAGTGAACGGAATTCTCTAATAAATAGGAAAACGCAAATGGAGAGATATCCCCTTCTCCTTCCTCCCCTATCCTGCTTCAAGTTGTCCAAGTCATTTGACAGTCTTTGTATTATTAGGAACCTAAGTATATTGCCTACTGTTGTAACCCTTAGGTTCCCACAGACATTCGATTTCTGACAAAGTAATGCAATTATTGCTCTGATTAACAATCGGAAAGAAAAACTTGTTGTCTAGACACGGCAGTAGGTTTTCAATTATCCAGCAAAAAAGAGTATAGAAGTGTATGCTTTTAAAAAGAAATATTAGGAAAATATCCTAATTCCTTTTTGTTACGTTTTGAAAAAAAAAATTATTAAAGTTTTGAAATACTGTAAAAGACACTGCACACATGTGACATGGTTTATTGATCACACAGATACTGACCTGTTTCCGGAGATAGAATAGGATACGTCCCCATTAATTGAAATGTCATCATCTCGTGCCTGCAACACAAAACCAAACGGTTTTAAATATTATGATTTTTTTTTTGCATAAGATTAATTAAATTACACGAATTCTTATCAATGTACATTTCACTATAATAAATTTCACAGTTTCAAAAAATTCATTCCCTTTCAGATGAATCTGTATTCAAAGATGAACTCTATCTTTGAGATCTTCCATCTTCCCTTCACCATGTATTACAGTGCAGTGTTCTGATAGGACGTATCCAAATATCAGACAATATCTCAAGGCATCTAAAGAATCAGTCCTCTTTCGTAGATGATTATTCTTATATTCCATAAATATCTAATTGCGTGTAATATTATCGGTTATTCTTGTAAAACATTTTTCTGGCAGGTGGGCCAGAAACCCAATTTCAATTCATACTATTTTCCTTTTGAGAAAATTACTTTTTATTTCTAATTGCAACTTTCTAAACGAACTGTGACGTAATTGTGATAACTTCCCCTTTTTTTATGGCGGCTCTAGGTTGTTCAAATTGTTCACAATAGTTTGTGATTATTATCAGTATTTTTCTCTAATATATATTATTACATCTTTTGATTTTAATGTTTAAAGTTTGGTCTTGCGACCATTATTATTATTTTTGTGCTATGGCAGTATTACTGACTGCCATAGTACCAAAATACATACATAGATATATATATATGTCGTCTCATGTTGAGGAAGTAAAACAAATAAAATTACCTAGCAATCGTTTTTTGATGAATATTTACGTGGAATTCTCATATTCAAGCGAAAGCTTAAGAATAACAGTGATAAAAATTAAATAATCAAAATATGTACTAAATATGAAAACCTATGTATTATTTTCTAAAGCAATATGCGAATCGATTTTAAGATAAGGAATAATTGTGCATGGAATAATAACAATTCCATATAACATATTTTATAACCAAACAAAACAGAAGAGGATAAAAAATGCACTCTTGTCTAATTCCAGTAGCAATGCCGAAGCAATCTCTATAAGACTTACCAACTCTCACACATGACTCAGTGTTATCATAGAGATCTTTCATTACACTAACTTCTCAGGCCACTGTATGATCCATCCGTTAAAGCCATTATATGATCTAACAATTAATGACAAATTATGGCAACCAAAAGAATAAAAAAGACTTTGAAATCTGTAAAGCTACTAACCACAGGTTCCTAAAACTCTAAACATCTCTCAAAAATCTGCCTAAGTGAAAATATTTGATCAATACATCCCCTACCACTTTTGAATCCGCACTGTTCATCAAATAGGTTGTCTATCAACCAAATTCTTAATTATATTAAGCATACTCAGGCAAAGAACTTTCCTGCAACATAAAATATGTAATACCCTATAATTATCAGAAGAACTATGATTATATTTTTATGCAAATAATAGATATAGTAAAAATAATATATAATAATAGCTCTAGTAAAATCCTTAGCAACAAAACCTTTACGGTAAAAAAAATTCAAAATTTTAGTCAGCCATTTGACAACACAAACATTCCCAAATCTAAGTATTTCAGTGATAATTTTATTCACCCCTGGGAATTTATGCAGTTTTAACTTATAGATACCAAAGTGACTTCAAAAATGGATATAGTGCCAACGTTAAAGCCATTAATTCATCTACCATCATTACAAACATTGGGAATAGAAATAAACACATTGTTTAGACTACCTTTGAAAATTTCAGCCCAACTTAGCCATGACAGAATCCTTGTCTTCAGCACTCCTACCATGTTTATCCCTCAGTCCCTGTCTGCAGATCTTTTTTTCCCCACACAAAAGATTAACTACCTGGTAAACTGCGGTTTTGCTGTCTATCTGCTTCCTCCCACCAAACCAAACAGGGCCGTGCCGTGCTATGATACAGAGAGGCGGCCGCATCAGGCGGCACCGTAAAGGGGCGTCATAAGCAGCGAAATCAAAATACAATTTGAACCATTCAATAATTAAAAATCTTTACGCAACGCTTTTCTATATTGGTCTATGTTATTCCGATATTGATGTATACGATTTATGATTTATCGTACGCCTCTGCCTAAGCGCTTTCGGTACCCTTTGATCTCGGTTTCTGGTGCAGGTACATCGTTGGCGAGCGCTCGACGAAAGACTTTTGATCTGACAGCGCGAAGCTATTATTTTTGTTTGTAATATACCGCGCAGCCGGGGGCGGCTCAGTCGGTAGCGCGCCAGGCTCGTAATCTGTAGTTCCCAGGTTCGAGTCCCAGCTGGGTCAGCGTTGAGATTTATCTCCGCAAAACTCCCCGCCCTGCCCAGGTCAGTAGGGGACACCGATGGGCTTGGAAAGGCCGCCGTCCGTCGGATGGGACGTTAAGCAGTGGCCCCGTGTGCAGGAGAGCCATACCCTGTGCACGTTAAAGAACACGCTGGATGGCCTTGACGGGAGGCTACCATCTGTCTCCCAACAGCTGTTCCAGTGGGTCCCCTCCCCCAACCTTCTCTGAGCCTTCGGGGTCCATGTGACCTGGCCATTTAGCCCATGGTGTGCAAAAAAGTGCCGCTCACAGGTAAAACAACCCAACCGCGTGGCCGCTCCTAAAAGCTGAGGCGGCAATTATCACAAAAGACAATTGCACGTGTTACGTGTTGATAGTTCTGCTTTGAGCTTACAATTATTGACAATATTTGATTTTAATGTTAGTTTGATATGAGAAGTGGCTGTGCTGTATTTAAATCAGTAAATCAGATATATAATATATATGTATCAATATAATATTTGTGCATTTATACTAATTCAGTTTTTGTGTTTAAAAAGTAGATCAGGTAAGAGAATTATTGTTTTTTACAGCAATTGTAGTTACTTATTATCATTGAAAATTATTATGTTATGACAATAGGGACTCGAATTAAAAAGTAGCATTTGCATGGACTGGGTGTAATCTTAAGTGCGGAACGTGTGCCTCTGTGTGATAGAGAGAGAGTTGCTCAGGAAATATTTGCATTTGCCTAATTTTGCGTTCGTTATTTATTGTTCTATTTTTACCAAATTCATATACGTTGAAATGGAGACAATACAATAACAAGTTAAGGAAAGGCATATGTCAAAACGGCTGCTAGCTGTCAATTTCACAGATATTCGTTATCTATTTATTATGTTCTGTTACCTACAAATCTTACTAGCTTTTTTTTGACAGAACTTATTCTGACACATTTGGAAAAGTTAGGTTTTGAGTTAAAGTGGCTTAGAGGACAAGGCTATGACAACGGAGCTAATATGAAAAGGAGTAAGAAAGGGTGTACAAAATAGAATACTTGAAAAATATCCAAGGGCGTTTTATGTGCCCTGCGCATGTCATTATTTAAACCTAGTTGTGAATGATGCAACGTCTTCTACAGAAACAACAACCTTTTTTGCTATTGTTCAAGAGCTTTACACTTTTTTTTCTGGTTCTACAAAGCGTTGGGAAGTGCTAAAAAAATATGTTTCACAATAACTCTAAAACCATTGAGGGCTACTAGGTGGTCAAGCACAGTAGATGCGTTAAAACCTTTACGATTTCAACTTTGCGAAATCTATGATGCATTATTCCAAATAATAGAAGACATCAACAGAGACGCAGAAACTAAAGTTAAAGCAAGAGGGTTAGCAAAAAAATATTAAAAATTACAAGTTTATATGCGGTGTAATTCTTTGGTATGATATTTTATTTGAAATAAATTCGAAGCTATTGGAATCTGTAACTATAAATTTGTCAGATTGTGTAAGGATGTTATCAGAAACCATACAAAAAGTGAAAAGTCATAGACAATCTGGATATGATTAGATGAAAATTGCTGCTAATGAGATTGCAGAGAATTTTGAATGCAGTTCAGAATTTCTTGCCGAATCTGAAGTTAGAGCCAGAAGGAAAAAGCGTCAATTTGACTACGAAGAAGCTGTCGATCAACCCTTAACAGAGGAGAATAAATTTATAATAAACTTTTTCAATTATATTCTGGACATCACCCTTAATTCTCGGAATGAACGATTCACGCTTCTGGAAACCCATAGCAAAAAATTTCAGTTTTTATATGATATTTTAAAACTCAAGGATATAGATGACAAAACGCTAGAAAATTATTTTACCAGTCTCCAGTCGTTACTTTCGGTCGAAAATGAATCAGATATAAATGCAAGTGATCTTCAAGAAGAATTACGTGATGTATCCCGAATGCTACCATATTCTATGAAATCTTTGGAATTATTTGTGCCAAAATTTAATTACCTTGTATCCGAATACTGTTGGCAGTTCTGAGAATTTTATTAACACTCCCTGTCTCTGTAGCTAGTGGGGAAAGAAATTTTTCCAAATTAAAATTAATAAAACACTACTTAAGAAGTTCAATAAGCCAAACAAAACTTAGAAATCTGTCATTAATTTCTATTGAATCTACATTGGCTGCCACTCTAGACTACATATCCCGAATTAACGAATTTGCTAAAGTTAAAGTTAGAAGGGTAAAACTGTAGTAGATTGTTGCAGTTGATATCATTATTTAAAGTAGTTTATATTTTCAAATTAAAAATAGTATTCGTACATTTTGTGCAGTTTTTTTTTTTAATCACAATCGAAGGTTATTTTAAGAAAAAACCTTTAAGGGGCGGCATTTCGAAGACTTGCATCATAATGAGAAAATCTACAGCACGGCCCTGAAACCAAATATTCTTATTTGTTATTTATTGGTCTGTAAATGGTAGCTAGGTAGTCACTGGAAGGAGAGCTATGCACCAATCCCCTGTGATGATGCATAGAACCGGCCAGGGCTAGCACCTAATGTCCGACCTCGCCTTCTCGTGGTGCAGACCGTTAGTACCTTTCAAAAGATATACTCTTGTGGAAGTGAACGGAAGGGGAGGGCTGCCAGATTAGTGTGGCCTACTGATCTGGACAACTATAGCTAATTTTTTTTTTTTTCGACTCTACTGAGGAGTGGTCAACCACACAGGGTCCTGGTGCTGACCATATAAACCTACTGGACTGGACAGATATATGGCTCTGAGCTTGATTATGGATCCTGATTTTGCTGCACTGGTGGGCTTCTGTGGAGGGAAAATCTTCCGCTGTGTTTTCGGTTTGTTTGTGGGTTGACAGCCCCAAGTGAATAGATTCACAGGATATGTTTATCAGCTGGTTGATAATCCTGACCAGAGGTCATCGCAGGCACCTCAACTCTTTGCTTCTATTGGCATCGTCCAATTGTACATTGGAGGAAGTCTTCCAGTGTAGATGGCTTCAGCCTTTAGTAGTGGGGGAACGGGTCTTTCCCCCATGTCTGCGATTAGGGGGCTGTTTGTATTGTCGGCATTCCCTCTCAATAAACACAGTTTCTTTAAACATCCCATTAACCATTTTCTCTCCATAGGTAGTTGGAATGTGAGGACTCTGCACAGAGCTTTTTCTCTTGATGTCCTCACACAACAATTCCACCATTATAATTTAGATATTCTCGGCTTGCAAGAGACCAGATGGACAGATAAAGGTCAGATTCTTAAAAATAATCTTAAATTTCCCTTTTCAGGGAGGGACGACAAAAAGCATCACCAAGGCGTGGGTCAGCTTCTCAGCAGACACGCTAGTGATGCTCTTCTAGGGTATGAGTGCATTAATGAAAAGTTTCTTACAGCAAAATTTCAGCCAAGCGTTAAAGACTTGAATGTTATTTGCTGTTATGGCCCCACTGAGGATGCCGATGAGGATGAGAAGGATAGGTTTTATGGACAACTTCAGGATATTTTGAATTCTGTCAAGAAAGAAGATATTACCCTTGTTCTTGGTGACTTCAATGCCAAAGTTGGTACTGACTCTGAACTTTGGGGAGGAGTAATAGGCCCTTTTGGTATTGGTAGCTGCACTGGCAATGGGCAACGTCTCCTACAAGTAAGTAAACTCAATGGATTCAGAATAACCAACACTTATTACAAACACCGCGACATACATAAGTACACATGGGTTTCACCTGATGGGCTGCATAAGAATATGATTGATTACATATTAATTAACAGCAAATGGGCTTGTTCTGGTAGGAATACCAGGGTATATAGGGGAGATGAAATTGGATCTCACCATTACCTTGTTAAAAGTGTCTTGCAACTTAAACTTAAAAAGTGTTGTGCTAGGGTTAAAAAATTTACTTTTAATCCTGAAGCTCTGAAAGATCCAGTTATAGCCAAAGCTGACCATGATAGGTTACTTAGTCATTATGACAGTCATGGTATGCTTACTACTGAAGTTGAGGAAGAATGGGATCATTTAAACAGGCTTTTTTGGACACTTACGGTACTTTTTTAGGAAAAAAGGAGCAGAAGAGACAGAATTATCTGAGTGATAAAGTACTTGAGCTTAATTCGGAAAGAAAGAACTGCAGGAATGTCCTTAATCAATACTCAACTAGTCCTAATAGGAAGCATTACAGAGAACTTAATAAACGTGTAAAAGATCAGTTAGCTGCTGATAAGAATCTTTGGCTTGATGGTTTGGCTGACAAAGCCGAGGAAGCAGTTAGACAGCACAACAGCAGAGAGCTGTACCAGATAGTTAACGTTTTGTGTGGTAGAAAACGGACAGGCATACAGGGATTGAAGGATAAACAAGGTAAGGTTATAGAAGGGGAGGATTCTGTCATGGCTAGGTGGGCTGAGCATTTCAGTGATGTTCTAAACAATGTAGTTTGCTCTACTCCCATTGTTTGCAATGTTGATAGATGCATTGGTGGCTTTAATGTTGGCCCTATAACACAATCTGAAGTTATTGTGGCTGTTTCTAAACTTAAACTACATAAATCCCCAGGGGTAGATGAAATTACTACGGAAATGCTTAGAGCTGGGAATATTTCTGTTACCACTTGGATGACTGAAATTCTGAATATCTTTTATGATAAAGGCATGGTTCCTAAGGATTTTACCAGAGCTATTGTTATCCCTATTTTCAAAAAAGGTGATCGCAGTTCTTGTATAGGGGTATTAGCCTATTCTCTGTTCCAGGTAAAGTTCTTTCCATGATTGTGCTTAATAGAATTAAGAATCTGGTTGACAATCAATTGCGTGATGAGCAATGTGGATTCAGAAGTGGTAGGGGATGTGTGGATCAGATATTTTCATTTAGGCAGATTCTTGAGAAATGTTTAGAGTTTCAGAAACCTTTGGTCGCTAGCTTTGTTGATTTCAAAAAAACTTTCGACTCTGTTGATCGTCATAATTTGTGGTTGAATTTGAGATCATAGTATACCTGACAAGTTAGTTAACATAATGAAAGCTCTCTATAATAACACTGAGTCGTGTGTGAGAGTTGGTAAGTCTTGTAGCAATTGGTTTAGCATTACTTCTGGTGTTCGACAAGGGTGCATTTTGTCTCCTTTTCTCTTTAGTTTGGTTGTTGATTATGTTATGCGAAATTCACTTCGAGGGAAAGATTTTGGCCTTAAATGGGCTGGAGATACGAAAATTTCTGATTTAGATTATGCTGATGATTTAGCCCTTTTGGCAAATGATGTTGATGAGATGAACTCTTTCATTCGAGCTGTTGATGAGACTGGTAGTAGAGTAGGTTTGGTTATAAACAGAGAGAAAACTAAAGTGATGAAAATTGGTCAGGCAGGTTGTGATTCAGTTAATCTGAATGGTTGCAGTCTTGAGCAGGTGTCACAGTTTAATTATCTTGGGAGCTATGTAACTGATACTGGTGATGTGCGGCATGAGATTAACAGACGAATAGGTATTGCTGCCGGGACGTTTAAGAATCTATGGAGAGTGTGGAGAAATAGGCGTATACACCTAAAGACTAAAATTAGACTGTATAATAGTTTGGTTCTTTCTAGGGTTAGTTATGGTAGTGAAACTTGGACACTTTGTAAACAAGATAACAGGAAACTAGATGCTTTTGATTCTAGATGCTTACGCAGTATCTTGAGTATTAGGTGGTTTAACTTTGTAACTAATGATGAGGTTAGGCAAAGGAGTCTGCAACCTCCTTTAAGCAGCATATTGTGCAGAGAGAGACTCCGCTGGTTTGGCCATGTTGCCCGTATGGATAATTATAGATTGGCTAATAGGGTTATGAACAGTGTGCCTAGAGGCCTCGGAAGGAGGGGGAGACCTAGGATGCGGTGGGCGGACAATGTCAAACAGGACCTTGTTAGAATTGGTGTGCAGTGGCCGGATGCAGCAGATGTAGCTCAGGACAGATATGCTTGGAGAATTAAACTGCGTGGTCTGGTTGGACCTCCGTAGCCCATGGCTGCTTGAGGATGATGATGATGATGACTAGAATTGGTGTGCAGTGGTCAGATGCAGCAAATGTAGCTCAGGACAGGTATGCTTGGAAAACTAAATTGCACGGTGTGGTTGGTTCTCCGTAGCCTATTGCTGCTTGAGGATGAGGATGATGATGCTGCACTCCTGCTTAATTATGACGACATCAATATCCACGGGCGCTTGCGCTCTTCACCCAGCAAACTGAATAATGAATTTATCACGCGAAATCAGAAAAAAATTTGTTTCATGCATTCATTACTCCAAACTTAATGGTGGCAACAGTTATTTTGAATAACTTTCAACTCTTAATGTTTAATCATGCGAATCAATTATTTGTTTAGTTTGGTGTATTCGTTTCTCCAAATTTATTAGTGGCAACAGTTATTATAAATAACTTTCACCCTTAATGCTAAGTCTATGGGATTTTGAGAAATTCAAACCCGCCCACTCCAATTTCGATTGACCCCAGAGGGATCGCACATAGCTTATATTCTTTCCCTGGGCGAAGTTTGATGTCTCTAGCACTTCTGGGCGCCGAGTGCATAAGTGGACTGACAAACAGACAGATAGACAAACCTTCTTTATATATTAGATTATATAAGCTAAATACAGCTGATTAATAAGTACACTGTCTCATAAAATATCGTATAAAGACGAATTTTACAAAATGAAGCAATAAGCATAAGTGTAAATATTTAATTTCCAATAATATATTCAGTTTATAAATATCCTAATGTCAAATTTCGTCTCCAAATTTGATAATATCTGCACCTCAGCTGCTGTATTTCCATTATCTGCTGTGTCTACATTAGCGATGAATAGTTTTCGTGAGCGAGAAGAAATGCCCTGAAAGCACAATTGATTCTACACATGGCACCCAACCACAAACCTGCCCTACTCCTCCACAACAATGCGGACAGCCGAAACCCTCGAGAGCTCTAAATGATAACAATAGATTGAAGAGATTTATTTACGGCGTATTTATTCATATATTAAGGAAGAAATCACTCTGAATTTAATGTCGATCAATTTTAGACGAAATTTTCTTTTATATGATTAGGCAAAGAATTATATATTTTTAGTGCAATAAAACTAAAATGCTTATGTATTATTTCTTTCCTTGATTTCACAACATTACACCTGTCTGCTGAATATCTGGTATCATATGAGATGAACCGTTTTTTAATCAAATGGCTGTCTTTATGTAGAAATCAAAGGCATCTAGATAAATATAATTATCTCCAAAGTAAATGTATCATTACTTAAGTAATGACAATTTACATTCCTAATATTGCTATTTGAAATTATTTTCACAATTTGTTTTCACAACTCAAGCCATTTTCACAATTTTCGCACGCTGATGGAAAGCGTAAATTCCACCCCCACCCCCCGCTCCCAACAAGTGATTCCGTAGTTTATAATTGAATGAACCCAAGCAAAACAAACTGAAATTAATAACTTATTATGGAAACACAATTTAAGATAAATAACTTGTACAAAACAAATCTGAGTTTTTTACGGACTGTGTCTATAGGTTTTTTTTTTTCATTTTAAAATTAGTTCAACTTAAATGCTTAAATACCTATCCATTTATCAAATTACAACCAGAATTATGGTATTTTACGACGATCTCTTTACTTGTATTCATTAAGCCGAAATCGATAAAATAAGTTTTATCCATATTTATTTCTAGTTTATTGCTACTAAGCCAGTTTCTTATGATTTTTGTCATTGTTAATTTTAAATAATAAATCATTATTAGTTTCAAGGGACTACACTACTGTCCTGCCATCTGCATGAGCCAAAATAGGTCGGTACCTACCTGCTGTACAGTGTGTCTGCGACTGCTCTGACGGGTAAACACGGTGACCTGAGCGAATTCCATCATGGCCAGTAGTTGGTGCGAGGAGGGTGCTCCATACATGCGAAGCAGAATGTCTGGAATTTTTCTGTTCGAACATATCATATGTGTACCAGGACTACATCAAAAATGATAAAACCTGCAGCTGCCAGGAAAAACGTGACTATAACCACATTTTTCATGGTGGCTGCATGTTTCAATGCAAGTGTTTGATGTTTAAGATGAGCACTGCCTCTCCTGTATCATAACGTGGGAATGGAGGGCCACGGTGTTGGTTCTTAGATTTAGTGAAGATGGCAACATCAGAATTCAACTATAGAACAGCTACAAAAGTTTGTGCATAGACCATTCGATGTACGATGACACAGCTGGGCTGTTGGCGCCGATGCCCACACACAAGTACCCTCGTACATAGTAAGTCACCGAGCTCGGAGACAGCAGTTGGCGAAAGAACATTGCCAATGGACAGTGGGTTGGGTTGGGTTGTTTTACCTCTGAGCGGCACTTTTTTGTACACCATGGGCTAAGTGGCCAAGTCACATGGAGGCTGAAGGTTGGGGGAGGGGACTCACTGGAACAGTTGTTGGGAGACAGATGGTAGCCTCCCGTCAAGGCCATACAGCTGTTCTTTAATGTGCAGAAGGTATGGCTCTCCAGCACACAGGGCCACGGCTTAACGTCCCATTCGACAGACGGCGGCTTTTCCAAGCCCATCGGCGTCCCCTACTGACCGTGGGCAGGGCGGATAATTTTGCAGAGATAAATCTCAACGCTGACTCAGCTGGGAATCGAACCTGAGAACTACAGATTACCAGCTACCGACTGAGCCCCGCCCCCAATGGACAGTGAAAGACTGGAAATGGGAGCGTGGTCCAACGAATCAAGGTTCTAAGTACAACACGCTGATGGCAGGTTTCTGGTGTGGTGCAGACCACATGAGACCATGGACCCCCACCTGTCAAGTTGGGTTGTTACAGGCTGATAAAGGCGGTGAAATGTTCTGGGGCGTGTTTACGTGGGCCACCTTCGGGGCCCTTGTACCTATTTAGACCACTATCATCGCACAAGGCTATGTTGACGTAACCACCGACCACCTATAGCAGTTGATGGCTATCCATTTCTCAAAGTAGGATGCTTTCTTTCAACAAAGCAATGCCCAGTCTCATCGCTCCCAATTGGCAAAGGACTGGTTGGAGCAGAATTCCAGTGAGTTCACAACCCTCGAATGGCCCTTTCACTCTCTGGATTTGAATCCTATTGAGCATCTGCGGGACAAAGGGAGCATTGCATTTGAGCCCAAAGTCTGCAATTCCCGGCGCTTTTACAAACAGCTCTACTGGAATCATGGATCGCAATACCTCCTTAACGTATCCAACACTTGGTAGAGACCATGCCACGACGTGTGGCTACTGTTGTAAGGGCGAAAGGCGAAAGGTGGTCCCACACGTTAATTAGGTAGGTTGGATTGGGTTGTTTTACCTCTGAGCGGCACTTTTTTGCACACCATGGGCTAAATGGCTAGGTCACATGGACCCCGAAGGCTCAGAGAAGGTTGGGGGAGGGGATCCACTGGAACAGCTGTTGGGAGACAGATGGTAGCCTCCCGTCAAGGCCATCCAGTGTGTTCTTTAACGTGCACAAAGTATGGCTCTCCCACACATGGGGCCACAGCTTAACGTCCCATCCGACGGACGGCGGTCTTTCCAAGCCCATCGGTGTCCTCTTCTGAGCGTGGGCAGGGCGGGGAATTTTGCGTAATTAGGTAGGTGCGTGAAGTAAATTTTCCTTTCTCTCTCTGTGTGTATATATAAATATACGAAAAATCAGTCTATGCTTATTCGAATTAGTTCAAATAAAGCACAAATAATGTTACATTGATGGCTATTAAATAAAAATAAAATAAATACCCCCTCAAGCAGCAGCTTGCCACAGAGGTCTGACAGGAGCCTGTCAGTTTATACTACCGCTGAACTGAAATCTGAGAAATATATGTGCAAATGAAACTTTCAGTGTGTATTTTATTAATAACAAGAATTTTGTTATTTTTGGAACCTATCCCTCTTTTCAATAAGTCGTTGGTCTCGATATGCATGGTTTCGAATCTCACAGTGAGTTTCCAGACCTATGTACTGTGTAAAACAAGGAATGGGTGTATATATAAATAGATGTATATGTTTACTCTTCCAAGGATTGTTCAAAAAGTGAGTAGTATGCAGAATTTTTTTTTTTTGCAGATAGTACAACATTTTGATAGATTCTGTAAAATGGATCAAATGCAACTCTTTGCGACTTGGTATGCTAAAAACACCTTGTAATATAATTAGTTTCTTAAACATACCTTGTAAACTTACGTTTCAAACAACACTCGTATATATCATATTAATTGTATTTTTTAAAGTAATAAATATTATAAACTTTACCTGTACCCTTCCTACCACGGCATTGACGACTCCTTCATCCACTTTAAAGTTGTATTCGTCTTGCAGAAAGACAGGATTCTGATCGTTGATATCTGTCACGGTTATGGTCACAGTGGTAGTTGTGAACTATAGAAGTAAAACAATTCGCACTGTTAGTAGCGAATGAGATATCGGCATGCACACAAATCAGTGTAGACGCACATGAAACAAATCTCTCTCTCGACCCTTTGGCTAATGGCGTCATCCAGATGCTTGCCAGCGATGGGAAAAATCAAGTAAATATTGTAAGATAATTGAATGAAATTTTCTACATATAAAACTACTTAACTCCTTAGTTTAAGACATTGAAGCGAACGGAAAATTTCTGAGCGAGAGAGATCATGGAAGTGACGTTTGCAAAAACTGAGCACTCTGTTGCAAGTACTCATATGGAAAACTTCCTTTGCTTTTCAAAAGTTCTTTCTGTGAGTCATTCAGATTATGTTGTCTGCAGTATTGACTTAGGATGTAGAAATTTTCCACATTTTTCGACAGTGAATCCAGTGAAGAATTGAGGAAATTTAATTTGACCGAATTTAATGCATATATATTTTTCTGTACTTTGTGGAATACAAGAAATTTTCTTCTTATCTTTAAATTTCCACAAATATTTTACTATAAAGTGACCATCAAATCCTTTGAGATTATGAAACAACACTATAATAATGATGTGTAAGACCACAACTTCAGCAGTTTTTTTCTGTTATTCCAGTAAACAAGAAATTTGACAGGGCAGGAAGATTAGTGTTTCACTTGCTAGACACTATCCAGATCGACCTGGATAGTGTCTAGCACTATCCAGATCGACCTGGATAGTGTCTGATTTCGAGCGTTTCCTTAGCTCGTTCCTCTCCCAAAATAGTGTCTTCAATTTTCGATTTTGTAGTAGCTCGCGATTTCAAGATTTCATCTATAATACTGTGTAATTGCTTAAGATCTTTCATCTTTATTCATATACAATAAAGACATATATTCAATAATGAAAGTCAACTGGTATTTTAAGTAAGAATTTGTATTGAAGATTACATTTGTTGTGAACAGCACCTCTGTATTTTCCAGTTAAGTGATCGTGGTCCCTTACTCTATCAGTTCCTAGAATTTTCCCACAAATATTACAATATTTTGTTCCAGTAAAAAATTGCCAATCAAAATCCGTCATCTTAATATTTCTTTTCTTCAAATCATTGATCAAATTTTCGGCTTCGATCATTTCATTCAAAAATTGTCCTGTTACATTTTCTCCTCTGTACATTCTGGTTTTGATCAGTTTACCTTCTGGTCCAACTATAATATATGCGAATCCTGACGGTACAAAATACTTAGTTCGCATCCTACATGGATCAATCTCAATTCTTCTATATTTCGAAAAGCATTCGAAGTCTGCATAAATCACATATGGTTGGTTCAAACCGTTTTTAATCATATGGAATTTCGTAGTATTTGCTTCGGGAAACTTGATAGTTTGTAAAGTGTTGGATTTGCAAATATCTACCTGAATCTTTAATAAATCGTCGCGAGTGAAATTATGGAGACAGTATGGGCAGGGATAGGATTTACCATCATGTCTTGAAAGGTATGCTGTAACCCTACTAATATTTTTAATCCAACAATAGTGAGAATTATTGCCGTTTTTTAAAAGTAAAATTTGTATGGGTTCTTTAACAGGATTCTGTGAAATATATAACGTATGCAAACCATCTTTCTTAGAATTGAAATATTTATAGAAATATTATTTAAAACCTCGAACTTCGGGATTTGATCGAGGGTTACTGGATAAGTCAATGAAGATGTGTCTGAGACGTTTTCAAATATTTTATATTTTTCTACACGTTGCGGATTGTCGTTAGCAGGATGTAGATCCTGAATTTTCTAAACAATACCGATGTTATTGAACATAATCTTATGTTCCTTTTTGTCAATAATATCGTTTTTTAGCAAAATATCCAAAATTTCGACAATTTCATTTACTACTTCTGTACTGGTGTTTCCAGCTGGTTTACTGGCAACGAAAATTGATAATTTTTCGCATATGTCGTCGAAACTCTTGTATAGTCCATAACCAAACTGTTGACTTTCTATTACAGTGAGCATCAATTTAATCGACTTTAAATATTTTCTTAGTGCCACAATGTGATGATCGATAATTCGATATTCCTCAGTAGTTCTACAAGAGCGTTTGGTTTCTGTAGCCTTATTGCCCTCCCAGTTTCTGAAGATGCCCGATTGTTTGGTAAATCATTTCTTTCAGCTCAGGAATGGGATTTCTCTCCTGTAAGATTTCACTCAGAAGTTTTAGTTTTTATTCGTTTAATATTTCATCTTGCAAGTTGGAATCTGGATTATAAACGAACGTTTTTTCTGGAATCTCAATGGGCTCTTCTGGTTCTAAAGTTTTTACTACATCTTGTATGTTTTTCATGGTTTCTTCACGCACAGTTTCCAGACCATTTGACCGTTCCACCACTGGATTGTGAAATTCTTCGAGTGTTTCCTTAACCCGTTCCTCTCCCAAAAGAGTGTCTTCAATTTTCGATTTTGTAGTAGCTCGCGATTTCAAGATTCCATCTGTAATACTGTGTAATTGCTTAAGGTCCTTCATCTTTATTCATATACAATAAAGACATATACTCAGTAATGAAAGTCTGAAATAAGACCACTAGGTGCCTTTCTTCTTTCTTTTGGATCTGGATAGTGTCTAGCAAGTGAAACACTAATCTTCCTGCCCCTGTCAAATTTCTTGTTTACTGGAATAACAGAAAAAAACTGCTGAAGTTGTGGTCTTACTACTTCAATGAATTTTTCATCGTCCAAGTTGATACTATAATTTATACTAAAAGAGGGATTTGTTGTGCAGCAGACTACCTTGCTTATATATCCATTAGAAATGCATAGATGGTAATTATCTTTGAAAATAGGTGGCGTTAGTAGGTCGAATTTTGTGTTTATCTGTATAATTGGATGAGACTGCAATATGTCATTTTTCACTTCTTTATCACCATAGGTAAGGCAAATTACAGTATTTTTATCAACGTATAGTTCTGTAGCAGCATCATTGTTTCCAAGTGGGGTGCCAACATTCGTAATTCGTTTTCCCTTTGCATCGCCATTGAAACTGTTCCCACTTGATGCAAAAAGTCCATTTTCATTTCTCAACAGAGAATTGGATGGGTTAGGATCTAACTTTGTCAAGCCATCAACGTAACTTTCTGTTATTGCATTTCTGTTGTGCTTCGGTTCCCCGAGATTTTCTATTCTCTTATTGTTCGCATTAAAGACATCCTCGCCAGTTAATGCGACTTTTTCCAAATATACCTTAGTTACAGCAGCAGAATCAGATTCGGGATCGGCAATATCAAGGATTTGTTTTTTTTTTTCTGCATTGAAACTATGCCCGTCGAATGCATTGCTTCGTGGAACGTAAAACCCATCTTTATTTCTCACCAATGTATTCATCGGACTATTTTGAACAGTGGCCAAGTTGTCGACGTAGTGTTTCGTAGTAGCATTGGATGATTTCTTCAAGATTTTTAATGCGTTTATTGTCGTAATTATCATTGCAAAGTGCTCTTTTTTCCAGATATCGTTTTGTAACTACATCCGGTTCAGTAACATTGATTATTTGTTTGCTTCGCGCATCGTAGCGATTGTTCCAAAAAATTTAAGAAGTATTATTAGCGTATTGAATGGTAGCGGCATCTCCATTTTCTATAGGTCTGCCTCCATTCGATATTCTTTTAGCATTTGCGTCATTATTTCTCATGTGATTCAGTGTTATAGACTCTTGTTTCAGTTATTGTTTTGTCACAGAGTCCGAACTCTCTTCGGGATTGGCTACATTTCTCAATTTTTTATTACTCATGTCGTAGTCCCCATCGTGTGTCAATTTAAAAGCGACACCTGGAATTCCCGCTGGTCCTCTTTCGGAACCGGTCTCAGAGCAAATGATGCCAAACTTTGTCAAGTAATTCATCTTTATTTACCAAAGTGTTTTCTGTACTTGTTTTTTTATCGATTAATAATAAATCGTGTGGTTTTGAAACTGCATAAAAATATCTTTCCTGATTTCTGTTGCATGATCCATTTGTATCTGCAACATTTATCTCTTGTTCCGCATATTAAACAATATAAAATAATTACACTGTAGTCGAATGTCTTTTGGAGTCGAAAAATAACTCTGTGTCAGGTAAATCAATGATATGTTCTTTTTCCTTCCTCTGACGAATAATTCTTCGATGAGTTTTTGATCTCTTTCCGTTACGAAATCGTTGAAAACAATCAAATTTTACATGTCGGGATCCAGTTCGTTGACCTTCACGATATCTTCTTTATTGGCAGAGAAAGTTGCAATTGAAAATTTTTCGCCAAATGTTTTCTCCAAACCTTCGTGCAAATCGTCGAATATTTCTTGCATAAACTGATATTTCGGCTCGGTTAAATCTTTAGCATATAAAAAGATTTTATTATAATAGAGATGTTTAAATATTAGGTTCAACAAAAGGTTCGTCTTCCCTGAGCCGGATAGACCACAGATTAAAAGTCTAAAAGGCCAGAGAGGTGCTTAATAAGTTTCTGTTGAAGAATTTCTCATCTTCTTCAAAGTCAAAATTTTTAATCTCCATTTGCTTTATTTAAAAAGATCATGTTCTTTGACCCAGGAATTAAATGTATTATCATAACCAAACCATTTAACATAATACCCTTTTTTATTATTCTTCACTCTAGTTTTCAGAATGGTTTCAACTTTATAAATGTCATCTTGCTTTTCGTATTTCACCATTTGTTGGGTGTAAAAGCTACCAATGATTGGTTCTCCTTTCAGATCCTTGATCTTATATGTAGGTTATGGGATCTGTATTCAGAACTTGAGCAATTTCAAAAATCTCTTCTGTAAAACTCAGCAGATAACCTTTTCTAAACGGTGTCTTGTACTTGGCGATTCTCACTCTGTCGCCAATTTTAAATTTTGGTGCTGCAATAGATTTAATTCTTTTACCAAACAGATTAAAATACACAATATCTTTGTTTTTCTGCAAGCTTGCCTCTTTTGGGGTCATTCTTATTGTTCTGTGATAAGAAGTATTGTAATTCTTAATGAGTTTTGGTAGAACATCGATCCATTTTCTAGTATTATTGGCAGTGAAATATTTCCACATTTTTGTCTTTAGAGTCCTATTAAATCGTTCCACAATTTGAGCTTTAGTCTCATTTTCAGTGGGAAACCAATGGACACTTCGTTGGTTAAACAATGCTTGAGTTTCTTTATTGATAAACTCAGTTCCCTTATCCGTTTGTAACTTGGATGGCTTACGTTGTTTAAAAGTTTCGACAAATGCTTTTGTAATCTCATTACCCGTTTCCTTTTTAATTATTATTGCCCAGGCGAATTTGCTGAAAATGTCAATCACGGTTAAAATGTAAATCGTGTGGTTATTGTGAAATTTAAATTTTTGCATATCGATTAAATCACTCTGCCACTGGTAGTCTACATTCGAAACATAAACCCGTCTGGTTTGGAATTTTTTGTAAATGGGTTTGTGTAACGTGTACACATCTTGTTTGTTGGAGAAATCTTTTTACTTCTTTTTCCGTCAATCCAGTGTTGCGCATTAGATCTTTTATACCGGAAAATCCCTTTAATGGGTCATTGTAAACGGAAGAAAGCATCTTATTTCTTGTGTCCTAAACCGAACCGTTTTTTGTTTTAATGATAGGTTTGATTATCGTTCTTGAAATTCTTTCTCCTAAAGTTGGATTCTGAATTTCCTCCAAATGATTTAATAATTCTAGGTCAGCTTCGTGTCTGTTTTTAGTTTCTGAAGATTTGCTGTAAGAAATGTCGTGCTTTTTGCAGGCTTTGTCCACACGGTTAATACCAGGATCTCCTCGCATTAACCTTTTCTCCAGTTTCGTAAAAGGTCCACAATATGGTAACCTGGAATGTGCATTTCGGGTGGATTAAACTTTTCTTGAATCCAGCTTACTATATCTCCACCTTTTGCAAATTTTCCTTTTTATTTCACAAATTTATACTTCATTTTTCCACACGTTCGGCATCTACCTCTCATCATTACTCTTTTATTCTTTGATGTGAGATATTCAACGTTATCCGTTAAAGTTTTCGTTTTACACTTTACATAATATATGCTTAATTTTTATATATAAAATATAAGTGCGTGATACTTATAAAATAAAGTATCACAGTTATCTAACTAGTTTAACGCCTGAACAAAAGCAAAAATTGAAGAGTGCATTAGTAAATAAGAATCCTATAACTTTAAGTATTGATCCACAGAAGAAAGGTAACTATACTTTGAAACTGACAAAGAGACAATTCATTAAACTGAAAAAATCTACAACGCCAGTTCGACTTCGTTTCAGTAAAACACAGCTAGGTGGATTTCTGCCGTTCTTAATACCTGCACTCGTAGCATTGGGAAAAGCAGCTGCAGTTGGAGCTGCGGGATATGCTGGTACTAAGCTGGCACAAAACGTTTTAGGAAAAGAGTTATACATTCCTGGAAAGTAAAGTGCAGCTGGCTTATCTAAAAATAAAAGAAAGGGAAAGGTTCCAGGGAAAGAAATAGCTCAGGGATTTTAAAAAAAAGAGCCATTAAGTAACTTAGATATCGAAAATATAATGAAAAATGAAAAAGGATTCCGTGGTGTACTCTATCGATTCTTTGCCAACAAAAATATTCAAGAACGAAAATGGTACAGTGAACTTTGATGTTTCCCGTAGTTCAGGAACTCATTGGGTAGCTTATTTCAATGATGCGAAGTTACCTTACATCGAATACTTTGATCCATTCGGTTTATTGCCAGCAGAAGAAATAAAATACTATTTACTTACATCTTCAAAGCCGATCGTGTATAACTCTTCGCAAATTCAAGCAAATTACTCTGTAAAATGCGGTTAATATTGCATGTTTATATTAAACGGAGGAATAATAACATAAGCCCATATGATGTGCCATCCCGTGGCCGAGTGGTTAGCGCGCTTGGCTACTGATCTACGGGACCTGGGTTCGAGCCCCGGGTAAGGCATGGATGTTCGTGTTGTTTTTCTGCTGAGGTCCTGCCATCCTCTCAGACCTTCTACTCTGGCATATAAACTGACAGGCTCCTGTCAGACCTCTGTGGCAAGCAGCTGTTTGAGGGGATATTTATTTTTTTATATATGATGTATCAGTTTGAACAAACTCCTATCGATCGGAATGAATTGTTGGTAACAACTAGCATATAAGTACTACATAGTACTACACTATATTAATAAAGATGGTACTCATAACTACCAATTCCTCTACTGTTACGGCATACAACCCGGAAGATTTGGAAATTAATTATGAAACGCCGATCACACTCAATGGTGAATACGAGATAGCACTGATCGGTGGCAACATGTGGTATTCTTGGTACAACATCAGTGATAAATATAACAATAACACTCTGAAATACTTCAATGGAAGGCAATGGAATAAAATAATTTTCACGAATGTAATGTACGATATAGACGGATTTAATGATGTTTTGAAAAATGTCTTTGTGGATCCTATCCCTATAATACTAGAAAGCAACCTTCCCACATTAAGATTTTTTTCCTTTTGGCAAGAGGATATAAAATAGATTTTTCTGAAGGAAAGTTACGAGAAATACTAGGGTTCGAATCAAAAATTATCGATGCAGCAAAAAACGAAAGAAAGTTCCCACCCGTCATAACGAGAGGGGTCGATCGCATTCTAATTCACTGTTCTATTGTCGAATCTTCCTACCTCAATAACCAGAAGAGCGACGTGTTGTACAGTTTCGTGCCTCAAACACCGCGTGGCAGTTTAATCGACACATATCCTTTCTTCCCCATATATTTACCGCTGAATAAAACTGATTACATTTACAATGTTAGAATGAAAGTAACCGATCAGAATAATAAAATAATTGACTTGAACAAAGTAAACGTGACTTATTTGTTACACATCAGACTCAAATAAAGATGAAGATACTGAGAAAGCGAATTAACATATTTTATACAAATCCGTCGCCTATCGTTCGAAAAAACGAGAAAATATCCCCTAAGAGTAGAAATATTCTTAATCAGTTAATATACGAAATGGCCTAAAAATCATAAAATAAGTATAGGATGAACGTTGAAGCTACTTACTGGAATTTGTAATACTTCTTACTTCAATAACGGCTACAACATTTTTAAGAGAGCTCAATATTATATCGAAAACAGAGAATTGGAAGATATTGAATTGCCAGGAGTGACGACCACAATTCAAAATTAAATTGATTTTACCGAAGACTTTTCACACAGTGCTGCCACAAGTATGATGTGGTTCAAAGATACCGCAGATAGTTCGAAAATGAATAAGTATTTGTACGATGGAGGCGAAGATAAACTGGACACGAATAATAAGATAAAGGATTTTGCACAAGCGTTGAAGAAAAATCCTGAATTCAATCAAGGTTTCTCGGACAGATACGAAATTACAAAAAATAGTCAAATTGTAAGTTTATTCTTACCACTGAATCGGCTGTTTGGATTCTGCCGAGACGTGGATAAAGTGTTTAGCGGTGTAAAACATACCATAAAACTAAAAAACAGTGACGACGAAGACATTATTCAGAGAGTTGGGGCTACATTGTATAAATTTGAAATATCTCACGTATCTTGGTTTATTCCAAAAGTGGAACCATCACTACAAGTACGTGCAAAACTAGAATCTCAGTTAGCAAGCGGCAATCCACATGAAATCTTTTGGGAATCGTGCAAACTGTACGAATCTGATACTCGAATTGACTTTCATGTCAGTTGGCGGGTTACTACAACTCAAAATAAACCCGTCCATCTTTATGTCGTCTTACAAAAGTCTAACCAATTAAATAATCAAACCAGAAACAATATGGTGTTTGATCACATGTTACTAGAACGGATTCAAATCAGAGTGAATAGCAAACAGTTTTCCGAACAAGATTTTGAACCCAACAGTTTAGATTAAGTGCGAGTTTACAACAGCTTTTTAGCTGCAAAAAATATGGATATCGATTTGGGTACACAAGTCAGTTACCAATATTTTATGAAACTGTATCCGATATTCCACTTCGATGTCAGCAAATACGAATCACGTTTATATGAATTATCAGCAACTGCTGACATCGAAATACGATTTAAATTAAATAGACCACCAAATGAATTATACCACGTATATTGTGTAATTGTCTCAGAACGAAAAGCAACTTTACAACCACTAGAGGGAAAACTTTTAGTTGTTGGATAAAAAAAAACTATTTTAAATACAATCATTTCGAAATCTACATCTATTTGCACATTTAAAAAAAATATATTTAAGTTTCCGAACCAGTATGTTCCCAAACCAATATTTTTTCAGCTTCACTTTAATTCTGAGGTTCAGTGAATAAGAGATTTAGTTCAATGAAAATAAATCTCGAGCCCGTTGTTCTTTTTGAGGAGACTGATTTCCGTTTAACACGATAACATAAAACTCTTCTCTCTCTTTACAAACTTCATACATTCTCAAAATTATTCTAACCTACATCACTTTTCATTTCAAATTCTTTCTAATTATTTAAAAAATTAACCTAAATCACTTTTCACTTCAAAAAATTTTTTTTTCATCTAGTCCCCTCTCTTCATACATTCACAGATATTCAAAGTCTATCTTTTCATCAGAACCGCCCGAAAACGTCATTTTGCCTGTTGATTTTGTCATATGTTTCAAACAAATTATTCAAAGCTGTCTGACTTTGTCAAATTCTCCGATTTACCTGGCTTTTCACAACCAAATAACCCAATGAAGTATATGATAACTCAACAAACCACATCGGTTTTTATTTCTTTCACACACACCTCATTTTTTCTGAAAATCAGTTAAACTGATTAGTTTAAATCTCGTCTGCCCAAAAAAATTTAAATTACTTTTTTTCACATGAAACAGCCGTTTTTTTTCTGATTTTTCACACATATTTTCAGAAAAAAACCCACAAGAAACACCGATTTACATGGCTTTTACAACCGAATAATCCAGTAAGTGTAAATAAAAAATAAATAAATACCCCCTCAAGCAGCTGCTTGCCACAGAGGTCTGACATGAGCCTACCAGTTTATATGCCAGAGTAGAAGGTCTGAGAGGATGGCAGGACCTCAGCAGAAAAACGACACAAACAGCCATGCCTTACCCAGGGCTCGAACCCAGGTCCCGTAGATCAGTAGCCATGCGTGCTAACCACTCGGCCACACTTAAATTAAAAAAAAACTTAAATTAGTTTTTCACATGCCAAAAAACACCCACGTTTTTCCTAATTCTCACACATATTTTCACAAAAAACGATAAGAAACAAACTTTTCCCCTCATCCCCCATAACTTTTCCCATGGATTTTCATAGAATTCTCGACCCACTTTTACTGTGCCAGAACTCTCATTTATGCTACTACTAAGTATATTAACCTCTGCTGAAATTACTGAGCAAAATAAAATATGGCATCTTTGAATCCATATGCATAAATGAGGCTAAAGAGTACTTTCTATAACAAAATTGCAATGATTGTTTTCGGGAAAAATGAGTTTTGATGATGTGCAGGACTCGAACTCACATCTCTCCAGATTCATACCAGAGTGTTCTTACCACTAAATTGTCATTGTCACATTTATTTTTCACTAATAATCGTTTAATGATTAATGTACAGTCCTATCAGAATAATATGACCACCTACCTAATAATGGGAATAACCACCCTTGGCCTGGATGACAGCGGCGAAACAGCGTGGAATGGATGCAATGAGGCCCTGGAAGGTTGCCAGAAGCACACGTGCCCATTCGGACTTCAACAGAGCACGGAGGTTCCGGAGTTGATGTGGTTTTGGGTTCGCACACCGAACCTGTCGATCCAAATGATCCCACAAGTGCTCTATGGGATTGAGTTCGGGCGATTTCTAGGGGCGGGAATGGCTCAGTCCGTAGCACGCCAGGTTTGTAATCTGTAGTTCCCAGGTTCGAGTCGCAGCTGGGTCAGTGTTGAGATTTATTTCCACAAAACTCCCGGCCCTGCCCACAGTCAGTAGAGGACACCGATGGGTTGGAAAGACCGCCGTCCGTCGAATGGGATGTTAAGCCGTGGCTCCTTGTGCGGGAGAGCCATACTCTGTGCATGTTGAAGAACACGATGGATGGCCTTGATGGGAGACTGCCCTCTGTCTCCCAACAGCTGTTCCAGTGGGTCCCCTCCCCCAACCTTCTCTCAGCCTTCGGGGTCCATGTGGCCTGGCCATTTAGCCCATGGTGTGCAAAAAAGTGCCGCTCAGAGGTAAAACAACCCAACCCAACGGGCAATTTCACCAGCTAAGGGAGAATGGAGACATCGCTGTCGTGTTCCTGGAACCGGTCACGCACCACATTAGCGACATGGCAGGGAGCATTGTCCAGTTGGTAGACACCATCACCAACAGGTTAAACGTCCAACCTGAAGGGATGCATGTGGTCAGCGAGAATGGACAGCTAGACACTGGCGCTCAGGACCCATCCAGTGGTACCAGCTGTCCCAGGTCGTACCAGGAAAACATCCCCCAGACATGCACACTGCCACCGCCAGCCTGTACTTGACCGAGAAGCGTGTCTGGGTGTTGGTTCTCGTCTGTCTGACGCCATATCCACCACCGCCCGTCACTTCTGTGGAGTAAAAAACCTCGATTAGTCGGAGAAGGCAACCTTTTTCCACTCTCCCACTGTCCAATGACATTATTGCCGATGGACTGGATTATGGATTTCATGGAACTGCAAGCGTTATTGCCAATGGACCTGGGTTAAAATGGGCGCCTTTACGCAGCATCGACTCCGCTGTATCGACATCGCAGTCGATGCTTACACAGAGAATCGTTTTTACGCAGCATCGATTCCAGAGACCCATGAGTAACAGGGTTCGCTCTATTGTTATCGGGGACCCGTACCTCTATGCCCCAACGTTCATTTGAGTGGTTAATTGCTGCACTGTTGCGCGTCGATGCCCTTTACCAGTCGATGGAGGTGACGTTCTCCTCTGGGGTAGGTGGCCTTTGGGGCTTCACAGTTATGACGTCTGAAGGTACTTGGTATGCCAGCGGACCACTCTTGGTACACCCTTACTACAGCACCTCGCGAACAGCCCACAAAGTCTGCTGTTTGCGAGATGCTTCCACCCTTGGCGTGGTAGCTGATGATCATTCCTTTCTGAATGTCCCTCAAATCAATACCTCTGCCAATTGTGCTCATATTACCCACTATGGATCATCTGTCCTGGCTGGTCGCTTATATCTCCGTGTGGTCGACCTTGTCATGTGCACTCTCTGACGCACTTGGGCGGGTACATTGTGATTCCGAGGGTGGTCATATTATTCAGATGCGACTTTGTATAAATATATATTATCCATTAAAATAATACATATTGCTTTAGACAGCTCTTGTTGGAAATGCATATTTGCGTTGACTGCCTTTTCATTATTATATGAAAATAACGTAAGTACTGTAAACTAACCAGATAATATACACATTACACTAACCTAACCTAATTTTCTGTGGCAAATGATTGACACGTGCGTGATAAATGATTGAAATTTCTGGAGATACTTAGAGCTAGCTTGCTAACATCCATGAACGCTATACATAGCAGTTTAGAGTTAGTTCTTCACTAGTGAAAGAAATGGAAGTAAAACTGGCATGATGCTTCACAAAAGAAATACTGATGTAAATTAAAACTGTTATTATTCCTTCCAATTCAGAGTTGAATAAATTTAGTATATTTAACAGAAATATTGGTGGAGCCATTCCTTTCCCCCTGCCCTTGAATCACACCGTAATACTAGTTTTGAGAGTAGCCTGTTCAAAATTGTCCTATTCATCTTCAACCTCATCAGTAGTTCCAGCAGGATGACGTAAAATTATATTTTACTTTTAGTTCGGATTTCCGATTTTTACTGAACAAGCAGACACCTGAATTTGGTTCTTGAATTTTTTTCCAGAGAGAGTGGTTAAACTGAGATTGCCTGATTTGTCCCTGGTGACGTTTGCCACAAATATCTAATTTTTGAAGTTACGGAGCTTCGAATAAAGTTTTTCGTTTACGGCATAATGCATTGCCTCTCAGTTATTTTTGATCAGTTTACGAAAAGGATAGTGCTTACCAATCCATTTGGGTCACCGGCTTTAATCACCAGTGTGTAGGTGGACACTTCCTCCCTATCCAAACGGTTGTTGACAGAAATCGTTCCACTGTGAATGAAATTACAGATTTTAATTTTCGTCAATAATATTTAAATATAGTTGTAAGTATAAAATTATTTCTTTAATACAATTAGTACATAAAATAGTGCATTAATGTATTACATTCACTAAGACCACACTGAGCAAATAATTTTCGAAATCCGCAAGTGTTTAAGAACTCGCCTGTGGATTTAAGTATAATTAACTATATATATTTGATCAATCCTCTGTGGCAAAAATAATAAAGCTTGTTTATTATATATTTTTAAAGTAAATAAAAATAAATACCCCCTCAAGCAGCTGCTTGCCACAGAGGTCTGACACGAGCCTGTCAGTTTATATTCCATAGTAGAAGGTCTGAGAGGATGGCAGGCCCTCAGCAGAAAAACGACACAAACAGACATACCTTACCCGGGGCTCAAACCCAGGTCCCTTAGATCAGTAGCCAAGCGCGCTAACCACTCGGCCATGGTAACAGAATAAAAATATCTGAACAGAAGGAACATTTTGAAGGACACAGATTTCACAGTGATGACGACCGAGAAACAGCAGTGGAACGATGGCTTAGTGAAAAAGACAAAACTTTCTACCTACAAAAAATAGAAAAACTCCTCCGACCATATAAGTATTTCAATCGTTGAGGAGACTATGTCGAAAAATAGTAACAGTATCATTACTTGTATTTTACAGATAATATAGAATATCCTATTGGAAACGAGATGGTTCAGGAATCGGAACAGATGGAAATCTGAAGCCCACGTCCGGCGAATATGTCGGATGTGTCATTATTTCCTAACCCAATTGCCGCAGTTTCTGCTGTGTTCTCAATGCAACATGGAACCTTGCGTTGTTCTAGTGGAACATGACAGCCTTCTGCTTACCAATGCCGGGCGTTTGACTTTCAACGGTTCACTTAAGCGGTCTAATTGCTCACTGTAAATCACTCACAATCACTTGCAATCACCTCAGACGATTCTTCTGCTTTGATTCCATGATCTTTTATCGACGTTATCATATATGATTACCCTTTTCACCGTAATCATTCTGTGAAGAAAACCATCGCCTTTTGCCGAGCGAGCAATGAAGCAGATGTCGAACGATAGAGGATTCATAGATACGTATGTGTTCTAATATGTATTCAGTGTTTAATGTTCATGTTTAATAAATATAGTATACGTAGATAATATTGATATATATATTTTAGTTTAGATATTTTTATCATCATCATCCTCAAGCAGCCATGGGCTACGAGGTCCAACCACACCGTGCAATTTAGTTTTCCAAGCAAGTCTATCCTGAGCTACATCTACTGCATCTGGCCACTGTACATCAATTCTAACAAGGTCCTGTTTGACATTGTCTGCCCACCGCATTCTAGGTCTCCCCTTCTTTCTGAGGCCTTTAGGCACACTGTTCATAACCCTATTCGTATATCAGTCATGAACTACTTCAAGATAATTTTAAGAACTGCAGTCGGAGCGAACTTGAATAATAACAATGTTACAAGACAATGTTAATTTATGTAAAAAAATGTATGTATAAACTAAAGGTATGTTGCAAAATATTTGGGGACAAATATTCGCCGGATACCTTCTTCCTCGATATGGTGAGTCAAATTTGCCATATGCTACACCAGCATATGGCTTGACATACAGGTCAACGATATCATCCCGATGTCTCAGAACAGTCATACATTGGTTGATGGGGGTTTGATGGGGGTTCTAACCCCATCAAACCCCTATCAACCAACATCCCCATCAAACCCCCATTAAACGTATGGAAGTCGGTAAGGCCACCCATTTAAAACCCGACCCATATAGATCTTCATCAGCAAAGGAACTTCTATCAACATAAGTAGCGGCTTCAGGTGCAGGAGACCATACCCTAATCATGCTGAAGGTCACTCCTCATGACCTTGACGGAAGGGTAGAATCTTTCTTCTAAAAACTGTCCAGTGGGTACCATTCACCCAGCCTTCTATGAACTCTAACCATTTAGCCTATTATAAATTAAAAAAAAAAATAAATACCCCCTCAAGCAGCTGCTTGTCACAGAACTCTGAGAGGAGCCTGTCAGTTTAATATGCCATAGTAGAAGGTCTGTGAGGATGACAGGACCTCAGCAGAAATGCCGCTAAGAGCTACAAAAACCCACCCAAAATCAAATATGTGCGGTTAGTTGCAGGATTACACTTTTCTCCAGATCAGTACACATCGCTGAGAAACTCTAGACTGGCTCGTTCGTGGTTGCTCTCGGATTCAGGCAACGTGATCGTGACATCATTCAGGGGGGATCTTCTGTGGCTGGAGGTTAAAGGAACGCAAAAAACGGGTTGACGGGCATAGGATCCGGCTTTGTGAAGCTTTCTTGTCACACTTCATATTGTTGTGAATATTTTAACGGATAGGCACTGAGCGTGAGATCAAAATAATTAACATATGCATACCACATCAAATTATGAATGACATTATTTATTACAACGACACAAAATTTATACAAATCAATTAATCTTATCTAAAAACAGCATTTCTATTCTTCTTAGCACAAAGACAAACCATAGAGAGAGCGAACTACTCTATTTAGCTGATCCCTACAATGTCTATGCTGTGATGCTTCCAATATCTACTCTTAGATAAAGTAAAACCTTTTAGTTCATAACATCTAAACAAACAAAGCAAATTTCTACTGAAACTCCTTTATGATACTAAGATGACCTTGACATTCTTTACACCTTATGTATGCAAGGCATCAGACGACCGTCTCTCCTTAAAGAGTACAGTCGCTCAAAAAAGTATCCGAACACTATGGTTGATTACAGAATTCAGAAAAAATATCTGGAAACGATTTTTTTAGAAATTAGTGATCTGGCAACCTTCTGTCACGTGACACGAAGGTTGTCAGATCGCTAATTTCTAAAAAAATCGTTTCCAGATATTTTTTCTGAATTCTGTAATCAACCTTAGTGTTCGGATACTTTTTTGAGCGACTGTACCTGAAACAAACTTTTCTTGTTGGTTTCTTATCATCAGTTGAACCAGGCTTCATCTTGAAGAAAATACAAACACCCGCGCGCACACTATACAAAAATATATCTTATTTTTGACTTATCGTGCACTAACTCAAGTAATCTATACTTCTTTTCTCTATCTCTGCAATTCCAGCACTTAACGCGTAAATACTCAGATGAACTTCATCTTTCACAATACCACACTACTACTTTACATTTCTCCCATTTTCATCCTTTCGAACTGTTCTAAGTTCCAATTCGTTGGCTAAAAATGAATTTCACGCAGGAGCGTTGTCATGTTTTGTCATGAAGCTGCTCGTTCATCTGTCGTAACAATATAAATACCTATTGTCCTATCGCTGCGGAGAGGTTGAAATCAGAGATGATAATGTTGCTCTACTGTTTTGTCTGGACAGTAGTTCAAGATCAGTTTTGACGGCTTTTAACGCCAAACAATTATCAGAAGAGCTTCTGATAATTGTTTGGTTAGTGACTCTGTGATTGCTGGACTAGTCTCTATCAGCCAAAGATCCTTTTTAGTCGTCTATATGTTTCCTTTTAGCCACTATGAATTAATCAGCTACTTCAATGAAGTGATCGAACGTCTACGAAACTACTTTTTATTATTACCCGTCTTCCTATTGCTTTTGGCTTTGACATTTGCCGGTTGGGCGGATTGTCGGTTTGTCCGTTTAATGTTTGTGGATTCAACAAAAGGTTGTTCCACTATATCTTTCGAACGCGATGGAGACACTTAACGATTTATGTGCCAAATGAAACCTTGCGATGCGGGGTGTGTCATAGGCTATGAATCCCCCACGCTTTCTTCCCTCCTAAAAAGGAGGGAAATATCAAAATGATTATTTTCCTACATATCTTGAACTAGAGTTCACAAAGTAACGAGCTATGTGTCAATCGAAAGCTTGTGAGGCGGGAAGTGTCAAAGGCTATATCACATTGACCTCTATGCTTTCTTCCCCCTAAAAAAAGGAAAAAGTGAAAGTCGTTCTATTATACCTTACGAACGCGAGGTCCTACTATTACGAGTTAGGTGAAGCCACAACATTATATTTTATTAATTTACCACAGTCATTATAGTGAAAACTCCTATAATGACTGTGGTAAATCATTTCCAATTTTACCCCCACTATTCCCCCCCCCCCCCCCCCCCCCCCCCCGATGAAAGCGGGAGCAGGTTTTTGAGTGGTTAGTCTTTAACGAGGCCTATCTCAAATTAAAGTTTGTGAGGTCTCCAATATGATGAGCTACCTCAAACACGACCCCAAAAGTAGTAAAAAATGTGGACGATATTTATGAATCATAACTGAAGCGAAAGTGTTTTAAGGTAGGTGTTTTTAGTGAAAAAAAATAAATAAATAAAAAAATTTAAAATAATTTAAAAATTTAAAAAAATACCGATCTTCCTATATGGCTTTATAAAGTAGAAAATAAACCTAAAGCACATCGATGGTGCAATCAGTCACTAAGTTCGTATTCACTTCAGTATGGCCTACTGAGACCTGGTTATCTATGGCCACTTTTTTCAACCCTTCCTAGGAGTGGTCAACTTCACAGGGTCCTGGTGCTGACCGTTTATATCTACTACACTGAACTTGTTTATGGATTTGAGCTTGATTTGGATCCTGGACTTGCTGCACTGGTGGGCCACTGTTGAGGGAGAATCTGCCGCTGTATTTTCTGTTTGCTTCTGGGTTGCCAGCCCTAAGTGAACAGAGGCATGGGATACCTAATATCAGCTGGTGGATAATCCTGATTAGAGGCTATCGCAGGTACCTGTATATGTATTATTATGTCATTATATCACTTAGCTGTGAATTATTAGTCATTATATCACTTAGCTAGTTGGGCAACGTCATTCCTAAACTGGAGTAATGTGTCTCAGGCAAGGCCATATAGCTCTTCAAAGAGTCCACTGAAAAGGTGGTGCCTGAAGTTCTTATCAGCATCGGTGACTTCAGCCTTTAGCGAAGGAAGAATGTGTCTTTGCCCTATGCCTGCGATCAGGGGGCTGTTTGATATTGTTGGCCCTACCTCTCTCAATAAACCTAGTTTCTTTAAAAATCCTACTAATCATTTTCTCTCTGCAGAAACGTGGAACGTGAAGACGTTACATAGAGATTATTCTCTTGATGTCATCATGCAGGAATTCCAGCGCTATAACCTAGATTTTCTAGGCTTGTAAGAGACTAGATGGACAGGTAAAGGTGAGATATTTAAAAACAACTTTAAATTTCTGTTTTCAGGGAGGGAGGATGGAAGGCATCTCCAAGGTGTAGGTTTGCTTCTCAGCAGAGACGCCAGTGAAGATCTTCTAGGATATGACTGCATTAACGAAATATTTCTTAGACCAAAATTTAAAGCAAAAATTAAAGGCTTGAATGTCGTCTGTTGTTATGACCCCACAGAGGACTCTGATGATAACGAGAAGGATACGTTTTAGAGCCAGTTTCAGGATATTTTGAATCCTCTGAAGAAAGGAGATATTTCTCTTGTGCAAGGTGACTTCAGTGCTAAAGTTGGTACTGACTCTGACCTTTGGGCAGGAGTTTTCGGTCCCTTTGGCATTGGTAGTTACGATGGAAATGGGGAACGTCTCCTACAGGTAAGTACACTTAATGGTTTACGAATAACTAACACATACTTCAAACACCGGGACATTTATAAATATACATGGATTTCACCTGATGGGTTGCACAGGAATATGATAGAATATATTTTAATTTGAACAGCAAATGGGCCAGTTCAGTTAGGAATACCAGATGATACAAGGGAGCCGAAATTGGACCTCGCTATTACCTGGTAAAAAGTGTCTTGTAGCTGAAGCTTAAGAAATGTTCTGCTAAGGTTAAGAAAATTACCTTCAAAACTGAAGGTTTGAAAGATCCAGATATAGCCGAAGCATACCATGGTAGCTACTTAGTCATTATATGGCCATCGTGGTTTGCTTACTGTTGAATTTGAGAAAGAATGGGGTCAGTATAAACAGGCCTTTCTTGAAACCAACAGTACTATTTTGGGTAAAAGGAAACAGAGGAAACTAAAATTATTTGAGTCATAAGGCATTGAAACTTATTTCTTAAAGAAGGAAGTGTAGAAATAATATGAATCAACACCCTACTATCCCTAACAGAAGGCATTACAACGAGCTTAATAAATATGTAAAGGATCAGTTACCAGCTGATAAAAATCTTTGGCTTGATAGCTTGCCTGACAAAACAGAGGAAACAGTTGTTAATGAAAGAAACAGACAGGTGTATAGGGATTGAGGGATAAACATGGCAAGGTGGTTGAAGGTGATGATTCTGTGATGGCTAGGTGGGCTGAGCATTTCAGATATGTTCTAAATAATGTGGTTATTTATACTACAATTGATTTTAATGAGGATAGCTGCATTACTGGTTTTAATGATGGCACTATATCACATTCCGAAGTCACTTTGACTATCTCTAAATTAAAACTGCATAAATCCCGAGGGGTGGACGAAACCACCACTGAAATGCTTAGAGCTGGGAACATTTGCGTTGTCACATGGCTGACTGAAATTTTGAATATTTTTTATGATAAAGGTATTGTTCCTAAGGAATTTACTAGAGTGTCATTGTTTCAATTTTTAAAAAAGGTGATCGCAACTCTTGTGGTAATTACATAGGTAATTAGTTTACTTTTTATTCCAGCTGATGTTCTTTGGATGATTATACTTAATAGAATTAAGAATTTGGTTGATGGACAACTGCATGATGAACATTTGGATTCAGAAGTGGTAGGGGATGTAGTCATCAAATAATATATATAATAAATAAAATTCTTGAGAAATGTTTAGAGTTCCAGAAACCTGTGATTACCAGCTTTATAGATTTCAAAAAGGCTTTTGACTCTGTTGATCGACATAATTTGTGGTTGATTGTTTGATCATATGGAATTCCTGATGAGTTAGTTAACATAATGATAGCTCTCTGTATTAACACTGAGTCGTGTGTGAGAATTGGAAAGGATTGTAGTGATTGGCTTAGCATTGCTAGTGGAGTTAAACAATGTTGTATTTTATCCCAGTTTCTCTTTAATTTGGTTATTAATTTTGTTATGCGAATTTCTTTGCAAGGGAAACATTTTGATCTTAATTGATTTAAAATTCAATTCTTAAGAGATTTGAAAATTCCCGGAAAAGATTATGCAGATGATTTGTCCTTGCTGGCTAATGATGTTGATGAGATGAATTCGTTCATTAGGGCTGTTGATGAGACTGGTACTAGAGTAGGTTTGGTGATAAAGAGAGAAAAAACTAAAGTGACGAAAATTGGTTACGAAGCTTCAGCTGCTTTGAATGGCTGCACTTTTGATCAAGTGTTTCAGTTCAATTTTCTTGGGAGCTATGTGACAGATACTGATGATGTGCGGCATGAGATAAATAGAAGAATAGGGATTGCTGCTGGGAATTTTAAGAATCTATGAAGAGTGTGGAAAAATTGGCGTATACACCTAAAGACTAAAATTAGGATATATAATAGTTTGATTCTTTCTAAGGTTAATTGTGGTAACCAATCATGGACCCTTTGTAAGCAGGTAACAAGAAACTTGATGCCTTTGATTCTAGATGCTTACACAGTATCTTGGGCATTAGGTGGTTTGACTTTGTAAATAATGATGAGGTTAGAAGAAGGAGCCATCAATCTTTTGAACAGCATATTGTGCAAAGAGAGACTGCGTTGGTTTATCCATGTTGTCCATATGGATAGCTGCAGATTGGCGAACGGGAAACAGTGTGCCTAAGGGTTTCAGAAAATGGGGATGACCTAGGATGTGATGGGCAAACGATGTCAGACAGGATCTTGCTACAATTGGCTTAGAGTGGCCAAATGCTGCATCTGTAGAGACATATCAGAATGTTCAGAAGAGACATATCTGGAGAGGAAAATTATACAGCCTGGTTGGTCCTCCGTAGCCCATGGTATGCATGCATTCATGCATACATACATACATACATACATACATGCATACATGCATACATACATACATACATATTCTTTCCTTCCTTCGTTCCTTCCTGTGAAATGAATACAGTGATTGATTGTACCATCGATATGCTTTAGTTTTGTTTTCTGGTTTTTAGGGCCATATAGAAAGATAGGTATTTTTTAATTTGTTTAAATTTTTTTAGGATATCTGTTTTGTATATTCTCTGATATTATGCGGAATTTACATGTCAGTTATTCTAACCTTTCCACTTAATTTTTTAGGAGGAAGCTAAAAAATATTCCATTAATCTCTAACGATTATTTTGATATTCACATTTTGGAAATTTTGAGGATCAGTCTAGTTAGGCCACCAATAACCCATCAAAATCGTATAGGCCTAAATCCGCAAACTACAACAGAAAAAGTCTATCTTAGCCTGCACTTCCCACTGAGAGCGTAGTCGTGTCACCCAGCCAACATCTGAGAACATTCCTAGACATCTGTGAACTCGATTCAGATAGGAGGCATCGGTCACACTGAGTATCGAATCTAGGTCACTCAAGTGGACAAAAAACGCTGCTGATTCAACTTGCTCTGAAGAACAGGTTTTTTTCTCTCATAGTGAGAGTTGGGTGTTATCGCATCATTCTGCTCCATATCCGCAGTCATCATCATCATCCTCAAGCAGCCATGGGCTACGGAGGTCCAACCAGACCGTGCAATTTAGTTCTCCAATAATGTCTGTTCTGAGTTACATCTGCTGCATCCGGACACTGCACACCAATTCTAGCAAGGTCCTGTTGATGATGCCCACTACATCCTAGGTCTCTCCCTCTTTCTGAGGCATTTAGGCACACTGTTCATAACCCTATTCGCCAATCTATAATTATCCATACGCACAACATGGCCAAACCTACGGAGTCTCTCTCTGCACAATATGCTGCTTAAAGGAGGTTGCCGACTCCTTTGACTAACCTCATCATTAGTTGCAAAGTTGAACCACCTAATGCCCAAGATACTGCGTAAGCATCTGGAATCAAAAGCATCTAGATTCCTATTATCATGTTTACAAAGTGTCCAAGTTTCATTACCATAACTAACCCTCGAAAGAACCAAACTATTATAGAGTAATTTTAGTCTTTAGGTGTATACGCCTATTTCTCCAAACTCTCCATAGATTCTTAAAAGTCCCGGCAGCAATCCCTATTCAGCATTTTAATTTTCTCTCTGTTTATACCTATTCGTCTGTTGATCACCAGTATCTGTTACATAGCTCCCAAGGTAATTAAACTGTGACACCTGCTCAAGACTGTAACCATTCATATTAACTGAATCACTATCTGACTGACCAATTTTCAACATATTAATTTTCTTTCTGTTTATAACTAAACCTACTCTACTACCAGTCTCATCAACAGCGCGAATGAAAGAGTTCATCTCATCAAAATCATTTGCCAAAAAGGCTAAATCATCAGCATAATCTAAATCAGAAATTTTCGTATCTCCAGCCCATTTAAGGCCAAAATCTTTCCCTTGAAGTGAATTTCGCATAACATAATCAATAACCAAGCTAAAGAGAAAAGGAGACAAAATGCACCCTTGTCGAACACCAGAAGTAATGCTAAACCAATTGCTACAAGCCTTACCAACTCTCACACACGACTCAGTGTTATTATAGAGAGCTTTCATTATGTTAACTAACTTGTCTGATATACCATATGATATCACAATCAACCGCAAATTATGATGATCAACAGAGTCGAAAGCCTTCTTGAAATCAACAAAGCTAGCAACCAAAGGTTTCTGAAACTCTAAACATACGCAGTACGTTATAATTAACAATTTGTCATATGTGATTCAAAGGTTCTGAAGGGAGAAGAAGCTTGCCCTGCAATATTAAATATCATGACGTCAATGATGAACTTGTTCTTTTTAAGAGTAGTGCAATCTGTTTTAAACATGCGCATATTATTGAACGATGTGCTCTGTTTCCAAGGTCTTCAGACACTTCCATGTTGTGTAAATTGGAAGCAAAATTGAAGGATACAAAAATTTCAAAATAAGATATTTTAAAAGAAATGTCACTAGAGATAAATTGCATATCGCACTCAAATTTTTCTAAATTTGGATTTTCAGCAATATTTGTTATTGCATAGTTGTTATATATTGTATATTCATTATCTAGTTATTGAGGCTGGAAAATTTAAAAGCAGAAGGTGCTGCTACACACCTACTATAAAAGCACTTTTCTTTTAAACGTAAATTAAGGAGACCTGAAAGAATCGTTAAAATGGTAATATCATACATACATACATACATACATACATACATAAATACATACAAAATCTTCATGCAGCCATGGGTTGCAGATGACCAACCAGACTGTGTAATCTTCTCTCGAGAGGTGTCTGTTCTGAGCTACAACTGTTCCATTTGGCCACTCTTGCCTATTCAGCACGGTCCTGTTTGACATTGTCTGCCCATCGCATCCTAGGTCTCCCCATTTTTCTGAAATTTGGCAAACGGGATTAAGCACACTGTATCCCGTTTGCCAATCTGCAGCTATGCATACGGGCAACATAGCCAAACCAACGCAGTCTCTCTCTGCACAATATGCTGCGCAAAAGATATTGAGAGCTCCTTCTTCTAACCTCATCATTATTTACAAAGTCAAACCACCTAATGCCCAAGATACTGGGTAAGCATCTAGAATCAAAGGAATCAAGTTTCTTGTTACCTGCTTACAAAGGGTCCATGATTGGCTACCATAACTAACCTTAGAAAGAATCAAACTCTTATACAACCTAATTTTAGTCTTTAGGTGTATACGCCAATTTTTGCACACTCTTCATAGATTCTTAAAACTTCCAGCAGCAATTTCTATTCTTCTATTTATCTCATACCGCACATCATCAGTATCAGTTACATAGCTGAATAATAAAAACAAACATAATTAAAAACTGTACATAATTAAACTGAGACACTTGCTCGAGAGTGCAGCATTCAAAGCAACTGAAGCACTATCTTCCTGACCAATTTTCATCACTTTAGTTTTCTATCTGTTTATCATCAAACCTATTCTACTTGCAGTCTCATCAACTGCCTTAATGAACGAATTCATCTCATCAACATCATTAGTCAACAGGGCCAAATCATCTGCACAACCTTAATCTGAAATTTTCTATAAATAAACCTAAATCTCTAGACTATTAAGGTCAATTTCTTTCCCTTGCAAATAATTTCGCATAACAAAATTAATAACCAAAACTAAAGAGAAAATTGGATAAAATGCAACGTTGTTTAACTCCACTAGCAATGCTGAACCAATCACTACAAGCCTTACCAATTCTCACACACGACTCAGTGTTATTATAGAGAGCTTTCATTATGGTAACTAACTTCTCAGGTATTCCGTATGATCTAACAATCAACTACAAATTAGGTCGATCAACAGAGTCAAAAGCCTTTTTGAAATCAACAAAGCTAGCAACCACAGGTTTCTGAAACTCTAAACAGTTCTCAAGAATCTGCCAAAGTGAAAGTATTTGATCAATACATCCCCTACTAGTTCTGAATCCATACTGTTCATCACGCAGTTGTCCATCAACCAATTCTTAATTCTATTAAGTAAAATCATGCAAAGAACTTTATATGGAATAGAAAGTAAACTATTTCCCTTATAATTATCACAAGAGCTGCGATCACCTTTTTTCAAAATTGGAACAATGATAACTCTAGTAAAATCCTTAGGAACAATACCTTTATCATAAAAAATATTCAAAATTTCAGTCAGCTATGGGGATTTATGCAGTTTTAATTTAGAGTTAGCCAAAGTGACTTCGGAATGTGATATAGGGCCATCATAAAAGCCAGTAATGCATCTACCCTCATTACAAACAATGGGAGTAGAAGTAATCATATTATTTAAAACATATCTGAAATGCTCAGCCCACCTAGTCATCAGAGCATCCTCACCTTCAACCACCTTGCCATATTTATCCTTTAATCCCTGTGTACTTGTCTGTTTCTTCCCACATAAAACATTAATGTCCATAATAAAACAATAATTAATACGAGGAAGCTAAAATTATTTTTGAGGAAAAAAAAAAATCTTGAATTTGAAATATTGTTGTTAAATGTTTGTTTAATGTTGAAAAGCGAGATTTAGATATATTTCACGAGATCTTCAAGTTATCTCCAGTAATATTTCCCAAAATATATTATTTTCAAAATTACAGAGTTTTGTCTCTTTCCATTCACATAGCGTGGAATAATCCTAACACATTTCACAATATACTGTCACCATTTTCGATTATCTTAGCAACTAAATATTAAAATTAAGAATGAAAATCTCCAGAAATGATGATTTTAAGATCGTAAATTGTTTCAGAAATGTTATGTTATATGATATTTCTCTCATAATAGGTAAAAACCTAATCATTACATTTGTATAAAATACGATGATAAATTAGAAACTTGGTAATATTTTTTGCCAGAAACGCTAGTTACCTTTTGTCGTCAATGTTAAAATCTCCATTAATATTTCCCTCCATAATAGAATATCTTACTTCATCCTTTTCTGGATCTTCCGCCTAAAAGTAAATCAACACAAAGGTAAGAATTAAAATGAAAAAAAAAATGATTTTCTTTCTATACCTACCCTAAAAATATACCTACCCTATCTATACTACCCTAAAAAGTAGAAAATAAACCAAAATCGTATCGATGGTGCAATACGTCATTGAATTCGAATTTAATGACTGAATGGAAGCATATAAAAAGACAAGTTCTTTTTAAATTATTTAATTATTTTTGTCATTAAAAATACCTATCGTCAGAAACTTTCATTTAATGTATGACTCATAAAATCGACCACACATTTTCCCTCTGCTGTTCTTTCAGGGGGGGGGGAGAAGTCGTGTTTGACGTAGCCCTTGACATTGGAGACGTCACAAGATATAACTCGTCAAGGTCGATCAGCGCAAAATTATTTCTCCCTTTTGGGAGGGGGGAAAGAACAGTGGTTTGCATAATTCGAAGTAGTCACACCAGTCTTCACATGAGCCTATTTTTGACGCCAGATTCTTAAATATAGGCTGTAACTGTTCGGAAGTTAGTCCAGTAATCCGATGATATACTAGGAGAACGACTTTCACATTTCTCCTTTTTTTCGGGGGGAAGAAACCAAGGGACATATTTTTATTGCCCCACACCAGAAGCCATCATTTAACATACAACTTGTTACTTCAGTCCTTGCGTACAAAAATATAATAAAAAGACGCTTCCCACATTTTCCACTTTTTTGGAGGAAAAAACATGGGAGAAAATTTTATAACACTGGCACTCCTCACATCACCTTCAAGAACAACAACATTTTATTCAAAAAAAATGCCTCTACATTTACATTGCATTTCTTATTACATATCATATAAAATTTATAAGATCTTGAAATAAAATTTAAAAGAAACAAAATTCTGAGCAATAATATTAATTAACTCCCACTCGAGAAAGTACTCGCATGGGGGAGCAATCATCATCATCATCATCATCATCATCAAGCAGCCATGGACTATGGAGGTGGAACCAGACCATGCAATTTAGTTCTCCAAGCAAGTCTGTCCTGAGCTACATCTGCTGTATCTGGCCACTGAACACCAATGCTAACAAGGTCCTGTTTGACATTGTCTGCCCACCGCATCCTAGGTCTTTCCCTCTTTCTGAGGCCTTCAAGCACGTTATTCGCTAATATATAATTATCTAAACGGGCAGCATGACCAAACCAGCGGAGTCTCTCTCTGCACAATATGCTGCTTAAAGGAGGTTGCCAACTCCTTTGTCTAACCTCATCATTAGTTACAAAGTTTAACCATCTAATGCCCAAGACACTGCGTAAGCATCTCGAATCAAAAGCATCTAGTTTCCTGTTATCTTGTTTAAAAAGCATTCAAGTTTCACTACCATAACTAACCCTAGAAAGAACCAAACTATTGTACAGTCTAATTTTAGTCTTTAGGTGTATACCCTTAAAGTAGGAGTATAATGGGGGTTCTGGGCCAGAGGCGGATCAATGTTAATCCTATGGGATTCGCTTCCCATGTGTTTCAAAGCAGAGGCGGATCATTGTCACACTTATAAGTCAGAACTCTCACTGTTTTAAGACTAGTCGGAGATTCGGTATTCCGCCAACATCCATCACTGTTTCCGACGTCATCACCTCACATATTTTACCGTTCATCCGACATTTTAAATTCCATAATTTTAACCGCAAAGCCCTGAATTTTTCCCAAGTCCGGAGTCCGCAATTCTGAATCCTGACGTCGCCACAAACTCAAGGAGATTTTGCCGTTCACCCGCCAATTTGGTCCCCGCCATTTTGAATCCTGACGTCACCTATTAGAATTTATACCTTCTAAATTATTTTTATTCAATAGCATTTTTTCTTTTCATTTTCTGTGGGGCAGTCTATTATTTAAGTTTCTGAGAGATACTCCTTCTTCTAGTATAAATCACCTGTATCTGTTACATTGCTCCCAAGATAATTAAACTGTGACACCTGCTCAAGACTGCAACCATTCAGATGAACTGAATCACAGCCTGCCTGACCATATTTCATCACTTTAGTTTTCTCTCTGTTTATAACCAAACCTACTCTACAACCAGTCTCATCAACAGCTCGAATGAAAGAGTTCATCTCATCAACATCATTTACCAAAAGGGCTAAATCATCAGCATTATCTAAATCAGAAATTTTCGTATCTCCAGTCCATTTAAGGCCAAAATCTTTCCCTTGAAGTCAATTTCGCATAACATAATCAATAACCAAGCTAAAGAGAAAAGGAGACAAAATGCACCCTTGTCGAACACCAGAAGTAATGCTAAACCAATTGCTACAAGCCTTGCCAACTCTCACACACGACTCAGTGTTATTATAGAGAGCTTTCATAATGTTAACTAACTTGTCAGGTATACCATATGATATCACAATCAACCACAAATTATGCCGATCAACAGAGTCGAAAGCCTTTTTGAAATCAACAAAGCTAGGAACCAGAGGTTTCTGAAACTCTAAACATTTCTCAAGAATCTGCCTAAGTGAAAATATCTGATCCACACATTACCTACCACTTCTGAATCCACATTGCTCATCACGCAATTGATTGTCAACCAGATTCTTAATTCTATTAAGCACAATCATGGAAAGAACTTTACCTGGAACAGAGAGTAGGCTAATACCCCTATAGTAATCACAAGAACTGCGATCACCTTTTTTGAAAATAGGGATAACAATAGCTCTGGTAAAATCCTTAGGAACCATGCCTTTATCATAAAAGATATTCAGAATTTCAGTCATCCAAGTGATAACAGAGACATTCCCAGCTCTAAGCATTTCCGCAGTAATTTTATCTACCCCTGGGGATTTATGTAGTTTAAGTTTAGAAACAGCCAAAATAACTTCAGATTGTGTTATAGGGCCAACATTAAAGCCACCATGCATCTATCATCATTGCAAACAATGGGAGTAGAGCAAACTACATTGTTTAGAACATTACTGAAATGCTCAGCCCACCTAGCCATGACAGAATCCTCCCCTTCTATAACCTTACCTTGTTTATCCTTCAATCCCTGTATGCCTGTCCGTTTTCTACCACACAAAACGTTAACTATCTGGTACAGCTCTCTGCTGTTGTGCTGTCTAACTGCTTCCTCGGCTTTGTCAGCCAAACCATCAAGCCAAAGATTCTTATCAGCAGCTAACTGATCTTTTACATGTTTATTAAGTTCTCTGTAATGCTTTCTTTTAGGACTAGTAGGGTACTGATTAAGAACATTCCTGCAGTTCCATCTTTCTGAAATAAGGTCAAGTGCCTTATCACTTAAATAATTCTGCGTCCTCTACTCCTTTTTCCCTAAAAGAGTACTGTTAGTTTCAAAAAAGCCCTGTTTATAATGGACCCAGTCTTCCTCAACTTCAGTAGTAAGCAAGCCATGACTGTCATAACGACTAAGTAACCTATCATTGTAAGCTTTGTGTATAACTTGGTATTTTATAGTGTCAGTATTAAAAGTAAATTTTTTAAACCTAGCACAACACTTTTTAAGTTTAAGTTGCAAGACACTTTTAACAAGGTAATGGTCAGATCCAATTTCAGCTCCCCTATATGACCTGGTATTCCTAAAGAATCAGTCCATTTGCTCTTAATTAATATATAATCAATCATATTCTTATGCAGCCCATCAGGTGAAACCCGTGTGACTTATGTATGTCGCGGTGTTTGTAATATGTGTTAGTTATTCTGAATCCATTGAGTTTACTTACTTGTAGGAGACATTGCCCATTGCCATTGCATCTATCAATACCAAAAGGGCCTATCAGCCCTCCTCAAAGGACAGAGTCAGTACCAACTTTGACATTGAAGTCACCTAGAACAAGGGTAATATCTCCTTTCTTGACAGAACTTAAAATATCCTGAAGTTGTCCGATAAATCTATCCTTCTCATCCTCATCGGCATCCTCAGTGGGGGCATAACAGCAGATAACTTTCAAGTCTTTAACGTTTATCTGAAATTTTGCTGTAAGAAACCTTTCGTTAATGTACTCATATCCTAGAAGAGCATCACTAGCATGTCTGCTGAGAAGCAGACATGCTAGTGATGGTAGCTTGGTGAGGCTTTCCATCGTCCCTCCCTGTAAAGAGAAATTTAAAGCTATTTTTAATTGTCTCACTTTTACCTGTCCATCTGGTCTCTTGCAAGCCTAAAATATCTAGGTTATAGCGCTCGAATTCATGCGTGAGGACATCAAGAGAATAATCTCTATATAATGTCCTCACGTTCCACTTTCCAGCAGAGAGAAAATGATTAGTAGGATTTTTAAAGAAACTAGGTTTATTGAGAGAGGTAGGGCCAACAATATCAAACAGCCCCCTGATCGCAGGCATGGAGCAAAGACCTGTTCCTCCTCCGCTAAACACTGAAGTCATCGATGCTGGTAGGAACATCAGGCACCACCTTTTCAAGTGGACGTTTTCAAGAGACATATGGTCTGCCTGAGACACATTACTCCAGTTTAGGCTTGACGATGCCCAACTAGCTAAGTGAGGCTCAGGTACCCGCGATGGCCTCTGATTAGGATTATCCACCAGCTGATATAAGGTATCCCATGTCTCTGTTTACTTAGGGCTGGCAACCCAGAAGCAAACAGAAAACACAGCAGCAGATTCTCGTTTAACAGATACTCACCAGTGCGGCAAGTCCAGGATCCATAATCAACCTCAAATCCATAAACAAGTCCAGTCTAGTAGGTATAAATGGTCAGCACCAGGACCCTGTGAAGTTGACCACTCCTCAGCAGGGTTGGAAAAAAATAAAAAGTCAGTGAACTGGCAGCCCTCCACTACCGTTACCTTCCAAAAGAGAATATCTCTTTGAAAGGTACTAACGGCCTGAATCACGAGAAGGCGGGGTCGGACATTAGGTGTTAGACCTGGCCGGTTCTGTGCATCATCACTGGGGATTGGTATACAGCTCTCCTTCCAGTTTATTCCTAGATGATGAAGGAATCTGCTTTGCTATGAATAAAATTTTTCTTTATAACATGGGATCAGTCGATTTTAAAATAGAATTTCATATAGCAGTTAATTTGTTAAATTAAGTTTTCAATATATCCCCATATTGTCAAATTATATCTTACGACATATTCCGCAGTAGTTTTATAAATAAGTTAAAGGATCTTGGAATTGTTTATAATAATCCTATGTATCTTGGAATTGTTTATAATAAGCCTATGTATCTTGGAATTGTTTATAATAAGCTAATGTATCTTGGAATAAAAACGTTTACAAAATATATTTTGATTGCACAGCTTATCACATATTTATTTATTATCTATTACATTTTAAATTAGTCTCAACTATCATACCTAAGTATTTTATTTCATCTCTTATTTCTGAATTTGGACAAGAACAGGGCACGTTTGATGTGTTTTTACTGTTTAAACAAAATGAGTCGTGAACAAAGATCATTGGATTTGAAATGAATCTGCATCCTGTAGAGTTGAATATTCATCATTTTCGTTTTTTTTTAATATTTAAAACTAATTTATTAATATAAAATCATTTGGTGAGTGTATTAGAATCTTCTTATAGTCATTTATACGCCTGATTTAGATATCTGTGACTATATAAAAAAAAACAGCGTTGTCTGCATAAAGGTATGATTTTTTATGTTGGTGATAATTTTAGTAAAGTCGTTAATAAGCATTAAAAATAACGTTGGTCCCAAACTTGAGCCTTGAGGAACACCAGAATTAACCTTGTTGTCATATTACTGATTCAGGTTACAGCACAGCGACTAATAATAAAATGTTTGAACCAATGAAAAGGAGGATTTTTGTAGCTATTTTAAGATAATGTGGTGGTCCAAGATGTCGAAAGCTTTACTAAGGTCTGCGAAACAATGCTAGTGATCTTACCATCATTTAAGTTTGCAATGATTTCGCCTGTATCTTCTTCCAGAAGTAAGGCAGTTCTATTTTATACTACTAGTCCAGTGTCCGAGTGGTTAGTGTACTGGGCTACTGATTAAAGGGATCTGGTTCGAGTCCCGGAGAAGGAATGGATGTTTGTATTGTCTTTCTGCGGAGATTACGTCATCCTCACAGACCTTCTACTAAAACTGCGTAAAAACTGTCAGATCTCTGTATCAAGCAGGTGCTAGAGGTAATATTTCTTGTTTACTGGAAATCCGAATCTCTTTACTGAGATTAGATCGTATTTGTTTAGGTGATTGGAAACATGGCGCTACTTAATTTTCTCTATTACTAGCAAAAGTTATATTGGTATATAATTAGAAATTTGTTTCTCGTCCCCTGATCTATATATATTGGTTTTCATAATAGAAGTCTTTATAACATTGGAGGTATAACAGCAGCAGTGTAAACAATATTCAAGTTGGGTTGGGTTGCTTTACCTCTGAGCGGCACTTTTTTGCACACCATGGGCTAAATGGCCAGGTCACATGGACCCCGAAGGCTCAGAGAAGGTTGGGGGAGGGGACTCACTGGAACAGCTGTTGGGAGACAGATGGTAGCCTCCCGTCAAGGCCATCCAGCGTGTTCTTTAACGTGCACAGGGTATGTCTCTCCCGCACACGGGGCCACGGCTTAACGTCCCATCCGACGGACGGCGGTCTTTCCAGGCCCATCGGTGTCCCCTACTGACCGTGGGCAGGGCGGGGTATTTTGCGGAGATAAATCTCAACGCTGACCCAGCTGGGACTCGAACCTGGGAACTACAGATTACGAGCCTGGCGCGCTACCGACTGAGCCACCCCCGCCCAACAATATTCAAGAGATTTGACAGAATTTTAAAGTTATCGTTTTTTGAAATTTTTAATGTGGTTAGTGTATATATTGTCGACGCTGGGAGAATTTTTTTTACTGATTTTATCAATTATGCTGTGAACATCCAAATCAGCAATTTCAGGTAAGTAAATCCTATGGTAACAACTGGGAGCTACGGCATTAAAATTATCTTCAAGACTAACATAATTTTGTACAAAAGGAACGTACTACTTACAAGTTAGGCGACGGCAGGGCCACCAGAAATTTCGGACGCTTTTTGAAGCATTTGTCTAGACGCACGGCAACTAGGAACTGGATCTGTTACCCCAACAGGGTTGGTGCTAAGTGAGACCACCACACCAAATTTGGGATCGATCGCTCAAGTAGTCGCTGAACCACGACGAAATGGTCAATTTTGGCTACTCATGACGTCACACTGTGACGTCATGAGTGGACACCCGTTCGGAATTTCGCCTTCATAAAATATGACAATTATTATTCAAGATATATATATATACAGTCGTATCAGAACAATATGACCACCCACGGGATCACAATGTACCCGCCCAGGCGCGTCACAGAGTGCACATGACAAGGTCGACCACACGGAGATATAAGCGGCTGGTAATGATAGATGGTCCCCTCCCCAACCTTCTCTGAGCCTTCGGGGTCCATGTGACCTGGCCATTTAGCCCATAGTGTTCAAAAAAGTGCCGCTCAGAGGAAAAACAACCCAACCCAATGACAATGTACCGCTGGAGCACCGAGTACCTCCAGACGTCATAACTGTGGAACTCCAAAGGCCATTGACCCCAGAGGAGAACGTTGCCTCCGTCGACTGGTAAATTGCAATCGACGCACAACAGTGAAAATATTGACCACTCAAATGAACCCTGGGCACCAGATACGTGTCCCCAATAACAGTAGAGCGAACCCTGTTATGCATGGGTCTCTGGAGTTGACACTTTTTAAACGTGCCCATGTTAACCAAGGTCCATCGGCGACAACGCCTGCAGTTCTCACGGGACTACTGTCATAGGGACAGTGGAAGAGTGGAAAAAGGTTGCCTTCTCCGACGAATCGAGGTTTCGACTGCACAGAAGTGACGGACGGTGGAGGTTACGGCGTCAGACAGACGAGAACCAACACCCAGACACGCTTGTCGGTCAAGTACAGGCCAGCGGTGGCAGTGTGCATGTCGGGGGGATGTTTTCCTGGTATGAACTGGGACCGCTGGTACCACTGGATGGGTCCTGAGCGCCTATGTCTAGCTGTCCGTTCTCGCTGACCACATGCATCCCTTCACGTTTGGACGTTTATCCTGCTGTTGTCTACCAACAGGATAATGTGCCCTGCCATGTCGCTAAGGTGGTGCGTGATTGGTTCCAGGAACATGACAGCGATGTCTCCGTTCTCCCTTAGCCGGTGAAATCGCCCGAACTCAATCCCATAGGGCACTTGTGGGACCATTTGGATCACAGGTTCGGCGTACGGACCCACAACTACGTCATCTCCGGAACCTCCGTGCTCTGCTGGAGTCCGAATAAGCACGTGTGCTTGTGGCAACTTTCCAGGGCCTCATTGCATCCATGCCACACTGTCTCGCCGCAGTCATCCGGGCCAAGGGTGGTTATTCCCATTATTAGGTAGGTGGTCATATTATTCTATACTGTGTTCTTTGAAGGACACGATGGTTAATCTTAATGACATTAATAAAAATGTGATCAAGATATTTGGAAGTCCAATTACTTCAAATTTTTTAAAACCTTATGTTTTCCAATTATATAATCTAGGCTACGCCACTGCATATGAAAGAATTATGTATACTTCTTAAATCATTCCTATAATTTCATATCTAATTGCCATTGTTTGTGCAATTGAACAAAGGCATTATTATTATTAAAAATGCAGTACGAGTTCGCCTTCCAATACTGAATTATATAAACAACAGATGGAATATGCGATGTTTTTCTCCCTGTCTGACATTGGCAAATGAAATCTGTCGTGTCCGTCTTGCTAAGCCATATTTATATTGTTTGACATAGGGACTAGTTTATAGCTTCGAAAAACTATATATGTAATTTCACTCAAGATTGCAAAAACGAAGTCAATATATTTACGTGCTAAAAATATTAATTAATTTATAAGGTTGCCAATGTTGTGAAGCTAGTTTTTATCTACGGTCGCTTGCGAATAGGTCAATAATATTAGGTATATTAAAGAGATAAGAGAGATTAAGGTGGGAGATTCTAAACTTTCATTACCTTCAAATTTGTCATTCTTTCATCTACACTGGCGGAGATTTAAAAAATAACACCTTCAACAATTAAAGCGTAATCTACGAGATTTATTTAGTAGAAATAACTTGCTGAGAAAGGACAGTGATCACACGTGTGAAGTGATTCAATATTTATTTATATTTGTACCTTTTAATGAGTATTACAGGAATTAATGGAGAACTGATTTTTAGAATAAAGACAGGAATTCCATCTGGTCTGACACTCCGAGTGTTTTTTAACGAATTTATAAGGTTAAGAACTTCGATTTCGGTAACATTTTTTAGCTTAACGGTTTCAAGATCATTAAATGATTTATTGGAATAGGACAACGACTCATTTGCGTTTGCATAATTTTCTGTAGAAGTGCAGGATTTACGGAGTAATAAAAAATAAAATAATAAATACCCCCTCAAGCAGCTGCTTGCCACAGAGGTCTGACAGGAGCCTGTCAGTTTATATGCCAGAGTAGAAGGTCTGAGAGGATGGCAGGACCTCAGCAGAAAAACAACACGAACATCCATGCCTTACCCGGGGCTCGAACCCAGGTCCCTTAGATCAGTAGCCAAGCGCATTAACCACACGGAGTACATTATTAAAAACAATAGCAATTATTTTAGGATCATGGAAAGAACTGCCATTGTAAAGAATCTTATTAATTTTGGTTTGGGTTCATAAGTTACCAGTAATAGAATTAAAAATTCGACATATTTCATTACCATTTGTATTTAATGAGGGAAAATCGATTAAGAAAAAAATAGAGTTTGGCATTTTAATAGCATTCTTAAAGTGTTTGTTTTTAATGATATCATTTTCAGAAGCTCTTTTGTAATCCAAGGCTTTCGAGAAGAGCGAACTCTGAATGTTTTAGAATGAGTATTCAGATATCAATTGCAAATTTGATTAAGGAGGACAGATGTTGCGCTTTTGAGTGAGGAGTTGTGCATTCGGAAATACTCTTGTGGAAAGGAGATATTTTGCAAACTCAAAAAAATTCGTCATTGTTGAAATTTTTAAAGTATTTTTTTTTAAATTAGAACTTTAGGTGCACGAGGTGATAACACATTACAGATGTGCTAATAATAAAATGATCACTAATGTCTTCGAAGAGAGTAAGTGTATACTTGTGAAGCGAAGGTCTATTGGAAAAAATAATACAATTCTTTATTTTTACTTCACAAAAAAATGCTAGCTTATCGGGGGATTACAGTAAAACTTGAAGAACGCTTATCGCCTCTAGTGAATATGGAAATCTCGTTTCCAAAGAGAATGATGTTTTGATTACCTACTTAAAAGTTTTAATTCAAATTAATGGATGATTGGAAAGTTGCAAATAGCAGTTTTTTTAGGCTTATATAACACAGAGAGTATTTGTCTTTTATTCCTTAAAATTAAAAATTTGCTTTTCTCATACCCCTCTGAAAAAAGGGGGAAGATTGTTGCTTGTTAGCGGAATATCTCTTGACAATATATCACCAAAATTTCAAATTTCTACCATAAGAGATACCCGTCGTTCCCTACACTTTTGTTATCTTGAAATTTCAGCATTATATTTAATATCTCATCTTCAGTTGTTGTAAATAAAAATATTATATTATCATTTTCGAGTAACATGATGAATATTTCAATTTAAGCTTTTGACTGCACTCTCCTGTAAGACTAATAAAGTGCAAATTAAAATCATTTGCTAATGCTTTGATCTCCACATCATTGTTTAATTTGTCCAAAGAATTTGGAGGAACTGTTCATTTTTTGCTATTATCAATTAGATTATTCACAAACTTCCATTGTTTGTTGCTATCTCCATGACGATTAAAAAATTGTCTCCAAGAGTAATTATTTTTAGCATTTACAATTGTCACATTTAGTTTATTTCTAATGGTTTTAAAATTTGTCTCGTGAAGATGATTATATGTATATTTTTTGTGCGAGTGATACATTTTATCTCTTAGTTTAATCATATTTCTGATATCATCAGTAAACCAAGGATTTTTGTAATTTATCTTGCTTTTGCCAATGTATTGCTTAGAACATTCAATTTGTTCCAATAATAGATTAAGAAAAACTTTGCAAGCAGAGTTAGGATTATTGTCAAATAATATTGCATCCCTGTTGCATTTCTTTAAATTATTACATAAAACAGAATAGTTTAATCTATACATGATATTATGAGGCTCATTCGTAGAATAGCAACTATCTGAATTAAGAAGTTCAATTATAATAGATACAGGATAATGATCAGATATATCAGTTCTTACTATGGCAGCACTAATATTAACAGCATTTGCTTTCCTACCAAAAACATGATCTAGACATGAAGCAGTAGTACTTGTTTCTCTAGTTTCACTAGTTACATAGGACTGGAATCCCTGAGATGAGAGAAGATCGAAATATTCATTCCCATAATCATTTTTCAATAGTAAATCAATATTGAGATCACCAGTTAGAATTACATTTCTACCTTTAATTTCTACCTACCACTTTCTTTAGAAAACATTTGAAAGTGAGGAGAAAATCCGTGTTATCGAAACGAAATCGTTTTCATCATTGGACCAGTCGTAATAGCTGAGAGCAAAACAAGAATGACGAAACCGTCGGATACCACATACAACACTAATGCAAAGGTATTGTGTTTTAAGCAGAAGCTTTGAAACACAGTAAAAGGAATATTTCTACAGTTAGAAACAAATACCGTATTTGCCGGCGTATAGGACGCACTTTTCCCCCCCCTCAAAATACGCCTAAAATATGGGGTGCGTCTTATGCGCCGATAATCAAAATTATGAGTTGAAATTTCAGTCTAAAACTTTTGGTTTATATCAATATACCTATATAAGTATTCTTTTGCGTTTTGTCCTTTTTGTGAAAGAGTGGTTTCAAATAAATCGTTTCCATATTTTTTTTTGTTCCGTAAAAATAATAAGTTGTGTGATGTATTTTATGCTTCACTACTGACAGAGGCAGCATTCCAGTAAAATAGAGTTCAGATCCACTGACATCTCAAGGTTAGGATTAATCCAATGTGCGCATGTGTGATCACATTTCACCGGCATATTTTTTCGAAATTCTCGAGCATGGCGCTTCGTTACCGATTACAGCGCCTCAAGGCAACCAAAACGTAAACTTTTAGTACCGAACAAGCTTTCTCGTGTTTTTGCTGCCAAACATGGCTCAAAAACAACGCATATTCTGCTATGATATTGCATTCAAGCTACGAGTGATTGAGTATGCTAAAGAACACGGAAAGAGGGCAGCAGAGAGGAATTTCGGATCACCGCCAACAGAAATGATGATAAGAACTTGGAGAAGACAGGAAGAAGACCTAAAAAAAGCTATGCGTAGTAAACATAATCTGCGACATGGAATTGCAAAATGGCCGGAACTAGAAGAAGAATTAAAAACTTGGATATTAGACCACCGAAGCTCGGGATTTTCAGTTTCCACAAAAATGACTATTCAACAAGCAAGAGTGATAGCTACTAACAGAGGCATCTCTGATTTTACAGGATCGACGTCATGGTGTTCTAGATTCATGAAGAGAAATGACTTACGTATGCGGACTAAAACAAAAATAGCACAAAAGATGCCAACAGAATATGAAGACAAGATTATCGAGTTTCATAAAATTGTCATTAATGCAAGAAAAAGTGGAAATCTTGAACTTTCACAAATAGGAAACATGGATGAGGTCCCACTGACGTTCGATGTACCCTCAAACAAAACAGTAGATTCCAAAGGTGTAAGAAGTGTTATTGTTAAAACTTGTGGACATGAGAAAGCGCACTACACAGTCGTGTTGTCTTGTTGTGCCAATGGAACAAAATTGCCGCCTCTTTTGATTTTCAAAAGGAAAACCTTGCCCAAGGAAAAAACTGCCTAAAGGTGTGTTTGTGCACGTTCATCCTAAGGGCTGGATGGATGAAGGGGGGATGAAGTTCTGGATAGACAATGTGTGGTCTAGGCGTCCTGGTGGACTATTAAAGAAACCTGCCTTGCTAGTATGGGATCAGTTTCGGAGTCATAGAACAGAAGCTGTAAAAAATAAAATCAACCAACTGAAAACTCAGTTAGCTGTAATTCCAGGTGGACTAACGAGCCAGCTTCAACCTTTAGATGTCTGCATTAATAAACCATTTAAAGGATTCATGAAGGAGAAATGGAACAGTTGGATGCAGTCTACAGATTTTGAAGTGACACCATCAGGAAGAAGGAAGAGAGACCTAGCATTTTGCAGATTTGTGAATGGGTCAAAACTTCATCGAATGCTGTGAAACATGAGACAGTTGTAAAGTCATTTAAGAAATGTGGTATTAGTAACTCACTTGATGGCACAGAGGATGATTTATTATACAAAGACTCAGTTTCTGAAAAAGAGGCTTCAAGTGATTCTTCATTTAGCTCTGGAGATGAATTTCTGGGTTTTGAGGATGAATATTAAAAGATACCTAACTACAATGTTCCCTAGTTAAATTTTTTGTATACATAAATAACTATAAAATGAGTACAGTAAATCTTTATGGAAATTCATGAAACAATGTGGAATTTTTTTCCCCTTAAAAATGTGTCTAAAAAAGGGGTGCGTCTTATACGCCGATGCGTCCTATACGCCGGCAAATACGGCACTTCACGTTGCTTTTATCATTGCCTTGAGCCGTAATGTGAAAATCTTTTGACTTTTGTTTCCAATGATTAATATTTTATAATCTTAGTTTGCTAAGGATAGGGTAGAACAAGAACAGAATCAAAGGCAAATAGTCAATAGAGTGTTTTTTTTTATTTGATTGTGACTACTCTGTTTTGGGTGTCAAAATAGCTGGTATTTTGTCACTTAAAATAACCTCGTAAAAGAACTGAAAAAGACAGCTGTACCGTACAAAATACACAACAGATCTGAAATTGTAATATTTAGCATTTGTATACTGGGAATGCCGTCCCATGGCCGAGTGGTTAGCGTGCTTGGCTACTGATCTAAGGGACCTGGGTTCGAGTCCCGGGTAAGGCATGGATGTATGTGTCGTTTTTCTGCTGAGGTCCTGCCATCCTCACAGACCTTCTACTGTGGCATATAAACTGACAGGCTCCTGTCAGACCTTCGTGGCAAGCAGCTGCTTGAGGAGGTATTAATTAAATTAATACTGGAATTAAATAGATTTATTAGATTTGTCTCAGAAATCGACCTCTAACATGATCTGCTGGAGACATGTTAAGGTATACTTTAAAGGAGAATAAAACTAATTTCTGCTGTGACAAAATTCGGAAAGAATCTTCCATAAGGTAGAAAGTAAAGACGAATGCAAAGACAAACTGTTCGTCGTAAGAAAAGAAACTTTATGTAAAGTCATTGAAATTTGTTGTTCAAGATGTTACAATAAGTTTTTCCTATTAACAGTGAAAAGCAAATATTGATTTGGTTGCCATTCAGAACGACGTATAAACCTTTTTAATAATTCTTTAATTTGGTTCCAGGGATTAATGTTTTTAGATGATCAATAAAGTAAAAACTGATTACTTACTGTTATGGTCATAACCGTAGAATTTATGGATGCTCCTTCGCTGACTTGAACGTCGTATCTGTCACGTTGAAACGTTGGACCTCCTGTGTTGGGGCCTGGAACTACTATCACATCTAAGATACTCTGTGTAAACCTAAACGATATCATGTGAATAAATTAAGTGTGATTTCAAAATATAGTATCATTTAACATTCCTAACTTCATTCTTATCATGTAGCTATAGAGTATGCTGTTAAATGCTTTTACTTATACATACATATATAAGAGGATATATTTTCAAATTTTTAGGTTATCCGATTTAGCAATTATTTCGGAGTAGTTTATGCTCTAATAATCTAGTATGAAGATAGTAGCTCCTTCTACTCCCCAACAGTATCATTTTTTGGCAATTTTGTTTGAATGCGAACTTTTTGAGACGATAAAATAAAAGGAATATGTATTAGATTCTGTATTTTGCTACTCGAGTATCGTAATGTTAGGTGATTAGTTGGTACAGATTGACTATTTAAAAATTTTCTAAGAATTTATATTAACAAAGAGTGCAAAATTTAACCTCCCCTCCACTAAACCTTCGAACTTTTTCCTGTCGCCCCCATCAAACTGCTTTCCATGATTCTCAGAAACGTTAGAATTTTCAATTCAGAACAATATAAAATCATTTCCAAAAATATATATATGGAAGACGAAGCATGATACCAGAATGAAATCAGGGGTATTATACCAGAATGGGGGTATGACCAGATGGAGAAAACCACAGATCCGTTTTCCCAGTTCTGCCTCTGGTTGTAATTAAGACCTAACCCACACAGCTAGTGCGAATGTAAACGAGTATTAACGACTCCCCGAAAAACAGCTTTCGTTGAAGTCGCCTTTATCCGACCATTTGTGCTCTCTTTTACCCAGTTTGCCTGCTAATCGTTCAAGGAGAGGAAGCACTACTTACTCCCCCTTGGCACTCCCTATCGTCAGAAATGGAACTTCAAGTAGGCAGTTTTCAACAGCTTCGTATCTGTTGGATTAAATTGTAATAGTGTAATTAAAAAACGAGGAATTTTTCTTAAAAGGAAAATCTGCGCTATTTCTTTTAATTAAATGCTCAGTTGTAAGAGCATTAAAATGTAAAAGAAATCGTTAACTGCACCACTACTAAAAATGTTTTATCGGTACGGCGTACCATCCTACTTTCACTACCTTTAGAGTTTAGTGATGAGAATACACGGCATGTAACTGAGAGACGTGGGGTGGGTTCGAGTCCCAATCACGAACAAATACTTTTTTTTCTGCCAAATTATTTTGAAAATAAAAAAAGGCAGCTCTACTTTAAAAAATATGAAATATACCTTAAATTGCAATTGAAATAATAAGTTGTTCTGGGGAGGGATTTCAACCCAACACTCCAAGAATCATGCCGGATGTTCTAACAGCTAGACCACCAAGAGGCCAACCATTTCTCCAAGAAACTGATGTAATGCAATATTTAGTGTTTTGAATGCTGGAACTAAATAGAATTATTGAATTTATCCCCGAAATCCACCTCTAACGCGACCTCCAAATAGTTGATACATGCATTACTTAATAAAGGTTCTGTACGACTTAATGTCAACTTCGCCAGTGATCTGCAACACTCCGAATTTCCAGATTTAGGAAATTTTTAGTATGCATTGTGACACAGAAGAAATGTATGACGTACAGTACAATTCCACTGAACGTTCAGAATAAGCTACTAACACTGCAGTAGAGAGCTATCAAGGTAGTCACTGTAACTAAGGTATAACTTCAAAACAAATTAGCGTTCAAAAGGATCACTCTAACTGGGTATGATTTCAACACCAATTAGCTTTCAAAGAGGCCACTATAATAGGGTATGACTTCAGAACAACTTAACTTTAAAAGGAGTCACTGCAACTAGATTATGATTTCAAAGCAAATTAGTTTTCAAAGTGACATTAAAACCTTTTCCAGTGACCCCTTTGACTGAAACTGGGGTAGGGCTTCCCTGAAAATTAACTTTTAAAGGGTTCACTATAATTAGGGAATAATTTCAAAACAATTTAACTTTCAAAGGGGTCACTATAACCAGGGTGTATAAACTGACAGGTTCACGTCAGACCTCTAAGGCAAGCAGCTGCTTGACGGGGTTTTATTTATTTTTTTTTTTATTATGATTTTTATTTTTATTTTTTATTATGATTTTTATTTTTATTTTTTATTATGACTTTAAAGCAAATTAGCTTTGAAAGGGGTGAATACTAGGGTATGCTTTCAAACACTAGGTGTGCTTTCAAAGCAAATTAGCTCTCGAACATACTTACATACAAAACTTTTTTCCTCATACGGCCATTGAGCTACAGCCTTGATTACGAATAGCAGTCGTTGCGATCGGACGTTCCTCGCAGAGTTCCTGCCAGCAGGGTGTGTGTCCGCAGCTCTCTGTGACCTCCACCAGCGTCAGTTGACCTTCTGGGCCATCATCAGACTAATAAGTGCCATAAACTTTATTGCTCCTACGCATTCTCTTCCCCCAGCATCACTCAGTCGTGTTTTACACAGTGCCTTGTGTAGAGTGAGCTGGCTAAAATCAATTAAGCACCAGAACTTTAGGGCCCAATTTGTGCATCTCCCGATAGTGGTTCCGCTGTTGGACTTGTAAGTCAAAACTCTCTACACCAGCGTTTCCCAGATGGTGGGGTCGCGACCCAGCACCGGGTCACGAAAGCAAAATGCCGGGTCGCCTAAAAAAACTCTCGAAAACCTAGGTGTTTTGTCTTTTTACGAAACTCTAAAATACGTAAATAACGGTGAATCGGGACTATTGAATAAATAATTCAATTAATCGAGACGAACGACGCGCTCCGTCCGCGCCGTTCCGGAGTCTCGTTGTGCGCAGCAAAGTAGCCCAACCAATGACGAGGCTGCGCGGCAGCACAAAGAGGTCCAGAATATAGATGGATGTGGAAGAAGAAGAAGAAGGGAGAGACATGCGCCCGCACTTTCGCGTCACCGCCCGATTCGTCTGGCTTTTGTTTTAACCGCCCACACACACTCCGCTCGTTCAGTTTGAGGTAAGTGACGGGAGAGAGCGTATTTTGTCTTTTGTATTTACTGATTACGTTTCATTTGACGATGCATAATTGGATAATAAAACAACCAACAAACAATGTACAGGTTACGAACTCTTCGATTAGCACCGATAAACAATCGAGTGACGTGCAGCCGGGAACAAGTTCTGAGAGCGGCACCAACCAACATTCAAGTGATATGAAGCTGGGCACGAGTTCTGAGAGTAGCACTAACAAACGGCCGCACGATGTGCAATCTACTACTTTTACAAAAAAGAAGAATGAGTCCTGGACCCGACAGTATTCTGAGGATAGATAGATAGATCATTTTTATTTCAGATAATGTTACATACAAAAACGTGAGATCTCAATATAGCAACAATTTCAATTGAAAACATCAGTCGTCACATTGAATAATACACAAAAAAAAACGAAAACAACTCAAAACAAAAAATTTCTAGTAATCCAGAAGTGTGAAAGTCAGAAAGTAAGAAACATTCAATATCCATGTTACGTTTAACAGTTATAGTAGATTAATGCAAAAAAGTTTCCACATCATCCAGTTTCAAAATGTATTTCTTGACAACTTTAGAAAACAAATGATAATTCGTGATATTTTTCATGCTGACTGGGAGAGAGGAAAGAAATTTCGGTGCTAAGTACAAATAATAGTGCCTAAAAAATTCCCTATGTAATGCAGGAATTTCATAATTTATGTTTTTATCTCGTCGTAATTGGTAATTAATCGTGTCAGTTTTAATGCTATCATTTCTAAAGTAAAAGTATTTAATTATTTCGAAAAAATAATCATAGCGTAAAGGCAAAATTTCTGCTTCTCGAAACAAAGGTAATGAAGGTTGCGATTTTGGGCTTTTAGTTAATAAGCGAATAAATCTCTTTTGCAGCACTAAAAGTTGTTTAAAATTATTGAAATACATGCCTCCCCAAGATTTTATACCATATGTTAGTTGAGAATGGATTAATGCATAATATAGTGTACACATAAATTTAAATGAAACTAAATGTCTTACAAGATATAAGCGGGCCAGGTTATGGATGACCTTTCTTTTAACCCATGTTACATGCACTTTCCAAGTTAGGCCTGCATCAATCCAAATACCTAAATATTTCACTAACGGCACAAAAGGAATTTGAGGACAATTACACTGACTTTTCGATGAACAATTTGTATCATGATATTTCAATTTATTGCAGTGCAAAATATCTGTAATAGAACTATTTTTCTTTAAGTAGAAATAAACTGCATTTGTCTTTGTCAGATTAATTGTTAAAAAAAATACTTGTGGTCCAGTTTCTAATTAATTCTAGATCACTATTTGCTTGTTTATAAATAATCGAAGAATCAGAACCAGTATATGTCAGGCAAGTGTCGTCAGCAAAAATAGTTAATTTACCTGTTAGGTTAATGGAATCTAGATCATTAATGTAAATAATAAATAATAAGGGACCCAGAACAGATCCCTGGGGCACTCCGTATTCAACTTTAGTCCAAGCACTCTATGTATCTTTTATTTTTACTCTTTGCCTTCTGTTGGCTAAATAACTGCGAAACCAATTCAATGCCACTCCTCTAACTCCAGCAGCTTGTAATTTTTGTATTTTGATGATTTACCGTATCGAATGCTTTTTTAATGTACAGAAAGATTGTTAATTCATGATCACTGTTATTCATAGCTGTGTAAATCGTATTTGTTACCTGCAATAATGCATCATCCGTACTCATTTTTTCTCTAAACCCAAACTGATTGCTACTGAGAAAACATTTTTTTTCCAGATATTCATATAATTTATTTTTCACAATTTTTTCAACAATTTTAGATATTACTGAGAGTAATGCAATAGGTCTATAATTCCCTAATTCCTTTCGGTAACCGTCTTTAAAAATAGGAACAATAGTAGCTTTTTTCAAAACATCAGGGAAAATTCCTTGCTCAATGGATAGATTAAATAGATTTACAAGTATTTCGATAAATTTTTCTCCCAACAGATGAATTATTTCTGCGGTTAAGCCATCAAAATCTGGAGATTTATTTTTTGGTAGAAGTAAAATTTGAGTCCTAATATCTTTAGCTATTAATGGCATTAAGACGAAAGAACTTACCGCAGTTGATGATTTTCCGTCTCCTTCCCAATCAGCATTTGTTTGAACTAAATCTTTGTTCAAATTCCGTGCAATTCCGGCAAAATAATCGTTGAACAAATTTGCAAAATTACAAAGGTCTTCATATTTAATTAAGTCGTTAATAAAATGTACTTTTACTTTTAATTGTACGGGGATAGTTTTCTTTCTCTTTAAAATTACCACATATTTCATTTATTACATTCTGATTTTTACCTGCTTTGGAAAATTTATTAGTAAAGTATTGTGTTTTTGTTTCCCTTATGGCACTAGTAACAAAATTTCTGTATCGGGAAAATGACAGTTTAAGCGACATATCTGTAGGATTTTTCTTCATTTCCTTATACAGAGTGTTACGATTATTTATTAAAATTGCTAATTCATTTGTCATCCACGGTTTAATTTTTTTAAAACGTTTTTTTCTTTACTTTCGTTGAATCATCAATTAAATGGCTTAGTGTATCAATTAAATTTTTAAAAGAAGCATTAACAGAGCCGTCAATATATATATCATCCCATTTTATATTTGCAATTAAGTTCGTAAATCTTTTTAAATCCACCATTTTTATTTCATCATTTTTTAATTTTTGTTCAATTTTAATATCTAAATTAACCTTAACTAAGCAGTGGTCTGTAATTCCAATTTCATCCAGAAATATATTACAGTTATGTAATTCTTTGGTTCTAAGAAATACATGATCAATACATGTAGACGAGTTCTCCATAATTCTGGTTGGCTCTTCTATCATATTAAGTAAACCATTTTCTGCTAATAATCCAATATATTCATCAGTGTTTGTGTTGTCATTTAATAAGTTAATATTAATATCTCCAAGATAGAGAATATTAAGGGTATCAAGTGATTCTAGGATTCCGTTTAATTCGGAAATGAAATTAAGTACATTGTCAGAAGGAGATCTGTATACAGCCATTAATGTCCACTCTTTGTTTTCAATTTCAAGTTTTAAAACCGCAATGTCTGCGCAATTCATTGTGATTGTTTGCTGTATAGCATCGATGTCGCAGCTAACATAAATTAATACTCCACCTGATCTATAATCATCCCTACAAAATGAGAAGCACTTGTAACCATCTATTTTGTACAGTGAGTATATTTGGATCTACTCCTTCCCAGGAGTAGATCCAAATTTCTGTCAATATAATTAATCTGGGCTTTCCTGAAAAGTCCCCAAGTACGTCAAAAATTCATCAAAATGTGCTCTAGCACTGCATATATTACTATAAATATAAATATCACTATAAATAGTATATGACTCCAAAGCAAATTAGCTTTTAAAAGGATCACTAAAACTAGGGTATGACTTCAGAGCAAATTAGATTTCAAAGGGGTTATTATAACTAAGGTATGACTTTAGAGCAAATCAGCTTTTAATGGGTTACTATAAATAGGATGACTTCAAAGCAAATTAGCTTTTAAAGGGATTACTATAACTAGGAAATGACTTCAGAGCAATTTAGTTTTCAAAGGGGTCACTATAACTAAGGTATGACATTAAAGCGAATTAGCTTTCAAAGGGATCGCAATAAATAGGCTCTCACTCAATCGCAAATAACTTTTAAAGATTCATTATAACTATTATGTGACTTCAAAGAACATTAGCTTTTAAAGGACTCACTATAACTAGGATGTGACTTCATTGCAAATTAGCTTTTAAAGGGGTCACTATAACAAGGTTATTACTTCATCGCAAATAAGCTTTTAAAGTTTCACTATAACTATGGTGTGACTTCAAAGCAAATTAACTCTTAAAGGGGTCACTATAACTAGGGTGTGACGTCATCGCAAATTAGCTTTTGAACGGGTCACTAAGATATGACTTCAAAGAAAATTAGCTTTGAATAGGGTCACTAATACTAGGGTATGACTTCAAGGCAATTTGGCTTTCAAAGGGGGTCACTATAACTAAGTTATGACTTCAAAGAAAATTAAGGACCCTTTTAAAGGGTCACTATAAATATGATATGACTTCAAAGCAAATTAGGCTTTTAAAGTTTCACTATAACTATGGTGTGACTTCAGAGCAATTTAGATTTCAAAGCGATTACTGTAACTAAGGTATGACTTCAAAGCAAATTAGCTTTTCATGGGATCATTATGACTAGGATATGACTTCAGAGCAATTTAGATTTCAAAGGGGTTACTATAACTAAAGTATGACTTTAGAGCAAATTAGGTTTTAATGGGTTACTATAAATAGGATACGACTTCATCGCAAATTACCTTTTAAAGGGTTACTATAACTATGGTGTGAATTCAAGGCAAATTAGCTTTTAAAGGGGTCACTATAACTAGGGTATGACTTCAGAGCAATTTAGATTTCAATGGGGTTAATGTTACTAAGGTATGACTTTAGAGTAAATTAGCTTTTACAGGGATCACAATAAATAGGATTGACGTCAAAGCAAATCAGCTTTTATAGGGATCACTAAACTAGGGTATGATTTCAAAGCAGATTATCTTTCAAAGGGATCACTAAAACTAGGTTATGGCTTCAAAGCAGATTATCGTTCAAAGGGGTCACTAAAACTAGGGTATGACTTCAAAGCACATTAGCTTTCAAAGGGGTCACTAACACTCGGGAATGACTTCAAAGCACATTAGCTTTCAAAGGGGTCACTAAAACTAGGGAATGACTTCAAAGCACATTAGCTTTCAAAGGGGTCGCTAAAACTGGGGTATAGCTTCAAAGCAGAATAGCTTTCGAAGGAGTCACTAAAACTAGGGTATGATTTCAAAACAGGTTATTTTTCAAACGGGTCACTAAACGAAGGTTATGATTTCGAAGCAAATTAGCTTTTAAAGGGGTCACTATAAATAGGATATGACTTCATAGCAAATTAGGCTTTTAAAGGGATCACTGTAACTAGGATATGACTTCAGAGCAATTTAGATGTCAAAGGAATTACTATAAAGTAATACTTCAGAACAATTTAGTTTTCAAAGGGGTCACTATAACTAAGGTATGACTTAAAAAAATAGCTTTTAAAAGGTCACTATAAATAGGATATGACTTCAAAGCAAATTATCTTTTAAAAGGGTTACTATAATTAAAGTATGAGTTCAAAGCAATTTAGATTTCAAAGGGATTATTATAAGTAAGGTATGACTCTAGAGCAAATTGGATTTTAATGGGTTACTATAAATAGAATATGACTTCAAAGCAACTTAGCTTGAAGGGATCACCATAACAGGGTATGACTTCAGAACAATTTAGTTTTCAAAGGGGTCACTATAACTAAAGTATAACATCAAAACGAATTAGCTATTAAAGGGATCGCTATAAATAGGTTATGACTTCATCGCAAATTAGCTTTTAAAGAGTCACTATAAGTATGGTGTGACTTCAAAGCAAATTAGTTTTTAAGGGGATCATTATAACTAGGATATGACGTCATCCCAAATTAGTGTTTGAACAGGTCACTTTAACTAAGGTATAACTTCAAAGCAAATTAGCTTTGAATAGGGCCACTAATACTGGGATTTAACTTCAGAGCAATTTAGCTTTCAAAGGGGTCACTATAACTAAGGTTTAATGTTTTCGGGTTTTACCAGATTTTACTTGATTTTTATCCTTCGAACAAGAAACACAAAGAAAAAATGAAAAAAAAAATAGATTACATAATAGCGTGTTGCTCTTAATTAACCTAGTTACAGTGAGCGCTTTGAAAGCTCTCTACTAGTTTCAGTAGCTCATTCTGAACGTTTAATGGAATTTTACTGTATGTTAAAATACATATTAAAATTAAATAAGGTTAGTGTCAATTTTTTTTGTTTCTTATTCTTTTTCTTACTCATTTATGTTTTCAACCATATGTATATATGGTTTCAACCATATGTAATATTCGAGATGGCTGTAATATTTTAAAAGTTTTGCATTGTTCATTTGGAGAAATATCCTCTGTAATCTCTTTCATTCCAAATCATAATGCCATTATACTTTATTCATCTCTCGCCTAGAGATATTTGATAAAAAAAGGCAACATGATCTTGTTCTTAAATTCAGTATTATGATTGAAAGTACCAGTTCTTTCCAAAAAATTGTTAAGTGTATCACTTTTTTCTTCCCTCTTTACACAAAATTTCCAATAACATACTTATTAATGTATATATATACTCAGTTTTCTGCCATTATGCACTTTATTTAAAAATTTATATATGTGTTATGTATTTGCTTGGTTACACGGATTTCATTGTCTTAAAAACAAAATTTAGAGTGTTTCAAGTAAAGTATTTGATTTGACATGGAATGATTTGTAATATTCTTATATAAACAGTAGAAAATTTTGTGAATTTCTTTTATGCAATCAAATGGTCACCTATTAATTGAAAACACCCCGCACAATAATTTCTTGGTAGTTATGTTAGATATTTTAAATTTAAATCCTCAGTATTTAAAGTAGTTTGGGCTCAAGTTGTAGCAGAATACAAGCTAGAAATTATGTACTATAGTCAGAGCTACTAGTATCGAAATTTATGGAATATGTGAGACACAATGGGAAGCAGTCTGCAAACAACCCAATCTATTGCCACCTTGATGGGTTATTTAGGTGAAGCGTGATGGGTTAGGTGAAGAGTGATGGGTTGTGCTGCAGGATAAAATTTGTTGTCCTTTGACTCTCTGCCTCGACTCGTAGTGGCACTATCAAAGCTATACAACATATTAATGGTGATCACGATTCAATGTCTTTCTGTAGACAAATAGAGATTCTATTGTTCTGTAACTGGCATCATGTCATCTCCTTATCACTATCCGTACCTACGATGATTTACACAGACGCTGCTGGGTGGGGTAATTCCAAATTCGTATTTAGATTTCCATGTGTTCGGATTAATATTTGCTTATGTATATACTGTATAGGTATATGCAATGTGAAACAAAATAAAGCGAAATAATATTTCTAATGACATACAAAAACTGGACTTTTTCGTTTACGCCGGTGTTATCTGGGAGGGAAGTTTGGCTCCTTGCTCCCTCGGTAGTTTCTAATAAAAGCATCTCTCTTACGCAGCTGCCTGCGACAGAGGTCTGACAAGAACGTATAAGCTTATTTATTACCCATAAGTACATATAAGCTCATTTATTACCATAAGAAGTCCTACCCATAGAGGGAATCTGCGAGGAAGGCGACACCTCAGCTGAAAAACAAAACAGAGAAAGAAACTTCCATGCCATATCCGGAGCTTGAAGGTCCTTTTGATCATTTGCCAAGCAATTGGTTTTTGGTAGGATAATTACTAAATTTTTAGAATCTTTAAGAATATATTTTATTTCCGCTTGTGAACATTTATAAATTCTTTCAACACTGGAATTGTATTTCAAACGTAAAAGCTGAAACATTTTAAGAGATTAGGTTTTTGCGATGCATGTGGCTGGTTGTTGTTTGGATTCTTCACCTTTGGTTTAACGGATAATTTGGAGGATTTTGTACATTACCCGTTTTAATGACGCTTATTTATTACCATTAAGAAGTTTGTTTGGAGTTGTTAGCTGAATACATTTTTCAATGATACAGAATTTTTACAATTTACCATTGAAATATGCAATTTTTCTCATTCTTTTAGTTTCAGAATTTTTCTCCGCTCATTAAACCTTTCTCTCTCTCTTACAAGTTCCTTCATGAAGAGAGTTATCTCACTGCAAAACAAAGTCAAAACGTTTGATGTAACAGAGCGACATTCTCAGATCTTACCTTCCTCCTGTATCCGTGGCTTGTACCGTGATGCTATATTGCTCTCCCGCCGACACTTTGTCGATCACTTCCACCAAACCCGATTGTCTGTCGATGCGAAATTTGCTTTGTCCATTGTTCGATACGTGATAGATGGAATATGTTACTTTGGCAAAGTCGTCAGCGTCGTTGTCTCTAGCTTGAACCTAAAATATTAAATGTCAATTATTTTCAAATAATTAACGAAATGTTTACATTTGATTATTAATTGTTTGTTGTAGAAATTTTGCACGAAATATTACTATTCTAGGAAATAAGCTAACGGCTTAGCGGGTTACTACGATTTATTATATTTATATTCGTTTATTTCACTTCGTTGAACATTTCAGGGGTAAACTTCCTTTGGCAAATTTTCAGGATATCTGTAACTCAGTTGAACAGTAGTACTTCCCCATTATGAGGGAGAAAGGATCGAGCCACAAAAGCTGACCTTGACCTCTGAGGGTCAGTAGATCTCCAGGCAGTCAAGAAGTGTATATTTTATAAATTTCCTGAACGGAAAATAATTTAAAAAATCAGTTATAAAATTTCACAAAACAAGAATTTTGATCTTTTAAAATAAACAAATGTGCTATATGCTTACCTCTTTTGTTAAATCTTATGCATTAAATTTGAATTTGAGCAATTTGATAAATTCTTGCTGAAAACTTCTTCACTGAATTAAATATAATCAAAAATTCATCCAAATGACAATTTTCTACTCTTGCGAAATAATTTCTAGATATATCATTATATCACAACAACTACCTTTTCAGAAAACAGTATGGACACTGCTTAAGCGATATATTAATGTGTATTGATGGTATTTTATTTATTACTGAATAAAGGCCAAGCTTCTACTTCCGATTCATATTTTTTGAAGGGGGATTACTAAGGTTGACTATGCTATATAGTGTTTCTTCCATATTTAAATGCACTTGACTCTGATTAAATTCATGACAATAAATTAAGGCGACGATGTATATGGCGTAATGTTTTATAAGCGTACATTTTTATGAGCCTGAAAAGTGTGATATGCCAAACAGAATTGATAGGTTTCCATCCGACGTCCACTGTAGCGAGTCATACCCCCCCCCCCCATAGGGGACCACCTTGTCGTGGTGGGGGGGCCTAGGGCCCAGCAACCCGGCTGAAGGCTGTGCCGACCGGATTGGTTCACCGGTTGGACATGGCCAAGGCCAACCGAGGTTGAAGACGCTGCTGGCCGGCTTGATTGCCGGTCGGATGGTGACGGCGTCGGAGACCTCACCTCTCAGGAGACCTGTGTGGTCTGTTCGACGGCTCTGCCGAAAGGTGTTCCCCGGCCTAGTAGGCACGAGCTGTCCAAAAAGTCTGGGTCTTACTAAGAGTCTCCACCCCGGGTGCCGATCGAGCTTGGATCTTTATATCCTTGCACATTTGCAAACCGGGGAATAGATTAAAGTAAGGTTTCTTCCGGTGGTTAGCTTTCCTTCTATAGGACTGCTGCCATGTGAGGCTGGGGTTGAGGTGCGCCTATAGGGCGTATTCCTTGCCCCCGGCTCTAGATGGTCATGGCTTTTCTTAACCAGGTAGTGCTGTCAGGCGGAACCGGGAATTGCCGTGGTTGCATAAGATCGCAACAAAGAGATTCATTGTAGCGAGTCATAAATTAATAAGATGTGCAGAGAGTATTTGCTATCTCTCGAAAGGCACCTACATGGTGAAGCAGCGCATAGAATACGATGTATCATTGAAAATCATTCCAATGATTATAATGATTATAATGATTATATACATTTCAATGATTATCGGAAGTAAAGCAATAGGTCGATAATTTTCCATAAGAGTTTTGTTTCCTTTTTTGTAAATAGGAACTATTATTGAACATTTTAAGGCATTTGGGAAAATACCAGAAGATAAAGACATATTAAACAAGTAGCACAATGTTATTCGTATCGATAGATATATTGCTTTAAAATTATCCACGTTTATGTCATCCCAGCCAACCGAATAAGTCCTTTTCAAATTTTTTACTATGTTGTTTAATTCTTCCAATGAAACTGCTATCAGACCCATTGAATTGCTCTGGGAAATGATTTTTCTGTCTTTTAACTTAAGATCTTCAGGCACTACCAAATCTGATTACGAATTACCAGTTTCATATTCAGTAGCTATATTTATAAAATAATCATTTAAAAAAATTAACTATTTCAGTGGCACTATCTGTAAAATATACCATTTTATTATTTAAGCTCATTTCAAACAGATGATTTTGATTTTTTTCCCTACTATTTGCATTAATTACTTCATTTATAATATCCCATTTCTTCTTTGTGTTATTTCCAGCATATGCCAGTTTTTCTTGAAAATATGAATTTTTAGCTTTTGATATTATGTTATTTAAGAAGTTTCTGTAACTTTTGTAATAGTTAGCATCAATTCTGTTTTTTTTTTTCCCCATAATCTATGTAAATGATTTCGGTACAGTATTGACTTAATAAATTCTGTGGTTATCCACGGTTTCATATTTTTTAATTTTTTATTCACATTTCTCTTTACTGTAGCTTTTTTAACTAATTTTTAAAATTATCAAAGAAATGGTCAAAAGCTTCATTTACGTCATAATAATTTTGCATATGATTGCAACTATGATCCTTGAAGCCTTGTTGTAGTTTCCCTTTGTCTATGCAAATAATTGACTGTATTGGCTCCTTAGCTTTGATTGAGACATTTGCTGTTGAAGAAAAGGTGAAATAACCTTTTCTGTGATGTCCGTAGTTACAATATAGGGGCAACAAGAAAAAGAACTTATTTTCCTTATGAATAAATGATATATACAAAAAATTGTGATTGCGATCTCGTAATCCCCGTAATATAATTTGACAAGTTGTATAGAGTCATAAGATCTAAATAACTGTTTATATGTTCTGTAGATTTTGAGATATCCAAGTTTATATCTCCGGTAAGAATAATATTACGATCTAGAAGTTTATCGACATGTTGAAACAATTCTTCAATGATATTCATTTCTCCACCCCAACTTAACGATAAATCGACAATAAGACTACCGACATTGTCCCCGGGCAAACACTTTGTGCATGCTCTTTGCACGGCCCTGTACAAAATGTAACTTCTTTTCACTAAACCAGTTTGAAATTAGGCATAGCTTTGCTGCCGAGGATACGTTACTCAACTTTACTAAATTAACCTATAAAAATATTGACTCAAATGACAGATCCCATCAGCATACCCCATATCAGATTGTTCAGGAACTGGATATTGTATTACAAAGAATTAAGAATAGAAATGCAAATCTAACTGGCAACTCCAATATTGATTTACTATTAAAAATTATTAGAAGAAAAGTAATATAAGAAAGAAAAACTTCAGGTAGCCGAAGCCTTATTAGAAGAAAGCGAGACCTCAGCAGAAAGCGTTATTAGAAGAAAGCGAGACCTCAACTCCTTCCTTATTCGTTCAAATCATCGGGGAAAACTAATCATTCACAAAAGGAAAGCAGAAAAATGTAGGATATGAGATATCATAACTTTATCTCTGTTAAACCCTTCACTGGAAGATAAAATTAAGGATAAAATTAAAGATGGGAGCACGAAAAAACAACTAACAATCGTTGCATTGTGGACTTCAGGTAACCCGAACCAGTGAAGGTGCACAAAATGATGACGAGGACGTGATTTTGCTAGTATGCAAGAAATGTGCAATTTACCTATTGACAAAGACTGAATTCAGTGCTCAGATCTGAAGGCCAAGACTTGGAGATACACATAACTGTTCGTTCGGATGTTTATTCTTGCCCAATTAACAATTTCAACATTGACATTTTTCAGCTACTTGTAAACTATTCATTTTAGCATTATTTTTAGTTGAAATTCTCAAGATTTTCATGCAACGCCATTATCTTAGATCCCATCAGTATACCCCATATCAGTTTGTTCAGGAACTGGATAGTGTATTAAAAAGAATTAAGAATAGAAATGCAATTCTAACTGGCAACTTCAATATTGATTTACTATTAAAAATTATTATGTAAATGGATATTTAGATCTACTCTCATCTCAGTGATTCCATTCTTACATAACTAATGAGATTAGGAAAAACAATTACTACTCTTTCACGTCTAGAATATATTAGGTAGGTAACTCAAATGAAGTCTCTATTAGTCCTACAGTAGGACTGGTAATATCCTTTGGCTATTAAAATTGACAGCTCTCTGAATTGTGAAATTTATTCTCAAAATGAGCCTCATGTAAAATAAAATTTTCTGCTCTATGTGATTATTTCAGGATATGTACCATGTTGCCATGTTGCATGTGTAATGTTACAAATTTTTAGTGGTTAGCCAGTGTGAATTCAAAATGAACAATCAAATTATAAATGAACTAATTTAATTACAAAGCTAATGAGATTACATAAATAACAATTTCAACTAAACACCAATATACCCTCAATCAGTATGAGGTTGATCATAATTATCACACCATCTGAAGAATCATACACATTTGATAACTGTTTTAAATACAAATTCAACGCATAAATAGAATTTTATTATTTTGCCATCAAGTGTAATAAAAAGTTTAATTAGTGATACAGAACCTATAAGTTTGATTAATCTTTCCACCCCTACACTTAACACTTTTCACTTCGCTGTCACTAAATTTTCTTTGTTTTCCCATTTGGCTTCTTAACATATTAGTAACTTAGGCATCTTTCTGAAGAACAGACACACACTAAAGTGAAATCTATGAGCACAAACTAACTTCAAATGTCACACCGGCGATTAAAACAGTCCACGTTTTCTTCTGCCTGCAGACTTCTGAACTGCCATGTGATCTATCGTTATTTTTCAGTCTCATCTGAGTTCCAACAGATTAGTAACGTAATTCTTACGCTGAGGCATTTCACGAGCGTCACACAACACCACAGTTACGATTTTAATCTTGCACGTTTTTCTTCCGTTACAATAATAATGACTCTGCTGGCAAACCGTTTCTAAATAAACGACTAAAGTAAATTGAATATTGTAAAGCAATACACGATAGAAAAAAGGTAAGTAAAACAAAAATATCTGGTTTATTGATGATATCAGTAATATGATTAAACTAAGAAATGAAATGTTTCAACTGTGCAAAACATATCCGTATAATCTTCATCATGAGATTTAAAACCATTAGAAATGAGCTTAATGTTATAATTGTAAATGCAAAAAACAATTATTATAGAAAACAGTTTTTTCCTAATTGTCACAAAGCTAGCAAAAACTGGTAATATGTTAATAATTTAATTCATAATAGTAAAAAGCACACAGTTGTTTTCAAATTCTTTGGAGAAATTAAGTAGTGATCATGATTTGGAGACAAATAAATTAGCAAATGACGATAATTTACATCAATATTAGGAGTGTTCACAGTCTAAATGCTGAGATAGAGCTATTTATCCCATTACTCGGAATAATAATACAATGCTACTACCTGTAACTGAAGATAAGATAATAAAGGGAAATTTGAAATTTAAACGGAACTACAGTATGGTGTATCTACAACCATTTTAAAAACTTATAAGGAATCATCATCATCATCATCATCATCATCATCATCATCATCATCATCATCATCATCATCATCATCATCATCAAGCAGCCATGGGCTATGGAGGTCCAACCAGACCGTGCAATTTAGTTCTCCAAGCAAGTCTGTCCTGAGCTACATTTGCTGTATCTGGCCACTGCACACAAATTCTAATAAGGTCCTGTTTGACATTGTCTGCCCACCTCATCCTTGTTCTCTCCCTCTTTCTGAAGCCTTTAGGCACACTGTTCATAACCCTATTCGCCAATCTATAATTATCCATACGGGCAACATGGCAAAACCAGTGGAGTCTCTCTCTGCACAATATGCTGTTTAAAGGGGGTTGTAGACTCCTTTGCCTAACCTCATCATTAGTTGGAAAGTTGAACCACCTAATGCCCAAGATACTGCGTAAGCATCTGGAATCAAAAGCATCACCCTTGTCGAACGCCAGAAGTAATGCTAAACCAATTGCTGCAAGACTTACCAACTCTCACACACGACTCAGTGTTATTATAGAGAGCTTTCATTATGTTAACTAACTTGTCTGATATACCATATGATCTCACAATCAACCACAAATTTTGACGATCAACAGAGTCGAAAGCCTTTGTGAAATCAACAAAGCTAGCAACTAAAGGTTTCTGAAACTCTAAACATTTCTCAAGAATCTGCCTAAGTGAAAATATCTAATCTACACATCCCCTACCACTTCTGAATCCACATTGCTCATCACGCAATTGCCTGTCAACCAGATTCTTAATTCTATTAAGCACAATCATGCAAAGAATTTTCCCTGGAACAGAGAGTAGGCTGATACCCCTATAGTTATCACAAGAACTGCGATCACCTTTTTTGAAAATAGGGATAATAATAGCTCTGGTAAAATCCTTAGGAACCATGCCTTTATCATAAAAGACATTTAAAATTTCAGTCATCCAAGTGCTAACCGAAACATTCCCGGCTCTAAGCATTCCGTAGTAATTTCATCTACCCCTGGGGATTTATGAAGTTTAAGTTTAGAAATTGCCAAAATAACTTTAGACTGTTATAGGGCCAACATTAAAGCCACCAATGCATCTATCATCATTGCAAACAATTGGAGTAGAACTAACGACATTGCTTAGAACATCACTGAAATGCTCAGCCCAGCTAGCCATGATAGAATCCTCACCTTCTATAACCTTACCATGTTTATCCTCCAATCTCTGTCCGTTTTCTACCATACACAACATTAACTATTTGATACAGTTCTCTGCTGTTGTGCTGTCTAACTGCTGTCAGCAACTAACTGATCCTTTACACGTTAATTATGCTCTCTGTGATGCTTTCTATTAGGAGTATTGATTAAGGACATTCCTGCAGTTATTTCTTTCTGAAATAAGCTCAAATGCCTTATCACTCACATAATTCTGTCTCCTCTGCTCCTTTTTTCCTAAAAGAGTACTGTTAGTTTCCAAAAAAGCCTGTTTAAAACGGCCGCATTCTTCCTCAACTTCAGTAGTAAGCATACCATGACTGTCATAATGACTAAGTAACCTATCATGGTAAGCTTTGGCTTATAACTGGGTCATTCAGAGCTTCAGTATTAAAGGTAAAATTTTTAAACCTAGCACAACACTCTTTAAGTTTAAGTTGCAACACACTTTTAACAAGGTAATGGTCAGATCCAATTTCAGCTCCCCCTATATGACCTGGTATTCCTAACAGAACTAGCCCATTTGCTCTTAATTAATATATAATCAATCATATTCTTATGCAGCCCATCAGGTGAAACCCATGTGTACTTATGTATGTCGCGGTGTTTGTAATAAGTGTTAGTTATTCTGAAGGGTTATATTCTAATGATTATATTATCAAAATAATAAATACATATTTAAAATTCATCTCAAGAAAAGAGAATTTTACCTCCTGATTGAAGAAGGTAAAGGTAGTTGCATTACCAATATACAAAAAGATAACTAAAAAATATTTTTCCTAATTATTGGCCAATATAATTAATCTGAATCTTTCGGAATGTTTAAGAAAAACTGGTAAAACCAAGATTGACGTTCTTACAAAATAAGGGTCGCGCAAAAGCAACTGGAGGCCCGGAGGCAAAGCTCCATTTGTGGACCACACCCAAATTTTCAATTTTTTTTCTGAAAATACTGATTTGAAATTCAATTAAAATTATCTGTTCTCATAAATTCTTATTTCGATCTTATTTCTAAAAATGGAAATATTTTCCTATTTTATACCACCATAACTGGTATCTTAATCCTCTTTAACTCTTTTCAATTCCTATTCCGTACTTCACATACTAGTATGAAGAGTTCAAAATGATCGATTTGCTTATAGGGTCCCCAGGCAAACACTTTGTGCATGCTCTTTGCACGGCCCTGTACAAAATGTAACTTCTTTTCATTAAACCAGTTTGAAATCAGGCAAAACTTTGCTGCCGAGGATACCTTACTCAACTTTACTAAATTAACCTATAAAAATATCGACAAAAATAAACGAATCGTTACTGTTTTTTTTAGGGGGGAAGCATTTGACACTTTGTAATAAAAGATTTTACTTTGTAAATTGGAGCTAATTAGAATCAGACACTGTTGTCAGAAGTTAATTACATAACAGAACACGAATTATAAAATTGCATGGCACTATTAGTTCTGGAATGACTATAACATATGGCGTGCATTGAGGGTAACACAGGAGTTGGTGCTCCGTCTTTAAAGTATGCAATTATTAATGTTTAATGCATTAAGGGTATTAATTAATGTTTTTTGTTCTCTGAATATAACTGGAAACATTAATACATTTGCTGATGATACTGCAATAACATTCTGTGATGATAACCTTGATGAATTTGTTAGGATTGCCAATAATGATTTATCTATTCCTGAAGATTGGTCACACACTTATTAACAGCGAAGAGACCTCCAGTGGCACTATCATGCAAATCTTTCATTACTAATTCCACTCGGGAGCTGGAAATAATGATCTGCCAACGGATCAATTGTCCATATTCTGTATACTATCTTTCACTTCTGAGGAGTTCCACTATGCCCCATAACTTTTGTTAGTTGGGCTATACTTTGATATTTGCTCCCAATTGGGTCTTATATCAGATTTTTCAATCACATTTGTATCATTATTGTATCTTAATCTTCTAGTTGCGCCTTTCTGTTTTCTATTGGCATCTGGAGAGATGTTAAGAGTATCACTGTTTCCCTCTGTCATTGTTGTCTTATGGGCATTACATCTCTAGTACCATATTTCAATTCTGCATTACAACAATGCTTACAGTTGTCAATACATGGATGTCTGGAAAGGGCATCTGCATTCCTATGCATTTTACCACTTCGATGTTCAAAGGAGAAATTGCACTATTGCAACTGCTGTCTCCACCTAACAATTTGTCCTTCAGCGTTTTTTTTTTCTTTAAGTTTAATAGCCACCTGAGTGCAGCATGATCAGTGCGTATAAGAAATTTCTGGCCATAGAGATAATGATGAAAATGCTCTATTGCTTTTGCTATTGTTAACAGTTCTTTTTGTGTGACACAATAATTTCGTTCTGATTTGGATAGAAGTTTGCTAAAGTATGCAATAACTTTTTCTTCGTCTTGCTGTTGTGAAAGTAAAGCAAGACGGAGCACCAACTCCTGTGTTACTTGCGGCAGTATCTATTATGAACTGTTTTCCAGTTTGTGGATATGCTAACACTGGTGCTGTGGAAAGAGCCTGCTTCAACTGTTGGAAGACTACGTCACATTCGGTGGTCTACATGAGTCGCTGGCCCTCCTCTTTCAGACGATGTAATGGCCTTGCGATGTTGGAGAAACCCTTGAAAAATTTGCTATATTAGTTACAAATTCCAATAAAACTACAAAGTTGATGAACATCTTGTGGTAGAGGCTCTTACAGCGTCTATCTTACTAGGATCAGTCTTAATCCCTGATGTAATGATGACATGACCAAGGTAATGAACTTCTTGCTGGAACAAGTTACACTTACTCGGTCCCAATTTTAACATGGCTACCCTACGTTTTTCAAACACTTGAAACTTTATCGCTTGTTTTTCAAAAGTGTTTCCAAGAACGATGATGTCGTCCAAGCAAATCAGACAGACCTCCCAAGACAAACCTTTGGGCACCCACTCAATTAGTCGTTCAAACGTTTGCAGGTGCGTTGCAAAGTCCAAATGGCATCACTTTAAACTGCCAAAGTTCATTTCCTGTAGTGAAAGCTGTTTTCTCACGGTTTTTAGGATGTATACCAACTTTCCAATAGCCGCTCTTTAAGTCTAATGTCGAGAACCATTCTGATCATCAATCCTGGGAAAAGGAAAGCAATTTTTCTTTGTTATATCATTTAATCTGCGGAAATCCACACAAAATCGGGTAGATCCATCCTTTTTCTTGACAAGAACCAGTGGTGATGTCCAAGGACTCTGTTATGGTTCTATAATGTCTTGAGCTTCCATATCTCTTATGAGTTGTTCTGTTTCCTCTCGTGTTGCCAATGGACGCCTTCTTACAGGTAGCTGGATTGGAGTAGATTCGCCAGTGTTGATCATATGTTCTGTCAGGTTAATATGGCCATAATCATTTGAAGCTGCAGAAAAAATGTCGGAAAACTCTTTCAATAGGTTCTCGGCCTTAGCAGCTTGGTCTTCAGTTAATATTCTTTTTGTTTCTCTCCATAAGTCAGTAAGATGAGATGGGATGTCTGTATGGTGTTGGTGTCAGTCAGTAACTTCCATTGTGTTTATACTTGTTATCCAAGTAACAGGTTCATATATTGCTAATTCTTCAAACTTTTTCAATATCCCATTGGATTTGTTACAGTTCATCACTCTGATAAGAATCTGCTCTTTATCTACACTGACTAATGTCCTTGCAACCAGGATGTCATGAGCCAAAGCTCCTTTGCCAGGGTCATCAGTGACTGCCTATCAGAAGGTCCCAGAAGTCTCCGCCTGATGTCCATGGACTATAATTTCACTTTGTGCTGGTATTTCTGTGTCTTCCGTCACTAATACTGTGGTCACACTTGATAAAGAATCAGATGTTCTCCTAAGCAGAAGGATCTCTTCTGTCTTATAGATGAGTAGGCTGTCACTGTGTCTAATGCTGAATCCATGTTTCTTTAGGAAATCAGGGCCTAATATGCATTCATCGTAGCTGTCGGCAATGTAAATAGGATGGCATACGAGACAGCTACCAACCCTGATGTTGAGTTTTATCTTCCCATGAACTTTAGCACGATCTCCAATGGCTGTTTTTAGGGTTATATTAGATTGTCTAGCATTCTAGTTTGGGTGAGGTATTATCATCTTTATTATGTCTGTTCTGAGTAAGGTTACATTTGCACCAGTGTCTACTATCATACGGCAAGGCACTCCCCATTCATGGTTCCGTCAGTTACCAATCCGTTATCTCCACCATGTAGTTCTGAAACGTGGGCGATTTCCCCTGGGGCCAATCAATCAACAGCCAGCCTTTGAGCATCACGTTGTTTTACCACTTTTTGCAGTTGGCTCGAATGTGTCCAGTCTTCCCACAATTCCAACACTGTATGCTTGTAGAAGTTCTTGGGGAGGAACCTTTAATCTCTTTCAAAACGGATAATATGGCTTTGGTTAGTTCTTTCGTTTCGCTATCCTTTTCTAAAGTTTCTTCTGCATTCACAAATCTCACTCAGTTTGCTCGGGAGGAAAGCCTGGAGCACTCGTACTTCATAGCATGTACCACAGCTGATTTTAAGGTTTCACCTTCCGGCATCCTCAGAGATTGTTGAGTTTCAGGATCACCAGGCATCATTAATGTTTGCTAGAACTACTTCTAAACATTTCAGAACTTGCAACTGTTTAAGACTTGTAACCGTTTAAGACATTTAAGACTTGTAATCGTAAACCATTATATACTTGTAATCGTAAATCATTAAAGACTTGTCTTTATACCATTATGACTTTATATTTCATTGATTATTCTTAATTCTTTTGGCGAATTCAATGCATAAATATTGCAACAAAAGGACCATCTGCTACATATAATTATCCACGTTTGATTGAAAGTTGTGAAAAGTATAAAAGAAAATTTGCAATATGGTAACAATAATTGGTAGTTGTCAGGTTTGTCGTTCAGTTGGCCTCGCACTTCTTTCTCTGATTTCATGTGAAAATGATGGATAGCTTTTCTAGCAAACATTAATAATGCCTGGTGATTCTTCAAAAATGAAAGACTTTACGCTTTTTACATTAATGGACCGTAATGGATATAACATTGTACAAGAAAATGGACAGCGAAAGTACGTTCCACCTTCAGCTAAAGGTAGTGAAATGTTCGTTGGCGAGATTCCTCGAGATCTTTACGAAGACGAATTGGTACCAATATTCGAAAGAATTGGTCGTATATGTAATTAAGATTAATGATGGGTTTCAGTGGTAACAGTCGTAATATGCATTTGTAACACTAATAACGGTGATGCTAAAAGAGTTTTAAGAGAGTTGGATAACTACGAAATCCGCAAAAGTCGTTTCATTGGTGTTTGGAAATCTGTTGATAACTGTTATTTAGAGGTATTCCAAAAATTAGGGAGGAAATTCTGGTTGAAAAAAGTTACAGGATATGTTTCAGGTGTAATCTTCTACAGCAGTATATCTGACAAGTCAAAGAACACACCTCTGGTTAATACAGGGTGGGGAGTGGGTCCCGAAGGACCCACTCCCCATGGGGAAAGCACGTGTCCGTCTCACGACACTACACGTGCATAGCAACTAGAGGCTTGGAAAAAGAAGGTGAAGTTTGTCTCAGGGGTGACCAGTAGGGACATGGAGTATGGGTGGTGTTAAAGGGGGTGCAGAGTGCAGCCCGGGAAGAAGGTAGGAAAGTAAGTCCAAGAGAGACAGCAGCCCCGGAGCTCAAAGGAGAGAGTCCCGCCTATGTCCCTCAAGCCAGCCTATGTCCCTCAAGTGTGCCCTGACACGGGCACTCTCAATGGACACTGAGACCAGTTCGCCTGCTACCTCATTGATCGCCTGGGAGTCCCTGAGTTCGTTAGCGAACCCTTCTGTGATCGGGCACCTGAGGATATAGTGCCCGACATCTGCGTCTGGAGCCCCACAGCCGCAGTAACTGTGGGTAGAGATTTTAAACCTCTCCAGGTATTTGGGGAAACTCCCATGTCCTGTTAGGACCTGCGTCAAGTAGTGGTCAGAGGACATCAGGGATAGACTGACCCTTTTCAAGAATATCTTTGTTTGGAGACCATTCTCAGTCGTATCCCAGAGCCTCTGCCACTCCTGAATGGTTCCTTGGCCAATTATAGACTTCAGGGTAGTTTTTGAAGTCTTTACCGCTATCACAGGTTGAGTATTAGTACCTGCGGAACGGGCCAGTTGGTCGGCCCGCTCATTTCCTTCATGCCCTACATGTGCCCTGATCCAGGAAAAGGATACCCTGGGCATGCTCTGATTACCCAGGATGCATTTGATCTCATTCACTATCTGATGCCTGTTGGTTGCATCCTCAAGTGCATGCAGAGCTGCCTGGCTGTCCGTGTACAGCCTTATGTCGTTGTCCAGACCACCGTCATTGAGGGCCCAGTTAAGGGCCTCTCTGATAGCGAGCAGCTCTGCTTGGAAGGCTGAGCCATTGTTTGAAACCTTTCTCTGAAAATCATACACTTTGGCCCCTTGATTGAAGACAGTGAAGGCCAAACCCACACCCTCCTCGCTCTTGGAACCGTCGGTGTATATTTCAATATCTGTACCTGATGGTAACTCCGTGGACCAGGGCACACATAGTCTCCTTGTGGGATGTAGATCCCACTTAGCGGTATTTGTCTCGTATTCCTCAGGGTCATACTGGACTCCAAGGAATGTTGCTTTCTCCTTAGCCTGCGTGACTCTGAATATGGTCGCTTCTTTACCGACCGTCAAAAATAGCGGAGGGATCCCTGCGAGCACCAGGAGGGCATCCGTAGATGTTGTCCTATAAGCCCTGGTGATTCGCAGTAAAGCCGGTCGTTGGGCGGCGAGCAACTTTCTGCACATTATGGCGTGGTTCGTCGGGCGCCACCAGGCACCCGCACCATATGTCAGGATCCCCTCTGTTCCCCTTAGATAAATTTATTTGAGGACCTCGCTTCTGAGTCCCCATGAGACGCGAGCCATTCGCCCCAGCTTACACATAACGTTGGTGCATTTAGCTTTCAAGTCCTGCAGGTGTGGGATCCAGCTCATCCTCTCATCCAGAGTGATCCCCAAGTATTTTAAAGTCGTCATGTGGCGGATGTTTTCGCCTTTTAATTTAAAAATGGGATACCTCTTCTTGAGGACGCCCTCTTTTGCAATCGTCATTGAAGTTGTCTTCGCAACACTGAACCCAAGCTTGTTGCGATGACACCAACCCTCTAGTGTTTTAATTGCTGCATTGCCAGCGACCTCAAGATTTGCTCGTGAGGACGCTGATATGGCAAGCAGCAAGTCATCCGCGTATGCCTGGAGCCAGACTCCCTCGGGCATAGTCAACTCCAGAGCAGTATCAGCGACTAAGTTCCAGAGGAATGGTCCGCTGCACGACCCTTGTGGGCAGCCTCTTTCCAAGTTTCTTGAGGCTGCCCCGCTAGCATGCGAATATGTGACAACCCTCTCTTGGAGGTAATTGGCCACAAGCGTGAAGATGTTCCTAGGGCAGGAACACTAATTCAATTTAGTCAGAATTGCAGGCCACCAGACATTGTCGAACGCGCCTGTCACATCCAAAGCAATAAGAGAGGTGTGCAGCTTTTGCACTTTATTTACCTGAGTGATGTCCACCACCTGTTTGATAGCAGCGGTGGTGGACTGGTCTGTCCTGAACCCAAATTGCTTCGGATTCAGGAACCCGTTCTTGTGGCAGTGGTGGTACATCCTATTGGTCAGGAGTTTATCCAGCACCTTTCCCAACACCGGCAGCAGACATATCGGTCTGTATGATCTCGCGTCAGCCGGATCCCTACCTGCCTTGTTTAAGAGGACAAGGTCTGCCTGTTTCCAGGCGGTTGGGAAGGCTCCCAGATTCAAGCATTTGTTGAAGAGCTGGGTGAACAGGTCTTTATGTTCATTAAACACCTGAGAAACAATCTCCACTGTCAGACCATCATTACCCGGGGCCTTGCCCCGGGCCATTTCTCTGATTACCTCTCTCACCTCCTCTTCCGTAAACGGAACGTCGTCCGGCGTGTCCGGCGGAATCCTGCAATTTTCCCTTAGGAGCCGATGTTCTGCATCATCAGAACTCCCGTCGTCAGTGGGAAACAAATTGTCGAAGAGCACCTGGATAGTTTCGCAAAAGGAAGAGGTCTTGGATCCATCTTCCTTGCGAACGTATGCAATATCCAGGGGTTTAAAATCCCTTTCCGTGGCTAGCTTATACTGTAAAGTAAAAGGGTTTTGTGCATAGACATCACTGCAGAATTTCTGCCAGCAGGTCAGCTGCGCCTGACGTATTGCGAGCTTATATTTTGCCTGCTCCCTCCTGTACACCTCCTCTCTGGTACTTCTCTTCCCATTCCTGCATCTTTGAAATCTCCTTCTAAGAGCTCTCACCTTTTTCCTTGTAATGCTGAGCTCGGGTGTCCACCAGGACACTGATTTTCTTCCTGCTCTGGGCTGCCTCTTGTACCCGAAGGTTGCCTCGCAACCAGCACTTAAAGTCCTCGTCACCTCACTAATGATGTTATTTAGTGAATCGCAATCTCCAATATTGCAGACACTCTTGCCGATCTTCGCCAGTTCCGGTGACGCACAGTGTAAGAGCTTGCACCAGTCAGGAGCTCTACCCACCGCAAACCGTCGTGCATATTGTGGGGGAGATGTTGTTCCACCCACCTGGAACACTATATAGTTGTGGTCGCTGTTACTGACCTTATCGCTGACACACCAATTCCGGATCATAGGATTCAACCTAGGTGTTACTAGGGTCAAGTCTATCCAACTGCGACCTCTTGGGCCGTTAAAAGTAGCTGGCGTATCTATTTCATTTAGTAATAATAGATCAGCAGAGTTGATAAAGTCCAGAGTCATATTACCTCTGACATCTTGTCGGTTTGAACCCCACAAGGGATGCTTCGCATTGAAGTCCCCACCTATTATAATGCTCTTAGAATTAACACGAGTTAGGACGTTTTGCAACTCAGTTAATAAGTCCTCAATGTTATTATTTGGAGGACAGTAGATGGAGATGGCGTGTACTAATAATCGTCCATAGCCGATCTCCACTACTACAATAGTATCAGTGTGATATGCCAAAATGGCATTCACCTTGGGGTTCAGAACGACAACTCCAGCCTTAGGCTTGGTACCTTTTATACAAAATAGCCTACTGGACAGAGGGAGCCCCCGTATGACATTCTCTGTGCAGTAAGGTTCTTGCACAAGAGCAATGTCGACTCCTTCTTCCTTTATCTCCTGGCTGAGTTGGGCCATAACAGCCCTTGCCCCGTTTAAATTAATCTGGAGAAATTTCCGACTCGCCCACGGACCACCAGGAAACCTACTTCCCATAGTCGGTGCGTCTACGCAACAACTTAATTTCACGACAGTACGACGGACATTTCACGTCCATCGCACTGTGGCCAATATCATATTTGGCACCGTGCTCCTTATTTGCCTTATTGCATACGATGCACTTCGGTTTGGGCTTCGTGCACTCCTTGTATGAGTGCTTACCCGCACACTGTGAACACCGTTGTGTCTTTAGCTCACACTCACTCTGCTTGTGCCCAAATGCATAGCATTTGTAGCACCGCAGGACTCTAACGTTTTGTCTTCGTAGAATATGAAAGTTATCGAGCTGCTGTAGCGGGGCGAAGGAAACTTATATCCGGAAAATTCAACTGTGGCGGGGCCATTGCTAGCCCTCAATACTGCAAAACTACATCTTATCACACGTCAACGGGTGCCTTGACATCATCGTGCCATAGTCTCCCATTGCTCGAGACCATATTCACGGTGATTAACCAAAGTTTTTGATTTAATTCATAATTGTCACAGTGTGTCTACATCATTTGCTGATGGTAACTGTCTCAACATGGTAGGACGAAAGAACGATCCTATTTGGAATGGTTTCAAGAAACACCCAAAGGGAAAGGGGTTTCGTGCCATTTGTTTACAGTGTAATAAGGACGTCATCGGAATTGTATCTCGCCTTAAAAGTCACCAATGCAAAGCTTTAATATCATCGGGATGGTTAGACCAGCAAATCTCATCTGTGTTGAAGTCTTCGGAACCAGACAAAATCAGACACTATGCTACGCCTTGCGGGACCAAGCTAAGGTTTCAACGATGGAAATGAACTTACCTGATGAGCTATCGGCTTAGACTCTACATTGTTCAGTTAAGAGCTTAGACTTTATATGGTTCAATTAAGAGCGTGAACTAATTGAAGAAGCGTGGTAGAAAAACAATTAGCCAGGACACGCAAAGAACTTTATATGGTTCAATTAAGAACGTGAACTAATTGAAGAAGTGTGGTAGAAAAACAATTAACCAGGACACGCAAAGAACTTTTTAAGATTCTATGTAAGATCTGTGTCGGGTGTAAAATAGTTATCGCCAGGTATCGCTACACTTTTTGTGGAAGAGGCAGGCGTTAAGTTAAATCGTTCATGTCTGAATTGAACTTTCGTATGTTACTAAAGGAAGTGCACGACGAGCTGGTGTTCAATACGTACTAACTAAATATTAATATTGTTACAAAATAAAGAATGTTCTATATTTTTCCTCGATGTGACTTCTTTTCTAGTGAACTTGTTGTGATTTTTTCGTCACTGTGATTACAAATTAGTGAAACAAAGTGGAGTTTGACCGATAAATTCTATTCTGAAAATAATGGTAAGAAGAGTACTGGCGGTTAATAGGAACACTCAAAAATCCGTTTGTATATTAATGAATCACCATCCACAAAAATGTGAAAGTTAATTTTCACTACATGTATTGGTGGGAACTCTCGAATTTTTATTAGAAGAAATGTAATAATATTGTGAACAGTTTTAAGGTGAACTTCCAGAGGCCCTTTATACAATCCGAAACCAGCTCACAGGAGTTGTAAATTTCCTCTAATGTATAAGAATAAAGGTCGAAAAATATTTCTTATGAGTGATTTTTTAAGTGTAAATAATACAGAAATAATAACACTCTATAGTATGACTCGTTTGTGAGTTACGTTTTCATACAATATTTTACTCATGATGCACAAAATCGTTTAACAAAATACACTTTTTTTTTTCGAATTGCGCAATCCATACAGTTTCGGAATTAAGAGAAATATTTTGAATATCTTACTGGTTTACCCGTTGGAATCCACTTATTGGTAAACTCTGAGACTTTGTCCAACCACACAAATTGTTTGCATCTAGGTATAAAATGTATTTTGAAGGTTTATCAATCTCAGAGCCATTTAAATATTTGATTTACTATAACGGTTAGATATCATGGATATTCCGCCACGAATACTCTTTTCAATCAATAAATGCATATCAGGATCTGTAGCAACTCTAATTTCACAACAGTCATTTCAAACAGTTTTGCCATGTCTGCCCTGAAGTCGTATACACATGATAGGAATCAATACCATAGGGATGCAAAAATTTCGGAAATTTTCGAACACATCAGCAAGTAAAACTGTATCACTTCTGACGTTATACATCATGGTGCTCCCCGAGATTTTGTACATCAAAGGCTTCCCACCAGATTGAGCATGCTCATAGTCATCTTTTGATATCATTTCTCCAGTGAGTTGGCTAAAAGATGCTTCACGTGGTGGTAAACTTGAATTTTCACAGCTGTCAAATATTCACATGGACCTTTTCTCAGATGTAAATGTTGTTTTTCATAATTCTGTATGCATGCTTAAACTTCTCAATGGACAAGTTCATAACAAACTTTGATGTGTTTAGAAACTGAGTCTATAGGGTGTAGTTTTCTAAGAGAAAAAGTAATATACTATACCCTTGTTATTAGCGATACATTCAATTCGTCTTCTTTTAATATTAAATTATGAGGTGGCCATCCTCTGAGGTTATGAATGGTGACAGGAATTACATGCATTGTGTAGAGCATCTCGGTATTTTCCAGCAATGTGGCAGTGGTCACGCACACGACTTGCTCAACGAAGATATTAGGTGAGAGTTTTTCTACATTCATGTGCTTCAAAGAAAATGTTTTGTTGTGCTTTATTTACTACAAGTTTATAAACTAATTTTAGCATGTGTGAATTCATAACTTCTTAGAACAGAAGCCCTTAATCATTTTATTCTCATAAGAGTTGCATTACATACATTTAAAAATGAGAAGATATTTGTCATCAATAATTAGGTATATCTGGATATGTCATTGATAATATAATCATTTTTCCGCATCATAAACGTGTTGAACCTGATCTAATATAATCACAAAACTAACTTTTGGTACAGTGAAGATTGCATCATAAAAGTGAGCAGCATCGAGTACAGTTCCGCTAGTAATTAAAAAAGAATCTCAGGTTAAATTCCAGTCAATATAAAAGATTTCATTCAAGCAAAATTAAAAGTCTTTGACGAATCAAAAATTATACTCGACAATTGATTATGATGCATTCACAAATGATCTAGAGATTATTTGCACAATTATGTGCATTGGTTGAAGAAAAAAAACTTTTTATTAATAATGAAGCAGATTGGGACGATGTGATAAAAACATCAGTATCAAGTCGAATCCTGGAAATACGTTTAATTTTTGGTCATATCCAGCTGGCTAAACATGCATTTCGTTCGTAGTTATAATGATATTTTCGATATCAGTAAGGGGACAGCGTCTATAAGACGTGACTCTGAGATATTTCACTATACGCGTCTTTCTTTCACACATTTGCAACCGAATGTGCTTTTAATCCTACAAACCCGAACTTTTATAATCAGAAATAATGTTTTCCATATTTTACCCTTAGAAGGTACGTTAGAGTGATTTAAATCAGATGGTGTCTTAAACTTAGTATTAGAAAGAATATGTTAAAATTCTCACTGGTGCTATTTCTTAGCAAACAACCAGTGTGATATCTATTTCGATTCATGCAATCGCATTTGTTAATGAAACGATTATTTGGTTCTCTTCAACATATCAAAGAAAAAAGTACGCTGGGTGGACTTTGACATCAGAGGTATGTATGGCGAAAACTACCTCCTCAAACAGTCATATTAGATGGGTCTGGTTCATTACGATATTTTCCCCACCAAATTAATTCACTGCCAGAATATCGATGTTGGTTGCGAAGTCAGTCCTTCAAAAGTATCGGTGATGTAATATTTATTTTTCGGAGACTCATAAAAATGATTTAAAAGTTTTCAAAGTAAATGAAATATTTATTTACTAGAGATAAATTATGGTATGTAGCAAAATAATATTGAAATCGTGTTATTTTTAGTGATGTTAAAATCACATTGCAAGTATTTATGGTTTTTAGGGAACAAATATAGTTGCAAAGAAAATATTTTGACCTAGCAATATCGAGAACTAATGGGTACCTTATCAAGAAACATTTTGTGAGAAACACATACGTTGATCTAGCAATAAACAATGTTTCAAATTATACGTCATTAAAGCGCCATCTATCAAACAAAATATTTTTTTAAAGCGAACTATGTAAATTTTAGAAAAATGTCTTTTCAACTAACTCGCCTGGAAATATCTATTTTAATAAGAGAATTTTGTTAAATGTATTGTAAAAATATTAATTTTTCCGTAAATCAAATTATTTTCATAACCCCAGCTGCATATTGAAAACATTTTAGGAACAATAGGTTTTAAATGATAAAATGTATCGCAATATTTTTTATCGAAACGTTTGAATGCTTTTTAATTTGATATATTCCTAATAGTGTGTGATAAACATAATCGCTGATAAAAAATTTTTTGTATATTCCAAGAATATATATATAGTATATATAATATATATGTAGTTCCAATAGGTGATCGATAATTCTCATGAAACGTTTGTTGATGACACGGTTAAATTTCCTGATATCGAACGAAAATCAATCTCAGGTAAAAAATATTGTGTTATCCCCGCAAAAATGGACACTCTACCACGTCGTGGGTCCTTGCATTTAAAAATATCTCTGCTAGTTTCGGACATCATCAGCGTTTTTTATCTCTATATTTTGTAATCTACAAAACGCGATTAACAACTACCACAAAGCATTTGTAATGCGTTGTGACGACTACAAACTAAAAACTACTACGTCCCCGTTCCCACGACCTAGTGATGTATTTCAAAACCATTCTTTAGACATTTTGTGGCCTGATTAATAGTATTTCCTTCCTCCTCATCATTTACCGTATAAAAAAACCAGGAAGGAAAATCCCATCTAAGCAATTTCTTGGAGGGTAAGAAACCTATTAAGTATAAAAAACAAACGACGTATCTAAGAATCAGGACACACAGCCTCTAAGCAGTTCACGAATTAGCATACGCTATAAAAGTTTCCTCCCTCCTCATCATATGCTATATAAAAACCAGGCAGGAAAATCAGAACCAGGACAAAAGAAATCTTCTAAGCAGCTGGAGGTTAAAAAATCAAACAAAATATTTTTTTAAATGTATGGCGTATTTTTAATGTATTTTTAACCTCCAGCTGGAGCAGCTGGAGGTTAAAAAAAACGTATTAAGTATAAAAAAACAAGCGACGTCTCTAAGAGTCAGGGCAGGCAGTTCACGAATTAGCATACGTTCCTATTTCAAAAGCATCTTTAGACATCCCGATATTTCTTCCCTTAGCACAGGGCAAAATTTTCTAAGTAGTTCTCAAATTAGCATACTCCATAAAATTCACGCTATACTTCCAACGGGTACTACACTACTAATGATGTTAAATATATATAATTCCTTAATTCAGTCTGTATTTTATTATGGGTTATTGCTCTATGGGGGAACCTATAAAATAATTCTCAAACCAATAATTACAATTCAAAACAGAATAATAAAAAACTAACAAATAATACTAATAGGTCTTCTAAGTGTACATTGTAGTTATATATACATGTAGATATTATGTCTTTAAGATATCTTTATGTATATAAGCTAATGATATATGTATATAAAAATAGCAATTATCTTCAAGAAAAAATATTTGAACATCATTTGCGTACTGAGGGGAAACAATATATTGTTCTATTACTTAAAAAAGAGATTGTACATAAGCATTCAATGTATTTAGCTCCCAAAATGTTCAATAGCTTACCTTATGAATTAACAAATTTCTCTAGAAATATTTATTTGTTTAAAAAAAATTAAAGGTTTTTCTTATGGGTTTGTTATATTGAATTTATGTATAATATTCTTAAGTAAATCTTGTTGTCTGCATCCTGAAGCTGCGAACAAATTTTCATATGCATTATTAGATATTTGAACATCGGAGAGTTTGAATTTTTTAAAGTATGTATATGTACATGTTCATATGTTTAAATTTCTGTGTATTCTATGTTATCTTTATGCAATGTAATATGTAATATAACAACCCGGAAAAGCTTAGCTTGTGGGTTGTTTATAGGAAAAGAAATGCATATTTATTTGTAAAATAAAGCTGAAAGTTGAAGAATATAATTCCCTATTTTAACCTTTTGAGTTCTATTTTTTAAATAAGTATGAAACCATATTAAAAGTGTCCCTCGAACTCCTGCTTTCTCAAGTTTATATAATAATATGTCATGTGAAACTGAATCAAAAGCTTTCTTTATGTCCAAAAAAACCACTGCTGTTTTTAAATTTTTATTTATTGCACTGTAGATTGAAGATGTTAATTTTAATATAGCATCCACTGTTCCAGTGTCTTTTCTAAACCCAAAGTGATTTTTTGAAAAAAAAATATTTCTGTCTATAAAATTTAAAAGTCTAATCTTAATTAGCTTTTCAAATATTATTGAAAACACCGACAATAAAGTTATTGTTCTGTAATTATAATTATCTAAATGTTTGCCACCTTTGAAAACAGGTACTATAATTGAATTTTTAAGAATTGTTGGAAAATATCCAGAATATAAAATAAATTATAGAGAAGACATAAAATAGCTGAAATATTTTTTATTTCTTTAGTTATCTCCATAGATATACAATCTGCTCCCGCTGCTTTTTCATTTGCAAAGAGGAATTTTTTTCATTAATTTCATATTCTGTTAAATAATCTATAAAAGCGAATTCATTGAAACAGATTTCTCATCCTTTTTCTGTTCCGTGTATTCTTGAATTTCGGTTACAAAGTTTTCTATTATTTCTGTAAAATAATTACTAAAATTTTCAGCTAATAGAATCGGATTTTCATTTAGAATACATAGTATTATTTATTTTTATTTTTATTGGATTTTTTTGTATATGTTGCTTCCTTCCAGATAATTCATTTATGTCTTATCTTTTGTTTATGTGTTCCAGTGTTGCTTTATATTGCCATTGTTGTCTAATAATCGTTTAGTGTAATAATTTGACTTTGTTTCTCTGATTAATTTTAATAGTAAATTTCGATACTTTTTAAAATAATTATTTAAATCAGTATTAAGAGGTATTTTTTATATTTAATTTTTGCAAATTATTTCTTTTTTGTATAGATTGTATAAGTCCATCTGTCATCCAAGGTTTTAATTCACTTTGTTTCCGTTTTAATTCTATAGTGTATTTAGATTTTTCAATTAATATTTGTAATTATAATAAAAACATTTCGAATGATTTATTGATATCTTTTTCCATTTCAACTTCAGTCCAGTTTTTGTCCCTCAACAATTTCTTTAGTTTTGTAATATTTGTTTTACGTATTTCTTTTAAACTTTCTATACTTTTGTTCATATTAGACTGAATGTTTAAATCAATGAAATAATGATCATTAATGTGCAGCTTAATGATATAAGTATTTACATTATTTGCAGCAATACGTCTTATAAATACATGATCAAGACATGTATTTGATTCTTCCCTAATAATTTCCTCATGACACTTCTTAAAACCATTTGACAGAGGTACTCTAAAATATTCATGTTTAAAACTATCATTACTTTTTAAGTTAATATTAATATCTCCTAATAATAATATAACATTATTATTATTATTAACAGTTTCTAAATTATTATCTGATTCCTTAATAAAATTTTGCTTAGTGTATGAATTTAATCTATAAAATGCCATTAACATAAAAATTAAATTATTAAGTTTAAATTTAATTTTCAGCATATCAGCACTTATAAAATTTGTATTAATTTCATATTCTGTAATATATTTTTTCAGAAAACTAATTAGCCCTCCAGATCTCATTTCATTTTGATATTTATGATATATTTTATAACCTGATATTGTATATAATAGTAATTCAACATCAGTTATCCAAATTTCTGTTAGGAATATTATTTCAGGGTTGAAATCTACTAAGTTTAAATAGAGCAAAAATTGGTCAAAATTTTTCCTCATAGTTCTTATATTGTCCATTATTAATTGTAATCATCCACCCCAATAATATAATTTTCTTTCATAAACATTCTCTATTTTATGAACTTTATACCTTGAATCTGAAATATTAGTATTGATATCAAGATGCGTCTCCATATTTAAATTAAAATATTGATCAGTAATATTGTTACTCATTATAGTTTACTTAAATATAATAATTTTCAGTATTAAACATTTAAGAAATTGAAATCATCATCTATAATTCTAAATATTCTTGACCTTTCATTTTGGCGAATATCAAGTTTAGAATCTTTATCCCATACACATTTGTATCCTTTTTCTCTCTGTATTTTCTTCAGTTCATAAAGTAACTGTTTGTTATTTTACATTAAATATTCATTTACAAACACTCTGCTATCTGGCAAAGGAATGATGTATGTCTTTGGCATTTAAATTCTTCTTTGCCTTCCAACAATTTATCCAATTTTCTTTAATTTTTCTGGAAATTAGTTGAACAATAATGGGTTTAATCTGTTGTTTATTCTTAGTTGGCACTCTGTGTATTGCTTGTGTATAGAAGTATTTTGTTTCAACTTGTAGATTCTGAGCAACAGAGGATATTATTTCAGATATATTTTGGTTGGGTGTTTCCGGTATTCCAACTATTTCTAGGTTTGTATTCCTACTGTATTGTTCTAAATCATTTACTTTCCATTTCAGTTCTTTTATTTCAGTGTGCATCATTTTATTTTCAGCTGTAAGCTTTTCATTCTGATGTTGCATTTCCTTCAGTTGTTTAGACATTTCTGTCACAGTTTTCAAATAATCACCAAGTTTGTCTGAACAATATAAAGTACATTTTATTATACTCAGCTAATTCTCCTAATAATTCATTCTTCGACTTCTCATTCATCTCTCTCATGTCTTTCCTAAGTGTATTCATCTGTTCACTAAACATTTTAGTAACATGTTTAATTATTTCAGTAGTCAACACTTTTTCCTCAGAGTTTAGTAATGTATCCACATGAGATTCACTAGCATCATACATTTCAATCTCACACTTTTTTCCTTTTCCTACCACATCTGTTTTACATTTATTGCATTTCGATTTAGTCTTATTTTCAATGTTCATTTTTCTGAAGTTTATTTGTTCCATACCCACGCAACAAAAGTGGGATTGTAATCCGCACTTGCCTGTACATTGCAATGCTTCCGAAGCATCAAGAATTTCTTTTCTACATTGAAGACAAGAGTTAACCATCGTTGTAATATTGATAATCTGAACACTTTCTAGCATTAAGAATCAAAAGACAACAGTTATTACTTCTGACAGCCTTAATGTGAAACAATAGATGATGGTAAATGCGCAGTAAAAGACAACACTCCACGTGAAGGAACAGATGATATTCTATACGTCTCTCGAGCTGTGCACCTTATTCAAACAAAAGAGTAGTCCTTGTTCTTTTGTCAACTTCTAACCTTAAAGTTGAAATTATATCTTTTACTTCACATAGAAACACATAACTTAAACATTATATTGGAAGAATACTTTACACAATTCACAAAAGAAAATTAACAAAAACTTAAGACCATTCAAAATAACATACCTATATGCTATTATATTTACCTTTATATATTATATTTATATGGTGATAGACTCGGTTATACACAGTCAAAAAGATATAACCAGTTTCGTTTTACAGCATTATGGATTCGGTTTTACAAGATATGAATTAATCTTTTTAAGTGCGTAGATATAATACATAATTTGAAGCAGCAGTGGTAGGGGTCAAGGGAGAGCTTTACACTGTCATCCAAAAGTTAAAATCAACTAAATGGTTTTAGTTGTTGAGTTGATATAATTTATTTTCAACAGTAAATAGATAATAGAAAATTCCTGTAATATAAAATCGTTATCTGTAAAAAGTTATAACGTTTTGCTAAAATTCTATTGTTGATGTTGTAATTCAAACTGTCTCACGACATCTTAATGAAACGAAACCTATTTTGGATCAGCAGAAAGATCTGACTTTTCTAGACAGAATTCTTTCAGCTAGTAATAACCATGTTTTCATCTTACTTTTAGCAGCAAGTTAATCAGTCACCTTACCGAACTTAGGCAGAAAATAATTGATGCATAAGGATATTTTTATTGCAATATCCGATTACTTTAAGTGTTGTAGGGACTTGTAAAATATATATACTTAGAAAACTATTTTTTTCACATCTGTTATGGTCCTGCACTAACAAAATTTATTCAAGAATGATTTCTAAAATTGAAAGAGTGTTATGTTATTAAAGAAATTATTTTAAATGTTATTAAACCACTATATTAATGTTATTAACGATTATTTTAATGTTATTAACGATTATTTTAAATGTTTTATAGCGTTTTTTCTTCGGAGGAAAAAGTAAATGGATGAAATAATATTTTGTTGTTGGTTATAAAAAGTTACTAAGGGAATTGAATAGACAGGGTTTAAAATTACTTCTTAGGGGTAATTAACAGTTCTCTGATTTTGTAAGCTATTACCGTTTGCATCCTGTACTATAAAAGTATGTTGTATTTCAGCAAATAATGCTTACGACAATTATTTGCTTTTTGGACATGAGGGTGGCCTCCCCCAACGCTCGAATTGCAATGCATTGTCCATTTTAATATGGAACAGCGGCCACCGCAATGTGCGTTAGCCATTTGACTAGGTTAGGTGTTCTCAACGTGGGGTACGCCGTGAGAACTCAACACACTAAAATGTTTATAATTTTATAAAATTAGTTAAATGGTTTATGTCATTTTTTGTGTTTATCGATATATGTAATTTATGAATACAAAATTTAATATGTATGTGTGTATATATATATATGTTTTATTTTATTTCCATTGTTATACTATAACTATAGTTTTATCTATCTATACAAGGGGTACGCCAGTTACATACACATTTCTAGGGGGTACATGAAGCATAAAAGGTTGAGAACCACTGGACTAGGTCATCACTACAGCAACTCACTCTGCCAAAAGTACTGAAGAGATATTTTTTTATACATTTATTCTCCATCAGAAAGAAAAGGGAATGAGGAAACTGAAAAGCGCAAATTTACGGAACAATACATAGGAGGAAGCCTATTTCCGTTCATACACTCATTTCTAACAGAGAAAATCACTCACAAACCAGGTAAGCAGATCATGCAAACCGACGATGGCCGAGAGAAAGAGGTGGCACCCGTAAGAGGGCGCCACCGATCCTAGCACCAAGCCAACAAGAAGGGCTGCAATTGTGAGAGATCACTCATGGCGACCGCTTGTCATCCACAGCAGAGGGCGCGTCTTGATTGGCTCAGACGGCTACCACTCTGACCGACAGGCGACCGCAAGTAGTAATGGCGGTGGCACTTGTCGCTGGCAGCGAGAAGACACATAATTTAAAATTATACACAATCACATAATAAACAAGTGAATCATGTAACCACATAGAGTGGAAATAAACATGAGAAATAAAATTAGGCAGATGAGTTTTAGATAGTTTTTATCTGTGATTCTTGTGGTGATATAGCCATGATGTCTTTGCATTAAAAGGGGTAATAAAAAAGGAGCGTTTCATGAATTGGGAGGAATTTAAAATTATAAGAAAGAAGAAATATTTTTAATCTGTGATTGGTGTGGTGATGCAATCACTGCCTGTGAAATGGTTGTATTTAGTATTAAAATGAAAATAAGGAGAAATTAATGAATTGAGCAATATTAACGTTGTACATGCGAGAATTTTATGAAAAAAAAATTTTTTTTTTCTGCCTGACATTTCGAAACATGTATCAACATAAGCTGGTGATACAATCACGATGACAAGTATTAAAGGGAAAATAGAATAAAGAGGGTTTAATGAAATGTAAGGAGATTTAATGTAGAAGGAATAGTGTTCGCACCTAAGACGCATGTAGCAGGAATAAAAGAAGGAAATAAAAATCAGGAAGATTTAATGACATTGGGCAATTTAACGTTGCAGAAATGAGACAATTTGTTTTTACTACATGGTTGTAAAACGAGTCCAGAGATGGTGACGTCACATTTTGGAATTCAAATGGTGGGACATGTCTCAATACGAATAAGTAGTGACCTGAATCAAAAGGTGTAGGTTTGCTGAGAAAGATTTTTGCGTAATGCGCATCCTTAGAATTATTTGGAGAGGCTTAGCCAATGTCGCAATACATGGGACTTAGTAAATGTTTCAGATTGCGACATCCATTCTGAGATGGGATGCCCTGAATGTTGCCACCGAAAGTTTAGTTGGTAATATTTTTAGAATTGCGACATGCATTCCGAGGGGATTCACAAATTTCAAGTTCCAACAGCCGTTCCATACGTGATTTACGCCGACTTTGAATCATTCGTAGTGAAAGTGGACATTTGTATGCCTAACCCTGCAAAATCTCACACCACTATCACGCAAAGCATAACCCTGCGGATTTGCATATCTTGTTGTCGGACCTGACGGCTACTGCTATAAACCTACAGTAGTTTATAGAGGTCTAATGTGGTAAAAGAATTTTTGGAATGTCTGCTTAAAGAAGAAAACGATATAAAAATTTACTCTCGGAAATCAAACCAATGCAACTTTCAAATCACGAAGAGGAATCATTTCACAACGCTATCAATTGTCATATTTGCAAAGATCTTCTGGGACCAGATCGCGTGAGAGATCACGATCATTTAACCGGCAAATTCCGAGGAGTTGGTCATAATGCGTGTAATCTCACAAATAAGATTCCAGTTATATTTCATAACCAAAAGGGATATCACAGACACCTTATTATGCAAGGAATCGGTATGATCAAAAATAAGAATATTAATTGCATTCCCAATAATATGGGAAAATACATAGCATTCTCCCTTGGAGAATTCCTATCAATTTTTAAGTGCACCTCTTGAGAAGCTAGTCAATGATTCATCAGCAGAAGAATTCCATATTGTACAGCAACATGTTGAAGCTGAACGGCTACCCTTGGTTTTGAGAAAAGGAGTTTACTCCTACGATTACATTGACAGCAGCGAAAGGTTTGAAGAAACGTTATTACCTCCACGTGAAGCTTTTTACAATCAACTTACAAGAAACGCTAGGGGAAGAAGACTGTATCTATGCAATGAAAGTATGGAACTCATTCGACATAAAAAATCTAGGCAAATATCACGACTTGTACCTGAAGACCGACGTGCTCCTCTTAGCTGCTGTGTTTCAGAATTTCAGAAAACTATGTGTCAGATACTACGAAATTGATCCCTGTCATGTTTACACAGCTCCTGGACTAGCCTGGCAAGCATGCCTGAAGATGACAAAAATTAATCTAGAGTTGATAACAGACCCTGCAAAGTACCTTTTCCTGGAAAAAGGCATACGAGGAGGAATTTCAGCAATATGCAATCGTTTTAGCATGGCAAACAACAAGTATTTTGATACCTATAATCCTCAGTTACCCTCTAAATACATTATGTACTATGATGCCAACAATCTTTATGGATGGGCAATGTCACAATGTCTCTCTCAAAGCGATTTTCGATGGCTTAATAAAGAAGAAATGGAAGATCTAGATATTACGACAGTTGATGATGATTCGAATAAAGGGTATATATTGGAAGTTGATTTAGATTATCAAGTTTCTCTGCACGACAAGCATAATGATTACCAGCAGTATGCTATCATCATATTGTCAAGAGATTGCTCATAACCTTAGAATAAATACCAACCAATCAGTCATGAAATTAGCCCCAAATCTAAATTCTAAGGAAAAATATGTCCTTCATTACCGTAATATGAAACAATATTTAACCTTCTGTATGCAGCTGATGAAAATACATCGCGTTTTACAATTCAAACAATCTTGCTGGCTAAAACCATATATAGAATTTAATACAGATCAGCGGAAGAAAGCTAGAAATGACTCCGAGAAGGACTTCTTCAAACCGATGAATAATGCTGTGTTTGGAAAAACGATGGAAAATTTGAGGAATCCAGTAAATATTGAATTGACTCAGAACCCGAAGAGAGTATGTAAAATATTGATGTATAGCTTTCATTATGCCTATATTAGTTCGAAATATGGAGAAAAAGCTAATTTATTGTTCACTGATACAGATTCACTGTGCTACGAGCTTCAAACCGAGGACGTGTATGCCGATATGAAAGATGATATATAGATCATTTCTATATGTCCAACTATCACATAGATCATGTTTTACATAGTACACATAATAAAGAGGTACTACGTAAAATGAAAGATGCACTTTCAGGAGTACCTATCAAAGATTTTGCAGGCCTTCGTTCAAAATTGTATTCTATTCTAAGTTTACAAGAGGAGAAGAAGACAGGGAAAGGAGTCCCCAAATACATCATAAAAAGAACCCTTCGTCACAAGGATTACAGAGACTGTTTGATAAACAAATCACCTTCTCGAGTAGGTTTGACAAGGATTCAAAGTAGCAATCATCATCTTCATACAGTGAAAGTTGTAAAACTTGGTTTGTCACCATTTCATGACAAAAGATATATTTTAGAAAATGGTTATGACACTCTTTTGTACAGTCACTACGAAACGATGAAAAAATAACGTAACAGAAAACGAATATTTTGATAAAATATGTTCACGCTGATTTTTAATATGTTTGAGATATATGTTAACATGTATAAAATTATGATGATTTTATCCGAATGTATGTATAATTTTTTGGTATAACTCCTGTATATGCAAAAATATCACATGTAATTACCATATGTAAGCACAGTGCTTTCCCCTCTATGACGTCACACATCCGGTCACGTGATATGTCTTTACACATTTAGGTTATTGGTTATTTCCGGTTTCGGCACCCTTATATCGTCACATATCCGGTAGGATTGGCCATGAAAGTACCTGGTGGGGATTGCTACGGTGGCACATAACTACTCCAAAATTCCGCTAGGTGGCGTTCTGAGCAAACGCCTCAAGTTATCATTCCATCCGCCATTTTGAATTCCCGCATATGGTTACATATGGCAATTACATGTAATATTTTTACATATATAGGGGTTATACCAAAAAATTATACATATATTCGGATAAAATCATCATAGTTTTATACACATTAACATATATCTCAAACATATTAAAAATCAGAGTGAACATATTTTATCAAAATATTCGTTTTTTATTACATTATTTTTTCCTATGCTACCACCATTATTGATATTTGATGGCACCATTGCTACTATGGATTCTGACAAAGCACCACTTTTAGCTGAATATTTTTTATCTAGTTTATGTCTCTGATATATCAGCCAATCAATATTGATATCGCCAATTGAAATATACTCTTTCTTATAAATATATATATATTCTTCTAAAGTATGTTAAATACTTTAACTTTTGTTTCAATTTATAATTAAATTATTCTATTGAATAATTATGTGATCTGTAAACTTAGAGCAAAATTAAACTTGCATTCATAAAGATTCAATGCATCTGAGCTATGTAAATCAAAATGAATTTGTTCAAAATTTTTATTGTATAAAAATTTTGTTATTCTTATATAATACGAAATAGAACTTATATTTTACCTGCGTTACTGATCTGACTCCTTCCCCGGCCTGTATACGAACTGGTGTTAGAGTTGGGAGTCGGGGAGAATTATCATTGACGTCATTCAGATGAACGCTGATAGCGACAGGAGCACTGGCGCCTTTTCCTGGGGCACTCTCAGTCTGCCGAGCTATCACCTGGAAATTTTGAAAGATTGACTATTACTATTAAAATTGTGTAACTGGATCAATATACATTTCTGCTACTAACGCAATGTAACATTTAATTTTTATGTTTTTTTTATTATTTTGTTTTAATACTACTTATATACATTATTATGGTGGTTCAAGGTAGAAAGCTATTGAAAGGCTCATTGGTTTACAAGGAATAAATAAATATCTCTTTGTCAGAGGAAGTGTTGAATTGGCATCATTCGAATGACAGCTAGCTATGAGAATTTAGAAGTATTGGGCATTATTTTCTTCTGATCAGAATGCATTGCATTTCAAATTGCTTAACACGAGATGTTTAAAGCCATTTGCCTTTTATTTAATTTCGATTTTCGGCTCTTATCTCGTTTTCAAAGAAGATATCAAGATCTTCAGTTTCAAAGAAATTGAGATGATATGTTCACCACATGGTCTCTGTCCATCTGTAGATACAGAATTTTTTTATTTATAGAAAAATTAAATATTCTTTTTGGCTTTGAGAGGTATTGATGAAATATTGCGATCTCCTGAAAGCTATAATGGCTCCTCTTACGGTGGAGAGAGTTGAAAATTCCAAACTTTTTTATCAATATTACAAACGATGTATATATGCTAGTAATGTGAAATTTTGGTGGAGGAATATGAATGTTATGATGTTTTCGTTGAGAACATTGAATTGACCCCTTACTCCCCCAAGTGAGTGGGAAAAAGTAACTTTTTTGTTTTAAGATGTAATTGTTTGTTTTCAAAGATAAGTTAAAAATTATTTTTGGGTTGGATAGGTATTGATGAAATATTACGATTTGTACTTTCCGAATCTCCCAAAAGGCATAGTTACGCCCTCCAACGGTGAAAAACACACACGAAAATTCTAATTTTTTTTAACGATTATTGTGAATGATGCATTCACCCTAGAAATCTGAAATTTTGGTGGTGGAATGTGAAAGTCATGAAGTTTCCATTGGCAGCATTGAGTCACCTTACCTCCAAGGTGGGGGGGGGGACGCAACTGTTTTTCTTTAAGAGAAAATTCGAAAATTCTTTATTTTTCAGTTCGATTGATATTAATGAAATATTATAATTCGCAGTTTTCCAACCCTTAGGTTGTTTTAATTTATATTGTAAGATATAACGAAATATGGAATCGGCGAAACATTTAATGAATATTGCAAATGATCTGTATATGGTAGAAATTTGAAATTTCAGTGGTAGAGTGCCAAAAGATATTCCACTCACAGCAACGATCTAGCCCTGTTTTCTCAGACGGGTTGGGAAATGCGACTTTTTAAATTTGAGGAATAAAAAACAAACAGTTTTTATGCTGTACAGTTAAGAATAAAATATTACTATTTGCATTAGTTCGAAGGGAAACTTTTAAGGAGTGAAAAAGTAGATAAAGGGAAAACTTCATTCTCTTTGAAAACGAGATTTCCATATGCTCCAGAGGCGATATGCCCTCTTCCAGTTATTGTTCTTCTCTATTCTGCTCATCAATTTGTTCACCAGATTTTGGCAACTGAATAATAATATTCTCTGGTCCGGACTTAGTGCGGCTCAGCCGTAACAATAGCAAGTTTAATAGTAGGTTCGATTTCTATAGAGCTAAAAATCTATGCAAAATGGTTAAAAGTTATGCAATATCATTATCAAATATCTAGCTAAAAATACTAAGAATGTCCAATCAGACTGGGCAGATTTAGTTCTAAAGATATTGTTTACTGCATTAAAGAAAAACAGTGCCGAAGCGTGACTTTTTCAACAGGGCAAGCAATTAACCAAAAGCATTGCTCAAATTAAATTGAAGCGCTATTCCGTCACTTGTGTTTGCAAAATATTGAAAAGCAAAGACATTTTGCTACCTACAGTTTAGGAATCATTGAAACATAACATTGTTCCGATATTTTGTTTCCGAATCATGAATCGAAACTCATTCCAGTATCTGATATTTCCTAATCGCTGTTTTAATATCGTTTCTTTAGCAAAATATTGGAAACTTCAACTATTTCGTTTACTACTTCTGTACTAGTAATATTCCAACTCTTTTACTGGCAACCAAAACAGATAATGTTTCACAAATGCTGTGTTAACTCTTGTATAGTCCAGAACCAGACTGCTGATTTTCTATTGCTGTTAGTATCATTTTAATCGGCTTTAAGTATTTTCTAAGCAGGTCAATGTGTTTTTTCGATAATTTGGCCCCTATCTCTGTAGTTCTACCAGAGCATTTTACTTCAGTCGCCTTTGTCACCACCGAGTTTTTGAAGTTTGCCGATTGTTTGGTAGATCAGGTCTTTCAGCTCAGGTGTGGGATTGCGAGCCTATAAGATTTGACTCCAAAGTTTTAGTTTTATATTTATTGAATAATGTATATTGCAAGCTGAAATGAAATGTAAATAAACGATTTTTCAGGTTCTGGTTCTAAACTTTTCACTGCTTTGTATGCGGTCAATGGTTTTTTTTCAGAGTGGTTTACGAATGTTTTAACTTTTCGACCACTGGTTTGTGAATTTATGCGAGCTTTCACTTAACTTGTTCTTCGCCCAAAACATTGTCTTCAGTTTCTATTTTCTAACGGCTCTCGATTTCATTATTTTGTTTATAATGTTATGTAATTGTTTATATCTTTCATATTTATTCATATACATTAAAACTTATACCGAGTGATGAAAGTCAACTTCTTCTTTCTTTACAATTGAGAGTGGCAACAGATGTGAATCAGCTTAAACGTAGTGATTTCTAATGTGAGTAAAAAATCTTATTTTCTAAGTAATTTCTATTACATAGAGAAGTTGTAATCTTTTGTTAGTGTGAATAAACATCAAATGGACTTGAAAAGACAGAGAGTAAGTTCCTCTTTTGAGTATAAATTCAGAATTTAGGATTTGAAAATTTTGTAACTGAGCTTACGTCTACCGGAAGACGAATTCCCACGTGGCTCGGTAAGAACTATCGTCTGCTAGAGCTGCAGCATAACTGCTACGAGGTAAGAGTTTGTGGACGATCGTTTGTTTTGTTTTGGTCATGATCGTTTATTAGAGTGGATTTGTCTGCGGATTAAACTTTCTATTCTGCAAAAACTGTTTATAGCTGTGAATATAAAATGAATTTTGACATAGAAAAATGAAAATGTGTGGAAATGAAATCCTCGAAATCACCGACTGTGTCGAATGCTGTAGTTGTGGAAATATTTTCCATTTCTATTGTCTCAATCTGAAGGAGGCAAACTTCCGAAAAATGTCACACGATCGCAAAAAGAAACTGAAATGTAAATCGTGTAACAATGCAAAGGGAAATGTTGAGACCTCAAACCAGGAAAAAGCTGGAAATGACGATGGAAGTGTCTTGAGAATCAATGCAGATACAAAGACGTTTTTCGAGGATATGGTGAAGGAACAGTTCCGCATTTTTAGAGCTGAAATTATGGCAACGAATGAAAATTTTCTCAAGGAGATTATGCAAGAAATTGAGGAATTTAATGAAAGTGTTTCCTTTTGTTCCAATAAGCTGGATGAACACATAAAAATGCTCAAGGAAATTACTAAGCAAATTTCTGAAGTACAGTGTCAGACCAAAAAATTAGGAGAGTCTACTTCAGTATTGGAAGGAAAGGTTTTTGAATTGAAATGAAAGTTACATGAAATGCAGCTATATAGCAGAAACAGGAACATAGAATTGGTTGGTTTTCCTGAGAGAGGGCAGGAAAATATTATGGAAATTATTAAAAATTTGCTCAGAAACTTAAAATCGAGACAAAACATCTGGATGTGGAGGCTGCTCATAGGGTGCCAGTTTCAAATAAAAATAAGATAAAACCTATCATCGTACAATTTGGATCAAGGAAGACTAAAGATCTTTGGATTAGGGCCTGGAAACAAAAACTAACCGCGAAAGAAATTGATGATCGATGTGAAGATGGAAGAATTTATATTAATGATCACTTGACACAAGAAAACAAACAGCTATTATTTAAGGCAAAGGAAAAACAGTGCGAGTTGGACTACAAGTAGGTTTGGGTCAGAGACTCTAAGATCTTTATGCGAAATGAAGAGGGTTAGGGTTCGGTCAGAATCATGAACTTTCAGGATCTGGATAAACTGAGATAATTAAGTTTCTATGAGTGAAATATGTAATTATTGGGAAATGCATGTAAAATGGCTGCTTTTTTGTCGTATGACATAAAGAATGATGTTACTGTTTCTGATTTTGGTTCGGATGATGTTCGGAGTATTACAGATGACGATGAAATTAAAGAATTGTATATGATAAATGATTATTATTCCAATGTTATTGAAATTGATAAAAAAATGTTTATGATAAAAATTATTTTTGTTGGGGCTGTGGAATAAATATTATACAGGGAAATATAAGAAGTCTGAGAAAAAATTTTGATCATTTTGTGGTATTCTTAAATTTAATTGAATTAAAACCAGAAATTATAGTACTTACTGAGATTTGGGTAAAAGAAGTGGAAATAGCCTTATATAAAATAGATGGATATAAAGAATACTGTAAATGTAGGGAGAAAAAAGGGTCAGGAGGAGTAATTGTTTACATTAAAGAAGGATGGGAAGTGAACCAGATTATTTCTGATTTTAAAACTGCTGACTTAGTGGAATTGCATATAAAAGCATTCAATTGCGAACTTGGCCTTGTTGCAATCTATAGAGCGCATGAATTCAGTAAATTAGAATTTATTGATGAATTCGCAACATGGCTTAACTGTGTTAAACGAAATAGTATGATAATGACAGGAGATTTTAATTTGGATTTATTATCTGATGATCCACAAAATAAATTTTTTACAAATGATAAATTCAAATGGTTTCTATTCCTATCATGTTTCTGTTACTAGGGTAAGTAGTAAAACCTGCCTAGATTATCTTTACATGAGAAATTTTAGATTAGATACTGTAACTACATATTTAGCGAGATGGTTCTACAGAAAAGCTTTCTATAAATTTTACTAACATTCAATATACTAAATTGAAAAAGTTATTGTCAGAAAAACCATGGGATCATGTCGAGAGACAGGTAAATGTGAATTTAGCATTTGATGAATTTCTAAGGGAATTAACTCTATTAATCGAAGATGCGCAGATTAAGTACTCTAAAAAGAAAATTAAAAAAACTCAAACCATGGATAACAGAAGCTATTGTTAATTCAATCAATTTTAAAAGAAATTTATATAAAAGATCTAAATCCAAAAACTTGGATGAAAATAACTACTATAGAAGATATAAAAATATGTTAACTAATGTTATTAGGGAAGCTAAAAATGATTATTATAAAACTATTTTTATAAAAAATGGAAATAATGCTAAAATATTTGGGAAACAATCAACGAAATGTGTGACGGAAGAAAAGTAAAGGGCAATTCTTTTCAAATTATCACAGATAGAAATCATTCACTTCGGTTTGATGAAAAGCCACAGGAATTTGCTAATAAATTTAACAATTATTTTACTGAGGTAATTTCTTCATTATGTAAACAAAATCTACATAATGAAACCAAAATAGAAGAGATAATAGTTATTTAAAACGTAAAATGCCTAATTTTATTTTTTCCCTTATATACCAGAACAAGAAATTTTTGATACTATCAAGGAACTAAAGGAGGGAAAATCACCTGGTTTGGACGAAATTACAGTTACCACTATTAAAAATATTTTTCCGGAAATTAGAACTATATTTTGTAAACTTGTAAACTTTTCTTTTGTAGAAGGTGTGTTCCCTGAAATTTTAAAAACTGCCTTAATTATCCCAGTGTTTAAAAATGGTGATACTAAGTCAATTAAAAATTACAGACCGATTTCGCTTCTATCAACTTTTTCTAAGATTCTTGAAAAAATTGTTAAAAAAAATTGTTAATTTTTGGAATATGCCCAATTTATTTGCCCCAAACCAATTCGGATTTCGAAAAGGTTTGAATACTCAAACTGCGATTTTAGAAATGACTACTCAAATTTACAGAAATTTAAATCGAAATGTTAAAACAGTTGTTTTTTTTTTTTGGATTTGAAAAAAGCTTTTGATTCAGTGAATCATGATATATTATTAGAAAAGTTAAAAACCAGTGGTGTTAGGGGAAATTTGCTTTCATGGATTAAGAGCTATTTAATGAATATGAAGCAAAAAGTAAAAATTGAAAAATATATTAGTAAGAAACAAATGTACAAGTTGGTGTCCCTCAGGGTTCTGTTTTGGGATCTTTATTTTTTTTTTACTTTATATAAATGACTTCTGTACATTGGATTTGAATGGTAAAATAATTTTATTTGCAGATGATGCTGCACTAATATATTCTGGAGAGGAAAAGCAAATATTAGAGAATATAATAATGACTGGATAGAAATAACAACGTGGCTAAAATTTAATAAACACTTTTTAAATACAAAGAAGACGAAATATATTTTTATTAGGCCAAGAGAAAATGAGATTGATTTTTTTCGTGACAGGATCATTTTCCATTCTGAAGTTTGTGCTGGAAAAAAATTGCAATTGTGATAAAATTGAGGGGGTTGAATGCTATAAATATTTGGGTATTCTTATTGACAAAACGATGTCCTGGAAAATACAAATATCTGATGTTGTTAAAATTATTAATGCATTATACCTAAAATTTATTATATCCGGAAATTTGAAAATTTATCTTTATTGAAAATTATATTCATTTCTTGGATTAAATCTTATTTGCTGTATGGTTTATTATCATGGGTGGAGTCTATTTGACAGCAATCAAACCGTTACACTATGTGAAGAACCACATAATTAGATGCATGATGAAACTAAGAAAATTTGAAAGCGTTGCAAATGTATACAATGAATTAGGTATTTTACAAATAAGGAAATTATATGTATTTTTAGGTACTGAAATACATAAAGATGAATTTTAATGTTCAAACTTTACGGATATTTGAAAAGAATACTCGACGTCAAAAAACCTTTTCTTACTTGATTTAAAAGCGAACAAAACTATTGTTGAAAACTATTATGTTTATTTGGCGCCAAAGTTTTTTAACTGCCTACCATAGTACATCAAAGGAATAAGAAATGATAACTTTTTCTATAAGGAATTAAGAAAATGGATTTTGAATGTGGTAAATATTGAGACTCTGTTTTAGAAATAAAAGAGATTTAAATGTAATATAATTTCATTTGATGCTGAGTTGCCCTTAAGGTGCTCAATTGAATCACTTACTAACGCACAGTTCAATATAGATTTTTATATTTTTTTTTCTGTTTTCTTCCCAGTAAAGTTTTTTTTATTTTTTTTTTTATATTTCATTTATTCTTAATGATAATTTTCAAACTTATAAATTTTTTAAATATTCACTTAGATTTTTTGATCAAGCTAGCAAAGTGTGAGGAAATGTGAAACTGAAGCATGCTGCCTTTTCATTTTATTACAACATAACTGTTAAATTTCTTCCACAAGCGAGTTTTTACTCTCGTGGAAGACTCAACATTTTTTCTCAGACTTGTACTGAAAAATGTAGGTAAAATTATAAAACACTAATGAAATATAATATTAAAATTTTCCATATATATATATATGGTATGAATAGATATATGATTTTTATTGGACAAATTATGTATAAAGAAGAATATATATTGTGAAATGTAATATTTTAAAATTGTGTATCTGAGAAATACAACATTATATATATTTCATTATAACTTCAGTTCTAAGGTAAAAAACATGTAAATGTAAAGTATTGCATATTCTGAGAATAAATTATCTATCTATCTATTATCTAATTTGGATAGCGGTTAGAGAGCAGGAAGGCTGAAACGCCAATGTACCTCGCTCGAATCATTTGCTTGCTGAAATAACAGAGTAAAACTGCTGATATGGTTGTCTTGCAAAGTCAACGAATTTTTATTGTCCTACACGAAAAAGCTGAAAAGATACGTCGCTTTCTGATGTTCCTTAAAGAAATAACTTAAAATGGCTCAAAAACATTTAAAAATGAAAAACTGTTGAGAACGCGAAAACACTGTGAAGTACGAGACTTCTCTGAAACACTTGGACCCTTTCCAAGAAAGTGGATAAAGCAAATATTTTAAAACTTTCAAATAATTTTGTATTGCTCTTTAAAAAGGACATCGGAATACACACCTAAATTTAACTATAGTGTAGGCAGCAGTGACTTGTAAAATTGGATTAAAAATATCTTTTTCTAGTAAAATAAATTTTAAATCCTTCCTAGTATCCTCACGCTGAGTAACATAATAGTGATTAAATTTATTATTTATTTTATTTAGCTTCGTGATAATCCTGTAAGGGGATACACTACAACTCTTAATTAACGCAATTTGCAAGGCCTTGTACCCTTGTAAAAGGCTTCGCAGCAAGCTTCCATTTTAATTTTCAGAAGCATCCAAAAATCTCATGTTACTCGATCGGATGAATATGCACGATTGGGTAGCTGCTTGATTTTTCTCTCTCTATAGGCCGTAACACTGTCACGTGTTTTGTGAGCACTAGCATTGTCACGCAGAAGGACAACCGTTAACACCCTGTTGTTGGAGCTGCTCCTTCATCTCTTTAAATAGTTTGGGGATAACAATGCTGGTGTAGTATTTGCCATTTGTATTAATTTTTTCAGGTAAGGTGTCCACGACTATCACTCCTTGGGCATTGAAAAAATTGTGAACATCATCTTACTTGAGCAACGGTCTTGTCATAGGATTTGGGACACGGTTCGTCCTTTGCAACCCAAACATAGTTGTCATCTTTCTGGGAGTTGCATAGTAATAAAACCATATCTATTCGCCTGTAATAATGTATTTTAACCGTTTGGGGCCACTAGGTTCAAATATTTCCAGCATCTCCTTTCATGAGTCGACTCTAGCCGTTTTTTACTGTTCTGTACGTCTGTGAGATAACCATTTAACACAGATCGTTTGGAGTTTTAAAAGTTCAGGAATAATTGTTTCCACACTGCCAATCGATACATGGTGATGGTACCTGAATGGTGATGTGTGGATTTTCCTTAATCTTAATGAGCTCACGAATAGCAGCGATGGTTCTCTCGTTCAAGGCTAAGCCGTGGCCCCGTATGTGGGAGAGACATACCCTGTGCACGTTAAAGAACACGCTGGATGGCCTTGACGGGGGGCTACCATCTGTCTCCCAACAGCTGTTCCAGTGGGTCCCCTCCCACAACCTTCTCTGAGCCTTCGGGGTCCATGTGACCTGGCCATTTAGCCCATGGTGTGCAAAAAAGTGCCGCTCAGAGGTAAAACAAACCACCCCTCGTTCAAGGCCTACTTCAGCCTTCAGCATGAGGGACCGCATGAGAGAACGTTATAACGAAATTTAAATTTTGCTATAACGAAAAACGTACCTAAGAACGATATTAAAATTTTCGCTCTAAAGAAAAACATAGAGCCACAATTTTCATTTCGTTTCATCATCATCATCATCATCCTCAAGCAGCCATGGGCTACGGAGGTCCAACCAGACCGTGCAATTTAGTTCTCCAAGCAAGTCTATCCTGAGCTACATCTACTGCATCTGGCCACTGCACACCAATTCTAACAAGGTCCTGTTTGACATTGTCTGCCCACCGCATCCTAGGTCTCCCATTCTTTCTGAGGCCTTTAGGCGCACTGTTCATAACCCTATTCGCCAATCTATAATTATTCATACGGGCAACATGGCCAAACCAACGGAGTCTCTCTCTGCACAATATGCTGCTTAAAGGAGGTTGCAAACTCCTTTGCCTAATCTCATCATTAGTTACAAAGTTGAACCACCTAATGCCCAAGATACTGCGTAAGCATCTGGAATCAAAAGCATCTAGTTTCCTGTTATCTTGTTTACAAAGTGTCCAGGTTTCACTACCATAACTAACCCTAGAAAGAACCAAACTATTATACAATCTAATTTTAGTCTTTAGGTGTATACGCCTATTTCTCCACACTCTCCATAGGTTCTTAAAAGTCCCGGCAGCAATCCCTATTCGTCTGTTAATCTCATGCCGCACATCACCATTATCTGTTACATAGCTCCCAAGATAATTAAACTGTGACACCTGCTCAAGACTGCAACCATTCAGATTAACTGAATCAGAGCCTGCCTGACCAATTTTCATCACTTTAGTTTTCTCTCTGTTTATAACCAAACCTACTCTACTAGCAGTCTCATCAACAGCTCGAATGAAAGAGTTCATCTCATCAACATCATTTGCCAAAAGGGCTAAATCATCAGCATAATATAAATCAGAAATTTTCGTATCTCCAGCCCATTTAAGGTCGAAATCTTTCCCTTGAAGTGACTTTCGCATAACGTAATCAATAACCAAGCTAAAGAGAAAAGGAGACAAAACGCACCCTTGTCGAACACCAGAAGTAATGCTAAACCAATTGCTACAAGCCTTACCAACTCTCACACACGACTCAGTGTTATTATAGAGAGCTTTCATAATGTTAACTAACTTGTCTGGTATACCATATGATCTCACAATACCAACATTAAAATTTTGGATTTACATTTGCTTTATTTAAAAAGATCATATTCTTTGTTCTAGGAATTAAACAAGTTATAATTAGTAACCCATTTAACGAAGTACTCTTTTTGTTATTATTTACTCTAGTTTTCAGAATGGTTTCTTTTCTGCTTTGTAAATATAATCTTGTTTTTTCGTATTTCATAATTTCTTTCATGTAAAAATTACCGATAACAGGCTATTTCCGATCTTTTATCTTATATGTTATGGGATCTGTGCTCAGAATTTGAAAAATTTCAATTTTTTTCCCCTAAAATTAGGCAGATACCCGTTTTTTACTTCGCGATTCTTACTCTGTCACCCATTTTATAATTTGTTTTCATAGTTGATTTAAATATTTTACCAAATAGATTAAAATGCGGGATATCGCTTTCTTCAAACATCGCTCTTCTGGAGTCATTTTTTATCGATCTGTGATAAGAATTATTGTAATTCGTAACATGTTTCTATAGAAACATTTCTTGTGTTATTTACATTCAAATATTTCCACGTTTTTGCCTTTAGAGTCCTTTAAAATCTGTCTACAATTTGAACTTTAGTCAAATTCATAGTGCTGAACCAATTCGGGTCGCCATTGGCTAAGCAGCACTTGTGTTTCTTTATTGATAAACTCAGTTCCCTTATCTGCTTGCAACTTGAATACTTTACTCAGGGAGGGCCAAACATTTGAACTCTGCGATCGACTTTTAAGACAGAAAATCTTCTGCGATCGACTTTTAAGACAGAAAATCTTCTGCGATCGACTTTTAAGGCAGAAAATCTTCTGCGATCGACTTTTAAGACAAAAAATCTTTCGACTTTTAAGACAGAAAATCTTCCGCGATCGACTTTTAAGAGAGAAATTCTTCCGCGATCGACTTTTCAGACAGAAAATATTCCACGATCGACTTTTCAGACAGAAATTCTTCCGCGATCGACTGTTAAGACAGAAATTCTTCCGCGATCGATTCTTAAGACAGAAAATCTTCTGCGATCGACTTTTCAGACAGAAAATCTTCCGCGATCGACTTTTAAGGAAGAAAATCTTCCGCAATCGACTTTTAAGGAAGAAAATCTTCCGCAATCGACTTTTAAGACTGAAAATCTTCCGCGATCGACTTTTAAGGCAGAAAATCTTCCGCGATCGACTTTTCAGACAGAAAATCTTCCACGATCTACTTTTCAGACAGAAAATTTTCCGCGATCGACTTTTAAGGCAGAAAATCTTCCGCGATCGACTTTTCAGACAGAAAATCTTCCACGATCTACTTTTCAGACAGAAAATTTTCCGCGATCGACTTTTAAGGCAGAAAATCTTCCGCGATCGATTTTTAAGACAGAAAATCTTCCGCGATCGACTTTTCAGACAGAAAATCTTTCGCGATCGACTTTTAAGACAGAAAATCTTAGGCGATCGACTTTTAAGACTGAAAATCTTCCGCGATCGCCTTTCAAGGCAGAAAATCTTCTGCGATCTACTTTTCAGACAGAAAATCTTCCGCCATCGACTTTTCAGACAGAAAATGTTCCGTGATCGACTTTTCAGACAAAAAATCACTCATATGCAAGCAGTCGTTGCGATCGGACGATCCTCGCAGAGCTCCTGCCAGCAGGGTGTGTCCACTGCCCTCCCGTGACCGCGACCAGCGTCGGTTGACCTTCTGGGCCGTCATCGGACTAGTAAGTGCCATAAACTTTATTGCTCCTACGCGTCCTCTCTCCCTTGCATCAGTCCGTCGTGCCTTATACAGTGTCTTGTGTAGAGTGAGTTGGCTAAAATCAATTAAACACCAGAACTTTAGGGCCCAATTTGTGCATCTACCATTAGTGGTTCCTGCCATTGAACTTGTGATCGACTTTTCAGACAGAAAATCTTCTGCGATCGACTTTTCAGACAGAAAATCTTCTGCGATCGACTTTTCAGACAGAAAATCTTCTGCGATCGACTTTTAAGACAGAAAATCTTCTGCGATCGACTTTTCGGGCAGAAAATCTTCGGCGATCGACTTTTCGGACAGAAAATCTTCGGCGATCGACTTTTCAGACAGAAAATCTTCTGCGATCGACTTTTCAGACAGAAAACCTGCTGCGATCGACTTTTCAGACAGAAAACCTTCTGCGATCGACTTTTAAGACAAAAAACCTTCTGCGATCGACTTTTAAGACAAAAAACCTTCTGCGATCGACTTTTAAGACAAAAAAACTTTTGCGATCGACTTTTCAGACAGAAAACCTTTTACGATCGACTTTTCAGGCAGAAAATCTTCTTCGATTGCATTTTCAGACAGAAAACCTTCTGCGATCGACTTTTAAGACAGAAAATCTTCTGCGATCGACTTTTTTTAGACAGAAAATCTTCGGCGATCGACTTTTCAGACAGAAAATCTTCGGCGATCGACTTTTCAGACAGAAAATCTTCTGCGATCGACTTTTCAGACAGAAAACCTGCTGCGATCGACTTTTAAGACAAAAAACCTTCTGCGATCGACTTTTAAGACAAAAAACCTTCTGCGATCGACTTTTAAGACAAAAAAACTTTTGCGATCGACTTTTCAGACAGAAAACCTTTTGCGATCGACTTTTCAGATAGAAAATCTTCTGCGATCGACATTTCAGACAGGAAATCTTCTGCGATCGACATTTCAGACAGGAAATCTTCCGCGTTCGACTTTTCAGACAGAAAATCTTCCGCGATCGACTTTCTTTTTTGTGTCATATTAGATAGATAGATAATTTTAATTTCAGATCATGTTTTACAGTATACAAAAACTTTTGAGGTCTCACAAGAGTCTGAGAGAGTGAGATTTCCATACAAAAACAATTTCAATTGAAAACATCAGTCGTCACATTGAATAATACACAAAAAAAAACAACTCAAAACAAAAAATTTCTAGTAATCCAGAAGTGTGAAAGTCAGAAAGTCAGAAACATTCAATATCCATGTTACATATAAACAGTTGTAGTAGATTAATCCAAAAAAGTTTCCACATCATCCAGTTTCAAAATGTAGTTCTTGAGAACTTTACAAAACAAATGATAATTCGTGATATTTTTTATGCTGACTGGAAGAGAGGAAAGGAATTTCGGTGCTAAATACAAATAATAGTACCAAAAAATTTCCTTATGTAATGCAGGAATTTCATAATTTATGTTTTTATCTCGTCGTAATTGGTAATTATTCGCATCAGTTTTAATGCTATCATTTCTAAAGTAAAAGTATTTAATAATTTCGAAAAAATAATCATAGCGTAAAGGCAAAATTCCTGCTTCTCGAAACAAAGGTAATGAAGGTTGCGTTTTTGGGATTTTAGTTAATAAGCGAATAAATCTCTTTTGCAGCACTAAAAGTTGTTTAAAATTATTGAAATACACGCCTCCCCAAGAATTTATACCATATGTTAATTGAGAATGGATTAATGCATAATGTAGTGTACCCCCTCAAGCAGCTGCTTGCCATAGAGGTCTGACAGGAGCCTGTCAGTTTATATGCCATAGTAGAAGGTCTGTGAGGATGGTAGGACCTCAGCGGAAAAACACAAACGACCATGCCTTGTCCGGGGCTCGAACCCAGTTCGCTTAGATCAGTAGCCAAGCGGCTAACCACTCGGCCATGGGACAGCTCTATATAGTGTACACATAAATTTAAATGAAACTAAATGTCTTACGAGATATAAGCGGGCCAGGTTACGGATGACCTTTCTTTTAACCCATGTTACATCTACTTTGCAAGTTAGACCTTCATTAACCCAAATACTTAAATATTTCACTAACGGCACAAAAGGAATTTGAGGACAATTACAATGACTTTTCGATGAACAATTTGTACCATGATATTTCAATTTATTGCGGTGCAAAATATCTGCAACAGAACTATTTTTTTTTAAGTAGAAATAAACTGGATTTGTCTTTGTCAGATTTAATGTTAAAAAATTACTTGTGGTCCAGTTTCTAACTAATTCTAGATCATTAGATGTGTATAAAAATAATCGAAGAATCAGAACCGGTATATGTCACGCAAGTGTCGTCAGCAAAAATAGTTAATTTACCAGTTAGGTTAATGGAATCTAGATCATTAGTAGTATCATCACACCATACCGTACCCCCTTTGCACAGTGCTTTCCCCCCTATGTCGCAATCGTCCACGTTGCCTTCTTGACTTGGACCCCCTATGTCGCAATCGACCGGAAATTGACCTGTGCTGGGCCACGTTGCCTTCTGAACTTTGACCCCTGTGTTGCAATCAACAGGAAATTGACCCTGGCATAGCAACTGTCGTGGTATTAATAATTCATAATTAATAATTCATAATTAAAAATTCCTCCCCCTTTTAACCCCTTGTGCTATCTAGTTTTTAACTCTAATTTTAAGTCCTCCTTCTCGAATAGTCTCGATTTTTCTTTATTTCAGACTCACCTTTTATTTTAAAACCTCGATTTTGCAAACCCCCATGGTTGAGCTATATTTTAAGCCCTCCTTCTCGAATAGTCTCGATTTTTCTTTATTTCAGACTCACCTTTTATTTTAAAACCTCGATTTTGCAAACCCCCCTGGTTGAGCTATATTTTAAGCTCCTCCTTCTCGAATAGTCTCGATTTTTCTTTATTTCAGTCTCACCTATATTTTAAACCCTCCACTTGCAAACCACATGGTTGACCTATATTTCAGACTCACCTTTTATTTTAAAACCTCGATTTTGCAAACCCCCCTGGTTGACACACCTATATTTTAAGCTCCCCTTCTCGAATAGCCTCGATTTTTCTTTATTTCAGTCTCACCTATATTTTAAACTCTCAACTTGCAAAACCCTTGGTTGAGCTATATTTTAAGCTCCCCTTCTCGAATAGTCTCGATTTTTCTTGATTAGACCCCTACCCATATTTTAAGCCCTCTTCATAGACCCCTGGTTGACCTATATTTCAAGCTCCCCTTCTCGAATAGTCTCGATTTTTCTTTATTTCAGTCTCACCTATATTTTAAACCCTCCACTTGCAAACCCCCATGGTTGAGCTATATTTTAAGCCCTCCTTCTCGAATAGTCTCGATTTTTCTTTATTTCAGACTAACCTTTTCTTTTAAAACCCCCCTGGTTGAGCTATATTTTAAGTCCTCCTTCTCGAATAGTCTCGATTTTTCTTTATTTCAGACTAACCTTTTATTTTAAAACCTCGATTTTGCAAACCCCCTGGTTGACCTATATTTTAAGCCCTACCTATATTTTAAGTCATGGATTTTGCAAACCACCCGGTTGACCTATATTTCAGACTAGCCTTTTATTTTAAAACCTCGATTTTGCAAACCCCCTGGTTGAGCTATATTTTAAGCTCCCCTTCTCGAATAGTCTCGATTTTTCTTTATTTCAGACTCACCTATATTTTAAGCCCGGGATTTTGCAGACCCTCCTGGTTGACCTATATTTTAAACCCTACCTATATTTTAAGCCCCCTCCTTCCCACGGATTTCAAGTCTCAGAATAATTCCGCAGAAAAGGATGACACAAGTCTCAATTGTAAAAATCAACTCTCAAAGTTGTATTCTTATTAATTAAAACCCTTTCTATTAAAAGTTACCTCTATTAAAAATCTTTTGGTGTTCATTTTGCCAGGACTGTTAAACGATTCCCTTTTATTAAAACTAAGGTATTCATTTTTTCCAATCCTGTTAATCGATCCCCTAGTAAATAAAAACTCTCACTCACCTTTATTAAAATCATCCAGCGCTCGTAATAAATCAGTAAATGCATTTAATCGGTAAAAAAAAAAAATCATTCCATCGCTAGCGTACCTCCACGTTAATTTCGGGAAAAAGCCTCATCGGATCCAAGGTTCACGTGTTTTACTAGAAGAATGACACAGTAACTGTTTCACAGAAAAATTAATAAAATTTGGTTTAAATTATTCGTAGGACTTGTATATAAGATCTAGCTTTAGACGTTCACCAGCCTAAAAGTTTACAAAGACTGTTATCAGTGTATCGGAAATCGTACGTTTCCTGTTGACATCCTTCAGATCGTTTATCCGTGGGTAGCAACAGCACTTTCGCCACATCACACGATACGGTGCAATCCTTTATCAGCTGGAAGGTCAAATGTCCAGCGCTTCACTGTGTCTGCATTTGACACTGATAAGGTTTAAAAATAGATGTTTCCTAGAATCCACATTGCCTTCTCAGATTGGACTTTGACCCCTATGTCGCAACCGACCATATTTTAAGTCCTCTTCATAGACCCCATGGTTGACCTATATTTTAAGTCCCCTTCTCGAATTTTCTTGTTTTTCTCCTGTTTAACCCATATTTTAAGCCCTCCCCTCTTCATAGACCCACCTATTAATCCACCTATATTTTAAGCCCTCCCCTCTTTAAACCAAATCAGTTTTCGCGCATTTAATCGGTGTCATCCAACGTCCATACTATTTTTAGTACGTCTCCTGTATTTAAAAAAAATAAAAATAAAAAATATTGGCTTTCGTCGCCGTATTTGAACGCGCTACCTCAGTGCCGATAGCTGAAGCGTCATCGCTAGGGCGCGGATTTTTGCGGAGATAAATCTCAACTCTGGCCCTGCTATCCGCTCGACAATATTTGCTACTGATAAAACGATTTCCTTCATTAAAAATAAAAACTAATTAAATAATGGGGTATCACTGTGAAAATACTGGGAAGAACCCAAACTGATTCCGTGCTAAAACATCTCCAGATTTCAGCTTACTTGAAAAACTATTATTAGAAATGAACCAGTGCCTTGAATCACTCAACTTCCATAAGAATACACAATTATGGTACAGTGTCGGGAAGAAATATGTTTCAACGAAATTCAATTGCATGTATTACGATCAGAAAAATAATTTAGTGGACAAAGTTTAAAATAGTTATTAAATGGTACCTTACAGTGCAAGTGCGCTTCAGGCGAAAAGCCTCCCCTTCGAACACTGCACCCCGTTTTTCCGAAGTAACTGTGTCACAAGTCTTCCTACATCATCCCTAAACAGAGAATCGGATTCAATGTGCAAGAAGATCAAGACCTCATTTGAAGGAGCACATAGTGGATACTGTACTCCATAGTGAAATGAACATTGGCCTCTTGCGGGACCTAGTTATATCCCTACTCCAAGAGAATTACTAATGAAAACGTGCTATTGTTAATGTATGTAATTCCGACAGAAAATGTTTTTTTTGTTTTAGCCACTTTGTATCCTGTAATAGGAAACACTGAACACCTTAACAACTATATACATTTAGAACAAAACACATCAGGTCTAATTTTCCCTTTAACAGTCTGGATACGAGAAAGAGATGTTCCCACTCTACATCACACCATTCAGATTTAAAGCGCACGCAAATCTCCTACTGTTATCAGACGATGAAAAGCAGCATTATTGTTCCATTAAGAATTTGTTTCTATGAAATTCAAAGGGAGAATGTTGTTTTCCATATTATAGGGAATGCAATTAATACATTCCTTGCAGATGGATGTCCTTTAGGTTATGAAATAATCTTATTAGAACGCTTAAAATTGAGATGACACACATTAGCTCCTCCGAGAAGCGCTAGGGGGTAGAAGAATATACCCGTGTAATGAAAATATTCATTCGACATAAAAAAAAAAAAACCTACGCCAATATCGCGTACACTGACGTGCTCCTCTTAGCTGATGTGTTTGGTGGCAGATAATGACCCCTGCTATGTTTACACAGCTCCTGCCTTCATACCTGAAGATGACAAATACTAGAGTTGATAACCTACAATGTATCTTTTTGGAAGGCATACGAGGAGGAATTTCGGTGATATGCAGACAACAAGCATTTAGAATGAAAAACGGATTGCAAGTTTGCTTTACTGTCATACAAACCTGAAAAGAGATGAAATGGGTAGTACTTTACCCATGATACACCATGTGACTAGGTCGTTAAATCAAATTACATGCATAAACGAAAATTAGAAAAACAACGAAATGCTTGGTAAATTCAATGAGAATCACTAAAATGTAAAGAGTATTGGAATATCTGTAAATGTACACATATTTCAGTGGATAGGTGAATATTTTCACAATTCTTTGTAAGTGGAAGGCAAAATAACTGTAAAACATACTGTGAAGAGAGAGAAATTATAAAAATGTAGTGGGATGGTTGCAAAAAATAGCTTCAAAACAGAAAATTACAACGCAAATACTGAAAGATAGAAAAAAAAACCGACTATTCGACGGTTATTCCAAGCTGCTATCTCACGCTCTTTTTCAGATTTCCTGGTTCTATAGTTCCCTGGTACGTAGCACATAAGTGTGGGTGTAGTTGGCTATTTTTCGTTGCAAACACAAGTTGTTTTCACTATTAGTTATTTTTCCCGCATGAGAATACACATTTCTATACTACATTGCGTACAGACGGATGCACCAATATCACAAAATACTTTGCATATAGAAAACATCAGCAAAGAACCACAGAAGTTTGGAAATTTAAAATCTGAAAACTCAGTGTTTATAAGAAAACAACAATATTTTCAGTATTTCCATGAAAAGTTGAGTCCCAGAATCGATCCGCTAAACCCGACTTTGCATTCTCTGACTTCAACCACCAATAAAACGTAATGTAAGCTCTCTCGTCGGTTATCCCAAGCCGCTATCTCTTTTCAGAGTTTCTGGTCCCCTCGGTACGTTTGAATAAGCGCATAAGTGTGGGTGAAAATGGCTATTTTTCGCTGCAAACACAAGTTTTTCGACAAAGATAGGGTGTTTCACTACAATCTAACACGGGATTTGATGTGTGTTTAGTTATTTTTCCTGCATGAGAATATTTCTAACCTATCTCATAGACAGCAGGTTAGTTACTTCGGATCTAACAAAGCCAAGGTTTGAGATCCATAGTAAGACATGAACGTCTGTGTTGTTTTCCTACCAAGATCCCGACATCCTCTCACCCCCCTTCTACTGGGTCGTATGAAAAAATCCTGTAACTGTTGCGACAATTAGCTGCGTGAAGGTGTATTTATTTTTAAAGCAATGACACACTAATTTCGGACTCGCTAGCTAGAGAACAATATATTAACTTGCTAAAGTTTGATTTTAACGATCAGATAGTGTATACATCACCACTTTTTTAGTTCATACTAATATCATTGTCTCATTATAAGCGATTTCATACAATGAGATACGCACTCTATGTTTCACATCTAAATCTATAGAGATAACGATCACTACCCATGGAACACATCTGTGAAAAAACACGCTTTGATAGGGTTTGAGAAAGATTTCTAGTCCATGGGGGGTGCTGCACTGCAGGAAAGCACATTATCTTTGATATCAGAACCGACATGAAAGTTATACTGTTTGGGTTTGAGAAAGATTCTTTAGTTCACGGGGCACCACATGAATAAATGCATAAGTACGGGTGAAGATGGCTATTTTTCGCTGCAAACACAAGTTTTTCGACAAAGATAGGGTGTTTCACTACAATCTAACACGGGATTTGATGTGTGTTTAGTTATTTTTTCCTGCATGAGAATATTTCTAACCTATCTCATAGACAGCAGGTTAGTTACTTCGGATCTAACAAAGCCAAGGTTTGAGATCCATAGTAAGACATGAACGTCTGTGTTGTTTTCCTACCAAAATCCCGACATCCTCTCACCCCCTTCTACTGGGTCGTATGAAAAAAATCCTGTAACTGTTGCGGCAATTAGCTGCGTGAAGGTGTATTTATTTTTAAAGCAAAGACACACTAATTTTGGACTCGCTAGCTAGAGAACGATATAGTAATTTGCTAAAATTTGATTTTAACGATCAGATAGTGTATACATCACCACTTTTTTAGTTCATACTAATAACTTCTAACTTTTAAAGGAAATATTGTCTCATTATAAGCGATTTCATACAAAGAGATACGCACTCTATGTTTCACATTTAAATCTATAGAAATAACGAGCACTACCCATGGAACACATCTGTGAAAAAACACGCTATGATAGGGTTTGAGAAAGATTTTTAGCCTATGGGGTGGTTCACTGCGGGAAAGCACATTATCTTTGATATCAGAACCTACGTGAAAGTTATACTGTTTGGATTTGAGAAAGATTCTTTAGTTCACAGGGCACCGCATGAATAGGTGCATAAGGCTGGGTGATACATGTTTTATGTATTCAAAAAAGAGACCTCTTTTTTGAAACAAGGATTTCTTCAGTAGTATTACCACCCTTCGTCCCCTTGCGCGAAACAACAGGATTTCGATCGCTTCAGGTCATGTTTCAGCTGTTAGTATCCCTGCACTTCGTTCTTAACGCATCAGGATGTTGTGTTATTCTAAGTTTGAAATATTCTCGGTTGAATGTCCTCTTCTGTATTAGCAAAACACACACACACACACTTTGTTCGTTACGAGACATCTGACAGGAAACGTAACGTAAGACGTAACGTAAGACAGTCGTGTTCAAAAAATATTCGAACGTGCTGAAGAAAAATCCTTACATCTCCTGAAATATGAGTATTGAAGTTAAGATCTGTGATGAAATATTTTGTGTAACCACTAGTCTCGTTTTAAATTGTTAGCTTCTTCTGTAGCAAGCAAGTGTCCGTAAGACAATATGTTTATTCTTGCATGTGAACAAAACACACATACGATAACATATACACATAAAGATGAAACACACACACACACACAGAGAGACATGAAGACGTATACACACACACATGAAAACATACGCACGCACGCGCACACACACACACATGAAAACATACGCACGCACACACGAACATGAAAGTATACGCACGCACAAACATACAATTACAGAGACGAAACAAGTGTGTGAGAAAAAACTTAGTCTATTGCACGGATATATGCATACACTTAGAAAGACATCTGTTGAATAATACCATACACCACACAAGAATATATTTTGCATAAGATCAGAAAAACATTCTCCTACATATTCATAAACCGACTGCTTAAAAGTAATAATCTTGTTTTTACTCGAATCAGACAGTCAACATATTTGCCCCTAGATGGCATTGGTGAAAAGCCCCAAAACACAGAAAATCAGTTTCTTAACTGTTGCACTGATCATCTTCCTTCGAAAGTTCTATCTTTTGTGTTCGTGAGAATAGTATATAGATATGAAGAGACACAAGAAAGAGACACGTTTTATGTATCCATGAGTTCACACTGATGTTTTTTAAATATTCTTCTCAAGTGAATGTTTGGTTCACATACAGCTGAAATCATTATGCTTATGGAATTTACAGGAGTAATGCTCCATAGACAGTGTTCTTTCCAAACAGGAGCATGACATTATCAAAAAACGTGTGCTTGCCAGAACCACTTTCACACGAACATAGTACCACTTGTTCTAAGAATTCCACATTAGTATAGAAATATGCAGGGAAAAATAACTAAACAAATATGAAATCCCGTGTTAGATTGTAGTGAAACACCCTATCTTTGTCGAAAAAACTTGTGTTTGCAGCGAAAAATAGCCATCTTCACCCACACTTATGCGCCTATTCATGCGGTGCCCTGTGAACTAAAGAATCTTTCTCAAACCCAAACAGTATAACTTTCACGTAGGTTCTGATATCAAAGATAATGTGCTTTCCCGCAGTGAACCACCCCATAGGCTAAAAATCTTTCTCAAACCCTATCATAGCGTGTTTTTTCACAGATGTGTTCCATGGGTAGTGCTCGTTATTTCTATAGATTTAAATGTGAAACATAGAGTGCGTATCTCTTTGTATGAAATCGCTTATAATGAGACATTATTTCCTTTAAAAGTTAGAAGTTATTAGTATGAACTAAAAAAGTGGTGATGTATACACTATCTGATCGTTAAAATCAAATTTTAGCAAATTACTATATCGTTCTCTAGCTAGCGAGTCCAAAATTAGTGTGTCTTTGCTTTAAAAATAAATACACCTTCACGCAGCTAATTGCCGCAACAGTTACAGGATTTTTTTCATACGACCCAGTAGAAGGGGGTGAGAGGATGTTGGGATTTTGGTAGGAAAACAACACAGACGTTCATGTCTTACTATGGATCTCAAACCTTGGCTTTGTTAGATCCGAAGTAACTAACCTGCTGTCTATGAGATAGGTTAGAAATATTCTCATGCAGGAAAAATAACTAAACACACATCAAATCCCGTGTTAGATTGTAGTGAAACACCCTATCTTTGTCGAAAAACTTGTGTTTGCAGCGAAAAACAGCCATCTTCACCCGTACTTATGCATTTATTCATGTGGTGCCCCGTGAACTAAAGAATCTTTCTCAAACCCAAACAGTATAACTTTCATGTCGGTTCTGATATCAAAGATAATGTGCTTTCCTGCAGTGAAGCACCCCCCCATGGACTAAAAATCTTTCTCAAACCCTATCATAGCGTGTTTTTTCGCAGATGTGTTCCATGGGTAGTGATCGTTATCTCTATAGATTTAGGTGTGAAACATAGAGTGCGTATCTCTTTTTATGAAATCGCTTATAATGAGACAATGATATTAGTATGAACTAAAAAAGTGGTGATGTATACACTATCTGATCGTTAAAATCAAACTTTAGCAGGTTAATATATTGTTCTCTAGCTAGCGAGTCCGAAATTAGTGTGTCATTGCTTTAAAAATAAATACACCTTCACGCAGCTAATTGTCGCAACAGTTACAGGATTTTTTCATACGACCCAGTAGAAGGGGGGTGAGAGGATGTCGGGATCTTGGTAGGAAAACAACACAGATGTTCATGTCTTACTATGGATCTCAAACCTTGGCTTTGTTAGATCCGAAGTAACTAACCTGCTGTCTATGGGATAGGTTAGAAATATTCTCATGCAGGAAAAATAACTAAACACACATGAAATCCCATTTTAGATTGTAGTGAAACACCCTATCTTTGTCAAAAAACTTGTGTTTGCAGCGAAAAATAGCCATTTTCACCCACACTTATGCGCTTATTCAAAAGTACCGAGGGGACCAGAAACTCTGAAAAGAGATAGCGGCTTGGGATAACCGACGAGAGAGCTTACATTACGTTTTATTGGTGGTTGAAGTCAGAGAATGCAAAGTCGGGTTTAGCGGATCGATTCTGGGACTCAACTTTTCATGGAAATACTGAAAATATTGTTGTTTTCTTATAAACACTGAGTTTTCAGATTTTAAATTTCCACACTTCTGTGGTTCTTTGCTGATGTTTTCTATATGCAAAGTATTTTGTGATATTCGTGCACCCGTCTGTACGCAATGTAGTATAGAAATGTGTATTCTCATGCGGGAAAAATAACTAATAGTTAAAACAACTTGTGTTTGCAACGAAAAATAGCCAACTACACCCACACTTATGCGCTACGTACCAGGGAACTATAGAACCAGGAAATCTGAAAAAGAGCGTGAGATAGTAGCTTGGAATAACCGTCGAATAGTCGTTTTTTTTTTCTATCTTTCAGTATTTGCGTTGTAATTTTCTGTTTTGAAGCGATTTTTTACAACCATCCCACTACATTTTTATACTTTCTCTCTCGTCACAGTATGTTTTACAGTTATTTTGCCTTCCACTTACAAAGAATTGTGAAAATATTCACCTATCCACTGAAATATGTGTACATTTACAGATATTCCAATACTCTTTACATTTTAGTGATTCTCATTGAATTTACCAAGCATTTCGTTGTTTTTCTAATTTTCGTTTATGCATGTAATTTGATTTAACGACCTAGTCACATGGTGTATCATGGGTAAAGTACTACCCATTTCATCTCTTTTCAGGTTTGTATGACAGTAAAGCAAACTTGCAATCCGTTTTTCATTCTAAATGCTTGTTGTCTGCATATCACCGAAATTCCTCCTCGTATGCCTTCCAAAAAGATACATTGTAGGTTATCAACTCTAGTATTTGTCATCTTCAGGTATGAAGGCAGGAGCTGTGTAAACATAGCAGGGGTCACTATCTGCCACCAAACACATCAGCTAAGAGGAGCACGTCAGTGTACGCGATATTGGCGTAGGTTTTTTTTTTTATGTCGAATGAATATTTTCATTACACGGGTATATTCTTCTACCCCCTAGCGCTTCTCGGAGGAGCTAATGTGTGTCATCTCAATTTTAAGCGTTCTAATAAGATTATTTCATAACCTAAAGGACATCCATCTGCAAGGAATGTATTAATTGCATTCCCTATAATATGGAAAACAACATTCTCCCTTTGAATTTCATAGAAACAAATTCTTAATGGAACAATAATGCTGCTTTTCATCGTCTGATAACAGTAGGAGATTTGCGTGCGCTTTAAATCTGAATGGTGTGATGTAGAGTGGGAACATCTCTTTATCGTATCCAGATTGTTAAAGGGAAAATTAGACCTGATGTGTTTTGTTCTAAATGTATATAGTTGTTAAGGTGTTCAGTGTTTCCTATTACAGGATACAAAGTGGCTAAAACAAACAAAATATTTTTTGTCGGAATTACATACATTAACAATAGCACGTTTTCATTAGTAATTCTCTTGGAGTAGGGATATAACTAGGTCCCGCAAGAGGCCAATGTTCATTTCACTATGGAGTACAGTATCCACTATGTGCTCCTTCAAATGAGGTCTTGATCTTCTTGCACATTGAATCCGATTCTCTGTTTAGGGATGATGTAGGAAGACTTGTGACACAGTTACTTCGGAAAAACAGGGTGCAGTGTTCGAAGGGGAGGCTTTTCGCCTGAAGCGCACTTGCACTGTAAGGTACCATTTAATAACTATTTTAAACTTTGTCCACTAAATTATTTTTCTGATCGTAATACATGCAATTGAATTTCGTTGAAACATATTTCTTCCCGACACTGTACCATAATTGTGTATTCTTATGGAAGTTGAGTGATTCAAGGCACTGGTTCATTTCTAATAATAGTTTTTCAAGTAAGCTGAAATCTGGAGATGTTTTAGCACGGAATCAGTTTGGGTTCTTCCCAGTATTTTCACAGTGATACCCCATTATTTAATTAGTTTTTATTTTTAATGAAGGAAATCGTTTTATCAGTAGCAAATATTGTCGAGCGGATAGCAGGGCCAGAGTTGAGATTTATCTCCGCAAAAATCCGCGCCCTAGCGATGACGCTTCAGCTATCGGCACTGAGGTAGCGCGTTCAAATACGGCGACGAAAGCCAATATTTTTTATTTTTATTTTTTTTAAATACAGGAGACGTACTAAAAATAGTATGGACGTTGGATGACACCGATTAAATGCGCGAAAACTGATTTGGTTTAAAGAGGGGAGGGCTTAAAATATAGGTGGATTAATAGGTGGGTCTATGAAGAGGGGAGGGCTTAAAATATGGGTTAAACAGGAGAAAAACAAGAAAATTCGAGAAGGGGACTTAAAATATAGGTCAACCATGGGGTCTATGAAGAGGACTTAAAATATGGTCGGTTGCGACATAGGGGTCAAAGTCCAATCTGAGAAGGCAATGTGGATTCTAGGAAACATCTATTTTTAAACCTTATCAGTGTCAAATGCAGACACAGTGAAGCGCTGGACATTTGACCTTCCAGCTGATAAAGGATTGCACCGTATCGTGTGATGTGGCGAAAGTGCTGTTGCTACCCACGGATAAACGATCTGAAGGATGTCAACAGGAAACGTACGATTTCCGATACACTGATAACAGTCTTTGTAAACTTTTAGGCTGGTGAACGTCTAAAGCTAGATCTTATATACAAGTCCTACGAATAATTTAAACCAAATTTTATTAATTTTTCTGTGAAACAGTTACTGTGTCATTCTTCTAGTAAAACACGTGAACCTTGGATCCGATGAGGCTTTTTCCCGAAATTAACGTGGAGGTACGCTAGCGATGGAATGATTTTTTTTTTTTACCGATTAAATGCATTTACTGATTTATTACGAGCGCTGGATGATTTTAATAAAGGTGAGTGAGAGTTTTTATTTACTAGGGGATCGATTAACAGGATTGGAAAAAATGAATACCTTAGTTTTAATAAAAGGGAATCGTTTAACAGTCCTGGCAAAATGAACACCAAAAGATTTTTAATAGAGGTAACTTTTAATAGAAAGGGTTTTAATTAATAAGAATACAACTTTGAGAGTTGATTTTTACAATTGAGACTTGTGTCATCCTTTTCTGCGGAATTATTCTGAGACTTGAAATCCGTGGGAAGGAGGGGGCTTAAAATATAGGTAGGGTTTAAAATATAGGTCAACCAGGAGGGTCTGCAAAATCCCGGGCTTAAAATATAGGTGAGTCTGAAATAAAGAAAAATCGAGACTATTCGAGAAGGGGAGCTTAAAATATAGCTCAACCAGGGGGTTTGCAAAATCGAGGTTTTAAAATAAAAGGCTAGTCTGAAATATAGGTCAACCGGGTGGTTTGCAAAATCCATGACTTAAAATATAGGTAGGGCTTAAAATATAGGTCAACCAGGGGGTTTGCAAAATCGAGGTTTTAAAATAAAAGGTTAGTCTGAAATAAAGAAAAATCGAGACTATTCGAGAAGGAGGACTTAAAATATAGCTCAACCAGGGGGGTTTTAAAAGAAAAGGTTAGTCTGAAATAAAGAAAAATCGAGACTATTCGAGAAGGAGGGCTTAAAATATAGCTCAACCATGGGGGTTTGCAAGTGGAGGGTTTAAAATATAGGTGAGACTGAAATAAAGAAAAATCGAGACTATTCGAGAAGGGGAGCTTGAAATATAGGTCAACCAGGGGTCTATGAAGAGGGCTTAAAATATGGGTAGGGGTCTAATCAAGAAAAATCGAGATTATTCGAGAAGGGGAGCTTAAAATATAGCTCAACCAAGGGTTTTGCAAGTTGAGGGTTTAAAATATAGGTGAGACTGAAATAAAGAAAAATCGAGACTATTCGAGAAGGAGGGTTTAAAATATAGCTCAACCATGGTGGTTTGCAAGTGGAGGGTTTAAAATATAGGTGAGACTGAAATAAAGAAAAATCGAGGCTATTCGAGAAGGGGAGCTTAAAATATAGGTGTGTCAACCAGGGGGGTTTGCAAAATCGAGGTTTTAAAATAAAAGGTGAGTCTGAAATATAGGTCAACCATGTGGTTTGCAAGTGGAGGGTTTAAAATATAGGTGAGACTGAAATAAAGAAAAATCGAGACTATTCGAGAAGGAGGAGCTTAAAATATAGCTCAACCAGGGGGGTTTGCAAAATCGAGGTTTTAAAATAAAAGGTGAGTCTGAAATAAAGAAAAATCGAGACTATTCGAGAAGGAGGGCTTAAAATATAGCTCAACCATGGGGGTTTGCAAAATCGAGGTTTTAAAATAAAAGGTGAGTCTGAAATAAAGAAAAATCGAGACTATTCGAGAAGGAGGACTTAAAATTAGAGTTAAAAACTAGATAGCACAAGGGGTTAAAAGGGGGAGGAATTTTTAATTATGAATTATTAATTATGAATTATTAATACCACGACAGTTGCTATGCCAGGGTCAATTTCATGTTGATTGCAACACAGGGGTCAAAGTTCAGAAGGCAACGTGGCCCAGCACAGGTCAATTTCCGGTCGATTGCGACATAGGGGGTCCAAGTCAAGAAGGCAACGTGGACGATTGCGACATAGGGGGGAAAGCACTGTGCAAAGGGGGTACGGTATGGTGTGACGATACTACTATCATTAATGTAAATAATAAATAATAAGGAACCCAGAACAGATCCCTGGGGCACTCCGTATTCAACTTTAGTCCAAGCACTCTATGTATCTTTTATTTTTACTCTTTGCCTTCTGTTGGCTAAATAACTGCGAAACCAATTCAATGCCACTCCTCTAACTCCAGCAGCTTCTAATTTTTGCATTTTGATGATTTACCGTATCGAATGCTTTTTTAATGTCCAGAAAGATTGTTAATTCATGATCACTGTTATTCATAGCTGTGTAAATCGTATTTGTTACCTGCAATAATGCATCATCCGTACTCATTTTTTCTCTAAACCCAAACTGATTGCTACTGAGAAAACATTTTTTTCCAGATATTCATATAATTTATTTTTCACAATTTTTTCAACAATTTTAGATATTACTGAGAGTAATGCAATAGGTCTATAATTCCCTAATTCCTTTCCGTCACCGTCTTTAAAAATAGGAACAATAGTAGCTTTTTTCAAAACATCAGGGAAAATTCCTTGCTCAATTATACTTATAAATCAATTAAATAGATTTATAAGTATTTCGATAAATTTTTCTCCCAACAGATGAATTATTTCTGCGGTTAAGCCATCAAAATCTGGAGATTTATTTTTTGGTAGAAGTAAAATTTGAGTCCTAATATCTTTAGCTATTAATGGCATTAAGAAGAAAGAATTTACCGCAGTTGATGATTTTCCGTCTCCTTCCCAATCAGCATTTGCTTGAACTAAATCTTTGTTCAAATTCCGTGCAATTCCGGCAAAATAATTGTTGAACAAATTTGCAAAATTGCAAAGGTCTTCATATTTAATTAAGTCGTTAATAAAATGTACTTTTCCTTTTAATTGTACGGGGATAGTTTTCTTTCTCTTTAAAGTTACCACATATTTCATTTATTACATTCCACTGCTTTTTCTGGTTTTTACCTGCTTTGGAAAATTTATTAGTAAAGTATTGTGTTTTTGTTTCCCTTATGGCACTAGTGACAAAATTTCTGTATCGGGAAAATGACAGTTTAAGCGACATATCTGAAGGATATGTTCATTCTTTATACAGAGTATCATTTCTGTATACATACATCTGTATTCATTTCTTTATACAGAGTGTTACGATAATTTATTAAAATTGCTAATTCATTTGTCATCCACGGTTTAATTTTCTTAAAAGGTTTTTCGTTTACTTTCGTTGAATCATCAATTAAATGGCTTACCGTATCAATTAAATTTTTAAAAGAAGCATTAACAGAGCCGTCAATATATATCATCACATTTTATATTTGCAATTAAGTTCGTAAATCTTTTTAAATCCACCATTTTTATTTCATCATTTTTTAATTTTTGTTCAATTTTAATATCTAAATTAACCTTAACTAAGCAGTGGTGTGTAATTCTAATGTTATCCAGAAATATATTACAATTATATAAATTTTTGGTTCTAAGATATACATGATCAATACATGTAGACGAGTTCTCCGTAATTCTGGTTGGCTCTTCTATCATATTTAGTAAACCATTTTCTGCTAATAATCCAATATATTCATCAGTGTTTGTGTTTCATTTAATAAGTTAATATTAATATCTCCAAGATAGAGAATATTAAGGGTATCAAGTGATTCTAGGATTCCGTTTAATTCGGAAATGAAATTAAGTACATTGTCAGAAGGAGATCTGTATATAGCCATTAATGTCCACTCTTTGTTTTCAATTTCAAGTTTTAAAACCGCAATGTCTGCGCAATTCATTGTGATTGTTTGCTGTATAGCATCGATGTCGCAGCTAACATAAATTAATACTCCACCTGATCAATAATCATCCCTACAAAATGAGAAGCACTTGTAACCGTCTATTTTGTACAGTGAGACTTCCCAGGAGTAGATCCAAATTTCTGTCAATATAATTAATCTGGGTCTTTCCTGAAAAGTCCCCAAGTACGTCAAAAATTCATCAAAATATGCTCTAGCACTGCGTATATATATATTTAGAGTTAGAAAATTTATTCTCAGAGCATGTAGTACTTTACATTTACATGTTTTTTTTTACCTTAGAACTGAAATTATAAAGAAATATATATAATGTTGCATATCTCAGATACACAATTTTAAAGTATTACATTTTCTAATATATATTCTTCTTTATACATAGTTTATCCAATAAAAATCATATATTTATTCATACCATATATATGGAAATTTTAATATTATATTTCATTAACTGTTTTATAATTTTACCTACATTCTTCAGTAAAAGTCTGAGAATCTTCCACGAGAGTAGAAATTCGCTTGTGGAAGAAATTTAACAGTTATGTTGTAATAAAATGAAAAGGCAACATGCTTCAGTTTCACATTTCCTCACATTTTGCTAGCTTAATAAAAAAAAACTTAGTGAATATTTAACCAATTTATAAGTTTGAAAATTATCATTAAAAATAAATGAAATATGAAAAAAAAATAAAAAAAACTTTACTGGGAAGAAAACAGAAAAAAATATATAAAAATCTATATTGAACTGTGCGTTAGTAAGTGGTTCAGTTGAGCACCTTAAGGGCAACTCAGCATCAAATGAAATTATATTACATTTAAATCTCTTTTATTTCTAAAACAGAGTCTCAATATTTACCACATTCAAATTCCAGTTTCTTAATTCCTTGTAGAAAAAGTTATCCTTTCTTTTTCCTTTGATGTACTCTGGTAAGCAGTTAAAAAACTTTGGCGCCAAATAAACGTAATGCATTTCAACAATAGCTTTGTTCGCTTTTAAATCAAGTAAGAAAAGATTTTTTGACAGTCGAGTATTCTTTTCAAATATCCGTAATGTTTGAACATTAAAATTCATCCTATGTATTTCAGTACCTGAAATACATATAATTTCCTTATTTGTAAAATACCTAATTCATTGTATACATTTGCAACGCTTTCAAATTTTCTTAGTTTCATCATGGATCTAATTATATGATTCTGTACATAGTGTAACGGTTTGATTGTTGTCAAATAGACTTTAACTGAATAAGAGAAAATTTTCCAACAAACATTACAGAGAAAAAGAATTAAATACAAAAATGCAAATCGGTAACTATCAAACCTGAATAGCATTTAGGTCTTTTAAGAATCTAGCACGTATTACAGAGCTAGTATCACTACGTCGCAAAAATATTTTGCAATCCCTAGTCCACACGTATTTGAATCCATTAGCACGTTGAAACTTTTTAGTTTCATATAACACATGCTTTAGTTCAGGGATTAAATGTTCATTGACGAAAACCAGTCCTTCACCATCGTCTCCAATCAACTCTTTTACGTTTAAATTTTTGTTCCTTTTAAATGCTTCGACACATTTATTTCTATTCCGTTGCGAATCTAATTGCGCGATGATCTGTCTCGGTTTATTTTTATTTGCAGATGGCACTCTATGTGTGCGACTTCAATTTCGTTGTCACCAACCGTTATCTAAATCTTCTGCGATCGACTTTTAAGACAGAAAATCTTCCGCGATCGACTTTTCTGACAGAAAATCTTCCGCGATCGAGTTTTCAGACAGAAAATCTTCCGCGATCGAGTTTTCAGACAGAAAATCTTCCGCGATCGACTTTTAAGACAGAAAATCTTCCGCGGTCGACCATAGTACATAAGTCATAGTAATTATTTAACGGTAATTGACCAGCTAGGCATAAAATAAAAATTTAGCATCAAACATATCAACGTGACATTGTTAATAAATAATAAAATAAAAATAAATACCCCCTCAAGCAGCTGCTTGCCACAGAGGTCTGACAGGAGCCTATCAGTTTATATGCCACAGTAGGAGATCTGAGAGGATGGCAGGACACACACATCCATGCCAAATACCGGGGCTCGAATCCAGGTCCCTTAGATCAGTAGCCCATGCCAAATACCGGGGCTCGAACCCAGGTCCCTTAGATCAGTAGCCCATGCCAAATACCGGGGCTCGAACCCAGGTCCCTTAGATCAGTAGCCCATGCCAAATACCGGGGCTCGAACCCAGGTCCCTTAGATCAGTAGCCAAGCGTGCTAACCACTCGGCCACGGGACGACTGGCCATGGGATGGCTACATTTATTAAAATGCAATCTTCTCCACCTAAAACCGGTATCTAAAAACAGTATCCAAACAGTTGAATGCGGTCGACCGTTTGGCCACCTCTAGTTTGCGTTGTTTATAAATTTTGATGAATGCTCTAGTAATCTTTTTACCCTTTTTCTTTTTAATAGGCATTACCAGGAAAATTTATTTTAAATGTCAGTCACCGTTAATTGTGTTTCGTATGGTTATTGTATAATTCAAATTTTTACATCTTGATTAAACCAGTCTGCCACTGGTTGCTAACATCCGACACATAAACCCGTCTGGTTTTAAATGTATAGGGGCGGGGTGGCTCAGTCGGTAGCGCGCCAGGCTCGTAATCTGTAGTTCCCAGGTTCGAGTCCCAGCTGGGTCAGCGTTGAGATATATCTCCGCAAAGTTCCCCGCCCTGCCCACTGTCAGTAGGGGACACCGATGGGCTTAGAAAGACCGCCGTCCGTCGGATGGGACGTTAAGCCGTGGCCCCGTGTGTGGGAGAGCCATACCCTGTGCACGTTAAAGAACACGCTGGATGGCCTTGACGGGAGACTACCATCTGTCTCCCAACAGCTGTTCCAGTGGGTCCCCCCCAATCTTTTCTGAGCCTTCGGGGTCCATGTGACCTGGCCATTTAGCCCATGTTGTGCAAAAAAGTGCCGCTCAGAGGTAAAACAACCCAACCCAAATTTTAAATGTACACACCTTGTTCTTCGAGAAACGTTTTTATTTCTTTTCCTTTTAATCCAGTTTTTCACAGTAGATCATTTATAGTAGAAAATTCCCTTAAGGAATAATAGTAAACTGATGAAAACATCTTAATTTTTGTGTCCCTGACCGAATCGTTTCTTTGTTTTAATGATGAGTTTGATTATGGCTCTCGAAATTCTTTCACCAAAGGTCGGATTCCGAATTTCTTCTGAGTCGTTCAACAATTCTTGGCCTGCTTCGTGTCTCTTCTCTGTTTCTATAGATTTGTTATGTGCAAAATGAACTACTTTTTACACGTTATATCAATCAGATTAATACCCGATCTCGCATTAAACGTTTTTCAATTTTATTAAACGATTCACAATAGTGATAACCGTGCGGATATGTGGATTTCAGGTGGGTGGAACGTTTTCTGAATCCAACATATTATATCTCCTACTTCTACAAATTGTTTTTCAGAAATTCCTACTTCATTATTCCGCATACTCAGCATTTACCTTTCATCATCACTCTACTCTTCTTTGAACTGACATATTCCATATTATCTTTAAAGTTTTCGTTTTCACATTTAACGTAGTACGTACATGCTTAATTTATGTGTAATAAAGCAGAATGATGTATCACAATTATTTATCTAGTTAATGGACAAAAGGGAAAATTGTAACTTTCATTTGTGACCAAGAATCCTATATCTTTAAGCATTGGTCCAGAGAAGAACGGTAACGGTATTTTGAAAATAATTTAGACAAATTATTAAATTTAAAAATCTAAAGTATCAATTGACTTCGTTTTAGTAAAAGACAGCTAGGTGAATTTCTCCCATTCTAAATATCTGCACTTATAGCGGCAGCTGGATATACTGGTACTAAACTTGGAAAAAATTTTGGTTCCATAGTGGAAGGATTCCGTAGTTACTCTATCGATTCTTTTCCAAGAAACATATTCAATAGCGAAAATGGTATAGTGAACTATGACTATTCCCGTGGTCCAGGAACTCATTGGGTAGCTTATTTCAATGATGTGAGACTACCTCACATCGAGTAATTTGATCCATTCGGTTTATCACCACCAGAAAAAATTAAACAATGTTTACAAACATCTGCAAAGCCGATCATGTATAATTTCGTGTATATATTTCGCAAATTCAAGCAAATTACTCTGTGAAATGTGCATCTCTTGCATCTATTACATTAAACAACGTAATAATAACGTAAGTCTTTACATGTACGATATCAGTTTGAACAAATGCCTAAGGATCAGAATGAATTGTTGGTAACGACTAATTTATGAGTATTGCCCAGTACTACATCACATTAATAAAGATGTTACTCACAACTATCAATTCCTCTACTATTTCGGCATACAACTCCGAATATTTGGAAATTAATTATGGAGCACCGATCATACTTAATAGTGAATGCGAGAGAGCATTGATTGGTAGCAATGTATGTTGCTCGTGGTACATCATCAGTGATATTTTTAACAATAACACTTTAAAATATTTTAATGGATGGCACTAGAATAAAATAACTTTCCAAAATGGAATGTACGATATAGACGGATTAATGATGTTTTGAAAAATGTCTTTGGGGTCCTAGCCTTCTAAAACTAGAAAGCAATATCCCTACATTAAGATACATATTTTTTTTATCAAGAGGATATAAAGTAGATTTTTCTGAAGGTAAGGTGCAAGAGATACTCGGGTTCGAGACGAAAATCATTTATACAGAATAAAAAGAAGGGAAGTCTCCACCTAACATAGCGAGAGGGGTCGATCGCATTCTGATTTGCTGCTCTATTGCCGAAGCTTCCTATCTCGATAATCGGAAGAGCGACGTGTTGTAAAGTTTTGTGCTTCAAATACCGCCTGGCAGTTTAATCGACAAGCATCCATTCTCCCCCATATATTTACCGCTAAATAAAACTGATCACATTTACAGCATTAGAATGAAAGTAACCAATCAAAACAATAAAATAATTGACTTGAGAAAAGGCAACGTGACTTATATGTTATGCATCAGATCCAAATAAAGATGAAAATAATAGGAAAACGAGATTAATTTATTAATACTATTCCTTTTTCTGTCATTTGGAAGAACGAGAAAATTTGCTCTAAAAGCAGAACTATTCTTAACCAGTTAATTTACAGAAATGGGCTAAAATTATAAAGTGATAAAATAAGTGTAGGATTGATATTGACGCTTGTTAATGGAATTGGTTGGAAGACGAAATTGACGATAGTTCTACAAATAAAGACGAGTATTGGAATATGGGGAAACCAAAGGGAATATTAACAGATCTAGAAAACTACGAAACATTTACCGATATTTATAATTCCAATAAGGAAAAGGAATTCTAGTTGTAGAATGAAATCTTTCAACAAATTGAAAAAAAGGATGGTTTTCAATCACAACAATCATCGATGAGCCATTCTTCGCCTTTCTGTCCCCTTCAAAATAATGTTTTTATCTGGCATGCAAAAAATTATATATAGTCAAATTCCCGGTCAAAAACATGGCTACCACAATAGAGGTTGGCTTAATCCTTTTATGGTTTGCCGAGACTTCGCAGTCTCACAAGTTCGAAATACCAATTATATTATTTGCTAGACATGTAGCCTGGTGGAATTTCTGCGTCCTAATTCAAAACTCAAAAGATATAACTCTCTTTCAAAATAGGTGAATAGTGACCTGTCGGGATTTCTAAGTCTCTTAACGATAAAAATGCTTTGTAAAAATGTATAACCTTTTGTCCATTTGTCTATGTATTAAAACAGTGTTAGCAACAGAAAATCCGCATGGTATTATTTGGATTTGCTGAGAAAATTGTAAATTCTGGGATTTTTCTCAGAGTCACCTCGTTATATATTGTCTAAACATATTTTAAAGCAATGGTATTATGTTCAATAGCATTTTGAAGATAATTAATTTTTTTTCAGGTCAGCCTTGTTGCAATGCCAAGAAATTGATCTTCATTTTATAATTTGAAGGATAGAGTTATCTAGATGGAAATATTTTTGATAATTTTCTTTGTAATAGGAAGGAAGTTGGTTTTATCATTGGTAATAGAAAGTTTCCATTTACAGCAGAAACAAATGACATTATTTAAGACAGTCTGAAGAATTCTGTGAGGGTTTAAATAATTCTTCCTAAATCCACAGAGCAATGTCATCAGACACAATAGAATCATTGACTTACTGCTGAGGATGTTTAGGAAGGATATGCGATTAGATGTAAGCATACCATATACATGCGATTATGTATATACATACTTGCCAATAGGCGCTCTTCAAGTTTAATGTCTCGAACCATTCTGACCCAGATAGAGTGTCCAGTGTATCATCAATTCTGGGTAAAGGAAAGCAGTCTTTCTTTGTTATATCATTCAATCTGCGGTAATCTACACAAAATCGGGTAGATCCATCCTTTCTCTTGACAAGAACCACTGGTGATATCCAGGGAGTCTGTGATGGTTCTATAATGCCTTGAGCTTCCATGTCCCTTACCAACTTTTCTGTCTCCTCCAGTTTTGCCAATGGAAGCTTTCTTCCTGGTAGATGGACTGGAGGAGAATCACCAGTGTTGATCTTATGTTCTGTCAGGTTAGTACGGCCATAATCATTTGATGTAGCAGAAAGAATGTCGGAAACTTTTTCAGTCGGTTCTCGGCCTTTGCAGCTTGGTCTTCAGTTAATATTCTTCTTGTTTCTTTCCATAAGTCAGCGAGATGAGATGGGATGTCTGTATGGTGTTGGTTTCAGTCAGTAACTTCCATTGTGTTTATACTTGTTATCCAAGTAACAGGTTCATATATTGCTAATTCTTCAAACTTTTTCAATATCCCATTGGATTTGTTACAGTTCATCACTCTGATAAGAATCTGTTCTTTATCTACACTGACTAATGTCCTTGCAACCAGGATGTCATGAGCCAAAGCTCCTTTCCCAGGGTCATCAGTGACTGCCTATCAGAAGGTCCCAGAAGTCTCCGCCTGATGTCCATGGACTATAATTTCACTTTGTGCTGGTATTTCTGTGTCTTCCGTCACTAATACTGTGGTCACACTTGATAAAGAATCAAAAATTCGTCTAAGGAAAGGGATTTCTTCTGTCTTATAGATGAGCAGGCTGTCACTGTGCCTAATGCTGAATCTATGTTTCTCTAGGAAATCAAGGCCTAATATGAATTCATTGTATATGTCAGCAATGTAAACAGGATGGCGTACCAGACAGCTGTCAACTCTGATGTTGAGTTCTATCTTTACTGGAACTTTAGCTCAAACTCCAGTGGCTGTTAGTAAGGTTATATTAGATTGTCTGGCATTCCAGTTTGGGTGAGGTATTCTCTTATTTATTATGCCTGTTTTGAGTAAAGTTACATTTGCACAAGTGTCTACTATGATACGTCAAGGACCTCAATTCATGGTTCCACCAGCTACCAATCCGTTATCTCCATTATGTTGTGCTGAAACTTGTGCGATTTCCCCTGGGGCCAACCATTCAACAGTGAGCCTTTGCCCGGAAGACTGACTAATTTCTGTTTTCCCTGATCCTGTGGTCTAGTAGTTGGACTTGGACTGCTCATTCGTTTCTTATTACAGTTGGCACGAATGTGTCCGGCCTTGCCACAATTTCAACACTGAAAGTCTGTGGAAGTTTTTTAAGAGGAGCCTTTTATATGTTTCGAAACTGATGATATGGCTTTGGGTAGTTCTTGAATTTCTTTATCCTTTTCTACAGTTTCTTCTGCAATCACAAATCTCACTGTGCATTTATTCGCTCGGGATTCCTGCCGAGTACAGTAGCCTGGAGTATTCGTACTTCATAGCATGTACTACAGCTGACTTTAAGGATTCACCTTCCAACATCCTCAGAGATTGTTGAGTCTCAGGATCACCAATAGCATAAAGAAATTGTAATTGAGCCAGTTATCTTGAATATTTGGTGGGTAGTTTCTATAAGCCAATGCAGCTAGACGCTCAGTATCACTAGCAAGTTCTTGAAAAGTTTCACCACTCTTCTGCTTACGATGTTTAAATTGAGTCACATAGTATTGTTTTAAATAACTATCGCCAAACCTGAGTTCTAATGCAGAAACCAGACTTTGATAATCAAGTCGTTTTTCTTCTGCAGCAGACTGTAAACTTCCGCAGCAGAGTTCCTTAAGGAAGCTGAAAGAAAACTGGCCTTCTGAAATTTATTCCACTCATTAGCTCTAGCGATGACTTCAAATTGTGTTTTAAATACTGTCCAATATGATTGACCATCATACGTAGAAGGTTTAGTTGTATTTCAAGCGATATGTGTAAAAACATTATTGTCACTAAAATTACCATTATCACAAGAAGAAGGTAACATTTCATTTCTTAAAATCTGAAACTGGCGTTTACAATCAGTTTTTAGTTTCAATTTGATGTTTATAATCTAACTTAACACTACCAGGATCATCTTTTACACTATTGAGTCCGCAACTCTCCAGATACTTGCCACAGCGCTCTACTGATTAAACCATGCATCAGACGATAATTTGATTCCATGATGTGACTTATGAATCTTTTCTTCATTGAACGTCGGATTGCACCATCTATATTTCAAGAGAAGGAACTTATTTTCCAATTGTTCATAATGATTTAGATGTTGTCGTCTGCGATAATTTTTTGCACCTAAAGATTTGTTGAATTCTATATCTACAGAATATCTGTTCATAAATAATGATAAAGCGTGAAGTGACTTCCTTATTAACATCTGAATCATTAGCAACAATTGGAAAATAAGTTGCTTCTCCTGAAATATAGATGGCGCAACCGCCACTTTTCAGTGAAGAAAAGATTCATAAGTGACATCGTGGAACCAAAGTATCGTCTGACCATGGTTTAATCGGTAGAACACTGTGACATGTATCTGGAGAGTTACGGTCGATTCCTATTTTATTCCTGCCGCGTTGGCGATAATTGTTTTCACCTAAATATTTGTTGAATTATATGTTTTATTTTTCTGCTTTTGAGTGGGAAATTTGCAGGAAGTTTTGTCACGAAAAATCCCATCTTTCCTTTATTTATTGTTGTCATTAACTACCCGAAACTTTCATTTACACTCGTTACAGTTGGCATCCTTCTTCGATATAAGCCTTCTTTTTTGGGGGCTGCGAGAAAGGGGTGGGCGTAATCTAAACCACAACATTCTCAGCATTACAAGCTTCATTTCAGATATTGCTCGTTACGATATACCCTGTGAAATTTCTCTCCCCACATTTGAAAGAAGAAAGGAGAGAAGGGATACGTGGAAACTACTATGATAACTATATAATTACTATGATATGCTACAAGCTTTCATGTGATACATAACAACTCGACACTATGTATTCCGACCTATACTCCTTGTTTTCGAAAAACAATTTTCTCCTTTTTATGGGGTAAATCGTGGGAGAGTAAACTGTTTAAAGCTTATGGCACACCCCGTGTCCCAAGCTTTTATTTGACATATAAATCGTTATCTTTTGGCCATCGCATTTGGAAGATGCAGTGGAATCATCGCTAACAGCTTTCCACTTTACAGAGAATGGAAAAGAATGGAATTTTTTTTTTTAATAGCAAATGACATTCCTTGTACCACAACCTTTAATTCGGTACATAAATTTTTACGAAAGGTCAACCGGTTGGGAAGATATGGTGGAACAACTATTTCGAGAAACCCACAAACTAACCGAGAGACGAATCAACAAATGATGGGGTGAAAAAGTAAGAGGAAGGAGTTTAACACCTCTATGTTCAAAACAAGTGTCATTCAAAACGAAAAGAATAATAAATTTCGAAAAATAGATGAAAAGAATTTTATCGAGAGAGAGATCGGAAGATCCACAACTATAATCTCAGTATTGGTTGCTCAACAGCTTGCTAGAAGAAATATTGAATTGAAATGCATATCTGTAGCGTATTGAGAATCAGAAAAAAATTAATTTGAATTGAACCACCAGAAACCTTCACCACCATTATTCTTAGGAAATATTTAAAGCCAAAGCTACTTACTTGAAACGTGTACTTGCTAGGATTGGGAGGATCACGGTCCAGGTCTGCCTCATTCACCAAAAGGTAGCCGTCACCATTAACTCGGAAGGAATTGGTTGTCAGTTCAAATATATACGTTACAGGTGGATCATCAGCAGCCTGCCCATAACAGATTAAGCAAAGTGATGTTAGTTTTTTCTCTTATGAAAAGAATAATGATATATTTAGATTCATAGCTAATTTTTATAGCAATAAATTCACTTTCATATTAAGAGATTATTAATTATGAGTAGTAACGTTTCACAATGTTTATCGTTTTCATCTGGCCAAAATTACATGAATTATCCGTCTGATTTTGTGTTTAAAAGATTTCTGTTGGTATTGATGCACTTTGGCCAACGAAAGTTTAGTGCAATTTAACAAATCTTTTATAATCATGTATTGAAATTAAAGTATTTTACTGAAAAACCCACAAATAAGTCATTCATCTAGTGAAGTGTTTCTGAACGTGGGCAATATGGCCCCTGGGGGGGACACTCTATACCTCTAGGTGACTCATCATCATCATCATCCAAAAGCAGCCATGGGCTACAGAGGTCCAACCAGACCGTGCAATTTAGTCCTCCAAGCAAGTCTATCCTGAGCTACATCTACTGCATCTGGCCACTGCACACCAATTCTAACAAGGTCCTGTTTGAGATTGTCTGCCCACCGCATCCTAGGTCTCCCCTTCTTTCTGAGGCCTTTAGGCACACTGTTCATAACCCTATTCGCCAATCTATAATTATTCATACGGGCAACATGGCCAAACCAACGGAGTCTCTCTCTGCACAATATGCTGCTTAAAGGAGGTTGCAAACTCCTTTGCCTAACCTCATCATTAGTTACAAAGTTGAACCACCTAATGCCCAAGATACTGCGTAAGCATCTGGAATCAAAAGCATCTAGTTTCCTGTTATGTTTACAAAGTGTCCAAGTTTCACTACCATAACTAACCCTAGAAAGAACCAAACTATTATACAGCCTAATTTTAGTCTTTAGGTGTATACGTCTATTTCTCCACACTCTCCATAGATTCTTAAAAGTCAAGGCAGCAATCCCTATTCGTCTGTTAATCTCATGCCGCACATCACCATTATCTGTTATATAGCTCCCAAGATAATTAAACTGTGACACCTGCTGAAGACTGCAACCATTCAGATTAACTGAATCACAGCCTGCCTGACCAATTTTCATCACTTTAGTTTTCTCTCTGTTTATATACAAACCTACTCTACTACCAGTCTCATCAACAGCTCGAATGAAAGAGTTCATCTCATCAACATCATTTGCCAAAAGGGCTAAATCATCAGCATAATCTAAATCAGATATTTTCGCATCTCCAGCCCATTTAAGGCCAAAATCTTTCCCTTGAAGTGAATTTGGCATAACATAATCAATAACCAAGCTAAAGAGAAAAGGAGACAAAATGCACCCTTGTCGAACACCAGAAGTAATGCTAAACCAATTGCTACAAGCCTTACCAATTCTCACACATGACTCAGTGTTATTATAGAGAGCTTTCATTATGTTAACTAACTTGTCTGGTATACCATATGTTATCACAATCAACCACAAATTATGACGATCAATAGAGTCGAAAGCCTTTTTGAAATCAACAAAGCTAGCAACCAAAGGTTTCTGAAACTCTAAACATTTCTCAAGAATCTGCCTAAGTGAAAATATCTGATCCACACATCCCCTACCACTTCTGAATCCACATTGCTCATCACGCAATTGACTGTCAACCGGATTCTTAATTCTATTAAGCACAATCATGGAAAGAACTTTACCTGGAACAGAGAGCAGACTGATACCCCTATAGTTATCACAAGAACTGCGATCACCTGTTTTGAAAATAAGGATAACAATAGCTCTGGTAAAATCCTTAGGAACCATGCCTTTATCATAAAAGATATTCATAATTTCAGTCATCCAAGTGGTAACCGAAACATTCCCAGCTCTAAGCATTTCGGTAGTAATTTCATCTACCCCTGGGGATTTATGTAGTTTAAGTTTAGAAACAGCCACAATAACTTCAGATTGTATTATAGGGCCAACATTAAAGCCACCAATGCATCTATCATTATTGCAAACAATGGGAGTAGAACTAACTACATTGTTTAGAACATCACTGAAATGCTCAACCCACCTAGCCAGGACAAAATCCTCCCCTTCTATAACCTTAGCTTGTTTATCCTTCAATCCTTGTATGCCTGTCCGTTTTCTACCACACAAAACATTAACTATCTGGTACAACTCTCTGCTGTTGTGCTGTCTAACTGCTTCTTCGGCTTTGTCAGCCAAACCATCAAGCCAAAGATTCTTATCAGCAGTTAACTGATCTTTTACACGTTTATTAAGTTCTCTGTAATGCTTTCTATTAGGACTAGTAGGGTATTGATTAAAGACATTCCTGCAGTTCTTTCTTTCCGAAACAAGCTCAAGTGCCTTATCACTCAGATAATTCTGTCTCTTCTGCTCCTCTTTTCCTAAAAGAGTACTGTTAGTATCCATAAAAGCCTGTTTAAAATGATCCCATTCTTCCTCAACTTCAGTAGTAAGCATACCATGACTGTTATAATGACTAAGTAACCTGTCGTGGTAAGCTTTGGCTATAACTGAATCGTTCAGAGCTTCAGTATTAAAAGTAAATTTTTTAACCCTAGCACAACACTTTTTAAGTTTAAGTTGCAACACACTTTTAACAAGGTAATGATCAGATCCAATTTCAGCTCTCCTGTATGCCCTGGTATTCCTAACAGAACTAGCCCATTTGCTGTTAATTAATATGTAATCAATCATATTCTTATGCAGCCCATCAGGTGAAACCCATGTGTACTTATGTATGTCGCGGTGTTTGTAATAAGTGTTAGTTATTCTGAATCCATTGAGTTTACTTACCTGTAGGAGACGTTGCCCATTGCCATTGCAGCTACCAATACCAAAAGGGCCTATTACTCCTCCCCAAAGGTCAGAGTCAGTGCCAACTTTGGCATTGAAGTCACCAAGAACAAGGGTAATATCTCCTTTCTTGACAGAATTCAAAATATCCTGAAGTTGTTCATAAATCCTATCCTTCTCATCCTCATCGGCATCCTCAGTGGGGGCATAACAGCAGATAACATTCAAATCTTTAACGCTTGTCTGAAATTTTGCTGTAAGAAACCTTTCATTAATGCACTCATATCCTAGAAGAGCATCGCTAGTGTGTCTGCTGAGAAGCAGACCCACGCCTTGGTGATGTGTATTGTCGTCCCTCCCGGAAAAGAGAAATTTAAGATTATTTTTAAGAATATGACCTTTATCTGTCCATCTGGTCTCTTGCAAGCCGAGAATATCTAAATTATAATGGTGGAATTCTTGTGTGAAGACATCAAGAGAAAAAGCTCTGTGCAGAGTCCTCACATTCCAACTACCTATGGAGAGAAAATGGTTAGTGGGATGTTTAAAGAAACTATGTTTATTGAGAGAGGGAATGCCGACAATATCAAACAGCCCCCTAATCGCAGACATGGGTCAAAGACCCGTTCCCACACTACTAAAGGCTGAAGCCATCTACACTGGAAGACTTCCTCCAATGTAGAATTTGACGATGCCAATAGAAGCAAAGAGTTCAGGTGCCTGCGATGACTTCTGCTCAGGATTATCCACCAGCTGATAAACATATCCTGTGAATCTATTCACTTGGGGCTGTCAACCCACGAACAAACAGAAAACACAGCGGAAGATTCTCCCTCCACAGACGCCCACCAGTGCAGCAAAATCAGGATCCATAATCAAGCTCAGAGCCATATATCTGTCCAGTCCAGTGGGTTTATATGGTCAGCACCAGGACCCTGTGTGGTTGACCACTCCTCAGCAGGGTAGAAAAAAAAGAAAAGTAGCCATAGTTGTCCAGATCAGTAGGCCACACTAATCTGGCACCCCTCCCCTTCCGTTCACTTCCACAAGAGAGTATCTCTTTTGAAAGTTACTAACGGTCCGCACCACGAGAAGGCGGGGTCGGACCTTAGGTGCTAGGCCTGGCCGGTTCTATGCATCATCACAGGAAATTGGTGCATAGCTCTCCTTCCAGTGACTACCTAGCTACCATTTACAGACCTTTTGTATTTACACGACAACCAAATTGGTCCTTACTGAAGAAAATGAAAAGAATCCAGAAATTTTACGTCTCCACTTCCCCTAATGCTTTATTAATTTAGTGGAACAGTAAGAATCGATGTTGGTCGATAATTGAGAAACTAACTTCCGTTTCCACTCTCATGAAGAGGCAACATTAGAGCCCCTTTTACCTATCGTTCTATTTCTTTTCGCTCGTCGTCTGCCGGCCTATAGTCGGTTTGTGGATTTCTCAAAACAGGCGTTCCACCATATCTTTCGAACGCGAAGGACAAACTTAATGATTTAAGTGCCAAATGAAAGCTTGTGACGGAGGAAGTGTTATGTAGGCTACAAAAAGTCACCCCCTGCTTTCTTACCATCTAAAAAAGGGGAAATATTAAAAACAATTGTTCTGCTGTATCTTCCGAACGCTAGGGCGTACAATTGCGAGGTAGGTGTGAATTGAAAGCACATATGAGGACTATTCTCCCACCCATCCCAGAAAAAAGGGGCGGATATTCGCGGAGGTGGACCTTAACGAGTTATATGTAAAATTAAAGCTTGCGATTCTCCAATGTCATCACACGTGTGACTTGTGACGTGTCACACGACTCCAAAAATAAAGAGAGGGGAAATGTGGTTGATGTTTATGAGTATAATCAAATATAAATGTGATATATCAATATATAAGAAAGCAGGGGGTGACTTTTTATAGCCTATATAACACTTCCTGATATTTATGAGTTGATGTTTATGAGTGATATATTACAAATTTAAGTTCCTGAAGGTAAAAGTTTTTAGTGACAAAGAAAAAATGTAAATAAATTAAAAAATTAAAAAAAAACTATCTTTCCCATATGCGCTCTAAAGAGCAGAAATCAAATTAAAGCACATCGCCACTGCAATCAGCCACTGAATTCGTATTCACTTGAAAGGAAGATAGAGGGCCGATTTATCTACAAAAACAACAAGATCAGTGACTGATTGCACCATCTTATGCTTTACTTTTGTTTTGAATTTTTTAGGGCGCATATATGAAGATAGACATATTTTAAATTTTTAAATACATTTTATCTTATCTTCCTATTGCTTTTCGCTCGTCGTTTGTCGGTTTGCCAGTTTGTGGATTTGTCAAAGCAGTTGTTCCACCATATCTTAGGACTTCATCCGAACGCGACGGAGAAACTTAATGATTTATGTTTCAAATGAAAGTGTGTGACGCGGAGACTGTCACAGGTTGTAATTCTCGTGTTTTCTTCCACCTCCCTCAAAACATATAATGGAGGAAATATGAAATCAAGTGTTCCTATTTATTGTTGTGACAGATGAACGAGCAACAATAAAACCGTGATGTGCTGTATCATTTTGATGCTCGCGTGTACTTCAACATGAGAATTACATCACCAGAAGATTAGAACAGTTGAACTCGAAATTTAACGTTGTTCTAGGAAAGAATGAAAAGTAAGTAGTGCTGGAATGTGTGTATTTTTTTTGCACAAAGTGAATTAGCATAAAAATTATTCTTAGGGAAGTTTTTAAAATGCCTAGAGATTAGGTCAAGGACGTGAAATATTAGTCGAGCAAGTGGAGCTGACTTTAACTTTTCTGTAGGAAGAATTCATCGTTCAATACGCGGTGATCAACATCTGAAAAAAATTGGTTCTGAGGGACCAATATACTTAGCAGCAGTGTTGCAATATATTATTATTATTAGACCAATATACTTAGCAGCAGTGTTGCAATATATTATTATTATTAGACCAATATACTTAGCAGCAGTGTTGCAATATATTATTATTATTAGACCAATATACTTAGCAGCAGTTGATAACTAAAATTATAGAAGGAAGTCATTTAGTGTAGGTTATATTTAGTTTGTTTAAGAAATTGGTAAGATTTTTCTGGTAGCTTACTGGTTCGTTCGCAAATATGATTGTGCCACTTATTGGGGATTGTAAAAAGTGTTATACTTTGAGTAGGGATTGTGAGAATTCTAAAGAAACGACTATTTTTAGTAATAGTGATAAGGTGATATATTCTTTTGATAGTTTACTTTCATACTGATGAAGATATGCAGGGTGGTTATAATTAAACTGACAATACTCAGAGCGATGTAGAGAAGGATCTTCTAGACGTATCAGAGCGAAAAGCGGTGGATACGTTAATAAGAACATGGGGCAGAGAATTTACGAATAAAAATTTAGTTAGTGCTAGTGCCACCAGGTAGCGTGCGTGCGCTAAACACGTGGTAGAACATACTAATTTCTCGTAACAATGCACTTGAGAGTCGCATGAGGCACATTATAAAATGTGATGTTTTCCCTGTAATCGCTAGAATGATGGCATCTGCAATATGAACATGGGTATCTGCAAGAAGGACCGAGTTTTGTTAGTGAAACTCTTTTACCAAAACTGTAGTAATGCCGCCGCTGAATTACGCGAATATGTCGTCTGAAAGATATAAGGAAAGGCCTTTGTCGCTAAATGGACTGAAGAATATGATACAGAAATTCGAAGAAATTGGCGAGTTCGTTGTGGCTCCGGGTAGAAGCCGGCGGCTTGTTGCAGAAAGCAATGTGGATGAAAAGCAATGCGAAAGAATCTTTTTTGAGTGGTAGAAGTATTGAGAAATATTACGATTCGGACTTCTGTAATCTTCATACAGCTATAATTGCGCTCCTAAAGCTGAAAAAAGTTGAAATTTCAAAATGTGAAACCAATATTGTAAGCAATGAAATAACGTTAGAAATTTGAAATTTAAAAAATGTGAAATGTGAATGTCATATATCACCCTTACACTAAACGGGGGGGGGGGGGGGTTAAATTGTAATGTTTTAGTTTTAAGAGATTGTAAATTTAAGAGATTGTAATTGTAATGTTCGTTTTGAGAGACAATTTCAAAATTTCTTTAGGGTTGGATAGGTATTGATAAACCTTTAGGATTCATACTTTTAGATCTCACAAAAGCTTTAATTGCGCCTTCTGACAGTGGGAAAATCCAAAAACAGGATAATTTTACACAAATATTTCAAGCGATCTATTTGTGCTGGGAATTGGATATTTCATTTGGTGGAGTGCGATGATCAAGAGGTTTACAATGGAAAGCAACAATTTGTCTTTTCGCTGCAGGGTGCAACGGTATTTACAGCAGATAATGCAACTTTTTGTTTCGAGAGATAAATTTTTTGAGTTGAATAGGTACTAACGAAATACGATGGTTCATAGCTTTGAAGTCATCCAAAGAGCCTTAATTCTCCATCCTTAGGGGGCACTAAATGTAGAAAATATAAAAGTTGAAGCAGTATTCCTAACGATATATTTATCCTGGAAATTAGAATTTCTGGTGATAGATTGTATTGATGATGAACTGGATAAATGAATCATGCGTATTAAATTACATTCATTAAAATTCGACTAGTTACTTCTTATTTTCATAAATTTAGTACCTAATTTTAAAATTTCAATATTAAATAAATTATTTATTTTACATGCACTGCGTGATTTGCTCCCTATTCAAGAGATTAGAAAATCCAACTTTTACATCTTAAGGGATAATGTTTTGCGTTTGATAGGTCTAATAACAATGTATTATTATTTATATTTCCCAATCACCCTTTCGTATGAATTACTATTGTTAAAGGGTGAAAAATTCGGAAAATGAAAATATTTTATTTCTCTGAAAACGAGCATCCCATATTCGTCAGAGGCAATAGGTTATCCTTTCTATTTTACATTTTTTTTATTTATTTATGTTTCTAAATCACCAATAAATAATTTATTTATAAATAATTGATTTAGTATATTAACGATAAATATTTTATAATTTTTACATTTATCCTGTCAGTTCTAACTGCCTGTTTACCATTTAATTTTTCTATAATATTTTAAACTTCGTTAGCTGTAGTTTCAATTAAAAACGCAGAATTTGGTTTGTAGGTAGTGGTAATAAAAATATTTTTCCGATTTCCTTAATGCACAACATTATCTTCAATGATCCTTCGTCGATCTTGAAATGACCATCAGCTGTCTCACATTTTATCGTTAGATACGGCAGGAGTCTTTTTATGCATATATACGTTGATTTCCCAAACATTTCGTTTACCTGAAAAAAAGTTCGTTTTATCGCGTGTCGATTAATGGGAAAAATGATAGTCCTGTGACGGTTTGTTCTCTGACATGGTCTCAACTGATTTGAATTGTTCCCTTTAGAAGGAATAGAAGGGAAAATATAAAAAACCGGTAGCAGACGTCGTATTAGAGGGAACAGATTTACGAAACATGAGTTGCTTTGATTTTCTGAATCCTTACTTTGCGTCTGATTGTTTCCTTGAGTAGGAAACAAAAAATTGTCTTTAACCATTTCCTATCTCCACTGAATTGCCGCCCTCAGAGTGAATTGACATCCAACAAATTGTCGTGATCATTTTAATTACATATTAAGTAGTTAATATGTAATTAAAGATAGCTTAGGAAAAACTATTTAAGAGTAAGAGAAATGGGAAGTTACGGGATAGTTTTCGCCAAGTGTTCACAGTTATCTTTCTTCACATGGTCCCCTCTCAGCAACCATATATTCCCGGTGTGAGGTGTAGGGAGGGATTTCCTACGCATCCCACAAACTTTCGCTCTTTGGCCACCCATCATTTATTCCTTTTTCTTTTCTTCTTTCTTTTTCTGCAACCCACACACTTTCTTCAAACACCACCAACCCCCGGGGAGTAAAAAATAAATAAAAATAATACCCCCTCAAGCAGCTGCTTGCCACAGAGGTCTGACAGCAGCCTGTCAGTTTATATGCCGTAGTAGAAGGTCTGAAAGGATGGCAGGTCCTGAGTAACAATATTAATGTAGTCTGATATATTAATGGAAAAACATTATAAGAAAATATCCCTACACTTATTCTGTTAAGAGGTAATATAAAATGTAAATGGAATTAATTGGTCAAAATGCCAAAAACCGAAATGGAACACACCTATCAATAGCATCTGCTACACTGCACTTTTATCAGCTACATATTAAAAAAATCAAACAGAAGCGTAAACAACCTTATTCATGTCAAGATATATTACGTTACATCAGAAACGTTACAATATGGCTCTACCATGTAGGAAGGACCTTTTAAATAGCAAGAACAACAAAAAAAGTTTCGGTTTTAAAATTTAATAAGGCGTCACACTGCAGCTTTGAAAATAAATCGTTCGAGCCTAACTCAGAAAGGCACGGAAGTGACTAATGCAGTCCGAAATGTGAATACAATCTCAATGCTTTGTACCAAAAAATCCAAATATCATGTTAATAGTGAAATTACCAATGAACTTAATGTTTTCACTAACCCTTTCGGAAGCATTACATGCATATGGAAATGATGCTCCTACACAACCATAAACCATAGTATAGTAATGCTATTAAATTGGGATGGGTGTGGCTCAGTCGGTAGCGCGCCAGGCTTGTAATCTTCATTTCCCTGGTTCCAGTCATAGTTGGACCGACGTTGAGATTTATATGCCAAAAACTTCCCGCCCTCGGTCAGTAGGGGCATCAAAGAGCTTGGAACGGCCGCCGAAGGTCAGATATCCTGTGCGCGTTTAAAGACTATGCTGGATGGCCTTGACGAGAGGCTACCATCTGACTATGCTGGATGGCCTTGACGAGAGGCTACCATCTGATTATGCTGGATGGCCTTGACGAGAGGCTACCATCTGACTATGCTGGATGGCCTTGACGAGAGGCTACCATCTGACTCCTAACTAACAGCTGTCCAGTGGGTCTCCTCCTCCAATTTTCTCTGAGATCTTGGGGTCTTTGTGATCTGGGAATTTAGCTCCATTGTGCAGAAAAAAGTGCCGCTAAGAGGTAAAGCAACCCAACAACTATTAATTAAAAACACTGTCCGAAATTTTTTAATCGGGAAAGAGCATTATTGGATGGGCCAGAGTTTTGAAATATGAAGTAAAAAATTATGTAACTTTCGAAATGGGATTTCGAAAACACTGCGTCACGGAAGTGGTTATCGTTTCATGTTTCGTGCGGTTTCTTTATGTCAGATAAAGGGAAAAATTATAATTTAAATATATTATACAGAAATCGATTATAATAAATTCTACATAACGTTTTTAGCAATATAATTTGTAATTCAGATATTTCTATCTAATTCACGAATCCATATTATTTAGTAAGGTCTTTGATGATTCTATACTTACAATGTCAGCATCCGTCATGATGACTCTCAAAGGTTCAACTCCGTCTTTCGCTGTAACAACAGTTGTTCCGATTGGAGAATTTTCGTTCACGTAGCCTTCCAAAGCAGACGGAATTATCACAGGCGCATTGTTATCTACGGCTTGCACATCGATGGTCAATTTGGCCGTTGAATACCTTTGGCTGTCAGTAGATTCTTGAGCCTGTAAAAGCAGATAAAAGTTCCATTTATCTCCTACCCATTCAAATAGAGAAAACATTTTCTGTTTTCTCTGGTATACAGCAATTTCACACTTCAGTGCAAAACTGTTATTGTTAAGGTCTGTTAGAATCTTCACACTAGTTCGTGTGTTTAATGCTTAGGTTTTGACGCTAATGAGTTTCTTTTTGGGTAAGACTTGGCTGGTAAGACGGTGATCTCTCTGCTAGATTCCACCCACTGACTTTCCCATCATTACAGTAAAATCAGAGTTGACAGATAACTTATATGAAGAAATAGAAATTATTTTTTATTTATTGGAGAAAATATTGCTTCAGACTCTTCAGGTGTTTCATTTAAAACTGAATACTCGAAGTGCAGGATACACCCTCGTATTTGAAGTTGGAAAATATGTGGTGAGGCACAACTGTTGATACTAGTGGCCGCCTTCATCCAAAGAGTTGACCGCAGAATGCTAATATATTAGACAAGTTAATAATATGAAGTGTGACAACATGAATTTTGTAAGTAATATGAAGAAAAGTTAACAGCAAAGAAAAGTTAATCGGAAATTGAAAGTTTGGGGGGAAATGCAGGAAACTTGATAAATTTTTATTAGATGTTCAAAGAAATTTCAGTCGCTTATATTCAATTTTCAAGAGAAACATCACAGTTTAACGTCGATATCAAACGTTAGAAGAAAAAATGTTCTCGTAATTTTCCTCTAACGTTTGATATCGACGTTAAACTAAGAGTGATGTTTCCCTTGAAAGTTAAATTAGATCTAATTGTTGTTGTTGTTTTCAAATATTTTATTATTTGCCTAAAGTATCAGTTTCAAATTTCTTCAATTGTCATACGCTTCTCTTACACTTCAAGGCATCAAATTGCGTGCATGCAAATGTATTGTAATAAATTGAATCGGTTTCAGTCATTAATTTGTTCATTTAACCTGAAGTGAAGCGAAGGAATATTAAACATATCGAATGCCACATTCAATGTATGTAGACGATTGCAAATGATTGACGGCTGGCAAGGGGATCGCGCTAATTCTAACTCTGATGCAGAAATGGTTGGGGTTTGAAAATGTGGCCAACAATCATAGAGTGCAGACCTACCCAAATGCCAAAAAATGTCGCTTTTACGCGTCGTGTCCTACAATACAAAATATCGCTAGATGACGCGCAAACATTACACAAAAAAATCGTTCTCGGCAGACTTCGAATAAGCAGTGGTGAAATTAGGCAGGTACGTCGTACCGGCAAGAAATTGTTTGCTTAAAGCTTACTGATAAGACGTGTTTCAGGAGTGGCGCAGTTAACGATTTCTTTTACAGCTTAATGCTCTTTCAAAAAAAACAGTTGATTTGATCTTTGATTTGTCAAACGGTTTTCTGTTCTTCTGCTGCTACGGTGAATGAAAACATGCATTGTCTTCCTTACGGAAATAATAGAGAAGAAACGCACAAATAGTGGTGGCTTGTGAGTTTCTAAATAGGTGGAATCAGTGTATTTTTGTATATAGAGAAACGAACTAGGCAGGGGCGGTGATGGCTCAGATGGTAATGATTATATTATTTATTTTATATTATGGTAATTATTATGATGTAATCAGACGTCGGTGATTTCCTCAGCTAACCTCGACTCTGCCCTCGGTAGCAAAAGGAACATCGACTGGCTGAGAAAACAACATATATATATATACACAAGTGTCATAAAATTTTTATATAAACTGAGATGCCAGTTTATTAAATGCATCTCCCCTCGTCAAATAAATGGTTCATTCCAACGTGGCCGCGGTGTGCGGTATAAATCATGCAGACCAGCTCTTCGAGCATCAGTTAGAGTTGGATTGGCCATCAGAAGGGGCGAAACGAGCTACCTGAGAGACTTTGAACACTGACGTGATATTGGTGCTAGGCGTGTCGGTTATTGCATCTTCCAAATGGCTGTCCTCCTGGAAATGGTATGAGAAGCAAAAAACTACCAATGATCGCCGATCCTGTGGACGAAAAGCGCTTGTGTATCGGGGGTGACTGGCTAGAATGAAACATGAAAGTGTATCTACAGTGAGGGCAGGAGCATCGACACGGGACAGCTGAACACTGGAAAAAAATAGCCTGGTCGGATGAATCGGTGTTTCTTTCTTCATCATGTTGATGGAAGGATAAGAATTTTGTGCCAGAAACATGAGGCCATGGAGCCATCTTGTCTGGTGTCAACAGTACAGGCCAATGGTGGTGGTGTGATGGTGTGGGGAATGTTTTCCTAGCACACATTAGGCTCCCTGACGCCCGTCAAAGAACACCTGAACGCCATGTCGTATTTGAACATCGTTCATCTTTTCATGGCTACAGTTCATCCTCACTCAGTTAAACACGTTCAGCATGATAATGAACTTGCTCACAAGGTACGTATCATCACCAAATGGTTCCAGGAACATGTCGATGAGTTTGCTTCATTTGTCTGTACTGTCTCAAGATCTAAACCCTATCGAGCATCTTTGGGATGAGGTGGTAAGGGCTGTTGACAGCGAAACTGTGCGGCCATCCAATTTGAGGAACTGTGCGACACAATCATTTCAGCATGGTATAACATTACTGCAAAACGCATCCAGCATCTTGTAAATTCCATGCCCGACGAATTTGGGCTTTTCTGAAGCAGAAGGGGGCGTAACACGTTACTAGGTAGGTGTAATAATTAAATTGTCATATCAGTGTATGCATACACCGAATAGCCAAAACATTACGACCACCTCGCCTTTATGCAAATCGAAGCAACTGGAGATAAAAGATGGAGCATGTGAAAGTCATTAAACGATGTAAATAACACCTGATACTGAGCTATGTTAATCAGTGTTATTCGTATTCTTCAGATGGGAAAGGCAGCGGACTTAAGTGAGTTTGACAAAGGCCAAATTGTAATGGACAGAAAACTGGGTCAGCATTTCTAAGATGGCAAGGCTTTTGGGGTGCTCCTGGTCAGCCATGGTTAGTACCTTCAAAAAGTGGTCTGAGGAGGAAAAAAACATGAACGACTGGCAAGGTGTAAGCCAACCATGGCTCATCGATACTAGAGGTGAGCAAAGGCTATTCCATATGGTAGAATCCAACATAAAGGGTACTGTGGCGCACCTCCCGTAATTTGAATGTTGGTGACGGGAGTAATGTGTTACAACACACAGTACATCGAACCCTGCTGAAAATGGGGCTGTGTAGACGCAGTTCACTCCGAGTGCCCATGCTAACCTCGGTTCACCGTCGAAAGTGCCACAATGGGCATGCGAGCATCAGAACTGGACCTTGAATGATTGGAAGAAAGTCGTCTAGTCCAATGAATCTCGTCTCCTGTTGCACCATGTGGACGGCCAGGAACGTGTGCGTCGTTTACCTGGGGAAGTGTTGGCACCAGGATGCACCATGAGAGGAAAACAAGCTGGTGGAGGAAGTGTAATGCTTCGAGCAATATTCTGCTGATAAACCCTGGGTCCAGTCATTCATGTGCAGGAAACTATGACATACTGTGTTGTGCTAAAAATTTCGTCTCGAACCCATGACAAACCAAGTTCGAATTTAAAACCCTTTTTATTTTTACATTTACATAGTTGCAGGATTTATGTTCAACCGTAAATTTGCTATTAATGATAGACTAGTGAACGCACGAGAAGGGTAATAAAATATTCCACTGGATAAAATTATTTTCTAGTTTTTATGCGTAGTCAAATGCTCCAATTTGTTTTAAAAAAATCACTCCTGAAGCATCCGTGGAGATAACCACAAGAGCCTCTGTGTTCATTTGATCACAGAGAAAATCTATTAGAAATGCTCGCCTGAGCAGAATGATCAACAAACATATCCATGACTTCGTATCGGGATTGGCACCAGGTCCCTTTCTACCAAACGCTAAATACGCAGCAAACCTCTCGGCCATGGGATGCCTATTAATGTATATATAATTCAGAAATTTAAACATTCTGCGTCACATAAGCTACAGACAACACAGTAATAGCTGTTATAATGTTATTTAACTACCTTCGAAATTTTACCAGATTATAAACTTATATCATATATATAAATATAATTAAAATTTGGCAGTAAAAATATATACGAAGGTTTGCATTGCCGTAATGAAATAGTTGAAACCTAAATTACTATTATTGACGGTATTGTTTGTTAGCGGTTTTAGTTCAAAACTGACACACCCTAAGCAGTATATGAAACGCAGAAATTTCTAAGAAACTATGAGGAACACGTGCTTCTTGCTTATAGCAGACTGTTTCTGATAAGTGTATCATCAAATAGTGCTGGAATAACCGAGTTCTGATAGAGCAGCTAATTTTATCTGTTGCCTCCTGTCTTGATTGACACTTTTGGCGGGCCTTTGATGCAACATTTTTTGTTGGAAGATTTTGTTCTTTGAATAAATGCTACGTTACAAATTATGCACGTGAGAATGATAACATTTTGTGCATACGTGTGTGAGCGTCGGCATGAGGGAACTGTTACCATTAAGCCATCACTCAAATTGAAATAAAAGAATCGTCTCCTCTTTCTCACAGTGGACGATCTCTTTGATGCGGTAAATATGTTTCAGTAGGCAGCCAATCAAAAGCCATGTGAATTAAAATTATAGTTCCGATAACAATGCAGCTTTTTCTAACGGTAAATGATAACATTTTTCGGTGACTTCATTTAATAAGATATTAACTTTCATTTATCAGTCGTATCACAATTTGCAAACCCTGGCAGTCAAAGTTATAAACTTTTTTTGCATGCGTTCGTTGCTACAGTGCATTTTGATGCTTTTTTAACTGAAGCCAATAATATGAGAAACATTTGGCTACATTTTTAATGGCGATGTTAAAATGAAAATATGATTAGTTGTATTATGAATTGATGTTTTCAATCAGTGTATAACTTAAAAATATTCCAAATAGGAAAACGTAACTCATTGCTGTTCTGTGCGTCCTTGGCAGATCTGCTTTCTCGTTCCTAAAGAGGAGACACCGTGGTAATGTAAAAGTACCTCTTTCTCCCAGAGGAAGCGGAGATGGCAGCATGTGTGGCCATCGTCTACCTCCCGCGCCATGGAGCGTATTGCCTGTTTCCGGAGGCGTAACCAGATACCTTCAAAGCCTTCGGCACATCCGTGCTTTAACGAAATCCACCACTATATAAGAAATGGTTCACCCCCATAAAATTGCACCTGCAGAGAGGTCCCTACCTAATGGACGGGAGAAGAGATGCGAATGGTCCCATTCGGTTTAACTGGACTGTTTGTGGCCTCCTACAACTCTTTTTGAGAGTTATAAATGCATAAACCCGCCATGGGAAACAAGTCCCCAGAATTCTAAACCACGTGGGCTTATGCAGATTTATGGGAGCCATCCATTGGCACCAATGTTTAGAAATGAAATTAATGAAACCAGGGAGCAACCAATTAGAAAAGGTGGGGGGAGGGAAAGAACTTACGAAGACTCGACACACTCTTCTTCTGACGGAAGATATCTGATGATGGTTAGTCGATGCTCGTGCTGGACACCATGTGTCAGTTGGACTCCCGGTATCTGCTGCATGAACTCACGTCCCGCCGCTGAAGCCATGAAAGTTTTGTCGTGTCCTCGACTTTGTGATGCTCCTCGCGACCCTTTCTACATAATCTCACTTTGGACATTCACAGTTCTGCTAACATGAGATAATTGCCAGCTAAGGATTGATGTTCTTCAGCCCTCCATCCCCTGCTTCCGTGATGTCAAACCGCCAAGGAAGAAAGGATAACAGAGGTAGGAAACGATCATATCGTTCCTGTCAATCAGTAGGCAAAATAAAATAAAAGCATTCCTATGATCTTTAGGTTTGCTCCTTGTTTAAAAAGGCAGCGAAAGTTTGGCTCTCACGACCCTCTGCCACGGGCAAGAGTAGATCTGAATGAATTTAATTATTTTTCAGAGCAAGCATGCGCTCCAAATCAGTAGAGGATGTTAATCTTCATTGTTCATCTCTCATTCATCATTCATTCATTCATCATCGTCATTATTAATGCTCTTACCTCATCATTATAAGTGTTGTCAATTATTATTAAAACTATTTTGTTGACGTTACATGAAATCAGATTATTCTTACTAAATTTTGTTTTCTACATGGAGTGTAAATGTTCACGGCCAAAAAGGATTTTCTAAATGACAACACAGATGTAAGAATATCTAAAATATTTGGAGCGGACGAAAGAAAAATCATTCGCATCCATATTTCGCCCTTTCCAACAGTTATTTGAAGTGTAAAGAAGTGTGCACTTACACTGGACATATCTGGAACATCGAACCTTATAAAGGAATATACTCTGGAACATCAAACCTTATTAGGGAATATACTCTGGAACATCGAACCTTATTAAGCACAAATATGATGCGAGGCAGAAGAGTTGAACCAGTTAAGCAACGATGAAACCGGAATAAAAAAAAAGCCGAAGTGTCTGCGAAATTGAAATCATACGCTAAACATGTTGGTGAATTTTGTGTATAAGAGCATTATATCCTTCGAGATTGTATCTGGGGATGGTTTTATACAGATGGCACAGTTTGTTATAGAAGTAAAGAATTAACTATGGTGCAATAAATGCCAAAGAAATTTTACCACATCCAACTGCAATTTCTAGAACATTAAAAGACGACGCAGTCTGACAAAGTGTTTCGTGTGAAGTGAAAAAGGCTTTCAGTGATATGGGTGGAGCCCTAACATTTGAATTTGTGGAGTGATTCCTATAGAAAAAAATTATTATTTGGATCTGTGCACTACATTAAAAATGGAAAACTTCACGGTCATGTTTTAAGCACACGGGAATTTGGAAATGAGATTAATAAAACAGGAGACAATATTAGGTCTGAATTAATTCGAATATTGAGGTCAGTCGACCTGTAATGAAGAAATGAGTAAAATTGTGTCTGTAACTGACAGAGGAGAAAATGTTTTGGTTGCACTTCGTCACTTATCAAAAATTAGTTGTTCCGAGTTTGAGTGCTGTGCTGCATCATACGACACGAAATGCAAAGTGGTGATGGAAATAACGATAGAGAGGATTAAGACCAGTGCTTGTCGCGCTCTCACTTCATTCATCAAGGGGTCTGGTTGCAGACTGAAGGTTGATGTAGATACCAGATGGATCAATGCATTCACGATGGGAGAAGATCCTCGAGGGTTTGAAGGAGAAAAATCAAGAAACACTATTAAAAACAACATGCTGGGAGACTTCATTCATTTCTGACTCCCTTCAAAGATGCTTTTGATGAACAGGAAGCTCGAAAATGCCCACTCTCTATCTAGCAGTAGTATGGAAATTGAAGCTTCTAGCTGTGTTGGAGGCTAAATCCGAAGACAGGGAATTTCTCCGAAATTTAAAAGAAGAAAGCTACAGGAATGTTGAGAGAAAAATGGGTCAAATCATTAATTCATAATTAGAAACTTTCTTACATCCAAAATACAAGGGCTTGAAATATCTTACAGAACTAGAAAAAGAATCAGAAGCGAGAAGTCTAATAAAGATTATCTCCGAAGAAAGAAGAAAAAAAAGCAAGAACAAGAAATTTCGAATTCATCCGATGACGAGCCTCCTCAGAGAGAGAGAGACCCATGCTAACTTCGGCTTCATACAGATATGAAGTGTTCAGATAATGATGTATACATATCCATAAAGGTCCAACTACAACTCTTGAGCTGCTTCCTTGGTAGAGCCACCACGAAATAGAATTTCCACATCTGAGTCAAGTTTATATTACTATTCAATTATAAATTTCACTCACTCCATCTCAGCATCGAGTGCACCGTCAGAGAGAAGATTTCCTGTGCAGGTCGCGTGATACAACAGCGGCGCACCTGCTTAAAACCAAGCTCAATTGATGGCAGTTTTTCAACATTAACCTTCCATAATAAAAGCTAATGTCAAACCTTTCAGTTTACTTCTTCTGAATTTGGGGGAACAAATGTGTATAATTTAAATATTTAATAATTTAGTATCTTAATGATTAATAGTTTGCATTGTCTGAAGGTAAAAAATGATTTTTTTTATATAAACGGAACAAATTATGCGCTAAGACTTGGTCTTAAGGGCCCTCCACACACACACACAGGTTTTACTTACACGCCAGTAGTCTACTAGAAGATATGTAAGTCAGGTTCCCATTTCCGACCCTCCCCCTGAACCCTGCATCTGATGTTGAATAATTGCTTGACATTTATTAGTACTTAAAATTATTTGTGACTTCAGATGGGGGATCTCCAAATGCTTTCTCGTCTTCACAAAGACATTTTTAAAACTAATTTATGACTTAAGCCCTCCCCTCTCACTTGTGGGGACGTTGCACATCTGTACAATAAAAGACGATTATTATAGACACATTCAGGTGACGAACTCTTCTCCTCCATACACCTTTGTCTGCTAGAACATCTTCTCTTCGACACCGTGGTCCGGCATCTCCCCACCCCCAGCTTGGAACTTGTGAGATCTGCATTTGCACTTCAAGCAAGGCATTACGACTTTGTTCAGCTGGACGATCTTCCTGATGTGATCTTTAACGATTTAATAGAAACTGTAAGAGCTGACGTCACTCAATAAAAAATGATCTATTGGAGGAGCGAATATTTCGCACAAAGAATCCTCTCAAATTATTATTGCAGAAAAATATTTGACTCGCGTATGCTGTATTATAGATTTAGATGGCTTCACAGTAAGAGGTAAATTTCTAACATGAGAGCTCGGCTATCCGAACTGTAGGGGACTTACAGACGTCTATAGATTCAATATTTCCTTTGTCACTGACATTTCTCACCATGGCAGGAAAAACATTCGTTACGTGACCAAACACATCACGGGACTTCCCTATTTTTACCCACGAACCGGTGAAGTGGTGTGGGAATACAACTGTTTAGACGATATTATTCGTCACCTCCGAGAAAATGTCGTTAGCCTTTCGCATCTGCTGTCACCTACAAGGGAGCATTCTACGCTTATTGGATAGACTCGGTGCAGAATCTCTCGATCTAGAGAAGATTGGATGCCCTCGCTTTAAAGATTTAACAAGAACTGAATGTGGTTATCACAAGGGGATAGAGATACTTTGTTCTCAAAAACGAGGCGGCAGCATCGTTTAGTACATGGTTGAATGACTACATAGAGAAATGCAGTGGAAACCCACAACGGCGAACCGCACACTTTGTTAGCAGCTTGTTTTTGTAGCTTTTCTGACGATTTTTCACGTAATGAAAAGTCCAATTCTTCACATAGTGAAGCAGAGGATTCTTCACATAATGAAAAGTACGAACACGGAACAAATTTACGAATACGAAACAAATTTCATTTTACATAAATATAAAGGAAAAATTGTCATTAGCCAGGTGCTATATGAACCCATGTCCTCCTGATAACATGTCAGGTTCTCTGGCCGCTGAGCTACCGGCCGCCGAACAATCATTCTCTATTAGATTGGCTTTAAGCATTATACCACAGAATCAGTCATTAGAAATGCATCTGTCTCTAATTGGAGATGCTGCTCCAGAAGGCACCTTCCAGTTCCGTGCCCACGTAAAGCGGCATGGTAATATTTTTTAAAGCAGCACCCCGAATATCGAGGGTAAGCATTATTGTTGAAATGATAGTATCTCACAGATATCTGTGATACAGATATCTGTGATATACACCTGTTGGTAGTATGTTATAAAAATATAGAGGAGAAATTGTCATTAGCCGGGTGGTGTCTGAACCCTCGGTTTCTGATAGTATGTCACTCGGTTCAAAGAAGTAGGTTCAGATCCCACCGGTTAATGACAATTTTTCCACCATATTTATCTGACATACTACCAACAGGTGCATATGTGAGAGCATTAATTCAAATTTCATTTATTTAGTATGTTCTATATCTCGTTGACCCTGGTGCGCTTGGCTACTGATCAAAGGGACCTGGGTTCCAGCACCGAACAACACACGGATGTGTTTGTTGCCTTTTTCATGACCATCGCTACGGCGTATATACATAAACTTACAGGTCGCTGTCAAATCTTTGTGGCAAGCAGCTACTTGAAGGATATTTTATTTTTATATTTTCTCTTCTATATGTTTTTATATTTCTTTCGTGTTTTATAATATTTTTTAATTTTTTCCACATTATCTGAGGCCACAAATGTTCCTTTAGAATCCGTTTCTAGTTCGCGGGAGCTTTTAGTGAAGTAGCCCTGCTGTAAAATATCATCAGCATCATCCTCAAGCAGCCATGAACAACGGGGGTTAACCATACAGTGCAATTTATTTATCCAAGCATATCTGTCCTTGGCTACATCTGTTGCATCTGCCCACTGCACATCAATTCTAACAAGGTCCTGTTTGACATTGTCTCGCCCTCTTTTTGAGGCCTTTAGGCACACTGTTCATAACCCTATTCGCTAATTATAATTATCCATACGGGCAACATGGCCAAACCAGCGGAGTCTCTCTCTCTGCACAATATGCTGCTTAAAGGAGGTTGCCGACTCCTTTGCCTAACCTCATCATTAGTTACAAAGTTGAACCACCTAATGCCCAAGATACTGCGTAAGCATCTAGAATCAAAAGCATCTAGTTTCTTGTTATCTTGTTTAGAAATATCCAAGTCTCACTATCATAACTAACCATTGAAAGAACCAAACTATTATACAGTCTAATTTTAGTGTTTAGATGTACAGTCGGCCCTCAACATTCGCGGGGGTTAGGGGCGCAGGACCGCCGCGAATGTGGAAAAACCGCGAATATCTCTGGGCCCCCCAAACCTTAACTCCTAATACTGTTAACCATATTTAACACACAAAAAAGTAAAACGATACGTTGTACTGCAACAGTATGTTTTATAAATCTAAATTTACGGTATGAACAATGTAGGCTAACACACACACAGAATGAGAGAAGTAATACAATACACGTACAGTATGTGATGCAATACATGTACAGTATTTAGATAGCAGAAAAATTATTAAAGTTTATAAAACACAGTTATATGTGTATAGTACAGTACAATACAGTATTGTGTTTTATAAACTTTAATAATTTTATGCTTTTAAAATTTTCTTCGTCTTTCACACGATTACTATGTACAGATGATGATGAAATACAAACACTTCTGACACACAGTTATGAGACACAGTACACACACACATTCAAACAATATTTATTGTATTTGTGCTGCATTATTGTTATTTATTCGAGCAGTGGAAGTGGATCGTCAGGGTCTTTATCCTCGTGGTCTTCTACGTGTTCCGTATGCGAAGGAAGAGGAGAATGGGGTGCCTCAGAGGTAGCAGGGGTGGCAGAGCTGTAAGGGATAGAAGGGGAGGCAGGGATACTCAGTGTTATCTTCTTGAAATACATTGTGATTTCAGTTTGGCTCTTTTTGCCTCTTCATTTTTTTTAAATGTTGGTATATACAGACAATGCCTCTTCTACCAATTCCTTCAACTTCAAGGAATGTATCATTGACGGTCGATATCATAAAAACAGTCATCGCAGTTCTTTTAGCGTACTGAAACTTTTTCAAAATTTAACTTTTTATATTACATTTGTGTATATATTTATGGTAGTAGGTGATAAAATAGATTAATAGTGCATATATTTTATGTATTTATGACTTACTGAACATTTTTTAGTTTTTTTTTTTACATTTTCTAGTTTACACGCACGTCGACTTCAATTTTCCGCAGTAGGCCGCAAAACTTCAAAAAAATTCCCACCTAATTATTGACGGCAAACTCGCGAATAATCAAATCCATGAAAGCTAAACCCGCGAAAGTCGTGGGCCGAATGTATACGCCTATTTCTACATTCTCTTCATAGATTTTTAAAAGTCCAGGCAGGAATCCCTATTCGTTTGTTAATCTCATACCTCTCACATCAGTAGTTTCTGTTACATAGCTCCCAAGGTAATTAATGTGTGACACCTGCTCAAAACTGCAACCATTCAGATTAACTGAATCAGAGCTTGCCCGACCAATTTTCATCACTTTATTTTTCTCTCTGTTTATATCCAAACGTACTCTACTACCAGTTCATCAACAGCTTGAATGAAAGAGTTCACCTCATCAACATCATTTGCTAAAAAGCATAAATCATCAGCATAATCTAAATCAGAAAATTTCGCATCACCAGCCCATTTAAACCAAAAATTTTCCCTTGAAGTGAATTTTGCATAACATAATCAATAACCAAACTAAAGAGAAAAGGAGACAAAATCCACCCTTGTCAAACACCAGAAGTAATGCTAAACCAATTGCTACAAGCCTTACCAACTCTCACACACGACTCAGTGTTATTCTACTGGAAAATCTCAGACGTCATCTACTGGAAAATTCAACATATCATGTAAAGTAAACTGATTTATTCCTAGTTGAGATAATTGCTGATAATAAATTTTACCTTCTTTGTCATAATGTGAACAGTTCAATAAAATATGTGAAATAGTTTCTTGTTTGGTTATAAACAGAGGGAAAACTAAAGTGATGAAAATTTATTAGCCAGGCTGTGATTCAGTTAATCTGAATGGTTGCAGTCTTGATCAAGTGTCACAGTTTAATTATCTTGGGAGCTATGTAACAGATACTGGTGATGTGCGGCATGAGATTAACAGACGAATAGGGATTGCTGCCGGGACTTTTAAGAACCTATGGAGAGTGTGGAGAAATAGGCGTATACACCTAAAGACTAAAATTAGGCTGTATAATAGTTTGGTTCTTTCTAGGGTTAGTTATGGTAGTGAAACTTGGACACTTTGTAAACAAGATAATAGGAAACTAGATGCTGACGCAGCATATTGGGCATTAGGTGGTTCAACTTTGAAATTAATGATGAAGTTAGTCAAAGGAATCGGCAACCTCCTTCAAGCAGCATATTGTGCAGAGAGAGACTCCGTTCGTTTGGCCATGTTGCCCGTATGGAAATTACTGATTGGCGAATAGGGTTATGAAGAGTGTGCCTAAATGCCTCAGAAATAGGGGAAGACCTAGGATGTAGTGGGCATACAATGTCAAACAGGACCTTGCTATAATTGGTGTGCAGTGGCCAGATGCAGCAGATACATTCAGGACAGACTTGCTTGGAGAACTAAATTGCAAGGTGTGGTTGGACCTCCGTAGCCCATGGCTGCTTGAGGATGATGATGATGGTGGTGGTGGTGGTGGTGATCTCTTGTAAGCCGAGAATACCTAAATTATAATGGTGGAATTCTTATGTGAGGGCATCAAGAGAATAATCTCTGTACAAATGGTTAGTGGGATGTTTAAAGAAACTATGTTTATTAAGAGAGGGAATGGCGACAAAATCAAACAGCCCAATTTTTCCTACTCGCAGGCATGGAGTAAAGACTAGTTGTCCCATTACTAATGGCTGAAGCCATTTACACTGGAAGAATTCCTCCATTGTAGAATTTGACGATGCCAGTAGAAGCAATTATTCACTTGCTGATAAAACATGTCCTGTGAATCTATTCACTTGGGGCTGTCAACCCACAAACAAACAGAAAACACAGCGGAAGATTTTCCCTCCAAAGAAGCCCACCAGTGCAGTAAGTTCAGGATCTATACTCAAGCTCAGAGCCTTATTCCAGTCCGATAGGTTTATATGGTCAGCACCAGAACGTGTGAGGTTGATCAGTCCTCAGCAGGGTAGAAAGAAAAGAAAGTAACCATAGTTTTCCAGACCAGTAGGCCACACTAATCTGGCAGCCCTCCTCATCTGTTGACTTCCACAAGAGAATATCCCTTTTGAAAGCCTTTTTGAATATCCTTTTTACTAACGGCTGCACCACAAGAAAGCGGGGTTGGACATTAGGTGCTAGGTTTCGCTGGTTCTATGCCTCATCACAGGGGATTGGTGATTACTAGCTACCATTTACAGACCGTAAGGTATCACAAACCTCACATTCCGTGTTGAGATAAATTTGGAATTTTCATCTTATGTTTAGAGGGGTTATTGAAGATTTATTAACGTAATGTTCCCATGCTTAAAAATATAAAGAGTGAAATTCAAAAATGTTAAGTATAATGAGACTCACTTTCACAATGATGTCAAATCGTTTTGTTTGACTTCTGTCCACTGGCTTAATTTGTCTGACACGTCCAGAAGCAGCATCGATTTCAAAGTATTCGTTGTAATAAGAAGGAGTGCCTGAGAAGAATCAAAATTAAGCCTTGTGAGTTCAAGATATTTTGTTCAATCCTATTACACAAACAACACCATGTAACTGTTTTAACAAATAACTGCTAAAAAAGAAAAATAAGAACGTTATCGATTTTATTAATTGAAATTTGTTAGGGTAAAATTTCCTCATAAAAAATCAGCCTTTGGCTTTGCATATCTACTTACCATTAACAAAGCTGAACTGTATAGCGGATTTCAAAGAATCCTGATCTTTGGCAACTATTGGCTCCGGACGAACCTTTAAAACTCCAGTCTGAAAATATTCAACAATAATTCAATACAGAGTCAGAAAATTTGAAAATATCATAACTTCGCAATAATTAAATGTTGTAACTTTCTGTTTGCTGTTTTCGTAACATTCTACCTCTCAATGAGGGTACAAGAACTCTTTTGGATAATGGTTTGTCCATGAGTGGGATTCCAACCCACGTCTCCAGGAAATATGCGTGTTATGCTAGACCACTACACCATCAATGGCTAACTTTTCTCAGCTTGGTGACCTTATAAGCTTTCTGGATTTTATTTATTTGATTCGCACTAGTGGCACCATCTATCCAGGAAGTGGATAATTCTGTTGCCTCTTTAGAGATGGAATTAATATTTGTCTCTCAGGCTCGGGGTATTAAATCAATAAATCAGTGGAAAATAATCACAGGATAAGACCTGTAGACATGGAACTCATGAAATGATGAGCTGTAAAAAAATTGGTTTTGCCACGAGTGGGATTCGACTCCATGACTTCAGGAAACATACCTGTTATGCTAACCACTACACCATCAATGGCTAACCTTTTCTCAGCTTAGTGACCTTATAAGCTTTCTGGATTTTATTTATTTGATGATCAATGGCTGACCTTTTCTCAGGATCTTTATTCAAGGTTCAAGGTGTTGTAGATATGGTGAAATTAGCCTCCAAAGAAGGCGCTCCCTACACCAGTCACAATGAAGAGGAGAGATAGCAGATGCAGAACAAAAAAGAAAACTGCCTCTCAGCTATCTCTCTCGGAAAGAAAAGGTCCTAATCAGGACAATGTAAAATACAGAACATTAGACCTTGCAGAATATGCCAATGTTCTGAAAGAAGTCAGTGACCACACGGAAGCATGCACGTTGCAGTTTTGCACTATGGTTGTTGCCAAGAAGGGAGGTGATGGAGTAGTCAGTGATTCCTATAGCGTTAAGCTCCCAGAACAAAGCATCTCTTTCAGCATTGTAGTGGGAGCAGTTGAGCAGAACGTGGGATATAGCCTCAGGTGTGCTGCAAGCGGCACAGTCTGGACTGTAAGCTCTGCCAAGAGTGTGCAGCATAGAGTTGCTGTAGATGACACCAACTCGAAGACGATGAAGGAGAGTCTCCTCAGATCTGAGTAGTTTATCGAGGTTAGGAGCAGTGAGAGAAGTTTCAACCAGGTACCTGAATGAGGAACACCTGCTGTCCTTCTGCCACTGAGCAAGACGGTACTGACTCACCAGTTGTGAGACAGAACTCCTGCACTCGCTGAGAGAGAGAGGGTAATTAATTACACACCTCTGACTCTCCAGTGCCTCCTTCACGGTGTGATCAGCGAGCTCATTGCCAGATATCCCTACATGGGAAGGGATCAACTGGAAATGAACCGTGATTCCAACAGAAGTGACCTTCGAGCAAGTCTTCATGATCTTCTGGATGAGGAAGCGGTTGCAGCTATTGCTGTCTCGCTTCTGGAGAGTTTCCAAGGCTGACTTGCTTTCACAGAGGAGACAAAGTTGCCACTCTCGAGGCTGAGAATGAAAAGTTCAGCCTCAAAAATGGCATGAGGCTCTGCACAGGGGGAGGAGGTTAGATGCGGGAGATGGAAACCTCTGACAAAGGCAGAGGCAGCACATTGCCTCTCCAGATCCACAGATCCATCAGTGTAGACTTCAGTGCATCTCTCATATTGTGTAGTGACATAGGAGGTGGAGAGAAGTCTGATGGCCAATGGATCAAAGTCGCTCTTCCGACCAAGACAAGGGATAGTGACATTGATCATTAGATCACTGTTCCTCCAGGGTGGAAGGTCAGGGAAGTGAGTATTGCCAGCACCCAGCATCAGTCCCTGCCAGTTCGTGCATCTGGAGCTGGCAGGAAGAACTCCGTCGTAGAAGTCCTTGGTGGACAGGGGATGGCATAGTGAGTCCTGTCATGCAACTTCCTCATGGTTAAGCTCATGGTTAATGTGCAGGGAATGGAGCCTCGAGAGATGACACAGTATATCTCTCTTCCAGTGCAGGTGGAAAGGCATGTCATCAGCCTCTGCAATGACAGACGCATTAGGTGTGTTAGAGCAGAGTCCGCGACAGAGGCACAGAGATATAGTGTGGACAATTGCCAACTTGCTGAGCATTGTAGCAGAGGCATTGCACAGAACGTGAGCACTGTAGTTGACGCGGGAGAGGATTAATTGCTGGTACAAGACCAGGAGGGTCTTGTAGGAACTTCCCCAGTGGGTACCAGCAAGAAAGGACAGTATATTTCTCTGTGCAGTGGCAGCTGTCTTAAGATGCTGGATGTGGGGCCCCCAGCTCAGCCTGTTGTCCAGGACCACACCAAGGAACTTATGCTGATGGACGGCCTTGATGTGATCTGGCCCAAGCAAGAGGTCAGGGAAGGTGGATGGAAAGCGTCTCCTCGTGAAAACCATGGCCACAGTCTTATCAGTGGAAAGAGTGAAGCTTAGGTTGTCGAAGAACTTGACGACCGTGTCCACAGCTCTTTTCATCACGAGCTGAGCATGGTAGGAGTCCTGGCTAGGGAACCAGATGCAGATATCATCTGCGTAAATGGAAATATCCACTCTCTTCTCGAGTCGAGAGGGTAGTAATGACAGCAAGATGTTCAGTAACATCGGGCTGAAGACACCCCCTTGAGGTATTCCATGACTGATGGTGTGGGAGATGCTGAACGTGTTGCCCAGCTTTATGCAAACAGTTCTGTTGGAGAGGTACCCTGCGATCCACTGGTTGATATTGCCTCTGAGTCCAAGATCATGGAGCCTGCAGAGAATATTCAAGTGGGACAGGGAATCGAATGCCTTCTGGATGTCGAAGAAGACAGCAACAGTAGTCTCTCCCACGGACCGTGCCTGATCAGCAGCAGAGATGAAGTCGATGAGCTTGTCCGATGTGCATCTCCCTTTGCGGAAACCCAAGAGGCTGTCAGGGAGGAGGCCATTGGACTCTAGATACTCTTCCAGGTGTCCAAGGACCAGTCGCTCTATAATAGAGCAATGGGCCTGTAAGAGGACAGCTCAGTGGCGGGTTTCCCTGCTTCAAGATAGGCACGATGTTTGTTCCTTCCATGACTCAGGTACTGTGCAGGTGGTCCAGGAGTGATTGAAGGCTTTAAGAAGCACAAGCAGAGCCTCAGGTGACAGGTTAGCTAACTGAGTGTAGCTGACGCCATCGGGGACTGTGGCTGACGAGCGCTTCAAAGCCGCAATAGCAGAGATGAGTTCCTGTATGGTGAAAGGATCATTATAGCAAGGCTCAGAACCAGAACAGAGCTGCTGAGCCGTATCATGAACATTCACTGGTGGAGCAGAAAGCGAAAAGCAAAAAAATTGCAAAAATGCAAAAAGGTATTAGCAGTGGTGGCTAAGTCCTCCCCATGGCCCAGGGCAAGGTTAGGAAAGGGGAGGGAAGGCTGTGGCTTCCCCGTCAGGTTCCTGATAAACTTCCAGACTTTCCCAGAAGGAGTGAAGACATTCATGCTGGAGCAGAATGATCACCACCTGAACCTTTCACGCCGGTTAAGGTACCTTCTGATCACAACATGTAGCCTTCGAGCATGAAGAATGTCTGGAAATCTAACAGAGTGGCGGGGCACTCCTTTCAGCTCAGCGGCAAATGGTGCAAAGCCGCTTATAGTGGATATCTGGAGGGGGAAGATGCCTGGGCATCGAGATCTTAACCGCGCAGGCATCAGAGGCAACAGTGAGGGCCTCTGACACTGCACTGAGATCTGCAGCTTCGATGGCAGTGAGTCTTTCAGACGAGATCTGCTGAAACAGCTGCCAGTCGGTAAGCATCGACATTCTTCTCCGGGTTGCATGTCCCTTGGGAAGCAAGGAGATATGCAGTAGGAAGTGGACACTGCTCCAGGTGTCAGTAGTCAACTGACCAGCTGAGGCTTTGACCAATGCTGGAAGAACAGAGGGTCAGTTCAATGGAGCTGTAGGTACTCGGAGGTCTGTAGAACGTGGGCGAGCCATCGTTGGCGATAAAGAGATTGTGCTGCAAGATGGCATTCTCGATATCCACCCAGCGCTGATCACTGATGTCTCCATCCCAGGAAGGGCTGTGGGCATTAAGGTCCCCAGTGAGAATCCAGGGCTGAGGGCATTGTGAAAGAAAATCCTGTAAGGTGAAACAGGAAAGGTAACAGGAAAGGCAGTGCAAGGCCAGATGTAACAGGATATCAGGGTGATATCATGGCTGTTCAGCCAGAAGTGGCATGCTACGAAATCACTGTTCGCATCACTGAAAGTGAGATCAATAGCATGATGTGTAACATTCTTGTGCACAAGAATCGCTGCATTGCGGGAGAGCAGATGACTCTTGCTGGTGTGCACAATATAGGGATTGAAGACATAGGGATCAGGGAAGTTGGCCTCACAGAGAGCAAGGATGGGAACTGGCATGATGTTGATGTAGTTCCAGATGTCAGCAGCCTTGCTCCTGAAGCCTCTGCAGTTCCACTGAAGGATGGAAAAGATGTTAGTCAGTCCTTTGGCCATGCCCATTGTCGGGTGGTAACAACGAACCTTGGAGTAAAAGCTAGTCAGCACAGAGTGTCTAGTAGTCCACAAAGTGCAAAATGAGGGAGGCCAACTGATTGAGGATCGTCAAAGTTCGAGATCGAGACTCCTTAGGTAGCGCAGAAGTTACAACCTTAATGACATCCACAAATAGAGAGAGAATGGTGGGCAGAAAAATCGTGTCCCTGTGGTCCTTCCTGAAATCCTGATGCATCAAGGAAGAGGAGGGCATCTTCAGATCAGGCCGATGAGCAGCTTTCTTCTTCCTTGTCCTCTTAACCTGCTTGGCCAACTGCTTGGCTTGAAAGGGACAGGAGTCTGCTGCCAAGGGGCAGAGGAAGGGTCAACAAAAACACTGTCACACACCACTGACAGTGCAGTAGCATCACCAGCCGCAGGGTCCCCATCATATAAAACCGAGGCCTTGGATGCTGAGGTGTGGATGCTGAGGTGACGGAAGAAGAGGTAGCTGGGGCACAGCCGGCGGTGGAAAAGGTCTCTCCACTGACAGTAGCAGAGAGGAGATCACCCCTTCAGAAGGAACACTTGAGGGGCCTGAAGGAGGGCAGCCTGAGGAAGGGTCAGCTATAACACTGTCATTTTCAGTTGACAGTGCAATAGCTGCACCAGCAGCAGGGCCCCCAAAAGACAAAGCTGAGGCCAAGGACGCCGTGTTGGCAGCAGAAAAAGTAGCCAGGGGAAAGCCGGTGGTACAGGATGTCTCTCTACTTACAGATGCAGAATTGGAGAGGCCCAGCCCTTCAGAAGAAACACCTGAGGAGCCAGCAGCAGGAGCACAGGGAAACCGCAAGAGGTCTTACCTCTGGGCACTGAGAGAGAGCACGTGGAGCAAGACAACTTACTAGGAGAACCGATAGAGGTTCTTCTCTCTCTGGAGTATGTCCGCAGGGTCCTCTGAGGCAAAGTGCCAGAGGTCGTCGCCACAGTGGACCGTGACACCCTCGGGACATTCCACTTGACAGGAGGGTCTGAGGGCACAGAATCAGGACAGCTCACAGACTCTCCTTTCTTTCGCTTAAATCCTGGGGGTGTACGAATCATACCCAGGATCAAAATGGGTGCACAAGAAAAAACAGAACTACACTGGTAAAAGAGAAAAAACTTACCAATGGTAGCTGGAAAAACCCTTGAACCGCAACAGGAAACAGCAACAGACAGGTGAAGACTCAGCAAAGAGTCAGCAAAGAAAGTAGTGAGTCGACTAAAGATCACAACAGATTATGGTGAACAATACTGAATCAAAGGGGTTCAGTATGGTTCAGCAAATTTGCAACCAAATTTTTTTCAACTCATTATTTCATGAGTTCCATGTCTACAGGACTTACCCTGTGATTCTTTACTACTGATCTTTTGGATAATTTGATTCATTTAAAGGATTACCTTTCTCGCTTGATTTCTATCGTTATTAAGAAATTAAGATTATTGTCTATATTATATACATGGATATATATATATGTTTTATGCTACATTTGTTTCTATAATTGTTTATGTTATACTATTATTTTTTTAACTTAATAGATACTATTGTTGTTTGCAACTAGTAAACATTTTCATTATTAATTAAACCTTCGGGATGTCCTTCGTTTCTTTCTTCCCACTTGAACCCAATCTGTAGCTTTTGCCTTTGTACGACACAAATCTTAATAACAGAACAAAGGTTGAAATGCTTTTATTTTAAGAAAAGGATCAGAATTTCTTTTTCACATGTATCATTTGAACTGAATATAATACTTGAGTTATTTCCTATTGAAATAATAACATTATTTAACAGTTGATTAACAAAAATAGATTCGAATAAAAGGCGGAAAATAAAATCAAAAGAAAAATTTCACAAACAGTTATTTAGAAGTAATTTTTTTACATATTTTTAAAACAGTAATCAAAATGCTTCAGATGCTCATCTTATAAGATGACCCCGAATATAAAGCAGTCGCTTCCTAGAAGGTAACATTTCTATGGGGCTACATGCAAAACTCTACAGTCGCTATTTAACATTAAAAGAAAGAGTTTGACAGCAGCATTTAAAGCAAAAAAAATAAAAACGATTTAATGCAATTGCGAGATTTTTAGTGGTAGGCTCACATTTGTACACAGGGCGTCCAAAACTGTTATTTCCATGAATCTGTAGATTTGCACTCGTCCCTCCGACGTTTACGAGCTACGACCTGTTTGAAAGCTTGTCAAAATTTTTCGTTACATGTTAAAAGAAAGGACGTATGATAATTACTCTCTTTGCTTGCGGCGTGTAAATTTTGGTCTGCAAAATCTGTCAGTTGTTCCTATGGAGCCTTCTAAAGACGAGTATTGATTTTATATTTTCACAAGGATGTAGATTGGGAACGACACAAAAAAAAATTGTTGCTGATTTATCAGAAGTTTATGGGGATCATGCTGTTCATATGGCAATGTTGGGGATGGATGCATAAATTCAGAGAAGGATGGCAGAGCTTCGAAGTACTTCCTCGTGCAAGAAGACCGAAGGAGGCCATGAACGAGAGAACCATCGGTTGCTGTTCGTGAACTCATTAAGGTAGACCCACACATAATAGTTCAGATAATAAGTTTATATTCATCAACATTTAAAGTACCGAAAGATCTGTGCCAAATGGGTTCCCCACAAACTGGCAGAGCAGCAAACAAAGGTGAAAGCAGATGCCGGAAATGTTTCAACCTAGTCCCAACAAGTTAACGGACATGTTACAGGTGATGAGAAGTGATTTTATTACTATACAACTCCCCGAAAAATCAACAACTACGTTTGAGTTGCAGAAGATGAACTGTCCCCAATTCTTCCAACAATACTTTTTTTCAAGAAAGAGGATGTTCACAATTTTTTAATTTCCAAGAAGTGGTAACCGTTGACACCTTACCTGAAAAAATTACTATAAATGGCAAAAAATGAAAGGTTGTTTTGCCCAAACATTGTTTTGTCCAAAGTGATTAAGCATTCAACAACAAGCGTGTCAAGGGTTCTCTTTCTTCAATGACAATGCAAGTGCTCACAAAACCCGGCAACTTACGGCCTATGAGGAGCAGGAAAAAATCAAACAGGTACCCCATCCTGCATATTCACCTGATCTTGCACCATGCGATTTTTGATTGTTTCAAAATATTAATAAGGAACTTTCTGGGAAACCTTTTTCAAGTTCCAGATTTAACATAGACGGCTACAACTTTGCATAGATATAATGATTTAATAGTAATTAATGGAAGGTAACTATTATTTACACTGATTCCATTTGGGAGAGATAACAAACATATAATGAATTCAATGATTATGTACAGCATAATATATATGAAAAAAATGGACTGCAATCTTGAGTTGAAATCAAACGAAGCATTTAAAACTTATAGTATTTAAGATATTTACATAAGTCCATGCTTCATAAATGCTTTTTAAAAACGGCTATGGTAGGAGAGATGCTTTGTCCTCTGGAAGATCATTCCATACCCTTCCTACTCTATAAACAAAGAAATGATATTTGGAATCTCTTCTTGCAAATGCTATGTTGATGCACAGCGTGTGTTCTCTAGTCCTCTTACTGACTATGAGAAAGAAATGTTGTTTGGGATTGGATGGTACAAAAGTCCATTCAAGTCGTCTCCATTCCAGATAATGCAGTCCATTTAATCTCTGTTGATACGATTTGTTGCGAAAACACAATAGCTCTTTTAAAAAAGATCTGTGGACTTTTTCAGCAGTTTCAATTCCTCTCACTTCTTGTCGTGATCGGACATACTTTCTTGGAGCTCCTGCTAGTCAGTCGTGTTCGGACATCCTTCACCACCCGAACACCATCGGTTGACCATCTGGGACTCTTCGGACATGTAAGTGCTATTAACTTTTATTGCTCCTGCCCCTCCCCGACGTCAGTCTCCCTGTACAGTGCCTTCTGTGCTGTGTGCTGCAAAAGATCAACGAGACCGAACTTTTGGACTAATTGTTGCAATCTTCCTGTTGTGGCGGGTGGCTCTCATTGTTTTTGCCAGAGGCATATCGCTTCCGCTCACAACAATGACTTCAATTTGCAACAGATGTGACGAAGCAGTAACAACCAACTCTGAATGCATAGTTTGCAGTGGATGCAAAGGCAAACTGCATTTTGTCTGTTCGGGCACAACAGAAAAAAATTACGAAAAGCTGTCCCTAGAAAAGAAGAATGCGTGGTTATGTTGCGAATGCAAGTCGAACAAAATAAACCCAAATGCGACCTTAGACATGGAAATCAGAGACAATTCGACACGTGACATCAATCTATTGATAGTAGAGATCCGTGATTTAAAGACAGAAGTGAAAGAATTGAAACGAAGTGTAGAATTTTTTTCTAGCAAGTATGACGAACTGATGCAACAAGTAATAAATTACGAAAAAAATCAAAAGGATTTAACTACAAAAATCTATGAAGCCGAAAATTTAAACACAGAAATGAGAGAAGAGATTAAGGAGCTGAAACAAAATCTTAATGACGTGGGAAAATATGGACGCAATAAAAATATAGAAATTCATGGTGTTCCCATAAATGAAGGGGAGGATGAAACAGAGCTTAAAATAAAGTTGATAAATTTTCCCAGTCATTAAAAAATTTAAATTAATTTTTCCCAGTCATAAAGGTGGTATTAAACATAGTCAACTACACAGACAATATGATTGAAAAAGTTCACAGACTTCCAGAAAGAAATAAAAGCAAAACCCCAAAGATAATTGTCCAATTCGTTACACGGAAAGATAGAGAGACATTTGGATACAAAACAGGAAAAAAAAATTACAACCACTATTGTAGACCTGAATGATAAAGGAACACCAATATATATTAATGAAAACAAGACTATGATTAACAGAGTAATTTTCTGGAGAGCTAGGATGCGTGCAAAAGAAAAAAATTATAAGTATGTTTGGTTCAAAAATGGAAAAGTTCTAATGAGGAAATCAAACGGTGAAAGAATTATCAATGTTGATATGATCACCAACTTTGATGATTTTTGAACTTTTAGATATATCCGATAAACCGTACTTTTTTCTCTTTTTTTTGCTCTTTACTTTTGCTTTTTTTTAATATTCTTAGCTATGTCTGATTTGAATATTGAAGAGCTTAATAGCAACTATGATGTTGCTTATGTAACTACAGGTTTAGAAGTGGAGGCTTGGTTCGTAAATAATTATAGTAAATTTATTCACAAAAATAAATTAAGTATTGCTCATGTTAATATAAGAAGTCAAAGAAAACATTGGGATTCATTAAAATTAAGTATTAACAATTTTATATAATATTGATAAATTTGATAAAATTACAAATGATAATATAAATAAAAATATTAGGGGGATTTTAATATACTATAAAGAAAATCTAGATATTGAAATTATTTCACAACAAACACTTCCAGCGGAAACTATATATATAAAAGTAAAAAAAATATATATAATATATCATGTTTTAGCACTATACAGATCACCTAGTATAGATATGAACTCTTTTCTGTTGAATTTCCGAAACTGGATGGAAAATACAGAAAAAAGATCAAAATCAGATTTTAATAGGTGATTTTAATATCGATACAATGAATACTAAAAAACATGACACAGAAAAATATATCACACTATTGGCTGACATGAATTTTGAAAGATTAATAAGGGAAGCTACAAGAGAAGAAATAGTAAAAAATAAAATTGCCAAAACCTGTATAGACCATATTAATATTAAACTGATTAAAAATACGTCAGCAAATTCAATAATTCAAACAAGCAAAATAGCAGATCACTATATGATTTTAACACTGATTAGCAACACCAATAACAATTTGAATAATATTAATTATACTGAAACAGACCAGGAAAATAAGAATTGATCATTTGACCATAACAATATAAACAAAGCTATTTCTGAAATGAAATGGAATTTAGAAAATTATGAACTCAATGGATGAATTAAACCTATATAAAGTATTTAAAGGCATTTATGATGGAATTTTAGGAAAAAATAGAATATATATGAGGAGTGTTGGAAAGGTAAAAAGAAATCATAGCAAAAATTGGATAATACCGAACTTGATAGAATTAATTGAAGAAAGAGATAAAGCTTGGATTAAATTTAAAAACAATGATAAAAGTGATGCTTATAAAAGTAACTATAAACAAATTAAGAAATATGGTTAATATTCAGATTACAAATCAGAAACAACTTTATTATAGAAATAAACTTATAATGTAAAAAAAATGATATGAAGGCTACCTGGCAATTAATATATGAAATATTAGAAGGAAAACAGAAAAAATCAGCGGACGATGTAATAATTGACAATATGTCCAAAAAGAAATTAACTGTGGAAGAAATAGCAAATAATTACAATGACATTTATAATACATTAATTTTACAGATAAGAAATATAAACCACCAAAACGATATAAATTATGTTCCAACCATGATGCAAAGAGTTTTGAAATCTATCTATATACATGAAATCACTGAAAAACAAACTGATGAAATAATTGCTTCATTAGACACCAATAAATCACCTGGTTACGATAATGTTTGCATTAAACATATAAACGTTAATAAAGAAACACTACTTAATATTATATCAAAAACTATAAATCAGATTATATTTACTGGGAGCATACCTACTGAACTCAAAACAGGTATTTTAAGACCTATTTTTAAAGGTGGTATTAAGGAGGACTTTGCTAACTATCGACCAATAACAATTCTGCCTATTTTTTTCGAAAATAATGGAAAAATATATTTATAATACTGTTTTTAACTTTTTACTTAAACACAACATAATTAATGAAAATCAATTTGGGCTTTCAAAAAGGAAAAAACACAATTCAACTAATTTCCAAAATTGCAAATAATATCCGTCCCGTGGCCGAGTGGTTAGCACGCTTGGTTACTGATCTAAGGGACCTAGGTTCGAGCCCTGGATTAGGCATGGATGTGTGAGTGTGACATTTTTCTGCTGAGGTCCTGCCATCCTCTCAGACCTTCTACTCCGGCAAATATAAACTGACAGGCTCCTGTCAGACCTCTGTGGCAAGCAGCTGCTTGAGGGGGTATTTATTTTTATTTTATATTTTTATTAATAAATCATTGAATAATAGGGAAAAAACTGCAACTATTTTCTTAGATTTAAAGAAATCCTTCGATACAATAGATCATAGCATTTTACTAAATAAATTGGAAAATTACGGTATTCGCGGTATATTGTTAGATTGGTTTAGAAATTATTTATCAGACAGATACAAAATTACTAAAATAAAAGACTGCTACAGCAGAAAAGTAATATATATAAAATTATATATAAATTCTATTTAAATGAGAAAAAAACAAAATTGATGATTATTCATTCACCAGGATTTCATATTCATCAAAACCTCTTTATCAAAACTCATAAAATAAATTGCAGAAAAAAGGATGCTTCAAATTGTGAATCATTATGTAGTTGCTCACTTGTTGAGCAAGTAAATCAAATAAATTACTTAGGAATCATTTTTGATGAATATTTTAGGTGGAATGCCCATATATCCCACATATGTGAAAGCTTGAGAATATCAGCGATAAAAATTCAACAATTGAAATACGTATTAAATATGGAAACCTGTGTATTATTCTATAAAGCAATATGCGAATCTATTTTAAATTATGGAGTAATTGTGCATGGAACAACTAACTTAACTAACAAAAATAAAATAGAAAAACTACAGAAAACTACTAAAAATATTATTCCGTTTCATTTGCAAAAAAATTATAAAACTTCCACCGATAGATTAAAATTTTTAAACCTTTTATCCTACAGCAATTTATATAAATATAATGTAATAATTTAAAATCTTTTTGAGGAAACTTACAAACTAAATATTCAACATAACAAAAATACAAACTTCAAAACCAAGGTTATTACAAATTGCCAAATTTTCGAAATAATTACGGGAAACATACCTCCGAATATCAAGTACCACTCATATTTAATGCTATTCCAAAAGAATTACTAAATATAGACTCTTTTAGAAGACTTAAAATGGAATTAAAAAATTATTTGGTATTTTCTAGTTAGCTATGTGTTGTGTTTTGTGGATTTTTTTGATGTACACCATTTTTGTGGCTGAATGATCTATGTTTAATATAATTTATTCATTTTCCTGCAGATAAGCTATCTAGCTTTGCGGGTCAAATTGTAAATGTATTTGTATTTTTTACTCTTATGAATAAAAATTATATTCTTTAAAAAAAAAAAATCCCACACATACGTTAAGAGGACCATGAGATGCGTATTCTAGAATGGGCCGAACATATGTGATCAATGCTTTTACAATGATGCTTGTGTTACACTTGCTGTAGCATTTCAAAATTATATGCATGACACGGTTGATCTTCATAGAAATGAAATTGTAGTGTTTGGAAAAGGATAAGTTGAGAGTTGGGATGATGTTCAGATTTATGTGGCTTTCACCTTTTTCAATGTCCGAGGAATCAAGGGTGTAGGCCTGTTGTATATTATTTGTGGCCTGTATTAAATATTGTAGTTTTACCTTTCGAGATAGGTAGAGTATTAAGTGGGCTCCATTGTGCAATTATGTCACAAGTCTCGTGAAGTCAATGATGGTCGTCAGAGTTGGAAAAAGTAGTGTAGAATTTGAGGTCATCAGCGTAGATAAAACTGGCAAAAGGCCTTAAAATGGAGGGAATTTCAGTGGTGAAAATGACGAAAAACAATGCACCTAAAACAGAGCCTTGTGCGATGCCACTAGCAACTCGTTTAACTGGTGACAATGTGTTGCCGAATTTAATATGTTGAGTGCGAATTGAAATTAAAACGTGTAATAACTGAAGCATTTTGCTGGGAATACCAAAATTTGCTAGTTTTTAATATAAGATTTAATCTTTTAAGCTTGTCGAAGGCTCTTTCAAAGTCAAGGAAGATGATGTCAATTGATTTCCCTTCTTCTAATGCAGATGTCCATGTTTTTAACAGTATGAGATCTGTATTGCTGTTCACCGACCAGGTACAAATCCAAATTGCTCATCAGAAATTATGCTATTGCAGAATAGAAAGGAAATTAGCTTAGAAAAAGTACGACGCTCCATAATTTCAGGGGTGATGCTGGTAAGAGAGATGGGTCGATAATTATTTCGAGAAGTAGGATCACATTTTCTTTTGAAGATAGGAGAAACAGTGACATGACAACAGTCTTCAGGTATCTTACCAGCTTCATAAACAAGCATTAAAGAGAAAAGAAAGTTTGGTAGAGATGCTACCATTAAGATACTTGAAACGTAAGGGAGAAAGTCCATCAAGCCATGGAGAGGATTTTTAAGGCGTATATGCAATCGCTGCATTAACAAATGCAGGATCAAATTCATCAGAGAAGTCATCAGGTGTTGAATCCGGAGTACACTGGAATTCGTGATCCCTAACATAGGCAGAGTCAAATGCATTAGACAACAGAGTAGCTTTTCCAGCACCAGTGGTTGCATATGATCCGTCGGGAATTATTAATGGCGGGATCTTGCATCTTTATATTAGGATCTTGGATCTTTATAGAAGGAATTTCTATTCCGCTCGTCGTATAAGGTGTTAAGTTTGCTGGATTCGACATCTGGCATGACTTTGCTATACGCTCTAGAGGCTATACTGTAGCCTGTTGTGTTAGCACTACCTACTTGGATCATCGCGATATTTCCTCCATGCATTGAGTTTAATTCTTCCTTGAAGTTTCGATAAAACCGTTGCATTTTGCTCTTTTCTTTTGAAGTGGAACAGATGAGATGCAGGATTGCATGGTTGAGTGGTATTCATCAATAATATCATCATAGTTGGAGGATGAACAACTGGTGAACATGTTATGGATGATAGTTGAAAGCGTTTCGTAGACCTCTGCCTGAAAATTGCGTTTAGCAGGTGGAATCTGCTTTGTAGTATTGATGTTCATGTTGAAATATATCGGATATTGGGCTCAGTGTTGTAGACAAACAGATCATGGGTACAAAATAATAAATAAAGTAGATTTTCGCCTCGAGTGACAAAATGGACAAGTTATTGAAGACCTAACTGTTGGAAGTGAGTGATAGGATGTCGCTGTGCTTTGTTCGTCCCATGATGGGTTTCCCACTCGACATCATAAAAACTGAAATCTCCTACTTGGACAACAGGTAGATCAGTATTCTTAGTATGCTTGAGATCATTGAAAAAGGTCTCTATGTATGTGACACTGATGACTGAATGCGACTGTATATACACCGAAGAGTCAAAATATTATGACCACGTGCCTAATTTGATGTTGGTCCTCCACTCGCTGCAAAAAAGCTCTTACCCGGTGAGGCATAGATGCTACAAGATTTCTAATGATGTCTTGTGGTATCTGGTACCAACACGTTACCAACAGATCCTTTAACTCTTGCAAGTTACATGGTTGAGGCGCCACAGATCGGATATGCAGTTCCAAACACAAACCACAGAAGTCTTCCTCATGTTGCGCAAACCATTCTCAAACAATACGGGCAGTGTGGCATGGCGCATTATCCTGCTGAAAAAAGGCACTACTAGAGGGCTATACCGTTGCCACGAAAGGATGTACCTGGTGTGCAATGATGTTTAGAGATAGGTGGTAAACGCCATAGTTGCCTGCACATGAATAACTGAACCCAGGGTTTCCCAGATCATTGTCCAAAGCATTACAGTTCCTCCAACAGCTTGTTTTCGTCTCATGGTGCATCCTGGTGCCAATACTTCCCCAGGTAAACGACTCACACTTTCCTGACCATCCATGTGGTACAACAGGAGACGAGATTCATTGGACCAGACGACCTTCTTCCAATCGCTGGGTCCAGTTTTGATGCTCCCATGCTCATTGTGGCACTTTAGACGGTGAGCCGAGGTTAGCATGGGCACTCGGAGAGGACTGCGTCCACGCAGCCCCATATTCAGCAGGGTTCGATGTACTGTGTGTTGTGACACACTCTGTCATCAGCATTCAAATTACGGGCGAGTATCCCTTCTGTTGGCTCGTACCATACGGAATAGCCTTCACTCACCTGTAGCATAGATGAGCCGTGGTCGGCCCACACGTAGCCAGCGTTCGTGGTTTTTCCCTCCTCTGACCACTCTTTGAAGGTTCTAACCACGGATGATCGTGAGCACCCTACAAATCGTGGACATCGGAAATGCTCTTACCCAGTCGTCTGGCCATTACAATTTGGCCTTTGTCAAACTCACTTAAGTCCGCTGCCTTTCCCATCTGAAGAACAAAAATAACACAGATTAGCAGCGCCTCAGTATCAGATATTATTTATACCGTTTCATGACCTTCATACGCGCTGTCCTTTACCTGCAATTGCTTCGATTTACATATAGATAGAATAATGTGATTATGATATCATAATGTTTTGTCTCTTCGATGTAGGTCGTAATAAGTCGACATTGACATGAATCTGAAATGAAAATATCTAAACAAATGATTTCATAATCTAAACAAGTGATGGCTTTATTGTCATTGGTGTCTAATGCAGGAAAATATGTTTTTAGCAAACATGCAAACACCTCCACCATGTGGGCCTTCACGATCCTTTCTATAAACTGAATAGTTATCGGGATAGATTATAGAGTCGTTCAGTTTGTTGCCTAGCCAAGTTTCTCCTACACACAAAATATCAATATTAAAATCAAGAACATATCTTTGTAAGTCTAGTAATTTGTTGCATGTGCTTCGGGGATTCATAAATACAATTCATTAATATTAACGGTATTAATATGTTGTGGTTGAGTGCTTTGGAGGAGAGTAAAATATTTAAAAGAGAGTAAATTATTTGTTGAGCTAAGGTACAATGGTTTCTGCTCTGCAGATTCGGTCACAGAAATCGGAAGGTAAATCGCATCTGGAAGTGGGAAATTCCTTGCAACATTCTCGTCATAGAATCCCAGTAAGAGTGCTATGCTGCTTGTTACATTCCTTCACTAGTCACAGCAAGCGCCACTCATCCAATGAGATAAAATATCTTTTTGTGTTCATGTTGACAAAAATTTGAAGCCGATTAGACATATAGATAAGGGTTACTATAATCATAGGAAGTCAAACACGGATATTTTTGTCACCAGAGGGCTGAATAAATGGGTGTATTGTGCAATATTAATTAGGAGAAGAAAAAACAAAATTTCGGACAATTATGTGCTTAAAGAATTAACTGATTAAGTCACAAAATAGAGAAAAAAGGCATTTGAATATTAAAAAATCTGTGAAAAATCAGATTTTCAATCAAATTTAGTATGAACTTGACAGACGAAGGCAAGGCAATATTTCCTTTTATTTTCTGTTTTCCTATTGATTTTCGCTCGTCACTTTTCGGTTCGTGGATTTTTAAAATTGTTGTTCCACCATATCTTTTGAACGCGACGGACAAACTTTATGATTTGTGTTTTAAATGCAAACTTATAAAATATCGACCCTCCATATTTCCCTTCCCCTAAAAAAGACAAATAGGAAAACGATTATTCCTCTATATCTCGAGAACGCGAGTACCGAAAGTAACATGACATGTGTCAAATGAAAGTCTTTGAGATGGAGGGTGCCATAGAATGCCCTTTCATGCTTTGATCCTCCCTTCAAAAGGGGAAATATGAAAACTGTTATTCGGCTATATTACGATGGCCGAAAATAACACGCTATGCATCAAATGAAGTCTTCTGACATCGGGAATGTTACAATTTAAAAATTTTCACCCCTATTTCTTCCCCCCTAAAAAGGCGAAATATGAAAACATTGTTCTATCTTCCGAACGCAAGGACCTGCAATTACTAGTTGGGGTGTAAAACGAAAGTTCATATGAAGACAATTGACGGTTGATTGGAATTCCCCCCACCATTCGTCCCCCTACAAAAAAGGGGCGGTTTTTCGCGGAGGTTGACTGTAACGAGTTATATTTCAAATTAAAGCTTATGACGTCTCCAATGTCATGGGCTATCTTAAACACGACTCCAAAGGCAGGGGATGGAAAATGCAATCAATGTTTATGAGTCACATATCAAATGAGTTTCTGAAGGCAAGAGGTTTCTAGTGACAAAGAAAAAATATAAATTAATTTACAAATTTCAAAAATACTTTCCATATACGCCGTAAAACGTAGAAAAAAACAAGCATATCGGTGGTGCAATAGTCACTGAATTCGTATTCATTTCAAAATAAGATTGCGCGCTACCAATCTTTTCAGTTGGTAAATCAGCGCCGTATCTTCTTTCCTAGAGAATACGAATTCAGTGACTGATTGCACGATCGATAACCTTTAGATTTATTTTCTACTTTTAAGGCGGATATGGAATGATAGGTGGTTTTTTTAATTTCTAATTATATTTTCTAAACATCCTTGGTTATTTTTTCTCAGTTTTTTCAATATACTTGGTAAATGTTTTTCTCTAAGCCCACAAATTAACAATACCTACAAAACTTGGAATTGTATAAATTTTTCATTGTAAAATGACAAAATAACAAAATTTTGAAATAAAAAACACAAAATCTTAATTTCTAAACTATGTAAAATCCAAAACCTACAACATGCTAAAAGACATCATCATTATCATCATCATTCTCAAGCAGCCATGGGCTACGGAGGTCCAACCAGACCGCGCAATTCAGTTCTCCAAGCATATCCATCTGCTGCATCTGGTCACTGTACTCCAATTCTAACAAGATCCTGTTTGACATTGTCTGCCCACCGCATCCTAGGTCTCCCCTTCTTTCTGAGGCCTTTAGGCACATTGATCATAACCCTATTCGCCAATCTATAATTATCCATACGGGCAACATGGCCAAACCAACGGAGTCTCTCTTTGCACAATATACTGCTGAAAGGCGGTTGCCGACTCCTATGCCTAGCCTTATCGTTACTTACAAAGTTGAACCACTTAATGCCCAAGATACTGCTTAAGCATCTAGATTCAAAAGCATCTAGTTTCCTGTTATCTTGTTTACACAGCGTCCAAGTTTCACTACCATAACTAACCCTAGAAAGAACAAAACTATTATACAGTCTAATTTTAGTCTTTAGGTGCATACGCCTATTTCTCCACACTCTCCATCGATTCTTAAAAGTTTCGGCAGCAATCCCTATTCGTCTGTTAATCTCATGCCGCACATCACCAGCATCAGCAACATGTGACAAACTGTGACACCTGCTCAAGGGTGCAACCATTCAGAGCGACTGAAGCACCAACTGCCTTTAGTTGATCTCATTTCATCTAAAATATGAATATTTCTGGAGATGTAAGCAGGCAAATTTAGACGCTTGAAAAACAGCAAACCAAAAATATTAGTCGAAATCAATAATAATAATTCAATAAACCGTTGATGGTTGTTAATCTCCATTACCTTTTGATTTACGATGTAACTCATATTTTACAGATGGTATTAATTTCTTGCAACAATGGAGCATTGTCTTCGATTTTATGGCAAAATAAATTTGCACATAACCCACCCAAGCGGAATTGTAGCCGAGATTAGCTAGATAAAATGTACCGTGCTTAGGAAAAAGGTTTTTTAAAATAAAGTTTGAAAATATGTATATATACAACTTTTTTAGCAAATAATAAATAAAGGAATAACTAATTTTTTTTAAAAATACGGACTTTTCTAAATTACGAACTGGACAACCGACAGCCTTGTCAAATTGGTAATGTTCGTAGAAAATACGGACGTATGGTAAAACTAAATACAGGTCACGTAGCTCAAAAACTAAAATATGCTATAAATATGTTCTTGATTTAAAAAAATTTTGGAATTTAAAAATTTTAAATTATTTTATTATCTTTGCCTACAGTCTTATTTACAATATATAATCCCTGTGTGGGGTGGACAACAATGTTAATCAGGTTACGTGTCTTGCAAAAATTTATTATGAGAATAATGATGAATAGATTAGCAAATACTGTTGCAATATTTTTGAAACTTTAGGTTTTTACATTTAAAAAATCGTAAGTTTTTAGAATTTCGACTCACTTCTTTCAATATTTAACTGATTATAATGCAATAGCATCATCTTATTTTAGGAGAGATATTTATAAGTTCATAGTACTCGGAGTACTTAAAAATAAAATTTAAACAGATTGTTCTTTACATTGACCCCAGATTGTATGATCAATTAAATCAGGCACAGAGCTAGAAAAAAAATTAAGAGACTAGATTTTCATTGGAGTATATATTTTTTAATTAATTTACAATTATATATTATAGTTTTATAATTTTGCCTACATTTCCGTTACTAATGTTCTGAAGGATTTAGTAATTTAGAGAAATTCTGAACTGATTTTATACTATGATGACCGTGACGTTTTATTCAAATGAGCTCGATTAAAATTTAATTTTGTCCATAAATTTAGATTTGTCCGTTCATTAGAGGATTCAAGTTGATTATATTATATTCATAGAATGGTTTCAATAAATATCAACAACAGCCTTCTTCCTATCTGCTTGGAGATGTACCGACCTTCCTGTGTCAATGTGAGACCATGTGGTTTGAGCCTTTCTCCTCCATTTTGAGGAGCCACTCTTCTACTAAGTTTCAACCTCTATAAGACATCCTGCAGCTTTGTGGAAAGCTTGTTTTACCCCTAAAATGTTCAATGAAATTAAACTTAAATATGAACACCGAGGTTGATTTAATAGAGCAGGACGATGAAATGATGTTGATGAGATGAACTCTTTGATTAGAGCTGTTGATTAGGGTATACGGAAACTTGTTCGAAACGAAAATTTCTCCGAAACGGAATTTTGTGCGACGGAAATTTGTTAGAATAGGTAATATTTCTCGGAACAAAAATTTATTCCAAACTAAATCAAAGTTATTTTAGGAAAAGTGTCGGGATGATTGTATCTCTCCAGTGTGAAAGATTTTGGTTGGTTTTCAATGGGCTGGTGGCGTTGGGGTAGTTTTTACTTTTCTTTAATTCTGTCATTATTTTTTTCCTGTTCTGTTAAATGGTGTGTATTTGATTTCATGTGAAAATATGGATAGCCATGGGGCGATAAAGCTCACAGTCATGGAGGCTAAGCCTCGGTGTACAATAAGAGATTTTTTTGGAATGGTGAATCAGCCAGAGGGTGATTATCCCGTGGAGGGTGACTCTTCCGATTGTAGTTTTCTCTTTTAATTTAGGAGACCGTTGTCATATTAATAACGTGAAGTGTTGTAAAGAATGTTAATGATATAAATTAATATATATTTTTTATAAAAGTTTTGAAAGGACATTAAGCTAGAAGGAAATAAATTATATTAATATTCTTATTTAAAATAATTATACTTATAAAAATAATTATTCGTTCTGATTCGATCTGACCACTTCACTCTCTCCCAAAACCTATTCATGTATTCACAAAAACTCGATCATGAGAAAAGACTCTCTCTGAGTAATCATTGAGGTCAGTGGAATTGTTCGAAATTAGCGTCACGTTGATGAAACGTGACCACGCCATGAAATGTCAATGTAACTTCATGTAATGACAATTCGAAGCACTATAAATTTTAAATGAGCATTATAGGAGAAAATGTGGGGGAGGAAAATGTAAAGATGAGAATCAAATCTACCTGAATTTCGATTTTTAATAATATTCTCACAGTATTTAAACAGGTAGTAAAGTTTAAAACTTTCAGAGCAGCAATCTGCTCTAAGAAATGTATTAAGAAAAAGAAAATTTAAGAAATTATTTTCACATATTTTTAAACTATGTAATTATATATGTAATATTATGTAATTACATAGTTCATATTTTAAACTATATAATTATGTATTTTATATTTTAAATTATGTAATTATATATGAACTGATTTGAAATAATATTTCCTGTTTCAGTTTCAATTAGCTTCCAAAGTCTAGCAGCTGCTATCATTATATGTTTATTGTTAAAAATAAAATTTAGATAAAAATGGTTTAAACTTTAATTTGCCTTTATCACATCACCCCCCTTAAAAGAAACGTTTATTTTAAAGTTATAGGACTTCGAAATTAAAGTCCCATTGACATAACGTGGGGTGGGATGGTCAAATTTCAATCATTACTCAGCGTATATTTGTGGTAGAAAAATTATCAAATGAAAATAGTCAAAAAATAAAATAAAACATGAAAGTTGGTTCAAAGAAAGTTAAAAATGGAGAACCTACTTTTCTATTAAGTTTCAACCTTTATAAGATATCTGCGGCTTTGTCCAAAGAAAGTTTACCCCTAAAATGTCAATGCAATTAAACTTAAATATGAACACCGACGTTGATTTAATCAGTAGAGCACGAGGATGAAATGATGTTCATGAGATGAATTTTTTCATTAGAGCTGTTGATGAGGTATCCAGAAATTTGTTCGACAACATAGAAAATCCCAGATGCACCATCCCAACAAATAAAGGCCACTAACACCACTCCAACATTTCAAAGATAGCACCATCCACCACAGACTAATCTGTATTATGCATAAGGTATAAAGGACATCATACTCTGCAGCTGAAACCCCTCAAAAGATGGACAGCAGTCCAAGTCATCTGGGTGCTTTTGATTCTAGTTGCTTACGCAGTATCTTGGGCATTAGGTGGTTCAACTTTGTAACTAATGATGAGGTTAGGCAAAGGAGTCAGCAACCTCCTTTAAGCAGCATATTGTGCAGAGAGATATGGAAAATTGGACAATTATGGGACCCATATGGACAATTATAGATTTGCAAATAGGGTTATTAACAGCGTGTCTAAAGGTCTCAGAAAAAGGGAGAGACACAGGATGCTGTGGGCAGACAATATCAAACTGGACCTTTTTAGAATTGGTCTACAATGGAAAGGTGCAGCAGATGTAGCTCAGGATAGATGTGTTGGGAGGACGAAATTTCAAAATCTGGTTGGACCTCTGCAGTTCTGCATGACTGCTTGAGGAGGAGGAGGATGATATATTTTAAACATGGTGACCCGCAATCAACTGCACAGAAATAATATTTGGGAAGAAATAGGAGGAGTTATGGGATAGCTAATTATAGGCTAGGTAGAGTAACGAATTTAAATATCTGAAGAATCCAAGCGCAAAAGATTTGAGAGGCCTCCAGCTGTCTGGGAGGAGCAAGGTATTACTCATTCTACGGAAATGTTTGCAACTTACGAATACAAAAAAAAAATAATGAGTGATGAATAATGTAGCAGATAAACTACACTGGTTTCTATAAATTAAGGAAAATTCCAATGTTAAGCAAATGGGAAGCTAATGTCAAAGCTCTATAATTTCTAAAATTAGTTTTTTTGTTTTGAAAAATGTGATTGCCCATAAAGATCTCAAACAAAAAAATCAATATCTCGATTTTCAACAATATTCGTTCAGTATGTAATGAGTTATGGAAGTTCGAATATTTAACAATAGCAATGCCAGTCTTAAGAACCTTATACTAAACTGATGAATAGTGAAATAATTCATTACACATAGTTCTAAAATACAAACTTATTTTATTAAACTTAAAAAAAAAGTGTCGTTTTTCTGCTGAGGGCCTGCCATCCTCACAGACCTTTTACTATGGAATATAAACTGACAGGCTCCTTTCAGACCTCTGTGGCAAGCAGCTGCTTGAGGGGGTATTTATTTTTTTATTTATTTTATTAAACACTTTGATACAATACTTATTACTAAGTTTTAATTAACTTTTGAAGCCAATTTTTGTGGCTGGCATTGTGATCGCTAAATATTCAAACTTCCATAACTCATTAAACACTGAACGAATAATGTTGAAAATCGAGGTATTGATTTATTTGATTGAAATTTTTATTTGCATTCACATTTTTCAAAACAAAAAAACTGATTTTAGAAGTTATAGAGCTTTGACGTTAGCTTCCTATTGACTTAACATATGGATTTTACTTAATTTATGGAAACCAGTGTAAAATGAATAACAGAAATGCATAGATAGGAAATTTAATATGTATTGTACAAATCTGCACATACTGAGAAGAAAAAAAATAATTATGAACAAAGATAGATATCCGATCTTTGTAGTGTATTTTACAAAAAATAATTCTGTATTTAATATTAATCACAGAATTTGATTAAATAGCACATCTATCCGTTGAGGTTTGGTTGATTGCGATATATTTTAGTGAAATGTTGAAAAAGTCCCCCCACCTTGAATGCTCTTATGTGGTAATCCGCCACTAGTTGGTTGTTTTACCTCGTAGTGGCACCTTTTGCATACAATGGGCGACCACAACCAACAACACTTCTTCATCCAACTTTTTTTTTGTTTTTAGAGATAAATTAAAAATTCTTTTTCGGTTGAATATGCATTGATAAAATAGTACCGATTCACGGTTCCGACTTTTTAAAAAGTTTCAAAATTGTGCTCTCTAAAAGCGGAAAAATATGAAATTTGAAAATTTTGAACGAATATTGCAAACGATGTGTTTATTTTAGAAATTTAAATTTCGGTGGTGAAATGTGAAGGACATGAGGTTTGCCAGAGGATGATATGCATTCTTCTAGTTTTCAAATTGAGCCTTTTAAAGGATTCAAATCGATCTCAATAATTGGAAAACCATCCATCAGTCACTCGGAACAGAAATTAAAATATATGGGTGTAAATTCTTCAAATTTATAGGGAATGTTAGATTATTTATAAATTATCCAACCTGAATTAACAGAAAGTGAAAATCTTTTTCTATTGCAATTAATATTCTTAGAGTTAAAAGGCAAATCCTAAGTCATAACAGAATTAATGCTATTTTGTTCCTAAAAATCTGCTTATAAAACCAAAATCAGGATTACGCTGGGTAATACTTACGGAAAAATATACTGCTCACAAAAAATAGGGGATATTTTTATCGCTTCATATTCATTTTGAAATATCCCCTAATTTTTGTGAGCAGTATATTTATTGGACACATTGCATGTTATCATTGAATTGATGCTGATTTTTTTTTTTAATTTTCATTTTGTATAATAAAATATTAAGGTATTAAAACAATGTATTTTTTTTAATTCAAAGCGAATCCTTGAAGAACTATTAATGGATTTGAAAATCTCTTTTACCCGAGCTTGAAATTGAAAATATGCTCGTGAACTCGAGCTCATAAAATCAGTAGAGCTTTGGGAACGCTAGTCCCAATGGGAATAAGTGATCACTATCTGGATTCCGACGAAGTAAGGAGTTGAGAAGCAAGAACCTTAATAAGAATTCTTAACTGCAGGCGCCACGAGACGGGTTATTTCATGTCGAATCCTAACTCTTAGCTGCGGGAGAGAGGTATGTATTCAAAACGACCAGAGATTTCTGCTGCTCCCACGCTAAGAAGCGTTGAGGCCCATTTTAACTGCTGTCGTGACTTTATAAACTAGACCCCAGAGCAATGATCCAATGTGATGTTCACTTATGTATTTAGATGGTTTCTTTTCGTCTGGAGATAAACTGGATCCAATGCCATTCCATGCATATTAGGAAAAGAGACCATTATGTGAAAAGTTCACATCTTTCGGGGAGGAACTTTGCTCTGAGGATAGGGACGAAATGTTTGTGACATGAGGTTTCGAAGTTAATTTCGTTAATGAGAGCTTTCTTGAACGAATAAAGATACTTCTGCTAAACTTCTCAGGATGGCTCATACTCACAGAACATTTGCAAGGTATTTGCAAAAATACTAATTTATTCTTTATCAAGATTAAAGATGCACAATTGTTTCATATGTAGAGAACAGCGACTGTCCATCTGGGATTCTGGGACAGTCACTAAGCACTGCAGGTTCCTAACCATGTAAAAAATCAAAGAAAAATGGCTGAAACTGGAGCTCTGATGATCGTCCCTGACACCCGAATCGTCCCACAGTAAAGTCAACTATCAATTTCAAAAATGTCTTTGTTGAAAATAACGTCAGGCTCAGCCACGTGATCTTTTTCAGGAAGTGCAAGGCTCTCTTGTCGAATCCGGTCCTTCCATAATTTTCAAGTGCTGCATGTTCTCTCGAGAACTGAGTTTTGAAGGCCCGGAACTTTTATTATATACCCAAATCGTTTCTTCAGCAGACTTCGCAATTGGATCCTATGCTGTTGTTGTTAGAACGTAAGGGTCCCGCCAAAGGTAAGGACTTCGTCTCAATATCTCCGTCAGATCTTTAAGAGTTCAGTAATCCATGCGTGTCTAATGGATGATAAATATTCTATCGGAAAGAATTCGTTTGCTGGAGGAATTTCTTCCGAGTGAGAAATTAACTGAATGTGGAGGCCACCGACACCTTCAGATCTAAATCCCGTTGAGTTTGTTTGGGATGCTAAAAAGACATGTGTCCAGTAGTTAACCATTTCCGAGAATCGCACGTGAGTTATGAACTGCTCTCGATTAAGAATTCTGTAGAATGGTTTCAGAACTCTTACTGACCTTCATTAATAGCCCGTGAGGAGTTCGTGTCTGTCAGGGATAATCATATTCCTTAGTCGTTCTCCTTCTGTTTAAACGTAATTCTTGCACAAGCATGTGCTGATCTAGGTAGTTCAAGTAGGTATTATTGTATCATATGAACTTCCCTACGAAACCTCGTTGCTTTTCAACATTTTGTTGACTTAATATTGTACTTTAGGTTTTTATTATCATTATTAACTTTTGTTCAATTGCAGGTGGATGATTTAAACAGTTTCAAATTAAAAAATTGCTTTCCAAAGCTTCATTTTTAAAAATTTTCGTTTTAGTGTCAGAATCTGAGAATTACACACTCTTAAAATAATGAAGTTTTGTAACATTAGTAGAGGATTACACTCTATCTTACAACTAATCATAGCCTCGTTAGTGATAATTCTGCACTGTGCCACTCGAAATGACTCGCTCCTGCTTGCGACACGTACAGTCGCTCAAAAAAGTATCCGAACACTATGGCTGATTACAGAAATCAGAAAAATATCTGGCAACGATTTTTTTAGAAATTAGTGATCTGGCAACCTTCATGTCACGTGACACGAAGGTGCCAGATCACTGATTTCTAAAAAAATTGTTGCCAGATATTTTTTCTAAATTCTGTAATCAACCATAGTGTTCGGATACTTTTTTGAGCGCCTATACCACTAAATGCGGAAAGCCCAAGCGCCGGAAGTGACGTCGCAAAATTTCAGACAGATTCGTCGCCTCTGATAGAAAGAAATGCGAAAACAACTTCGAATCTTTGTACAAAGAATCGCCCCCTTGAGGTCGTGCAAAGTCGATTTCCAAGTCTAGTAAGGCCGAGGTGCAAGGAAGTCTCTTGCTCTGACATACAGTTCTTGCAAAACGTAAAAAACTCTGTTCTGCTTGGGTGTGTTTCTTTCAGTCAATATCGCTTCGATTCTTTGAAGTGATTATCAATTATTGCAGACTTTTCAATCAATAATCATTATAAAGTATTGCCCAAATGTACTACTTTATTATTTTGTGTGTTCAGTTTTTAGTTAGGTTTTTTTTTCTTCTTCATTTTGTGTCACCTTTGTATACGGGAATTAGAAAATGCTTCAGCACATCAAGACATCACTCTTACAATACGGAGGAAAATTTTCATACATTTGTTTAATATAAAATATTATCTGTCATGAACTCTACTCTGACATAACTGACGATCACAAATGTTAAGTAAGAACTCCTGGGTGATGCAAAATATGTTAGTCATACACCTGCAAAAGACAAGTGCAGTGACATTTTAGGACAATCGTATCATTGAAATTGGAATTTTGGCAAGGATCTCTCGGAAAACACGCTATTCTGGTGTTCCCATAACTAAAACTCCGCTAGCCTGTGATTTGGCGAGAGAATTGCAGGAGAAATGTTATTCAGTATTTAATAGAATTAAATGTTGTTTCAATCATCTAGTCACGAAAACATATCAGAAGACAAATATTATTTCAAACGTTACAATACTACAGTGAACATTTGATTTAACGGACTTACTAGTAGAGGGTTGTGTTGAAGGAGACTTGAGAAAAGTAGCAATAGGTTTCAAGAAATATAAGAAAGAATTGTGTCTTTACTAAGGGGATAAGGGAGTTTTCTAATGCCGAAAATTTGAATATTTATATGACAATGCACATGACCATATCATATAAGAACCAATGCAATTCATCAACAATACCATCAAACTGTCAAATACATTTATGTATATATATATATGTATAATACATATACACAGTGAAATCAGAATAATACGACCACCTACCATAGTATATGTGTGGTAAGTGTCATATTATTCTGAAACGACAGTGTATATATACACCTGTAACAACAAAAAAACACTCGAATGTAAACTACTGTAAATTATACAAAAATAAATCTTTATTCTGAGTTTGAAAACATTTTGCTCCTAAGGACTGTTAAAAACAGAAGGTTCTGGATAAGAGCTAAAATCCTCCTGTTACATAGTGGAGGGTTGTGGTAAGGCGCAAAACTCCTCCTATTGACTCCTACTAGTAGACCGTAATGATGACAAGCTAGAATCTCAGAGTGTGGTGGTAAGATGCTGAAAACTTCCAATTCACTCATATTAGTAGAGCTTTACGATGAGGAGCTAGAATCTTATTATTGACTCTTTCTAGTAGAGGGCTGTGGTGAAGTGCTGAAAATTTACTATTGACTCTTATTACTAGAAGTTTAAGATGAGGAGCTAAAATCCTATTATTGACTTTTTCTAGTAGAAGCCTATGGTGAGAAGCAATAATCCTCCCGTTGACTCTTATTAGTAGAGGTTTAACATGAGGAACTACTATCCTATTTTTGACTCTTCTTAGTAGAGGGCTATGGTGAGGAGCTATAATCCTCCCGTTGACTCTTATTAGTAGAGGTTAAAGATGAGTAATTAGATTCCTATTATTGATTCTTTCTATTAGAGGGCTGTGGTGAGGGGCTAAAATCCTCCCGTTGACTGTTATTAGTAGAGGTTTAATATGAGGAACTAGAATTCTATTATTGACTCTTCCTAGTAGAGGACTATGATAATGTGCTAAAATCTTGCTATTGACTCTAATTACTAGAGGTTTAAGATGAGGAATTAGAATGTTACTATTAACTCTTATTAGTAGAGGTTTAAGATGAGGTTCTAAAATACTATTATTGACTCTTCTTAGTAGAGGGCTATGGTGAGGAGCTATAATCCTCCCGTTGACTCTTATTAGTTGAGGTTTAATATGAGGAATTAGAATCCTATTATTGACTCTTTCCAGTAGAGGGCTATGGTGAGGAGCTATCTTACTATTGATTCTTATTAGTAGAGGTTTAAAATGAGGAGTTAAATCCTATTATTGACTTTTTCTAGTAGAGGGCTATGGTGAGGAGCTATAATCCTCCAGTTGATTCTTATTAGTAGAGGCTTAATATGAGGAACTACTGTCCTATTTTTGACTCTTCTTAGTAGAGGGCTATGGTGAGGAGCTATAATCCTCCCGTTGACTCTTATTAGTAGAGGTTAAAGATGAGTAATTAGATTCCTATTATTGACTCTTTCTATTAGAATGCTGTGGTGAGGGGCTAAAATCCTCCCGTTGACTGTTATTAGTAGAGGTTTAATATCAGGAACTAGAATTCTATTATTGACTCTTCCTAGTAGAGGGCTATGGTGAGGTGCTAGAATCTTACTATTGATTCTTATTAGTAGAGATTAACGATGAGGAGCTAAAACCTTACTATTGACTCTTATTAGTAGAGATTAAAGATGAGTAATTAGAATCCTATTATTGACTCTTTCTATTAGACGGCTGTGGTGAGGGGCTAAAATCCTCCCGTTGACTGTTATTAGTAGAGGTTTAATATGAGGAACTAGAATTCTATTATTGACTCTTCCTAGTAGAGGGCTATGGTGAGGTGCTAGAATCTTACTATTTATTCTTATTAATAGAGATTAACGATGAAAAGCTAAAATCTTACTATTGACTCTTGTTAGTAGAGGTTAAAGATGAGTAATTAGAATCCTATTATTGACTCTTTCTATTAGAGGGCTGTGGTGAAGGACTAAAATCCTCCCGTTGACTGTTATTAGTAGAGGTTTAATATGAGGAACTAGAATTCTATTATTGACTCTTCCTAGTAGATTGTTATGGTGAGGTGCTAGAATCTTACTATTGATTCTTATTAGTAGAGATTAACGATGAGGAGCTAAAATCTTACTATTGAATCTTATTAGTAGAGATTTAAGAAGAGGAGTTAAAATCCTATTATCGATTCTTCTTAGCAGAGGGCTATGGAGAGGAGCTATAATCCTCCCGTTCATCTTATCAGTTGAGGTTTAAAATGATAACTAGAACCCTATTATTGATTCTTTCTAGTAGAGGGCTGTGGTGAGGAGCTTAAATCCTGCAGTTGACTCTTATTAGTAGAGGTTTAATATGAGGAACTAGAATCCTATTATCGACTCTTTCTAGTAGAGGGTTGTGGTGAAGTGCTAGAAATTTACTATTGACTCTTATTAGTAGAAGTTTAAGATGAGGAGCTAAAATCCTATTATTGACTTTTTCTAGTAGAAGCCTATTGTGAGTAACTATAATCCTCCCGTTAACTCTTATTAGTAGAGGTTTAACATAAGGAACTACTATCCTATTTTTGACTCTTCTTAGTAGAGGGCTATGGTGAGGAGCTATAATCCTCCCGTTGACTCTTATTAGTAGAGGTTAAAGATGAGTAATTAGATTCCTATTATTGACTCTTTCTATTAGAGGGCTGTGGCGAGAGGCTAAAATCCTCCCGTTGACTGTTATTAGTAGAGGTTTAATATGAGGAACTAGAATTCTATTATTGACTCTTCCTAGTAGAGGACTATGATAATGTGCTAAAATCTTGCTATTGACTCTTATTACTAGAGGTTTAAGATGAGGAATTAGAATGTTACTATTAACTCTTATTAGTAGAGGTTTAAGATAAGGTTCTAAAATACTATTATTGACTCTTCTTAGTAGAGGGCTATGGTGAGGAGCTATAATCCTCCCGTTGACTCTTATTAGTTGAGGAATTAGAATCCTATTATTGACTCTTTCCAGTAGAGGGTTGTGGTGAGGAGCTATCTTACTATTGATTCTTATTAGTAGAGATTAACGATGAGGAGCTAAAATCTTACTATTGTCTCTTATTAGTAGAGATTTAAGACGAGGAGTTAAAATCCTATTATCGATTCTTCTTAGTAGAGGGCTATGGAGAGGAGCTATAATCCTCCCGTTAATCTTATCAGTTGAGGTTTAAAATGATAACTAGAACCCTATTATTGACTCTTTCTAGTAGAGGGCTGTGGTGAGGAGCTTAAATCCTGCAGTTGAATCTTATTAGTAGAGGTTTAATATGAGGAACTAGAATCCTATTATGGACTCTTTCTAGTAGAGGGCTGTGGTGAAGTGCTAGAAATTTACTATTGACTCTTATTAGTAGAAGTTTAATATGAGGAGCTAAAATCCTATTATTGACTTTTTCTAGTAGAAACATATGGTGAGAAGCTATAATCCTCCCGTTGACTCTTATTAGTAGAGGTTTAACATGAGGAACTACTGTCCTATTTTTGACTCTTCTTAGTAGAGGGCTATGGTGAGGAGCTATAATCCTCCCGTTGACTCTTATTAGTAGAGGTTAAAGATGAGTAATTAGATTCCTATTATTGACTCTTTCTATTAGAATGCTGTGGTGAGGGGCTAAAATCCTCCCGTTGACTGTTATTAGTAGAGGTTTAATATGAGGAACTAGAATTCTATTATTGACTCTTCCTAGTAGAGGACTATGGTAATGTGCTAAAATCTTGCTATTGACTCTTATTACTAGAGGTTTAAGATGAGGAATTAGAATGTTACTATTAACTCTTATTAGTAGAGGTTTAAGATAAGGTTCTAAAATACTATTATTGACTCTTCTTAGTAGAGGGCTATGGTGAGGAGCTATAATCCTCCCGTTGACTCTTATTAGTGAGAGGTTTAATATGAGAAATTAGAATCCTATTATTGACTCTTTCCAGTAGAGGGCTGTGGTGAGGAGCTATCTTACTATTGATTCTTATTAGTAGAGGTTTAAAATGAGGAGCTAAAATCCTATTATTGACTCTTTCTAGTAGAGGGCTATGGTGAGGAGCTATAATCCTCCAGTTGATTCTTATTAGTAGAGGCTTAATATGAGAAACTACTATCCTATTATTTACTCTTTCTAGTGGAGGTCTGTGGTGGGGAGCTAGAATCTTACTATTGACTCGTATTAGTAGAGGTTAAAGATGAGTAATTAGAATCCTATTATTGACTCTTTCTATTAGAGGGCTGTGGTGAGGGGCTAAAATCCTCCCGTTGACTGTTATTAGTAGAGGTTTAATATGAGGAACTAGAATTCTATTATTGACTCTTCCTAGTAGAGGGCTATGGTGAGGTGCTAGAATCTTACTATTTATTCTTATTAATAGAGATTAACGATGAAAAGCTAAAATCTTACTATTGACTCTTGTTAGTAGAGGTTAAAGATGAGTAATTAGAATCCTATTATTGACTCTTTCTATTGGAGGGCTGTGGTGAAGGACTAAAATCCTCCCGTTGACTGTTATTAGTAGAGGTTTAATATGAGGAACTAGAATTCTATTATTGACTCTTCCTAGTAGATTGTTATGGTGAGGTGCTAGAATCTTACTATTGATTCTTATTAGTAGAGATTAACGATGAGGAGCTAAAATCTTACTATTGAATCTTATTAGTAGAGATTTAAGACGAGGAGTTAAAATCCTATTATCGATTCTTCTTAGTAGAGGGCTATGGAGAGGAGCTATAATCCTCCCGTTAATCTTATCAGTTGAGGTTTAAAATGATAACTAGAACCCTATTATTGACTCTTTCTAGTAGAGGGCTGTGGTGAGGTGCTAGAATCTTACTATTGATTCTTATTAGCAGAGATTAACGATGAGGAGCTAAAATCTTACTATTGTCTCTTATTAGTAGAGATTTAAGACGAGGAGTTAAAATCCTATTATCGATTCTTCTTAGTAGAGGGCTATGGAGAGGAGCTATAATCCTCCCGTTAATCTTATCAGTTGAGGTTTAAAATGATAACTAGAACCCTATTATTGACTCTTTCTAGTAGAGGGCTGTGGTGAGGAGCATAAATCCTCCCGTTGACTCTTATTAGTAGAGGTTTAATATGAGGAGGTAGAATCCTATTACTGACTCTTTATAATAGAAGACTGTGGTGAGGAGTTATTATCTTACTATTGACTCTTATTAGTAGAAGTTTAAGTTGAGGAATCCTATTATTGACTCTTTCTAATAGAGAATTGTGGTGAGGAGCTATAATCCTCCGGTTGATTCTTATTAGAAGAGGTTTAATATGAAGAACTAGAATCCTATTATTGACTCTTTCTAGTAGAGGGCTATGGTGAGGAGCTAAAATCCTGCAGTTGACTCTTATTTGTACAGGTTTAATATGAGGAACTAGAATCCTATTATTGATTCTTTCCAGTAGAGGGCTGTGGTGAGGAGCTATTATCTTACTATTGACTCTTATTAGTAGAAGTTTAAGATGAGGAATCCTATTATTGACTCTTTCTAATAGAGAATTGTGGTGAGGAGCTATAATCCTCCCGTTGATTCTTATTAGAAGAGGTTTAATATGAAGAACTACAATCCTGTTATTGACTCTTTACAGTAGAGGGCTGTGGTGAGGCGCTAGAATCTTATTACTATTGACTGTTATGAGTGGAGGTTTAATATAAGTCACTAGGATCCTATTATTGACTCTTTCTAGTAGAGGACTATGATTATGTGCTAAAATCTTTCTATTGACTCTTATTAGTAGAGGTTTAAGATGAGGTGCTAAAATCCTATTTTTGACTCTTCCTAGTAGAAGGCTATGGTGAACAGCTATACTCCTCCAGTTGACTCTTTTCATAGAGGTTTAATATGAGGAACTAGGATCCTCTTATTGACTCTTTCCATTAGAGGGCTGTGGTGAGGTGCTAGAATCTTACTATTGACTCTTTATAGTAGTGATTTAATATGAGGATCTAGGATCCTCTTATTGACTCTTTCCACTAGAGGGCTGTGGTGAGGTGCTAGAACTTACTATTGACCCTTTATAGTAGAGATTTAATATGAGGATCTAGGATCCTCTTATTGACTCTTTCCACTAGAGGGCTGTGCTGAGGTGCTAGAATCTTACTATTGACTCTTTATAGTAGAGATTTAATATGAGGAACTAGGATCCTCTTATTGACCAGTAGAGGGCTGTGGTGAGGTGCTAGAATCCTCCCGTTGATTCTTATTAGTAGAGGCTTAATATGAGGAACTACTATCCTATTATTTATTCTTTCTAGAGTTCTTTTCTCTTCTCTTAGAGGGCTGTGTTGAGGTGCTAGAATCTTACTATTGACTCTTATTAGTAGAGGTTTTAGATGAGGAATTATAATCCTATTATTGACTCTTTCTAATAGAGGGCTGTGGTGAGGAGCTAAAATCCTCCCGTTGACTCTTATTAGTAGAAAGTTAAGATGAGAAACTAACTTCATCTTATTGATTCTCTCTAGTAGATGACTAGAATCCTATTATTGACTGCAGTAGAGGTATGTGGTGAGGTGTTAGAATCCTACTATTAACTCTTATTGGTAGATTTGTAAGATGAGGAGCTGGAATCATCCCATTTTCTCTTAATAATAGATGTTTAAGGTGAGGCGCTCTCTCCTGTTCTCTCTTACTAATAGAGGGTTGGGGTGAGGAGCTAAAATCCTACTATTGTGTCTTATAAGTAGAATGTCGTGTTTAGGAACTAAAATTTTCCTATTGAATATTATTAGTAGAGTAATGATGAGGAGCTAGAATCATATAGTTGACTCTTACGAGTAGTGGATTTAGGTGATGGGTAAAAATCCTCCTGTTAACTCTTACTAGTAGAGAGTTAAAATGTGGAGCTACTGTTGACTCTTTCTAGTAGCGAGTTCTGGTGAGGAGCTAAATTCTTCTGTAATTTACTAGTAAAGGTATTTAATGAGGAATAATTTGCAGAGTAAAGGTGTTTAATGAGGAGCTAGAATCCTCTTGTTGATTCTGGATACTAGAACGTTTTTGTGAGGTACCAAAATCCTCCTGTTGTCACTTAGAGAGTTATGTTGAAGAGTTAAGATCATCCTTTTGACATTTTGAGGATTATGATGAGGATCAAGAATCCTCTTGTTGACTCTTACTAATAGAGGATTGTAAGTTAGGATTTTAGTAAAGGTGAAGAGGTACACTCCTCCATTTATCACTTACTAGTAGAGGGTTGTTGTGAGGGAGACTTGAGAAGAGTAGCAATAGGTTTGAAGAAATTTAAGAAATAATTTACTAAACAAAATCAGGTAAAACTAGTTTTGTGGGGGGAAGGGGAAGGACCTGTGTGTAAATTCCGGAGTTCATGAAATCTTGTCCGTATAATCGAGGTTTTACTCTTATGACCCATTTGAAAACTGAGGCTCACAGTAGCATATAGTATATAAAGATGAACTGGCATTCTGAAGTATTAAATTTCTGAAATCTACGAGACATTCGTGGAAATATTCTTAATATTTTTCCCTCTGACTGTTGGACTCTATAGCTTACAATCGTTCCACTGATGACATCCGAGTAGTACTCAGCATTAACACAGACGTTCCTGACCAAGGTGCAGCTGTCATAGATGAAGGCAGGATCAAGGTCATCTCCATCTTGCACATGAATTGTCAGCGTGGTGGTGGACGTAAGGCGTTCACTGGGATTGTTGGCTTTGTCCTGCAGGAAGAATGACAAAAGAGTTAAACGTAATGAAATGGGAGATGAATTTACTTTTACCTCATTTAAAACTCACCATCAATGGTGAGTTTTAAATGACACCATCAATGGTGAGTTTTAAATGAGGTAAAAGTCAACAATCGTTCGTTTCAAATAACAATCATTAATCATTAATCAACGATCAGTCTTTTCGCATTGGACAATTACTGACAAATTATTACTATTCGCAGTTTCCGAATTTTCAATAATTTAAATTTTCGTATTAGACGGCGCTAAATTTGGAAAAGGTCAAAACTTTAAACTGCTATTGCAAGTAGTCGATTTATTCTAGAAATCTGAATTAAGGTCGTAGAGTGTAATAGTTAATTCACAGTTATTTGTTTCAGAAATAAACATTTCTTTCTCTTACACAGTACTGATGAAATTGATAACAATGCTGCTAAATTATTACTGTTCATATTTTTCCGAATTTTCTAGTAGTTTTAGTTCTCCGCCGTTAAAAAAAGCCAAATTTGGAGAATGAATTTGATGCTCTTTTATGATATGAATACATTAATGGAAAAATTCTTAAAGCTGTATTTAAAACTGCGATTAAAACCTTGAATATTATTTGTTGCTAAGGACCCAATTATGACTCAGATGAGAACGAGAAACATTTTACGATAACTTCAGGATATTATGAATTCTATTGAAAAAGGAGATATTACTTCTGGTGTGTGAATATAATGTCAAATCTGCTTATTTTGCACTTTTTCTGACTTTATAAATTAATCTAACACAAGAATCTATGTAATTAAAAATATTTGATCTATGCACTCCTATCACCTCTAAACCCACACTGTTTTTCCCCTAGTTGTCCTTCTGTTATTTTACTTTGTATTTTTACATTTGTTCTTTGTTGTTTTACCATTTTACAATTTAGCTCATTTGTTTTAAATTTGGTTGCGGGTTACACGTCTTTTATCTTTTATATTGTCTTTTGTTTGACGCATTATGGCCTAGTCGCCCATGCGCCATAAAACCCAAAACAACCAACCAACCAACCCTAGTTGTCCATCAACCACATATTTCATTCTATAAACACAATAGCGCACAAAACCTTACGTGCCACACATAGTTTGAACTAGTTCTGATCAGTGTGACACATTTTTGCATTGGTTCTGATCAGTATGACACGTGGTTTGTATTGGTTCTGATCAGTGTGACACGTAGTTTGCACTGGTACTGATCAGTGTGGCACGTAGTTTGCACTGGTACTGATCAGTGTGGCACGTAGTTTGCACTGGTACTGATCAGTATGACACGTAGTTTGCACTGGTTCTGATCTTTGGCCAGGCGCGATAGGTTTTTTACTGTTGATTGTTGCAGTAGCAATAGAGAACTCTCCTACAAGGCAAGTAAAGGTAATGGCTTAAGAGTAACTAACTCTGCAAACACAGGGATACTTCTAAACACATTTGGGTTCCATCTGATGGAGTGCATACAAATATCACCGATTATATACGAGCCGTATCAAGCGATAACCTTGGTCTGAGGCATATATGGATTAACGTCCGTTAATACGTTAAGTTAAAATATAATATTTTCGTCAAATTTTAACTTAACTCGTTAACCGTTTTTGTATATGCAATTTTTCAACTTAACGCGTTAGTTTTTTGAATTAACGTAACGTTTTTTTTAAGTAATTATTAATTCCTCATTATTTCTCAATTTTCAAATGCGAGGTTCTGACATTATCGTAACCGTTGTCAACCGTCAAGTCAAATGTCGTGGGACCAGTTAAGATGATTGGAATGAATCAGTTGAAATGAGCGAGACCAGTTTAGATCAGATCTCCTAGCTGAGGTGGCTCTATACGAAGCTCGAGTGTGAACAGCGACAGCCTGACAAGACAAAGGATTTATTTCAATTTGAATAAGAGAAGATCCCGATTTCTGAAAAGTCGGTGAATCAATTTTTGATTTCCTCAACTGGAGAGCGGACAGGTGCTATTAAGAAACTTTTTGTCAGGTACAACACTACCATTTCTCTTCTGCGCAGGTTGAAATATTATTTAATTGTGGTTGTCACGATCTCGGTAAGCAGAGGAGACGAATAACATATATCAATTTTGATATCTGTTTAACAGATTTTGTAATAAATTGTGTTTTCTTTTTGATCTTGTAAATAAAGTCCTTTGTTGTGATATTGTAAATAATGCTTCCTTTTTTTTTACTGTGTTGTGCTCCCCCATAGTGGGAAAGTACTACTGTTCTACTGAGTTACAGATATGTTGAGGAAGTTTACCCCTAAAATGTTCATTCAATGAAGTGAAAATCTTAAAATTTTGGAGATAACTTTTTACTTAACTTTTAATTAGTAAATTTTTCGGTCATTAACTATAAATTTGACTTCGTTTAAAAACATCTTTTAAAAAATAAACGAAAAAGTTTAACTTAGTTAACTTTTACATTAACTATACCAAAAAAGAGTAAAAACTATTTTTGTATTCTATTTTTGCTAATAATGTTTTAAATTAGCAGCTAACGTCATTGATAGCATTATTAAAATTTGCTTTTACAAAAATTCTCTTGAGGTTAGAATATGAATATCGTGTTAAATTTCAATATTTGGAAAGTACCATCAAAACAACGGAATTGAAATATGAAATGCTACCATGGTCAACTTTAAAACTTGTAAATCAATGCATTTGTTCAATAACGTTTAGTAGATTAGTTTCATAGATATGATGATCATAAAATCTGAACTCAGTATAAGTACCACTGGTGCTAAATCATAATATTTTAAATGGGGCAGGGGTGGCTCATTCGGTAGCGTGCCAGGCTCGTAATCTGTAGTTCCCAGGTTCGAGTCCCAGCTGGGTCAGCGTTGAAATTTATCTCCGCAAAATTCTCCGCCCTGCCCACGGTCAGTAGGGGACACCGATGGGCTTGGAAAGGTCGCCGTCCGTCGATGGGACGTTAAGCCGTGGCCCCGTGTGCGGGAGAACCATACCCTGTGCACGTTAAAGAACACGCTGGATGGCCTTGACGGGAGGCTACCATCTGTCTCCCAACAGCTGTTCCAGTGGGTCCCTTCCCCCAACCTTCTCTGAGCCTTCGGGGTCAATGTGACCTGGCCATTTAGCTCATGGTGTGCGAAAAAGTGCCGCTCAGAGGTAAAACAACACAACCCAACCCATAACATTTTAAATGAAGAAAGTGCAAAAACTGATTCATTCACTGCTAAATATTGCGTATTTTAATTTATCGGTGATATTTTGCTACCACATTTTAAACTCTTATGCTTCTTATCATAGATTTATGAAACTAGTTTTCCTAATACTAAAGTATGAGTAATGTTTTGAAGTGGCAGTGAAGGTATTTAATACTAGCAGATTTCCCCAGCGTTGCTTCGGATCTGAAACTCTTAGATTATAGAGTAGATGGCACTCCCCACGTCGCAAAACTTTCATTTGACACAAATATATTTACGATCGATCTCCTCCAACTCCGGTTAAAAATTTCTGCCTCTCTTTTAGGGGAGAAAAGAAATGGGCATAGTTCGAGGTACCCATTATCTTCCCCGCGTCAGAAGTTTCTAAACCAAATACCGGAATTTCCTCGCTCAGATAATCGAACTTTTCAAATCACTTCGTACCACCAGAGTGGATAAAATTTGCAAGGCATATGGAACTTTATAGCAAAAGAAAATAACCATGGTCTGAGGTACATAAAAATGTAAAGGTACTAAATAATTATTTTATTAAACAAAGTTATTTATTACTCAACATAATATTAAAAACATTTTTTAACTATTTGTATATACTTATGACCGAAAATCAAACTTTGCAGAAAGAAATTAAGGGATTAAAGGGGAAAATGAATGAGTTAGAGCAAAGCAGTAGGAATTGTAATCTAGAGATAGTGGGAGTTCCCGAAACAATGAATGAGAATGCGAAGGAGATAGTTACTCATATCGCAAGTGTATTAAATGTACAGGATGAGGATATGAATATACAGGCCGTTCATAGAGTGCCAACAAAAAATAAACAAAAAAATAAACCAATAATCGTCCAACTAGCTACGAGAAAAATGAAGGGAAATTGGATTAAGTGTTGGAAATTAAAGAAGACATTACTCACTAAGGAAATATATGAAGGGCTGCCTGATAGCAAAGTTTATGCAAATGATCATCTAACACAAGACAATAAGCAGTTATTGTATGAACTAAAGAAATTACAGAAGGAAAAAGATTTCAAGTTTGTATGGGTCAAGAACTCAAAGCTTTACGTAAGGAAAACTGAAACATCCAGGGTGCTAAGGATTAGGGATAGTGATGACTTAAATCTGTTACTGGATTCATGAAATGGAAAATAAAACGATGAATAGCAATACTGATTCTGGTATTGAGATGATGAACAATGGCAATGATTTGGAAACAATTACTGTTTTTGATGATTGTAATTTGGTCTTCAATGTACATGGTCTGTATAACAGATAGTGGCAATGTTTATGATAAAAACTTGTATAAATGGCCTGGGGGTATAAATGTTATTATTGGTAACATCAGAAGTTTGCGAACGAAATTTGATCATTTTTTACTTTACTTAAATTTAATAGGACTTAAACCTGATATAATTGTTTTAACAGAGATATGGATTGGTGACGACGAAAAAATTGTTTACAATACCAAACTACAAAGCTTATTATAAATGTCAAAATGAAAGTAGGTCAGGTGGAGTGATTGTGTTTGTTAAGCAGTGCATAACAATGTATAGATTTAATAATGTGTTTACTACTGCTGATATGGTAGAAATTTCTTTTAAACTAAACAATATAACATTTCTCTTATTGGCATTTTACAGGTTACATTCCTATGCAAAACAAAATTTTGTCATAGAACTAGAAAATAAATTAGAAACTATAAATAACAATAATGTTTTAATAATAAGTGATATAAATATTAACCTAAAAGGAAATGATAAAATTAAATAAGAATATTTACAGCTGATTAAGTCAAATGGCTTTAATGTGTGTCATGGAGAGATCACTAGAGAGGAAGCAAAAACTTGTTTGGACCTTGCATTTGTAAGAAGTACGATCCAAAATAATTTAACTATTTATATTATTAAACTTAATATTACATATCATTATTTTATAGGAATAAATTCTCAGTTAGAATTGAACAGAAATTGGAAAACATTAACTACCATAAGTAGGATAAATTTGGACAAGTTAAAAGAATCTTTGAAGAGTTAAAGACTGGAATAAAATTAAAATAGGAAATGATGTAAATGTTTCATTCAAATTATTTTTATTGCAATTGCAGGATATGATAGAGTTATCAAAAGACTCTTTACATTTAAAGAATAGAGAAAAGAGGCTGAAACCATGGATAGCACAAGCTCTTATAAATTTTATTAAAAAGAAAAATAAGTTATATAAGTTGAGTAAAAATTAACCATTTAATACAAACCTAAATAATTATTTTAGAAAATACAGAAATTTAATATTAAAATTAATCAAAGAAGCAAAATCAAAGTATTACATTGCAAAATTTTTAGATAGTGACAGTGATACTAAACAATATTGGAAAAATATAAATGATTTGTCTGGTAGACAGCAAAAGAACTTAATGTCTTCTTCAGAAATAGAAATAAATGATATTATTTATTCTTTTAATGAAAATCCTGTGTTGTTTATTAGTAAATTTAATACCTATTATACCGAAATTGTTGGTTAGCTTGTAAAGGAAATTCCTGATTATGCTGAAAATGAAAGTCATAAATCGATTTCATCTCTAAATTCTATTTTTATTGATTATATATCAGAGAATGAGAGTTTTGGAGTTATTGCATCATTAAAATTAGGAAAAGCCGTTGCAAGTGATCAGATATCTGTGGAGACACTAAAAGAGATAAAAAGTTATATTGTAGATATATTATGTTACCTATTTAACTTATCGTTATCATCTGGATGTTTTCCCTCGATTTTGAAAGATTCAACCGTTGTCCCAATATAAAAGGAGGTGAATATTTAGAAATCGCAAATTACAGATCGATATTCTTGCTCTCAGTTTTTTCAAAGATTTTCGAAAAGCTACTTAAACTAGAATTTTAAATTTCTTGAATAGAAATAAATATTTTTCTGATCATCAGTATGGGTTTAGAAAAAATGTAGGTACTGAGGATGCTATATTACAATTGTCTTCCACAGTATACAGATCTATAAATGATAGTTTGAAAACTGTTGTGCTATTTTTGGACATCAAAAAAGCGTTTGACTCGGTTTCACATGATTTGCTTTAAAAAAAAACTTGAAATGGCTGGAATTCGAGGAAATGTTTTGAAATGGTTGGAAACATAGTTGAAAAATAGAATTCAAAGAGTAAAAATGGTAAACTTCTTTAGTAAGGGAATTGAACTAAAATATGGAGTTCCACAGGGTTCTGTGTTGGGGCCAATATTATTTAATGTTTTTATAAACGATCTTTGTAATCTTGAACTTAAAGGAAAAATAATAACTTTCGCTGATGATACAGCTTTGATATATGCAGCAGACAATGAGAATATTTTAATTGAAGAAATAAATGAAGACTTGGGTAATATTAGAAAATGGTTCTTAAAAAATAAATTGTTATTGAATGTTAATAAAACGAAATATTTATATTTCAGTTTAAAGCGTAATAAAGTCGATAAATTTAAAAATAAATTATTTTATCATTCTGTAAACTGTATAGAACATCAGTGTGCATGTGAAGCTATTGAAAGTGTAGAAGGTTATAAATATTTAGGCGTGTATATAGACAGTCAGTTAAATTGGAATGAACATATTAAATATTTGACAAAAAAGATTAATGCAATAGTTCCAAAATTGTTTTACATTAGAAATTTTATGAACTTAACATTTTTAAAGCTTATATATAATGGTTGGGTTAAGTCATACCTAAGTTATGGAATAATATCTTGGGGAGAAATGTTTTAGAGTAATATTAAATCCTTGGTTACCATCCAAAATAGAGTGATTAGATGTGTATTAAGAAAATGAAAATATGACAGTATTAAATGTTTTTATAATGATCTACAAATCTTATCATTACGGAAAATTTATGTTTATAATATAATTTTATATCTATAAAAGCATTATAGAGAAAGTGACATTAAAAAGTAATGCAGAATATCAGATCAAGTGCATATATTAATTTTATTGTACCACTTCCGAAGAAAACCATTATGCAAAAACATTATTTTTTTGGCACCAAAAATATTCAACAGATTACCTGAAATTATAAAAGACGAGCAAAATTTTCATACGTTTTCTCGGAAATGGGGGATCTCTGGATTTCAGAAATCCAGAGATACCTCATTTCCGAGAAAGAATCCCATTTTCGAAGATATAGAAAAATTGCTTTAAGGTTGGAAGGACTGTCCCTATATTCAGATTGTTAAATTCTTTTCATTCGTTCTTTTGTTTTGCTCTTCGGGATGTTAAAAGCTTGAACAAAAAAATTGGAGTATTAACAGTTTATTTACTGATTTTGTTATTATGTTGTATGTGGTTGATGAGAGCATGACAGAAAGTATTAATAGTATAATATATTCAAAATGTTGTTTTTTAATGTTCATATATGTGTTTTTTTAACCTCATACCCACGTGTGAGTCTTTGAATTTTTGTGGTGTAGTAAATTTTCAAAATTATTGCAAATAATTGTACTGTATCATAAATAATATAAATGGAAATAAAGGCTACTACTACTACTTTTATTAGCTTTCGCATAGTTTTCAAATTAGGTTAATGATTTTAACTTCCGATAGGAATAAATTTTCGAAGCTTTCATTTCAACAAAGAATCTCGTTTTTCGTTCGTGTTTAATTAGAACGACTTCAGTACCCACAGACGCTCCAGCTCGTGACCCAACAAGCTGAACAATGAGTTTAACACGCTAAATGAGAAAGAAATTAGTTTAATACATTGATTATTTCACATTTATTGGAGGCACCGTTAATAAATGTTTAATCCCCCCAGGGGGTTCGCGTGAAGAGAACATTCATGCAAAGTTTGAAGCATCTTGCTCTTCTGGGGGCGGAGTGCATAAGTGGAAAGACACACAAACAATAAACTTTCTTCTTTATATATTAGGTATATTAAGAAGTACAATATCATCACAATCATCATCGTCCTGAAGCAGCCATGAACTACACAGGTCCAACCAGATTGTGCAGTTTAGTTCTCCAAACACAACTCTCTGAACTACATCTTCTGCATCTGGCCATTGTAGACCAATTCTAAAAAGGTCCTGTTTGACATTGTCTATCCACCGCATCCTATGTCTCCCTTCTTTTTGAGTTATTTCGATTAGGTTTTACGAATGGAGTTATGAATAATGTGCCTTTAGCAAATTGTGCACAACCCTATTCCCTAATCTATAGTTTATGCACACGGACAACATGACCAAACCAAAGGAGGTTGCCGACTCCTTTGCCTAATCTCATCATTACTCAAAACGTTGAACCATCTAATGCCCAAGATACTGCGTAAGTATCTAGAATCGAAACATCAAGTTTCCTTTTATCTTGTTTACAAAGTGTCCAAGTTTCACTACCATAACTAACTCTTGAAAGAATAAACTATTGTACAGCCTAATTTTAGTCTACAGATGTATACGCTGATTTTTCCAAACTCTCCATAGATTCTTAAAAGTCCCGGCAGCAGTTCTTCTGTTTATCTCGTACCGCACATCACCAGTATGTTACATAGATCCCAAGCTACCCATCCAAGTATCTATAGAACCATCCGAGACCGGCAGAAATCTCAGATTGAATCGGTCTCGGATGATGTTATCGAAATCCGATAACACCATCCGAGACCAGCAAAAATGCACATTGTATTATATTTATTTCTAAATTATATATATATTTATTATTATATTTATTCCTAAATCATGCTCATACCTGTATTTGAAAGAAGCAAAATTCATATTCCCTTTAATTCCATTGACTGTTGCATTCCCCCTTAAAATATATGACGTTTAGAACCTTGTATCCCCGGGTAGGGCATGGAGGTTTGTGCTGTTTTTCTGCTGAGGTGTCGCCATCCTCACAGATATTTTACTATGGTGTATAAACTGACAGACTCCTGTCAGACCTCTGTGGTAAGCAGCTCCATGAGGGAATATTTATTATTTATTTATTAATTTAATTTTTTTTAAATTAATAAATAAATAATTACACATTTTTTTTTAATAAATAAATAATTACACTTTTACACATTTAAAGAGACCTATCAGGCTTTTGCTTTTGTCTTGTTCATATGTTGATAAAATTTATAGTAGATTTTGTAATGATAACAATTTTAAACTTACTGAATTTTGCCAAAATTCTTCGGTTGAGTTATTTTTTCTCTGAACGGCACTTTCTCTGAGCTCTCGGGGTCTTTGTGATCTCGAGGGGATGACTGGGGAAGGAAATGAGATGATTGGGGAAGGAAACCCACTGGGCAGCTGTTATCAGACAGATGATAACTCCCGTCAAGGACACGACTTAACATCCCATCCGACGGACGGCAGCCTTTCCAAGCTCAACGGTGTCCACTGCCGACCAAGGGCAGGGCGGGGAGTTTTGCGAGATATCAAAATTCTTGGCATTCAATATAAGAAAATCATTCGTGTAGTCAATTATGCTATTTTAGAATTATGATGCGTTCTGTAATTAATGAAAATATTAATGAATTTTACGAAGTCTTTTATGTACTGGACTATGTAGGAGTCTTTCAGGAACAGATATATGATTCGAATTAAAATAAATTTACTAAGTAAACATTTTATAATGAACTGATAGTACATCACCATTGTCACATCTTCATTGGGTACATTTTATGTTAAAAAGAAACAATATAGGAGCAGTGAAATATTTACTTAACATATTCCGAGGCTGAGATAGAAAGAATCTTAATTTTTACGAGTTTCATAATTTTTTCTGTATGATATTCTCAAACATTGCTCTTACTGGTAAATGCAACGCAATTTATATTCTGTACTTTATTAGCACTATTATTGCCTCCTTAAGTGTTTGGGCGTGTTTGCATTGAAAATGGCTTGTTATAAACTATATCAAATTAAGAATAAAGATGAAAAATATTGTTATTCGTACTAAATGTGCTGTTTGTATTTGTTCATCAATTTGACCTCTTAGGCGTGGCAATTAAAAGTATCGTATACACTAAGCTGCCGCTTTAATAGATACAGTTCCATGTTCTCAATAGTAGCACAATAATTTCTTCAATGTGTTTTTTATAGGAAAATGCGATTGAAAATGAACATATGAATAAATTAAATCTATATTTTTTAAATATCGATTTAGTATCGAAATGATTTTCAAAGCAGAAATATTTAACAACTTAGCTCGTTCAAAATTGCCGAAAATTAAAGTAATAAGCGAACTGCTAAAAATATCCATACATATCTTAATAGAGTTTAGTATAACTGTTATTGCTTTAGTTATAACCTATTTAACTTTGATATTAATTATTTATACTGGGATTACTTCTGTTAATTATTGCGATTTCCATAACTCTCTAAATACTAAGCAAGCTTTAATTTTTTATTAATTAAGTAAAGTCGTATTTTTTCTTATATATCATAAGAAGTTACTGAGCCTTAAATTCTCGATTACTGATGGCACATCATGGAACTGTACCTGATGAAGTGGCCACTGGGTCATTTTATCAATTTGTGAACGTGAAGTAATTGTATATTGCATTTAATATTTCGTGCAGTATTAATAAAGGACAGTTCTGTAAAGTCCTTCTTATTTTCTTCTTTGTTAGTGTTATGAAATAATGCTTCTAAAGGAAGAAGCTTATTCTTTGCGTCACTGTTTTGCACTCTACTCTTTCGAGAACATTGAAAAGACATACCAAAACTAAATCTATTGCTGATAAAAAAAAGAACTGGGCGACCTAGAAAAATACTTTACCAACTAACAGGAATTGCATAGGATTGCACTTTAGAACAGAAAGTTCAATTCACCCAAATTTTGAAAAAATGAACATTGCTAGCAATGGTCAATATGTACTCAAGAACTGTAAGAAATTCGTTTAGAAGTCTTTTTCTTTCGAAAGAAAAATATTTTAGAAATCAGACTTTTATTAAACAGATTTTCAGTACTGGTGCCATTAAAATGGACGGAGAAGCACGCAATACGGATTATTGAGGCTTTGAGAATAGAAAATTTTAATAATAAAAGTCTGTTTTGCCTTACTGGAAATCACAGTACGTGCCTACGTTATAAGAAGGTCTCCTGAAGAATTCAGTTCTCTGTCTTAGAGCAACTGTCACATCCTATCAAATTCATGTGGTATGTCTTGTCTGGGGGTTAGGGGGTGGCTCAGTCGGTAGCGCACCAGATTCTCATTTGTAATTCTCTAGTTCCAGTCCCACCTGTGTCAGCATTCAGATTTATCTCTACTGAACCCTCACCCTGCCCTTGATCATAAAGAGGACATCGATAAACTAAAAAAGACCACGTCCCTTAGATGAGATGTTAAGACTTGGTTCGATCTGCAAGGAGAGCTATATTCTGTGTATATTAAAGAACAAGCTGAATGGTCTTCACGAGAGTGTTTCATCCGTCTTCTAACAGTTGCCCAACGAATCCCCATCCCCCTACTTTCTCTAAACCCTTGTGGTCCTTGTGGCCTGGCCATTTAGCCCATTTTGGCTACATTCTGCCCCTCACAGGTGAAACAACCCAACCCAAAAACCCTGTTTGTGATTTGAAATGCGACCTATACATTTTACACAACAATTAGAATTTTTGAAACGATGAATTCAATGTCAAAACATAAAAATATTTTATGTTGTAGAACCCAACTCCAGCATCCATTTTCAAATCTGCTTGCCTACCTCAGTAATCCACATAGTGACACTGGTAAAAATAAACAAGTTTCCCTAAAGTATAAATTAGCCTCAGCCCCCTTCTGTTCGCGTGATTCAGTGATTTGGCGAAAGGAAGCTGTAGTGTGCAGCAGTAGAGAGAGTGAGCGATGAAGTTGAGCTTGTAATCGCACTAGTTATGTTATGAACCTCTCTGCGGAATTTCTTGCAAGCTACAACTTTCTTATTAACTTCCTGCTCGCGACTTCTTTGTTTGACAGGATATAACCGGATTTCCCATCAACAATGGGAAATCTCGACCAATCAGATATCAGTTTCTATGGTTACAGTTGTTAAATTCAATCTTTCTACTCTAACGTTCTGTAACGGAAATTTGTTCCGTCACAGCCTGACTTTGTTAGTGAATACGTGTAATATGTATGCACATATTAAATATATCATTATTACACAGATCTTTATTTTCAAACTTTAAATTATTATTTATTAATTCTACTATTAAGCATAAAACTATTAAATTAATTAACTATGACACTTCATTGAATAATGACAACTTATATGTTTGATATGTATAATATTTAAAATATTCTCTTGTTTTTCTTTATACTTGTTGTATCGTTTTTAACTGCACCTGGTGTAGAAGGGCCTGGCCCTAACATCACCATGGTTGTTAGGTGTATAAATAAAATAAATAAATACCGAATTTCTTTAAGGCATCGAGTGGAAACAAAAGCAGCTACCCTTCGTCCTTACAGCTTCTTTAGCATCGTCTTGATAGCCATCAGGAAATTCCTTACTGACACCGTTCCCAGAAGATCGTTAACCATTGCTGGAAGTATTTCCTCACTCCCGGTCCTGAGTACATAAAGTGTTTTAGTTCATCTGAAAGAACTGATTCTCCGTTCCTCCGTTCAGTGAAATGTATATGTGCCTACGAATTAAGTGTCAATGAAGAGTTTCAGAACTTTGATAGCTACCATAGCATTGGAGGGTTCGTTAGACTCAACAACTTCCCCATAACTAATGCAGACCTCTCAGTTTTTCATTTTCCTAGTTAGGAGTTTCATTTTATTTGAGTACTAGAAATTTGAAAATTATTTCACTCTGAATTTCTAATTTATAAGTTTTCTTTCAACGGATTGTTCGTGCTGTTACTCTTGGAATAGCTCTAAGAAACCGCTTAGGACTGCTTATATAAAAGGAAAGTAAAAGTGTATTGCAAAAATGAATCCAGTGTTACTGTGTTTCTTCAAATTTTGAGAACTTCTATTCATGATTCTAAAATATTGAGTTTTGTATTGATGAGGAGCAAGTATCGCATCTCATATAAGAGATATGATGTTAAATGATTATCTGAAGTTAATATCTGTCATTATCTTCGTTTACAACCTCTGCACCATTTTCCGAGCAATTCTCCATCTTAGGAAAACTTAAAACTGAAAAAAGCCCAAGGAAAAAGTTGTATCCAGTTAGGGTTCTCTTGCTTTATGCTGAAGACTGTCCTGATCACTTGGGTGTTCCTTTGTCTACACATCCGATTTGTCCCTCCCTGCTCAGTTGGAAAAGTGGAATTAACAGCATAGGTATTCAAAGATTAACCACCAGGATAATTGAATTTTAACCTATTTGACTAAAAGTGTTTAAAAGTTTTAAGTGTTTTAAAGAGTAATCTGCAGAGTTTAGAATTTACAGATTATTGGTGTAAGACTTATGAGGCAACTGCGAACTCGAGATATCCCACCAGGGCCGGACTTGGATCTTCTGAGGCCCTAAGCTATGACAAGTTTAAGCGTCCCTAAAGCCCAGTTAACACTGGCATGGATTGATGGCGCTAGTTCAATGGTGGTTGTCTGATGTCACTACCCTCCACGAGTTTCTCCCCAGTGGGGCGGGTGCTTCGGGTCCCACCCCACACTATAGATATAGTTTATAACAGAGGTATTGATATAGTTTATAACAGAAGGCTTGTCCTGGCAAATCAAAAGCTATAGAGTTCTACTGAACGTTTCTGAGAAAACAAGATGGCACCAAGTGAGAATAAAACAAAAGTAATATGAGAAGAACTTATTAAACATTTCAATACTTATTCAAACACTTTTGATATATTGATTGCTAGATAAAATTATATGAAAAATATACAGGTTTTTCCATGTAAAAAGTTGATAAAATAATTTGGTGCCTTCTGATTATCAAAATTATACGAATAATTTTTGGATTTTGACAAACGCGTACCAAGAGGAATCTTCTCCTCACCCCCCCCCCCCCCCCCCATCTTCTGCAAGTTATAGAAACCGGAAAAGAATTATATTAAGCATTAAAAAAGGAATTCTTTTGCTTTTTACTCTTTTTTTGTTCATAGCAAAATATTGGAGAATTTCCATATTATGTCAATTGGAATCTAATTTCTAAGCTCTAACTTCTAGCATATGCACTGAATGAAAAATAACTCTGAGGATAAATTAAAGATCATAATATAAATTAAAGATCATAATTAAGTCTATTTAAATTTGGATTTTAAACAATATTTGTTCAGTACTTAAAGAGTTATGGAACATATAATACTGAGCGGTAATAAAATTAATATTATTATAAAGGTATTAATATTATCGGAACCTATATTATTATTATCTTGTTTATAAATATCATTCATAAATATCTGATATTGAAATAATCATTAGGGAAAATTCAGAAATGTGTCATTTATTTCATTAATTTTTTTAAATCTTTTTAATTCAGTTTCAATTAATTACGGAGGTAAATTTCTATTATGCATTCTCTGTTGTGAAATATTATAGCTGAAATGACTTTTTAAATAAAAAACCTTGAAACAGGAGATTTATATAGATTTATTTTTAATGTTTATTTTACCTGCAATCACATATTTCCAAAATGTTTATTTTAGAAGTTATATTGCTTCTAAATTAGACCGACATGTAAATTCTGTAACATTTTTATAGGGCAGGTTACAAATTTTACTAGTAACACATAAAAATATTCCTAGTGAGTCGGATATTGTCCTTTCTCCACTACTCATGGCTCACACACACCATATCCGATATTTATTTTGCTGGATCCAGCGCAATGTTGTGGCATGTAACAGAGCAGTAAAATTATACCTCTCTGTACATTTCACGGTTTAATTAACTTATTTTATATGAATATATTTGCAAAATGTGATCAAATATTAATTAACACCATTTTTAATCAACAATAATGATATATTTTATATTGCGGCTTGCAGTTAGGGAGAGGAAACGATCATTTGAAATCATGATTCTTCTGGGCCTACCTTGCTCGCTCTTCTGGAGCAACTTCCAATGTCTTGGAAAACATCTCCAGTGTCTGGAAATTACACTTTCTGACACATTCATGAATTTGGCAACCTCTTTATGCGACTGTCCTGCTTCCATCCGTCCAATGATTCTTCACCTCTGACCGTCATCCAAATGGTTTCCCCTTTGCATTTGAAGAAAACTGGAATCCAAAACGCTCAATAAAGTTTCTCTTGATCCGAAATCAGAACCGCCCATTGCTGAAGCTGATTTAATCTCCAGCTTAGGTTTGCATATCGCAAAATCATTCACATTGAGAAACGCAAATTTAAAAGCGGATGAATGTCAGTTATTTCACGATAAATGTCCTCTGAAATCTTCGCTGGAATCCAAAATAGATTTAATGAGGTATTTGCAAATTTCAGTTTTGTTCAATTCCTTAAATTCCTTAAATTATGATCAGCGGTATATTTCGCCTAGTTGGCTTACGTCGCACACAGGGAGTATGAAAACCACCTCCTTACGGCAAGTATTATTTTATGCTATTTGTAGAGGTGCGCTACCATGCGGGTTCTTTTCTTGCGAGGGAAATTGTGACCTAACTGGTGTTTCCCGAACTCAAGACAATGCTTCAAATTGGATATTTACTTACATATATTTACATATATATATACAGCAACAGGACGACCAATACTGCGGTCTCGCATCCGACACGGTTGCCTATCCCAGCAAACCGAACTCAGGCCTACACCGGCCTGCAAACGGGGCAAAGCCTCGCTGTTTAAGCAAAGGATATAGCACAGCAGTCGCTGACGTGACTGCTGTAGCCGTGTACGGAGCATGTAGAGAGAAGAGCTCTTTCTCTCATTCAAAGTTCCGTGGCGGAAGCCAGTATCGACTTATCAGGTGACCTCCGCTGACCTCACCAATCACCTGACACCACGACTTACATTTCGGCGGCGTCGGTTCTCTTTGGCCGCCCGACGTCCTCTTCTTGGGCAACCCAGTTCCTAGCATCGTGGAAACGGCCGTGCGAAGAAGCATTATTGTGTGTTCCATCGATTGGAAGGGGGGGGGGAGAGAAATCCGTCCCTTACAGGGTGTGTGCAAGATCAGCACAAGAGAAGTGACATTTCCCTTCGCAGATGCCTTTGTACTGCATTAAATCTTTTACTTCTAGATCCTTTTAAACTACTGTCCGAGCAGGCAAAGTTATTATTAGACACTTGCCGCTATACCTAGCTGCCACTTCCGGTAGACACGGTAGGGGATGAGGTGTTGGTGATCACGAAGATGAGGAAGAGAGCACGAAGAGTGATTGCAATAGTGTTCTACTGGCCCAATGGCTCTGCGCAGGATAAGGAGGTCAAGATCAAAGCTGCTGCTCGTCGCGAAGATGAAAGCGTATTGGACAGAAAAAACGCATTTTAAAAAATGCAAAGTAACACTTAAGAGTATTCTGACTTTTGGTGAGTTGAAAATTGTTCTTCAAAATGAGAAAGTCTAACACAAATTCAAACAATGACGCGAAATAAAGACAACAGAGAGAAGTATCATTTGGAGCACTCTGGGCGCTTGGAAGACTTATAGTCATATGTCACAACGATATGAGTCGAGTTCTTCCGTCGAAGTCCCTTAAAGGGACATTTCTTCTCTCTTTGTGATCTCAGCAATTTTTCAATCTGTCAGGTTCATTTTAATTTATCCGACGAATTTCGAAGCTCCCGACAACTTTCATATTGATTACATAAATGGATACTGTGCACAGTTTCATGATCGCGAACCGTAGCCGTGGCTTTGCGAGTGATTTCGTCACTGCATTTTGCAGCCACTCTGATTAAGATGAAAATTTGCTCTTAAACGTATATCCTGCATGTTTTCAAACATATATGCGTGCAAGATTATTAAGAGGCGACCTTGTATGTGATCCCATTCATCGCTAATAACTAATTGGGATTAAATTGTGCATAACTGAATAATTTTGGAAAATAATAATTTTTCCTCCAAAGCGACTGAAAATATAGATGCTTCCCTGAAAAGTTAACGTTTATAAGCAAAAAATATAAATATATAAATTAAACGTATTTAAAGAACTTATTTCCGCATATAAATCCCAAGAGTTTAAAATACTGCCAAGATGAAATTACATATTTCGTATTTATTACAAAAAAAATGATTTCACCATTGGCATTTTAGTGCATTTCAAGAAGAGAATTTTTGAAGCTCTTAATTTTCTTTATTATCTTTGATTTTTCGGTAGAATATACTAAATAGTTAAACTTATAATTAATAACGAAATGACTGTAAAGTATATTGTTGGAATGCAAAGAAATTCATGGATTATTGTATTCATTTTTTGATAACAGCAAATCGAAACTTACTGTGGCTTTAATGGTGAGGAAGTAGATGCGGCTCCTCTCATAATCCAAAGCTCTTTTCACCGAGACTAAGCCTTGGTAAGGCAGATTAATGGCAAAAAATGGAAAACCATCGGTCTGAAAAATTGAAAAGAATCTGTAAGCATATTTGATTTATTTTAAAAATATTCTTTGATTCAAACATAAAATATTATTTAAACTTAATTCCATTTACAATAAAAAGTTTTGAAACAAAAACTTTATTTCCTTTATTTCTCTTAACGTTAACATTGCCATTTAGCTTCGTGCACACAATGATAGAATCAGCAGCACGAGTGTTTAGTCATTACGGGCCAAAAGAGCCTATAGCATTTTTTTAATATACATTAAAACATTTACAGAGAGTAAGAAAATTCAATGGAAATTGAATTACGATTTTTTTACAATATTGAATAGGGAAATATAACAGCTAAATACTTCATAAGCATATTTTTTTATTTTAATTTTGTGAAGTATTTTGTTCTTTTTTTCCTTTCAATACTCATTCGGTGAAACAAAAAGTATTTCGCCGTCAGTGTTCTGAATTGGCTCAGAATTTTATATCTTTCGCCATGCTGATGGAAGTAGCAGTAATCATTCATCTCACCGTTTGCAACAACTTGCGAATTAAGGCGTTGTTTAGGCAAGTATGAAATCTATTTCAGCGAATCATACAGAAAAAAAAATCTAAAATGCATACAGAACTATTATCACCGATTTCATCGCTACCAGTAGGAGATTAGTAGAAACTTGGCATTCATTCATTCATAATGCAAAGAAATAATGAAAGGTAAAGTGTGTCTTTTTATAAATTATAAACGTGAAGTTAAAGACATATAGCTTTTTTAGCAAAGCTTTCATTTTTCCAATTATGTCAACTCGGAAACTTATTAACAATGAGGTGCTAGAATTATTCCTTAACCTGCCGTTTTAAGCCAATTTTTCGCTCTACGGACCTTTACAAAAGTGCAGATTTTTATATAACAAATGTTTTCGTATAAGTTTATGTTCCTCACGTTTACTCTGTAATTGATATCTGAACTCAAGTAATAATGTTTTTTAAGTAGTAAAGTGAATTTTCATCTCGTGTTTTCCTGCTTAAATCTTAACTTTTTCCCAATTTTTACTTTTCTTGCATGACTTTATTTCTATCTTCTGCTGCGCAAAAATAGACTTGATTAAAATAAATTTGAATTTTTATTAAATGTATTAAATTTTTAACTGTATAATAAGTATATAAAGTTGGAAAATGCTAACCTTAACGAATATTGTAATCGTAAACGTACTCATGATAATGATTTAAAATTTTGATGGTAAAAGGTGACTGTCTTTATACCATCAAAAAGCATTGCCCAGTTGCGATTACCTAAGGTGGGTGGGTTGGTTGGTTGGGGTTTTATGGCGCATGGGCAACTAGGCCATAATACGACAGACAAGACAAAGAGTAAAAAACAGATAAAAATTATGAAAACCCCCAACCAAAACTAAAAGCAACATGAAAAGGTGATAAAATACAACACAAAAGCCAATAAAAATAGAGAATGTAAAAGGTCAACAAGTAGAAAATCGGGAAAATAACAACTGGTATAAAAGGTCCATGTAAAAAATAACAAGTGTAAGAGATTACAACCGGTTAAAATAGCCACAGTAACGTATAAAATCAAAAACAGGAGTTAAAAGCGATTCATCCGATAAAAGATGTCCGAGTGTAAGAGGCTCGGACGTAAAATCGTGAAAGTTAAAATACATTCTACGTTGAAAGTTAAAAGCGGGACATGAAATTAAAATATGTTTAATAGTTAAAACGGTGTCACACTTAGGTTCCTCGTCTGCCAGTAGACGAAACGAGTGTGTAATAAACGAATGACTTAAGCGGACCCGAGCAAGTACAACTTCCTCCTTGCGATTCCTGCGGTAACATGACTGCCCAGGTTTGATGATAGGTTTGATCTCAAAGAGCTTGTTGGTAATCTGTTTTGACCAAGATCTCTGCAACGTGCCCGGAGCTCGATGGTAAAACGCTATCGGAAATCCAGATATGGAGCCAGCAATAGAGAGCAGAACAGGGCGTGGCTACTTGGCAGCAGCATCTGCCAAGTCATTGCCCCTGATACTGACGTGACCAGGCACCAAACAGAAATGGGTGGTTGTTTTGGCTTCCAGACGATGCAGCTGCTTGCGGATCTTAGAAAGAAAAGGATGAGGCCGATGCCTCACCGAGATCAACGCTTGTAGCAAGCTAAGCAAGTCGGTGTAAAGAACACACCGACGATGATGCTTATCCGCCACATGGTCCAAGGAGAGAATGATAGCGTGCAACTCTGCAGTGAAGATGGAACACTGCAGTGGGATCTGGTCTGCAATGATTACATCAGAGTAGACCATGGCCGATCCCACTGATGTGCCGGACTTCGAGTCATCTCTGAAGACAGGCAAAATGTCCGGGTATTCAGCACGATGACTGGCAAAGAGTTGCAGGTACACACTGTCGGGTGTAAGGGCCTTTCCCGTCCTGCAACGGAAAAATCATACGAAGGGGAAACAGCAAGCCACGGTGTGAGTGAATCGACTGTCGATTGTGCGATGCTATCGAGACTGGTGTTGATGTCTCTGAGGTAGCCTTGGACTTGTGAACAAAAGAACGAATGGCAGTGGGCCGATTAGTGTAAAGCATTTCCCACTTTGGACTGAAAACGCAGTCCCAACTGGCAGGCCAGGCAGGGATCGTAATTTCGATGCGTGTTGTAAGGACAACTGCTGATGGTGAAGACATAAAGAGGTTCGTCAGTCTCAATGTAAAGACACTGGACCAGTGAGGTGCGGAAGGCTGCCTTACAAACACAGAGGTCCTGATGGTGAAGAGTGTCCAACACCTTCACCACCGAATCCCAGCCGGTGTCGTACACCTGGGATCCACCGACTGAACAAGCACACGGTAGAGGCAGAGCAAAGAACATCGGTCAGCTCCCCAGGAGAGAGAGAAGCGGACTTTGATGATGTTCAGTGCCTGCGTGCACTTGGACCTGAGATGACGTATGTATGGTGAAAAAAAAAGTCGAAGATGAGAATGATAAACTTAGTCTCCGCCAGAACTGGAATGATATTAACTCCGAGCTGCAGCTCGGAATCCATATGAAGATTACGCTTGTGATAAAATTGCACGCAAGCGGTCTTCTGTGGGGAGAACCGAAACCCGTTTGCCGTTGTCCAAACTGAAATATTGTAAAGGGCAATTTGCAGTTGTCTTTCAATAACCCTCATGCTAGACGAAAAGCAAAGATGCTAAAGTCGTCAACATAGATGGCATTGCCTACAGATGGAGGAAGTTGTCGAGTAATAGAATTAATCTTGACAGCGAAAAGCATAATACTCAGAACACAGCCTTGTGGCATCCCCTGTTCTTGGGGGTACGGCCACGACAGAGTGTTGCTGACACGGACACGTAAAGAGCGTAATGAAAAGAAGTTGGAGATGAAAATCGGCATATGACCGCTCAAGCCGTAGCTATGGAGGTCAAGAAGAAGGCCGAATCATCAACTGTGTCATATGCTTTTTCGATGTCGAAGAAAATTGACACCAGGTGCTCTCTACGTAAAAATGAATTTCTGATGCGTATCAGATGCGTTCGAGGCGTATCAGATGGTCAAGAGTTGACCATTGCCTGCGAAAACTGCGTGTACAGTACACGAAGGTTGTCAGATCACTAATTTCTAAAGAAATCGTTGCCAGATATTTTTTCTGTAATCAACCATAGTGTTCGGATATTTTTAAGTGACTGTACCTGATCTTTCGTGGAGTGGACGACCAGTAATCTTGGAGACGAAGACACAGACAACGAAGACGATGGTAGAAATAAGAAAGACAAAGAAGTTGGGGGCTCACGTCGAGCCCTCTTGTTGGCATTGATGGTATTTTTTTAATAATCAACTCTCATGTTTATTTTTGTGTGGTTCAGTGCCCGCTGTCCCCACCCTCCACAGAGCCCAAAAAGGGGACGCCCAATCGGCCGCCAGGGCTGCGCACGCAGTATACTCACAAAGACAGTGAGCCAAACCTTCACAAATAAATAAAAGCAAGATGAAAAGAGAAATTGTGAGAAACTCAAATGAGTTCCCACAAAATAAGAGTAGTTAAAAAATAAAATGATGTGAGAGGCGAACCACCGTTCTAATAAAAGAAAGAAATTCTAACATTAGTTAATGTGTGAGGAAATTCGCAAACCTGTACCCGGACGTGGGCAAGGTCACTCACCGTTCTGCACGGTTGACCCCAGCAGGTCCTGCCCACCAGCCAATTGCTCCTGGTGGCGCCACCCCAGGAGGTCTAGTTTACAGGAAGCAGAGGCCAAAGCAGTATGTAGCAGAGGCACAGGAATACACTGCCCAATCCTGCGACGAACAGGCTCCCCAATGGCAAGGCTGCCAAAGTGGACCCTGCCAGTCATGAGCTGAGAAAAGATGGGGGGGGGGGCGAGCAACTACCAGCATATTCCTTCCCCGGGACATGAATCTCCATGCACGGCAAACACGCGGGTGAGTGTTCGGGACCCTGTAAAAGTACCCAAGCCAGCGGAACCTTCACAGGGTGGTCCCCTCACCGCAAACATGAGCTCACACCGAGGAGCCACTGATTGTCAAGTGGGAAAAAACATATAACACTAACCTAACCTCAGACCGCCATTCTTGTTGTTTTTCTTGTAAGAAGAACACGTGCTGTATGTTGAACAGTAAATTTTGGCGTTTACATGACACAAAGGCAGCGTCGCGGATGTGTTAATGTGCCAGATAAGTTTTTTGTTATCTGTGTGGAATTTATTTTTTCAAATTCCAGGGTCGTTCTGTGACAAAGATGTGAAGAAAGCCTATAACTTGGAGATCAGGACAAAACATGGGCTCCACATGTGTGTTGCATTTCGTGCTTTGTTGGCCGAGTGAATGGTTGAAAGGTAAGATAAAATCCATGCCCTTTGCAGTTTCAATGGTTTGGCATGAGCCAACTGATCACTTGCATGATTGCTATTTTTGTTTAACTAAAGTTCCTGGCTTTTCAAAAAAGAACAAAAGCAAAATACAATATCCAAATGTGCCTTCAGCCATAAGGAGTTCCTCATGGAGAAGATCTTCCTACACCAACACCTCCAACCAACAGGGAGATTGATTCCCATTCATCAGAGTAAGACTTTGAGGCACATACAGATCCTGATCCTACATACACCCCTAAAAAGTTACACGAGCTTCATCTGATTGTGCAAAATAAACTGAATGATCTTGTTCGAGGTCTACGACTTTCCAAACAACAAGCTGAAGTTTTTAGGTTCAAGACTTCAAGAATGGAATCTTCTGGCCAAGGATACCAGAGTTCCCCTGTTGAGAAAGAGAAATTTGGCTTTATCTGCTTATCACAAAACGCAAAATGGTTCCTGTTTCTGCACAAATATTTCAGGACTAATGGAAAAATTGGAACAACTCACGACCCTAAGGAATTGCATCTTTTCATATTTTCATCAAAATTCTGCTTAAAAGCTATACTTTTGCACAAAGGAAACCAAAACCTTCCATTCCAGTGACACATGCTGTGGAAATGAATGAAACTTATGAAAGCATGGAAAAAATACCCACTGCTATAAAATATGACCAATTAAACAGTAGTAAGTGGTAAGTGGACAATATCTGGTGACGTAAAAATCATCTCTCTCTTGCTCGGGCTTCAAGGAGGCTTCACAAAAATTTGCTCTTTTCTGTGTTTGTGGGACAGTAGGCCCAGAAAGGAACACTACAAAACAAATGATGGCCCAACAAAGTATTTTTATTCCTTGAAAGAGTAATGTGAGGTATAAGCCTCTAATTGATCCCTCTGATATTCTTCTCCCACCACTACACATCGAACTGCGGTTTATGAAAAACATTGTAAAGACTATGGACAAAACTTGGAAAGGGTTTTTGCACTTGAAGTAGGAATTTCCAAAACTAGGTGATGCCAAACTCAAAGAAGGGATCTTTGTTGGTCCTCAGATCAGGAAGCTACTGAATGATACTGTCTTCGAAGAAAAACTGAATATCAAGTAACGCGCTGCATGGAAATCCTTCACGTCTGTGGTCCAGAACTTTCTGGGCAATCACAAAGAGGAAAACTACCATCAGCTCATTAAAGACTTGGCTTTATGAAAATCTTGGCTGCCGAATGTCTTTGAAGATCCATTTCTTGCACTCGCATCTCGACTTCTTTCCCAAGAACTTAGGAGCTGTCAATTATGAGCAAGGGGAAAGATTTCACCAAGATATCCGAACCATGAAGGAGAGATACCAAGGCAGGTGGGACCCAACAATGATGGGTGACTAATGCTGGTTCTTGCAGAAGGAAGATACCTCAGCACATGAAAGACAAAAATGAACTTCTTGTAAGTATAAAAGATCCTTACCTATGTTTTCCTATTTTGCGTTTCAATATTATTTCATTTGTTACCTTATATTCAGTTGGCTATAACTATAACGTTCCTAATTTTTTCCACTGTAATCACGTAATTAATTAACGAGTTTTAAGTTGGAATTTAACAAAATAGTATCATTTATTTTCATTTTCCAGATACTCGTATTCATTGAAATACATCAATCAGTAATTTAAAAAAAAACTTGTGCGTGTATATATTGATGTATAATATTTGAATTCAGCAGCCCAAAATTAGTTAAAAACATCCTATTTGAGTAATGTTATAAAAAAAGTTTCAATTTGTTGTGTAGTGTAATTAATCTATACACATCGGAAATATTAATCTATACACACGGGAAATGACACCAGTCTAGAGAACATAAATTATCTTAAACCAGTGCCCAGCCCCACATTTGCTGTGTGGTGATTTTAAAGCACTCAGCAGATGGTGGGTATCATACAAAATAGACAATAGAGGAAAAGTAATTGAAAGTACACTTTCAAATCAAAATTGTACGATCCTAAATGACCAGTCCATAACCTACTACAGACCAGGGCACAGAGAGTCAGCTATTGATCTCACTTCACTAGTGACGATTTAGCAAATACGTTTCACTGGCATACATTACCAGACACTATAGTGTATCTGTCTGAAGTGACTTCTTCCCAATCATGATCACTCTCCCTACAAGTACAAAGTCTTCCACAGTTCTAAACCAAATCAACTGGAAAAAGTTCAGAGGAAACCTGGAAGAAAAACTCAAAAAGAAAAATATAAACACATACGAAGGAACACCAATTCAATATACACCAACACAACCACGAGAGAAGCAAATGAAAACAACTCGAATGATAGTAATAAAAATAAAAATCTAATAAGCATAAGAAGAAAATATCAAAGAAGAGCAAGGAAATCAAATGATCCAATACACATCCAAGAGTCAAAAGGAACAACAAACATAATACAGAGAAAACTGAAATGAAATTAAAACACAAAACCTTCATTTAAAATCTTGATTCCTTCACAGCAACAGGCAAGTATGGAAACTTTTAAAAAATTAACAAATGAATCTACCAAAAGAAGAATGGGAACAAATTAGCACTCGACAGAAGAGGAATTACAGGAAGCAATCAAAATCTAAACTTTAAATATTGCCCTGGTCCAGATAATCTTGCAAATATTGCCATCAAAAATCTACCACCAGAAGGACTCAGGAAATTATTCTCAATATATAACAATATTTGGCTAAAAAACAAATTTACGGAAGCATGGAACAAAATACATGTCATTATTATTAAAAAGTGAAAAAAAATCACTTGACGTGACTGGGTACGGGCTATTTCCCTGGTTTCATGTGCCCTAAAGGTAATGGAAAAGACTGTAAAAAGCAGAATGAACCTGGTTCATCGAGATAAATGAAATTCTCCCACAGCTGATAATCAAGAAACTCTATGGACAACATAGCTAGCCTAACAATAGACGCCCAACACATTCTGGCCTCTAAAACACTCATTGCAACTCTCTTCATTGATCTGAAAGGGGCGTTTGATAAGTTTTGGCATGGGGCATTGATATATATAAACTCATCACCCTGGGATTTCATGAAAAGACAGTCAACTTCATTCACCAACTAATCACAAACAAGAAAATACAAATCAACTCGGAAGCTTTTTATCGGATCCCATTCAAGTAAATCAAGTTTTAACACAAGGGGGAGTTTTATCCCCTGCATCATTCAGCTTCTTTCTCCAAGAACTCCCCTTCTTGCATCCCAGAAGACATAATATTCTCGCTTTTTGCTGATGACATTGAATATGAAACAATGCCAAAAGCCACCAGGAAAACAGTACCTGGAACGCTCACTACCAAATGCTCATAAAAAAAGCAAAAAATCACCTAAATCTGCTACAACATATGGAAAGATCTACCTGGGGGTCGAATCCGGCTGATATGCTCCACATATTTAAAGTTATCCTGCAACCGAAAATGGACTATTGTCTTGGCATTATCTTCAATGCTAAAAGAAACAATTACAAAAAACTACGCAAAAACAGTTTATAAGAGCTTTCACGGAAATCCTCAAAAGTTTCCCCATTAACACTCTGCATGCAAAAACCATTATCCCGGACATAAACGTAAGAAGAACGAATAACATAATTAAATTCTACACAAGAATCGCCAGATCGTAAAAACAATAGGAGAAAAAAAAACTAGTTCCGTGTTATGCAAAGAAATAACCAAGCACAAATATTTTCAACGCATCAAACGAAACAATTGCCAAGAAAAAATCACCACCACCATACCTCTATGGAAAATGCGAAAGGCCAAGATAAACAGCAACAGCTCAGGAATAACAAAAAAGAAAAATACAACATATGAAGAAGCATGAACCTTAACCAAAGCTCACATTAAAGAAAATAAACAAAAATAATTCAGCAATTCAATGGATCCCTAGCCATGTAGGCATCTCAGACAATGAGATAGCAGATATACTAGCTAAATACTGCAGTAACCTAAGGAAAATTGGGCACATCTTCCCTCACCAACAAGAAATAAAATATTGAATATTTGATTTATATCAACAAGAACAAATCCAAAACGAAAAACAACAAGAAACAGGAACAGATCCAAAACGAATTCAATTCGAAGACCAAATATCCAAAATCATGACAAATCAACTCACAAGAGAAGAAAAGATCAAGATTACAAGGCTCAGAACAGGAATATGTCTTTTAAATGAAACCCAATATATATTCAAAAAACGGAAACCGATATTGCCCACGCTGTCCAACACTAGAGAGTATAAATCATGTACTGCTAAACTGCCCTAATTATGAACAACATATAAATTTCCTATTCTTTTAAATTAAATTCATAAACACTGAAGAATTTACAATCAAGAATGCGTTTGGTCATCCAGACTACAAAATTAGGCGTCAAGTGAACAAATATCTGCTAAACTTTCTCTGTTCCACAGGACTTTATTTTCGTCTGTAGCAGTTGTAGTCTCCAAAAAAAAACATACAAACATTTCCTCCTATCTTAGCAAAATCATTCCTTTAGTCGCTGATGGGGGAACTTCCATTCAGGCAACTAATGAAAGAGGACTACTTCTATCACGGACTTCGAGCATTTACTTTCCCAAAAATTCTGTATCACTTTGTGGACCCTAAAACACGTGTGGGTTTGTTGGCTGCTCGGTGTGGTCAGCAAAAAAAAAAAACATAAAAAAATTCGGTTCCAATTTCTCCAATGGATGGCTCCAAAAAATATTTTCTGATAAATACATATTTAAAAGCGTTTTAAGCAAAATAAAGGATTTATTAGATTGAATTAAATCCCTATTTACCTCTGTTGCGTCTCCAGCAGTCGTTGAATATTCTACTAGGCCATTGTTTTCTGAATCTTTGTCCATGGCTGATAAATCTCTGAAAATTGTTGTACCAACTGGCGCCAACTGTATCAGAAAAGTTACAGTGAATGAAAACACATATTCATAATGAATATTCATAAAATATGTAATGTAATAAGTATAAGAAAATATATATAATGTAATATATATAATATATACTGCTCCCAAAAATTAGGGGATATTTTTATCACTTCATATTCATTTTGAAATATCCCCTAATTTTTGTGAGCAGTAGTGTATATACAGGATAGTTATAATTAATCTGACAGTACTCAGAGCGATGTAGAGAAGGGTCTATTGGACGGATCAGAGCGAAAAGTGTTCTATACCTTAATAAGAACATGGGTATAGAATTTGCGAATATAATATAGTTAGTTTTACTACCGCCAGGTGGCGTGGGTGCAATAAAACGTGGTCATCATCATCATCCTCAAGCAGCCATGGGCTACGGAGGTCCGACCAGACCATGCAGTTTAATTCTACAAGCATATCTGTCCTGAGCTACATCTGTTGCATCCAGCAACTGCACACCAATTCTAACAAGGTCCTGTTTGACATTGTCTGCCCACCGCATCCTAGGTTTCCCCCTCCTTCTGAGGCCTGTAGGCACACTGTTCATAACCTATTCGCCAATTTATAAATATACATACGGGCAACATGGTCAAACCAACGGAGTCTGCCATGGGCTACGGAGGTCCGACCAGACCATGCCGTTTAATTCTACAAGCATATCTGTCCTGAGCTACATCTGTTGCATCCAGCAACTGCACACCAATTCTAACAAGGTCCTGTTTGACATTGTCTACCCACCGCATCCTAGGTTTCCCCCTCCTTCTGAGGCCTGTAGGCACACTGTTCATAACCTATTCGCCAATTTATAATTATACATACGGGCAACATGGTCAAACCAACGGAGTCTCTTCCTGCAAAATATGCTCCTTAAAGGAGGTTGAAGACTAACCTCATTATTAGTTACACAGTTGAACCACCTAATACCCAAGATACTCAGTAACCATCTAGAACCAAAAGCATCTACTTTCATGTTATCTTGTTTACACAGCGTCCAAGTTTCACTACTATAAGTAACCCTAGAAAGAACCAAACTATTATACAGTCTAATTTTAGTCTTTAGGTGTATACGCCTATTTCTCCACACTCTCCATAGATTCTTAAAAGTCCCGGCAGCAATCCCTATTCGTCTGTTAATCTCATGCCGGACATCACCAGTATCTGTTACATAGCTACCAAGATAATTAAACTGTGACACCTGCTCAAGACTGCAACCATTCAGATTAACTGAATCACAACCTGCCTGACCAATTTTCATCACTTTAGATTTCTCTCTGTTTATAACCAAACCTACTCTACTACCAGTCTCATCAACAGTTCGAATGAAAGAGTTCATCTCATCAACATCATTAGCCAAAAGGGCTAAATCATCAGCATAATCTAAATCAAAAATTTTCGTATCTCCAGTCCATTTAAGGCCAAAATCTTTCCCTTGAAGTGAATTTCGCATAAGATAATCAATAACCAAACTAAAGAGAAAAGGAGACAAAATGCACCCTTGTCGAATACCAGAAGTAATGCTAAACCAATTGCTACAAGCCTTACCAACTCTCACACACGACTCAGTGTTATTATAGAGAGCTTTCATAATGTTAACTAACTTGTCTGGTATACCATGTGATCTCACAATCAACCGCAAATTATGACGATCAACAGAGTCGAAAACCTTTATGTAATCAACGAAGCTAGCAACCAAAGGTTTCTGAAACTCTAAACATTTCTCAAGAATCTGCCTAACTGAAAATATCTGATCCACACATACCCTACCACTTCTGAATCCACATTGCTCATCACGCAATTGACTGTCAAACAGATTCTTAAATTCTATTAAGCACAATCATGCAAAGAACTTTACGACCAAAAAAAAGTAGGTTGATACCCCTAAAGTTATCAGAAGAACTGCGATTATATTTTTTAAAAATAGGAATAATAATATCTCTGTAAAATCCTTAGGAACCATGCCTTTATCATAAAAGAGATTCAGAATTTCAGTCATCCAAGTGGTAACCGAAACATTCCCAGCTCTAAGCATTTCTGTAGTAATTTCATCTACACCTGGGGATTTATGTAGTTTAAGTTTAGAAATAGCCAAAATAACTTCAGATTTTGTAATAGGGCCAATATTAAAGCCACCAATGCAACTATCATCGTTACAAACAATGGGAGTAGAACTAACCACATTGTTTAGAACATCACTGAAATGCTCAGTCCACCTAATCTTGACCGAATCCTCACTCTCTATAACCTTACCTTGTTTATCATTCTTGATTATCATCATTGTATACCTGTCCGTTTTCTACCACATAAAACATTAACTATCTAGTACAGCTCTCTGCTGTTGTGCTGTCTAACTTCTTCCTCAGCTTTGTCAGCCAAGCCATCAAGCCAAATATTCTTATCAGCAGCTAACTCATCCTTTACAGGTTTATTAAGCTCTCTGTAATGCTTTCTATTAGGACTAGTAGGATACTCATTAAGGACATTTCTGCAGTTCTTTCTTTCCGAAATAAGCTCAAGTGTTATCACTCAATAATTCTGCACTGCTCTGCCCTTTTTTTCCTAAAAGAGTACTGTTAGTTTCCAAAAAAAGCCTGTTTAAAACGGTCCCATTCTTCCTCAACTTCAGTAGTAAGCACACCATGACTGTCATAATGATTACGTAACCTATCATGGTAAGCTTTAGCTATAACTGGGTCTTTCAGAGCTTCAATATTAAAGTAAATTTTTTAAATTTAGCACAACACTTTTTAAGTTTCAGTTGCAAGACACTTTTAACAAGGTAATGATCAGATCAAATTTCAGCTCCCCTATATGACCTGGTATACCTAACAGAACTAGCCCATTTGCTGTTAATTAACATATAATCAATCATATACGTATGAAGCCCATCAGGTGAAACCCATGTGTACTTATGTATGTCGCGGTGTTTGTAATAAGTGTTAGTAATTCTGAAGCGATTGAGTTTACTTACCTGTAGGAGACGTTGCCCATTGCCATTGCAGCTACCAACACCAAAAGGGCCTATCACCCCTCCCCAAAGGTCAGAGTCAGTACAAACTTTAGCATTGTAGTCACCTAGAACAAGGGTAATATCTCCTTTCTTGACAGAATTCAAAATATCCTGAAATATATACGATTTCCTGAAGTTTTCAGTAAAACCTATCCTTCTCATCCTCATCAGAATCCTCAGTGGGGGCATAACAGCAGATAACATTCAAGTCTTTAATGCTTGTCTGAAATTTTGCTGTAAGAATCCTTTCATTAATGCACTCATATCCTAGAAGAGCATCACTAGCATGTCTGCTGAGCAGCAGACCCACGCCTTGGTGATGCTTTCCATCCTCCCTCCCTGTAAAGAGAAATTTAAAGTTATTTTTAAGTATCTCACCTTTACCAGTCCATCTGGTCTTTTGCAAGCCTAGAATATCTAGGTTATAGCGCTGAAATTCCTGCATGAGGACATCAAGAGAATAATCTCTATGTAATGTCCTCACGTTCCACGTTCCTGCAGAGAGAAAATGATTCGTAGGATTTTTAAAGAAATTAGGTTTATTGAGATTGGTAGGGCCAACAATATCAAACAGCCCCCTGATCGCAGGCATGGGACAAAGACCTGTTCCTCCTCCACTAAAAGCTGAAGTCACCGATGCTGGTAGGAAATTCAAGTACCACCTTTTCAAGTGGACTTTTTCAAGAGCCATATGGCCTGTCTGGGACATATTACTCCAGTTTAGGCTTGACGATGCCTATCTAGCTAAGTAAGGTTCAGGTACCTGCGATGGCCTCTGATTAGGATTATCCACCAGCTGATATAAGGTATCCCATGCCTCTGTTCACTTAGGGCTGGCAACCCAGAAGCAAACAGAAAACACAGCAGCAGATTCTCCCTCAACAGAGGCCCACCAGTGCAGCAAGTCCAGAATCCATAATCAAACTCAAATCCATAAACTAGTGCAGTCTAGTAGGTATAAATGGTTAGCACCAGGACCCTGTGAAGTTGACCACTCCTCAGCAGGGTTGAAAAAAAAAGAAAAAAGTGGCCATAGATGACCAGATCAGTAGGCCATACTGAACTGGCAGCCCTCCCCTTCCGTTCCCTTCCAAAAGAGAATATCTCTTTTGAAAGGTACTAATGGCCTGCACCACGAGAAGGCAGGGTCGGACATTAGGTGCTAGTCCTGGCCGGTTCTATGCATCATCACTAGGGATTGGTACACAACTCTCCTTCCAGTTTATGCCTAGCTACCATTTACAGACCAAGAGCATGATAATTTCTCGTGGCATTGCAGTCAATCACACGTGAAAGTCGCATGATGCACACTATAAAATGTGATGTCTTCCCTGTAATCGCTAGAAGGGACCATGAGTATCTGCAAAAAGAACCGAGATTTGTTAGTGAAACTCTTTTACCATAATGGCTGAATGCCGCTGCTGCATTACGCGAATATCGTCGTCTGAAAGATATAAGGAAAGGAAATTTGTCTCTAAATGGACTGAAGAATATGATAAAGAAATTCGAAGAAACAGGCGAGTTGGGTGTGGTTCCTGGGTAGAGGCTGGCGGCCTGTTGCAGGAGGCAATGTGGGAGATGTCGTACTTACCATTCCATAAATCCAGTCGAGCTACCCGTAGTTATTGCTAGACAGGTATCCCGGCAACTGCATTTCCGTGGTCAACTGTACGTAAAATTATATGGTCCATCCTGAAATGGTATCCTTATAAAATTCATAGGGTGAAGCAGCTGCAACCACGTGACCCTGAACAGCGCACCGACTTTGCGATTTCTGGCGAGGATGCAGCTCGACATGTGGCCTTCGAAAGTCTTATAGACCGATGAGGCGCATTTTTCCCTACATGGAGCAGTGACTGCCGAATATGGGGACCTACACATCCGTATGATGTTCCCCTTCACTCCGACTATGTAACTGTATGTAGCGGGTTTATCGTCAACTTTATAATAGGACCATTTTTCGTTGAGGAGATCACGCCTCAAGACCCTGGGCATCGATCGATGAATGGACCACGTTACTCAGATCTTCTACACCGCAAGATTATTCCGGCTTTGCAAGAAAGAAATTGCTTAGATTCCATAACCTTCATGCAGGATGGGACACCACCCCATATTGCATGTATGGCAACGTAATTGTTGCGTACCACATTTGGTGAGGACAGAATAATTTCTCGAAAGTTTTCCAATGCTTGGCCACCACGTTTCCCCGACCTCAACCCATGCGATTTATGGTTATGGGATTACTTGAAAAGCCGAATTTACGAAGGTTGAATCGCTTGCTGAACTGAAGGCAAGAATAACACAGCATGTTTCAGCCATTCCTCGAGACATGTTTCACGCAACTGTGGACCATGCCATATTACGTTTCCAGCACATTTTGAATACGAATGGTTCACATATTGAGAATCTTGATTTGTAAAATAACGGTTATGTTTGTTTCAACTTGTTTTTTATTTATTTATTTTAGCGCATCCACGCCACCTGATGGCACTAATACTAACTATTATTTTCTTTCGCAAATTCTCTATCCCATGTTGTTATTAAGATATCCATCACTTTTTGCTGTGATCGTCGAGCAGATACTTCTCTACATCGCTCTGAGTACAGTCAGTTTAATTTTAACCATTTTATTTATAGTATAATATAATAATATATAATATACAGGGTGAATCTGAAAAAGTGGGCAAAACTTTACGGGGTAGTAGAACGCAGCTATACGAGCAATATTCGTCATAGAATGTATGGTCGGAACGCAAGCGTTGAGAAGTTAAAAGGTAGTTTTCCACTGTCACATTTAAAGAATGAACACAAGAAGGAGAGGCTTGAAGAAGGAGAGACTTGCATTCCCGTCCGCCGCACCGTACACAAAGTGCATATCCGCCATTTCGTGGTTAGTATAACCAGCCATCCTCTCGGCAATCCACGGTAGAAATGCCATTGGGTACGAGGACCGACCCTTTTATACCATTTCCAATGCCACCTAGCGGCTCGCCGTTTGCGTTCCGACCATACATTCTATGACGAATTTTGCTCGTATAGCTGCGTTCTACCACCCCGTAAAGTTTTGCCCACTTTTTCAGATTCACCCTGTATATATAATATATTCATATTCATAATGAGTATTCATAAATGTATTGACAAAGAGTAATTATAGTGAGAATAACACTCCGAATTTTTTTCCTTCTGTAGATTTCCAATTGGATCGTTGATGACCAAACTACAATGTGAATTCATAATTCCAAAGTGCATAGCATTCGTCTTTTGATAGAGGAAGTTCATTCCGTACAATTCACTTGTAAATGACGTCACCTTATTCCAATACCACGACGAAAAGTCATTCGAAAAGGTGGCATTAAGGTGTTCGACGTTCCGGCTGTTTCATATAAACTAACGTTATTTAAAACTAGGTCAATATTGATTAAAATATTTTGTAGTGTAGCTTAATTTTTATTATTCAACTGCAAAGACATATTTTGTTAAAAAATATGTAACTTTAGTTTTTGTCCTCTTAATCTAATTAGCATGCACTTTAAGTACCTAACCACCAAATTTCACATTTTGGAATCTTCTGCTATTTAGGCAGTTTAAGATGAATAGTCAGCGTTTATTTGAAGTTATTCAATGAGTTTCTCTAGTTTGACTATTTAGGTCCGATATATGACGTTCTCCTTTACGGGTGGTCTTGATATCGTATACTATACATTGATAAAAAAAAGTTTATCTCTTTTTTGACAGATATCTGTTTACAAAATGTTTTTTGCAAAATAAATAGTGATTATGTCCCTAAATTATTCAAACAAAAGAAATAAATTTTCCGGGGATACGACGAAGTATTTTAAAAGATTGCATTAAAACTGTAAGATGTTATGATTCTGTATTTGGTTGGAACAAATTTTTTTTTAGAACAATTGAATCACTTGCTACTTACTTCAGATACTGTAGTCTCATATATGTCGGACTTGAACAAAGGAGGATTGTCGTTGATGTCTCCAACTCGAATGACCACTGGGATATTCCTCTGGAGAAAAGAAACGGGAAATGACAGAGTGAGTACGCTGGCACAGGTTGGCACAAGAAATATACATTTTTGAGTCAGTTATGTAGAATTTATCAAAGTTCGTCGATAGCAGCAGCATGAAAATTAAATTTAAAAATAGAATCAGCCCAAAGAAACTATTTTGGAATGGAATCAGTATAAAAAATATTTCTATCCAGAGGACTCGAGGAAAAAGGTGAGACCAACAGATGTATTCAGTCGCCATCAACTTATGCGTTGGCAACGTCTTTTTCATTTCTTCTGTAAACTCTCAGAGGTCTTCAGGGTCCGATTTTCGCTTCTTCTGGGGAATCGCCTCATCTTCAGGACGCTTCCGTTTTTTATTGTGGGGCTTTCTTTGATGCTGCAAAAGATTTCTTTGATTCTCCCAAAGATCTTTCTTTGATTCTCCCAAACAGAGCATTCTTCACATTTGTATGTCTTCCTTGAGTTGTGGGATAGCTCATGGAATTGTTTGTCATTCTTCCTTGTAAAGGTAGATTCACTTTGAGAGCACTTGAACAGGCTCTTTCCATCACGATATCTCTTATGACGAATGAGATTCGTCTGCAGTGTGAAAGTTTTCTGTTATATACAGTATCACTTGGATGCATTGCAAAACAGTAACTTGTGAAATAACTGAAGATGGATTACACGAGGTCTTCGAGAACTAACACTATTGATTTCTAACAATTTAAAAACCATACAGATGCAGCAGCAGAAAACTATCACTGTCGACGTCTGACAACAGAATGAGGATTCTAACTAATGGAAGCGGTACTTATACTAGAAGAAGGACTATCCCGTAGAACCTGAAATAAAAAGACTGTCTTGCAGAAAATAAAAACACTATTGGCTAAAAATAATTTGAAAAGTAAAAAGAGGCGAAAAACGTAAAAAAGCGTAAAGTAAATTGCATGATTTAAAGGATTGGAATTAGGTAAATATCGAGGTGAGAAGTGAACACTAATGTAGCAATGACATGCTGACTAAAATTTAGAGGAAGAATAAACGATGAACATTTCTTTTTCACATTATGAATCCTCTAATAGAATTAAAAAAGCGTGGGGGAGGGGGGAGATAATTCTGGAAAGTTTAACAAATTGGGTAATAATAATAATAATATTAACGTCTGCACCGTTTGCTAGAATGGCACTAGCAAATCCAGACATGGTGGGCGATGTAGGGTGGAACACGTCTGGACAGGAATATCTGATGACGTCAGGGTTATGTATTTCTGACAGGTGACGTCATCCGACCTCTCTGAGAATAATTTTGAGATGGGTTGGTATTCCAAGATGGCCGTAAGGTAGGGATTTTTAATGAGGGGTGTGGAACTTTGATAGGGGGATGAAGAGCATTTCTAAAACATGCTGTAACAGGTCATCTGTAAATTATATTATATGCAACATATTAAATATATATGTCCATACTGGTAGTCTGAAATAAAGGGGGGATCGACAATGTGAGTTTGGTCGGTGACATCATCCAAGATGGCCATCTCTGGAAATTTCAAGTGGTTTGTCCACTTCATCCAAGACCATTAAAGGACTTTGTTTACTTCCTAAGACGTGGATGGTGGGGAGGGGTTCTGATGAAGGGGAAAGACTATTGCTGTCCTATGTGAATTATTACCCTCAATTTAACTGAATATAATTTCAGCTTAATATATCATTGGAGGATGGGAGATATTTTGTTCGGACTTCAGTCTTAAAGCAGCGCGAGTTCTCACCTATGCGGTTGAAAATGATCCGCCTCCATTCTAAAAACATGGGAGGCGTCTCCCATAGGATTAACATTGATCCGCCTTTGTTTCGGAACCCCCATTAACCTCCTACTTACGAATAATGGAATTGTAAATATTACAAGTCACTGTGAATAAGGTATTTTATATCTATTGATGTATGAAGTTTTATCTCCATTTCAAAGATACGTTATAAACTGTTTGTAAAAAAATTATGTCCTATTAGTGAGAATTATTACACCGTTTGTTTCCTCTCACGTGTTCCCTTGATTTCGATTGTTTCGTTTGGCAGGAACAAAAAGGTATAAAATTAAGAAACCCTATCAATGAAAGCCAGATTAGAAACAATCGATATTACTTTAGGTTTCCTGCAATGTGTTCCTTTGATTTCCTATCGTTTCATTCAAAATAGAGAGTATTTTAAAAATTCGTTTTATTAACTATCGGCTAGTGAGATCATCGATAGTCTTATATGGGTTTTGTTCCTGTAATGAATTCCTGTAACTCCTGATTACTTCATTTAGAAGCAACAGATGTCTGGTGAGCTTATATTTAGAAAACGAAAACAGAAAACATGAATATATGTAAGCATCTCACAACTGATCGAAATATGAATTTAAAATCATAAATCCATTTTTCCAGTTCTGCTTCTCAGTAGGTAGAGAGGGCACTCCCTGTCCACAGATTTTTTTTCTGTAAAGAGAGGATCCGCTTTTTTTTTAAATCAGATGCTCAATTAAAGAGCATGAAAGTGTAAAGAAATCGGTAACTGCACTAATACTTAAAAATGTCTTATCGGTATGTCGTACCGGTAAATAGTCTGTTGCCGGTTTATGTTCACCACTGAAGGTCCCTCACATTCCCAAAGATGTTATTTAATTGAGGCATCCCAATGCAGGTAGGAAATTGATATTTTCGCCCCAACAGGGGAACGCTAGTTTGAAATTTGGGACCATTCGATCAAACATCTCGGGAGACCAGATTTTTTAGAAAACGGAAATATACCTTCGATAATTTGCGAAGACACGAAGTCATGGGCTACAAGAGCGCGCGCTCTCATAGTCGCTAAAATACTACTCTAAAAGAAATTATGCTTTTTTTTATACTTTGAAATATTCCGAAATTAAAAACAGCATTTTTAATTGCTCATTTCCATAATCTTTACATAATAATAATGATGTACATTAGGAAATGGACTATTTCTCTCATAAGCTCGAAACTGTTTGTTATGGGAGTTCTTACAAGAACTCATGTGGGTGTGTCCTCTTTATTTTTTTTTTTTTTTTTTTTTTGCTTTCTTTGATTTTCAGATTTATCGCTGCATTCTTTATCTAAAACGAAGTAAAGTATTTTCAAATATGTTATCTAAAGTTTGAAATGACTGATTAAATATAGTCAAAGAAAGTATTTAAATTATTATTTACTACTATTGGGTCAACGGGTTAATTTAGTACTATTTGGTCAACGGTGTTGTGGGGTTTGTTGCACTCCAGAACAAATTTATTGAAAAAGAACGGAACATCTGATCTACACGACAGCTAAAGAATTATTGGTCTATTAGACGCCTAAGAGGCAAATGTAATTTGACCACTATCTGCATTATCATCTCTTATCGTCGTAGCTAAGCATAACCTGCGAGGTTCAGTAGGCAGTACCAGACCAAAGATAAAGATCAATTTCTTCAGATATAACCAGAAACGAATCCAGGGTTCAAGGCACCTGACTCAAAAAAATCAAAAATGCGCCTTTTTATATTTAAGATGTTGACTCCTATAATTAAAACTGCCCTTTTTTTATAAATATAAGCATAAGGTATATAAAAAAAACAAAGTTACATATAGATTTTTAATGATTGTTCTGACATAACTAAACAACTCATTCCACTAAAATATTTTTTTTATTCTTTTTTATTTATTTTTGAAGTTCATTTTTTGCATTTTTTAAATAAAATCGTTAATGACAAAATAAAAATTTCTTTCTTGAAATAAATCTCTTTCAACCAATAAAACGATACGAGAAAGACATCTTTCTGTTTTTTTTCTCTCTATACATATAGTGTTACGACAGATGAAGGAGCAACAATGAAACCGTGATACGCTCTATCGTCATGATGCTCGTGTATACTACAGCGTAAGAATTACGTCATTAACCATTTCGAACGATAAGTTAACTTAAAAAAATAAAGAATAAGAGAGTTGTAATCAGGAAGAATTAGTGTGAAGGAAAAAGTAGTTTTTCTCAGTCTGTGCGCTTTAGTCTAAAGAAGAAATGCTTTTATTTGGTGTGAGCGCGGGAAGATAAATAAGTTTATTAATGCGCATCTTGTTAGCAAACAAGTAAAAAAAAGAAAAATTCATCGTCTTATGTGTGGTGATCAACGTCTGAAAAGAATTGGTTCTGAGAGATCAGTTTTCTCAGTGTAGTTTTCGAGTACTTGATGAGAGTAAAATCCTAGAAGAAAATCCTTTGGTATATAGTTACATTTAGTTTGTTTAAGGAATTAGTAACGTTATTATTAGTAGATTTTAGGTTTATTTTAATACTGATGAAGATTTGTTTTGGTTGAATTTAATTAATATAAATGTTTTTATTCATAATTTTGTAACAAATTACATTATTTTAGATTTTTTGTCTATGTATTCTTTGAACTTACGCTAAATCCTGATGATAAATTTATAACGATGTATATATATATAATGACGATAATATGAAAATATTTTACACGTTTATGTGAAGATATCATTTTCCTCAGTGGTCAGAGCAACGAATTTGTCAAATGATGATCGAGGGTTCGTATCCTGTTTGGAGAATATTTTCGCTAACTTCAAAAATGCAACATTGTGATTATATAATTACATATCAACATGGACTAATCATCATTAAGTCGCTTTTTAAAATTGTTTGCTTGCAACAGATTGAAAATTCCATGATTGCATATTCTGCAAAAAGTTTAAAGTCTTACCTGAATGGCTGTAAATAGATCTCTACAAAATATCTGAAGCCTGATGAGCGTCAATTTCCCTTCCTAGAATAAAAAAAAAAACCAGTTTAAATACAAATCTTATTAGCATAGATACTTTTTGATATTGTATACACAACAGAAAAAAAAAATGCAAGAATTTTGTCTAGTAAGAGTTTCTCACATAACGACATACTTACTGAGATAGCATTTCAGATTCACTATCAGAGGAAATTCACAAGGAGCAAAATAATGTTACTACAATAAGTTTGCTCTAAGATGGTACTCGTCATGTACTGGAAGGAGATCTGTTTACCAATCACCGGTGATGATGCACAGAACCGGCCACGCTTAGAACTAATGTTCGACCCCACCTTCTCATGGTGCTCTTTAACACTTTTCTAAAGAGATATTCTCTTCTGGAACGGAACGGAAGGGGAGAGCTGCCATATTAATTTAGCTTAATAACTGGTCATCTTTGGACACTTTTTCTCTTTTTCTACCCTGCTGAAAAGTGGTCAACTTCATAGGGTCCTGGTGATGATCATTTATACCCACTGGATAGTTTTGTGGCTTTGAGCTTAATTATAGATCCTGGACATTCTGTAACGGCGGGTCGCTGTTGAGATACAATCTGCCGCTGTGCTTTCTGTTTCACTATGGATTACCAGCCCTAAGTAACAGTAGCATGGGATACCTTATATCAGCTGGTGGATAATCCTAATCAGAGGCCATCGCAGGTACCTGAACCTTACTTAGCTAGTTGGGCATCGTCAAGCGTAAACTGGAGTAATGTGTCTCATGCAGGCCATATGGCTCTTAAAAAAGTCCACTTGAAAAGGTGGTGCCTGAAGTTCCTACCAGCATCGGTGACTTCAGCCTTTAGCGGAGGAGGAACAGGTCTTTGCCCCATGCCTGCGATCAGGGGGCTGTTTGATATTGTTGGCCCTACCAATCTCAATAAACCTAATTTCTTTAAAACTCCTACTAATCATTTTCTACCTGCAGGAACGTGGAACGTGAGGACATTACACAGAGATTATTCTCTTGATCTTCATGCAGGAATTCCAGCGCTATAACCTAGATATTCTAGGCTTCCAAGAGACCAGATGGACAGGTAAAGGTGAGATACTTAAAAATAACTTTAAATTTCTCATTAACTTTAAATTTCATCACTAGCATGTCTGCTCAATTATATTAATTAATATATAATCAATCATATTCCTATGCAGCTCATCAGGTGAACTCATGTGTTTTTATGTATGTCGCGGTGTTTGTAATATGTGTTAGTTATTCTGAAGCGATTCAGTTTGCTGATGCTCTTCTAAGATATGACTAGATGCTCTTCTAGGATATGAGTGCATTAATGAAAGGTTTCTTACAGCAAAATTTAAGACAAGCATTAAAGACTTGAATGTTATGTGCTGATATGCCCCCACTGAGGATGCCGATGAGGATGAGAAGGACAGGTTTTACGGACAACTTCAGGAAATCATATATATTTCAGGATATTTTGAATTCTGTCAAGAAAGGAGATATTACCCTTGTTCTAGGCGACTAGAATGCTAAGGTTGGTACTGACTCTGACCTTTGGGGATGGGTGATAGGCCCTTTTGGTATTGGTAGCTGCAATGGCAATGGGCAACTTCTCCTACAGGTAAGTAAACTCAATCGCTTCAGAATAACTAACACATATTACAAACACCGCGACATACCTAAATACACATGAGTTTCACCTGATGAGCTGCATAGGAATATGATTGATTATATATTAATTAACAGCAAATGGGCTAGTTCTGTTAGGAATACCAGGTCAAATAGGGGAGCTGAAATTGAATCTGACCATTATCTTGTTAAAAGTGTCTTGCAACTTAAACTTAAAGAGTGTTGTGCTAGATTTAAAAATTTTACCTTTAATACTGATGCTCTGAAAAACCCAGTTAGAGCTAAAGCTTACCATGATAGGTTACTTAGTCGTTATGACAGTCATGGTTTGTTACTACTGAAGTTGAGGATTTTAAACAGGCTTTTTTGGAAACTAACACTACTCTTTTAGGGAAAAATGAGCAGAGGAGACAGAATTATGTGAGTGATAAGGCACTTGAGCTTATTTCAGAAAGAAATAACTGCAGGAATGCTCTTAATCAATACCCTATTAGTCCTAATAGAAAACACTACAGAGAACTTAATAAACGTGTAAAGGATTAGTTAGCTACTGATAAGAATCTTTGGCTTGATGGCTTGGCTGACAAAGCTGAGGAAGCAGTTAGACAGCACAACAGCAGAGAGCTGTACCAGATAGTTAATGTTTTATGTGGTAGAAAATGGACAGGCATACAAGGATTGCAGGATAAACAAGGTAAGGTTATAGAAGGGGAGGATTCTGTCATGGCTAGGTGGGCTGCGCATTTCAGTGATGTTCTAAACAATTTGGTTATTTCTACTCCCATTGTTTGCAATGATGATAGATGCATTGATGGCTTTAATGTTGGCCCTATAACACAATCTGAAGTTATTTTGGCTATTTCCAAACTTAAACTTCATAAATCCCCAGGGGTAGATGAAATTACTACAGAAATGCTCAGAGCTGGGAATGTTTTGGTTACCACTTGGATGACTGAAATTTTGAATAACTTTTATGATAAAGGCATGGTTCCTAAAGATTTTCCCAGAGCTATTATTATCCCTATTTTCAAAAAAGGTGATCGCAGTTCTTGTGATAACTATAGGGGTATCAGCCTACTCTCTGTTCCAGGTAAAGTTCGTTCCATGATTGTGCTTAATAGAATTAAGAATCTGGTTGACAGGCAATTGCCTGATGAGCAATGTGGATTCAGAAGTGGTAGGGGATGTGTGGATCAGATATTTTCACTTAGGCAGATTCTGGAGAAATGTTTAGAGTTTCAGAAACCTTTGGTTGCTAGCTTTGTTGATTTCAAAAAGGCTTTCGACTCTGTTGATCGTCATAATTTGTGGTTGATTGTGGGATCATATGGTATACCAGACAAGTTAGTTAACATAATGAAAGCTCTCTATAATAACACTGAGTCGTGTGTGAGAGTTGGTAAGTCTTGTAGCAATTGGTTTAGCATTACTTCTGGTGTTCGACAAGGGTGCATTTTGTCTCCTTTTCTCTTTAGTTTGGTTATTGATTATGTTATGCGAAATTCACTTCAAGGGAAAGATTTTGGCCTTAAATGGTCTGGAGATACTAAAATATCTGATTTAGATTATGCTGATGATATAGCCCTTTTGTCAAATGAAGTTGATGAGATGAACTCTTTCATTCGAGGTGTTGATGAGACTAGAAGTAGAGTAGGTTTGGTTATAAACAGAGAGAAATCTAAAGTGATGAAAATTGGTCAGGCAGGTTGTGATTCAGTTCATCTGAATGGTTGCAGTCTTGAGCAGGTGTCACAGTTTAATGACCTTGGGAGCTATGTAACAGATAATGGTGATGTGCGGCATGAGATTCACAGATGAATAGGGATTGCTGCCGGGACTTTTAAGAATCTATGGAGATTATGGAGAAATAGGCGTATACACATAAAGACTAAAATTAGACTTATAATAGTTTTGTTCTTTCTGGGATTAGTTATGGTAGTGAAACGTGGACTCTGTGTAAACAAGATAACAGGAAACTAGATGCTTTTGATTCCAGATGCTTACGCAGTATCTTGGGCATTAGGTGGTTTAACTTTGTAACTAATGATGAGGTTAGGCAAAGGAGTTTGCAACCTCCTTTAAGCAGCATATTGTGCAGAGAGAGACTCCGCTGGTTTGGCCATGTTGCCCGTATGGATAATTATAGATTGGCGAATAGGGTTATGAACAGTGTGTCTAGAGGCCTCAGGAGGAGTGGGAGACCTAGGATGCGGTGGGCAGACAATGTCAAACAGGACCTTGTTAGAATTGGTGTACAGTGGCCGGATGCAGCAGATGTAGCTCAGGACAGATATGCTTGGAGAATTAAACTGCGCGGTCTGTTTGGACCTCCGTAGCCCATGGCTGCTTGAGGATGATGATGATGATGATGTAGTTCATACCAGTATGGATGGCTTCAACCTAGTGTGGTGGGGGTACGAGTCTTTGACCCATGCCTGCGATTAGGGGGCTGTTCGATAATGTTGGTTCTACGTCTCTCAAAAAATTTACTTTTATTTTTAATTCTACAAATCATTTTCTATCTGCAAACACGTGGAATGTGAGGGCAATGCATAGGGATTATTCTCTTGACGCCCTCACACAAGAATTCCAGCATTATAACTTAGATATTCTGTGCTTTCAAGAAACTCGTTAGGTAGGTGAATATAAGATATTTAAGAACAATTTTGAATTTCTGTTTTCAGGGCGGGAGGTTGGAAAGCATCTCCAAAGTGTAGATTTGCTTCTCAGCAAACACGCCAGTGATGCTCTTCTAGCTTTGGCGCATTAATATATTTATTAGTGATCTTTCGTTTTATATTTTGGTCAATAATAGCACATTTATCGTAATAAGAAAAATTCTGATATCAAATAAAAATTCGATTTATTACTTATTAACCCATTAATTCCCAGTGTCCTATTTTGAGGACAGTATACATATATTGTTGTAAGTCAATCACGAATTATTTTGTTATGATGATGATAGTTGTATGTCAATTACTGAGGCTTTTTTAATCAATATTGTGCTTAAGCAAAATTAAAAATAATAAAGTCTACATTATGTGACTTATTGAATATCGAGTCGCATTTTAAATAAATACAGACAAATATATTTTTGATAATATATACATATTTTAGAGTGTGCCGTTAATTTTTTCTGTCATTATTTAAAGTTAACAATCTTCTCTTTCAGCTATCTGCGTTGTTAACTCTATGTCAATCATCTACTTTACTTTACATTGTTGTGAATTTTGGTGTCCTCAAAATAGGACGCTGGGACTTGCTACTATCATTTCAGCAATGTGCAAGTCTGTTCATGTTTATGCACGTTTGAACGTGACATTCTGGCAATACAGTTGTATTTTCTTCTCGGTCGTATTTAGCAGTCTGAGAAGTGTATTGGGAGAATCAAGACATATTTTGTGTGTGTTAGTAGTGCTAAAAATATTTCTCTGCAAAAGGTAAGTAGCATTCATTGTGTTAATAGTTGTGGTATCAACTTACGGTTACAAAATAATTAGGGCGTCCATGTGGGTTTTCTAAGGGGGGCTGATGGGGATCCCAGCTTCCAGAGGGGTGTAACCCATTAGAGAAAATTTCAATAATTTGACCTTGTGACTGGAATTTTAGAGCATTTGAAGATAATTCCGAGTGAATAAATCAACCTAAAAATGTAAATTTTTGCAAAGCATTGCCTCCTAATGGGTGCCCTTGTCTACAAGCTATTTATTTTATTTTATTTAGACCATCATGACTTATAGAAGAGTTCGTTATCTCACAGTAGATGAAATAGAAGAAATCGTAAAGATGATTCATTCTATGAAATCGTGTCAGATGATCACGATCATATTGATGTCACTGTATGTCCTCCAGGTAGACTATTTGACTGATGAAGAAGAGGGACCGGATGATGCTGTTGAAACCGTTGAAGTCTGCAATGTGCCAGGGTCTGTTGAGGTACATTATGTAGTTTCAGAATTAAGCAATGAAACTGAGCACAATAAATTACTTCCAAGTACGTCTTAACTTTTTAAAAATAAAGAAGAGACGTCTTTCTGAAGATAAGAGTAAATGGGTGAAGGTCAATCTAATATAATAATTGGTTGGGCACCCAATCTACACAAAATTGCTTCCTAATGGGAATGATATCAAGGTAAAGAGAGAGGAATTGAAGAAACAGCTTTCTTCCCTGTCTCCCAAAGAAATGTTTGAAGAACTGATAAATGAAAATATATATGAATTCATTGTGAAAGAAACTGTAAGGTATGCAGTAAGTGTAAAGAATCAGCAAGATTTTGTTCTCACGGCTGATGAAGTAAAAGTGTTTATTGGCTTTCTCCTATTTGCTGGATATCATACACTTCCAGCAGAACGACTATATTGGATGTTGATGAAGATGTTGGCATACCAATTGTACAAAAAGCCATGTCCAGAAATAAATATCAGAAGTTGAAGAGTTTGATTCACTTTCAAGATAACGACTTAGCAAGTGAAAATAAACATGAGCGTGGATTCAAAATTAGACTTCTCTTGAAAATGATAAATGAAACTTTTCAAAAATTTGGAATTTTTGAAGAAAACTTGTCTATAGATGAAATGATTGTGAAATATTATGGCAGGAGTGGTTTCAAACAGTTTATTCGCGGTAAGTCGATTAGATTTGGCTTTAAATTGTGTCTCTCTGTGGAGCAAGCGGATACTTTTTCAAATTTGATTTGTACTGTGGAAAAGATTCTACAGATACAGAAAGGGATAATTTGTTATTGGGATCAGGAGTAGTGCTAAAGATGCTGGATTGTGTTCAAGAGCAAAAGAACCACTGCGTTTGTTTGACAACTTCTTCACAAGTCGTGATCTTCTGATTCACCTTTAGAAACCTTTCTTATCGCGCAACTGGAACAGTCAGAGAGAACCGTGTTGGTGATTGTACACTGAGGAGCAGCAAGGAACTGAAAAAGAAAGCTATTTTTTTTCGTTTAGATTTTGTTCGTTAGATGGAACGACAACAAGTGTGCCACTATTGGCACAAATTTTGACAAAGTTGAACCTCTGGGAATGGCTGCTCTGTTCAGCAGGCAAGAAAAACAGAAGACACAACTACCACAACCTGCTGTCCTCAAGTCATATAATGCGAACATGGGAGGGGTTGACCACCATGACTGGTTGGTAGGAAAATATGCAACAGGTATCAGAGGGAAGAAATGGTGCTGGGTCTTATTTACACGAATGATAGAAATGTCTCTTGTAAATGCTTGGCTCCTCTATCGGCTAGTACATGGGCCAAATGCACCGACCTATTGAGGTTCAGACGTGCCGTTGCAGTTACATACTTAAAACTGGACATTGGAAGAAAACAACCTGGGCGTCCAATGGCTTCCCCGTCCACCATGAGAGTGGTACCAGATGTTAGGTTTAATGGGATAGGCCATGTCATTGCTCGACGAGACGCACAAAGATGCGCACAAGTTAGGGGCAAAGGAAAACCAAGGTCATATTGTGTAAAATGTAATATTACGCTGTGTATGAGGTGTTTTGTACCATTTCACAAAAAGTAATTTGTTTAGACTCAAGTACTCAAGTATTCTATTGATACTGTTAGATCCCAGCGTCCTATTTTGAGGACATTCATTATTTGCATACCTACGTACATTTTCATGCAATTGTTCTGTTTAATGTCATACATATGGTATAGACTTTAGAAATAAAGAATAAAATTTTAAAATCTAAGAAAAAAATAATATGGGATTTAATGGGTTAATGTTGAGAAAAGGTTAAAATATTTAAAAAAATCAGTAATACTTTTAAATACTAAACGTGAAATGAAATGTAAACAGAGTTTTAAAATGCAACACTCAGATATGTTTTAGAGCCTAATCCTTATTTTTAGGCGAGATATAAACTTACATCTCTATCCAAAGGCCGTTTCAACCGTAATCTTTTCTCTTCGAGTGCAAAGTAATCTTCTGTGGCTGTCTGAATCCTCATCTCTATTCGAGATTCTTCTCCTCTGATTGGCAACTCTGTTGGGGCCGTCGTTTGATTGATTTCTGAAACATTCAAAGGACTGTCAGGGATCATTATGAAGAACCTCTAAGGATAGAAACCTAATGTGGCAATCCAACTTAAGTTTCACGTTATCAGTTCAGTTTACTATTCAGTTTATCGTCAGGTTGATTCAACATGCACAGGACGCGACCTAAGCAGTGTAAAATATTTTTCAGACTGTTCATCCTTTTGCTGCACACACAGATCAGAAACCTTGAATGAACCAATTAAAGCGAATGTACAGAAGTCTGTTTAATATTTAGCTAACACTGCAATCTATTCCAGAAAGTTTGAGTGTGAGTCAGGTAAACCTTAAGGTGAAACGTTAACTTAATAGCTTCGCTATACACTGGTGCCCAAAAGTTAAACATAATGTATAAGTTCTGAAAGATCTCAAAAACGCGACTTTGAAATACTATGAGATTTGGAGTGACGGTGTAATAAACAGTGAAGAAGAGAACAAACCAATATCATGACTTGCATGGGTTATGCAAATGAATACATAAGTATCCATAGTAAAGGGACATGTTTCAGCAGAACGGAGAGTTTAATACAGAATATAATATTCCCGAAGAGCTACGCAAGCATCGCTTCGTAGCGACTTCCCATACTGTTTACCAGGCTGGTAATGAGTCTGGTGACAATATATCCCACTCTACCTGGAGAACAGATAGGAGCTCCTGGAGAGTTCTTGGAGACCGTTGACCACCTCTAACATATTTCCTCAATGCATACCTCACAGACTCCCTCACATCCCTCACTCTATTCCCCAGACTTAAACCCCTCTGTTGGGTTTAAGTCTGGGGAATAGACTGGTTACTTCATCTTCTGAATATCTTCATTTCCGAGGAATTCATCGACTCTCTGGGCTCAATGAGGTCAAGCACCATCATCTATCAAAGTAAACTGGTGGGCCAACAACACTCCTGAAAGCCTCACATATGGCTGAAGGATCGACCTAATGCCTCCGACAAAGATGTGGAGCAGTGCGCATCCATTTACACAATGCCGCCCCAAACCGTAAGACCATCACAACCATGGGTGGTGTAGCTCTCTAAAGTTAAAAGATTGATAACAAGTTCCTTGCTCTCTCCAGATCAAAACACGTCGAGAATCAGTCTGCGATTCACGGTGACGAGCACATGGTCCATTGTTCTGGAGTTCAGTCTCTATGTTGTTTGCACCATGTTATTCTGGCTCTCTTGTAAGAGGGGTTGAAGGGAATACAAACCATCGGTCATCTGGGTTAACATTCACTCCGGTAAGTTTGTTTCGAAACTGTCCTCTGAATGACTGCAGAAAGCTCCAGAGAAAGTAGAGTGGCTTTGGCTTTTCACGTCGCCCTTTAACCTCGGGCTCTTCCGCAAGATAGCGATCCCTTTTTTCCTTATTACTTTCGGGCAACCTAATACTCATAGAGCTAGCGTCTTACAATCTCCATCAGTCCACGTCATACCACTTGCTCCACCCCATTTAAAAGCATTCATATGATGTCTTTACTCCTTGATATGAAATTCTCTACTATCATCAATATAACACCTGCTCAACAGAAAATGAGTGACGCAGAATCAGAGCATATTTTTATGACACATATGTAAATTCTGTGCCTTGGGGGATTACGATTTTTGGGAGGATTACCACCTTGATTATATAATCTATATCATTGAAACACAAAGTAGTTTTTTTTGTGTGTGAATATGTACGAATTGTGTTTGATATGTTTGATACCAGTGCGTTTATTCGTTACGCTCTATTCATAAATTGTAATAATCAGTTACTAATATGTCATTCCTGAAAGAACTAAATAATTAAAAGGTATATAAATTAAAGAGCTATGAACACTCACATGAAAGCTTGGATTAATTTTTCTGAAGATTTTCATTTGACAAAGAGTATATACGAAAATCAATAAGTGATATTTGAGTAGGAAACTTATTTGAAAAGTGTTAAGAAACAAGATGCCAAAAATGTTTCATAACGGAGTTAAAACCAAGTCAATTCTGGAAGTGTATCCTACTTGTCTTGTATGCGTAGACAATGCACATTGATTTATGCAGTCGAATGCGAAATTTTCATATAGAGAAATGTGGCATGATATCAAGGGAATTCTTCTGGCATAATAATTTGCAATTATAAATTGCCTGCCTTAATCGTGAAAACTCCAGGGTTCATTACCAGTACCAGTTTAGCGATCTGTTTAAAACTGACCCAACAAGGAACGTGTCATTACACGTTCCTTGTTGGGTCAGTCAGTCATCGTTGGGTGAAAGTTTTGAGAATAGTGCGGCGATAAGGACAAATATATCTTCATTGAAGAACGTCAATAAACCTACATCTGTATTGCCACGATGACTTCTGCTTGAAGGGTGATTCCAAAGTACTTTCTCAGAAGGGATATTCAAGTCTATGCCTTCTCTATTGATAATGCATAGATTCTTATGGAATCATGGTCAGGATTCGATGGCGCAGCTCCAGAATAATCAAAGTATTTTCGTGTACTTCTTTTATTATTTAAAGTCTACAGCATTTCTCATTGACTGCCACAATCTCAATCAGCAAGGCCGGCAACTGTATCGTACGTATAATCACCATTTATTCATCAAAGTATGATATCATGGAAAACTTTCTCATTGGACCGCAGCAGTTGTTCAGCGTCTCAGTTGTCCTGAATAGAGCAAATCCTCAATATCCGTGGTTAATTGGGACTCGTAAAACGCTACATGAAGCGAATCCTCTTTAAGTGAGGAATTTTCGTCCGTAAAAAATAATGTAAACGTGGGTTAATAAGGACCATATCATCTGATTATACATTTGATTACGCATTTATTTAAGAAATTACATTAATTTATCACTTATCATATGTTACCGATCTTTTTATCTTAAAAATAAGACTCGAATTTTACGTTCTCTCTGTGTTTAATTGCACATTAATGGACGTATGTGGGTGCTTACAGTCTTTTCATTTTACAAATTACGTTCGAACAATTATTTTAATAAATTGTTTTAACATATCAGTGATTTTTATTATCTTCAAAAATAGTAATGTTGAATTTGATTGGGCGGGTGCTGGAGATTAATGCGGGAAGAGAATTAGGCGGTATCTGGAGATGCAGGACCATTAGTGGAGAAGGGATCATCTACTGCCATTTCCTGATCCCCTTCTCGGGATGTGACGCTGGGGTAGCTCAGCTTCACATCGTTCATACAGAAATTGCTTTCTCTACAAACTCATCAAGAAAATCTTTCTGCAGCCACTAGTCAAAATTATCTCTTCTTATTTGATGGAAGAGCATGTCAAGTCTCTCTCAAAAATTCTCTTTCAGAAAACAAAATTCATTAACTCATGAGACCCGCTTTTATCAGTTTTGGAGCCATCCTTTTTAACTTATTCATTTGTGACAACGCCTGACTTTGGGAAGATCAAAGTGGTATTATACACAATTATGTTGCATTTACATCCCCGTCTGTAGCCCTAAACATGCAGCAGCCAGAAGAATGCAAGATAGTTTTAATGAACTAGAAGCCTGGTTTAAAAAATGGCGAATTAAAATCAATGCCACAAAGAGCAATGTAATAACTTTCACTCAGAGAAGAAAGCATGAAGGACCTAGACTGTACATTTTCGACACCAATATTGAACGAAAGGAATCTGCACCATACTTGGGAATCACGCTGAATCCTAATTCAGCTGGAATCAACATGACACAAATATTTTGAATGAAGCACAAAGTTTTAAATGCAGCCTAAAACTACTACTTTGTAGGAACTCGAAACGTTCCATAAACAACAAAATATTACTATACAAAATGATCATCTGACCGATTATTATGTATGCCTGCCCAGTTTAGGGCTGTACAAGGATACAACCATCTCAAAGCTCTTTAAGATTGACAATCTTTAAGATGAACAATGGTGCATCAGCACCATTGTTCATAAAGAACAGTAACTTGCATAAAGACCTTAACGTCGATTTTGTTCAAAAGTTTATTAAAACTACTTCCACAAACTTCTTCATGAAAATCGAATCACACTAATCTGGTCATCGCTGAACTTTAGATTATGTCCATAAATATAAACAGAAGACAAGATGCCTAGGTCCTTACTTTTAGAGCCTTGAACCTTTTCTTCTGGTTTGGACTTTGTACTGATTTACCACTCCTACATTAAAGAAAATATACACTGCTGGCCATTAAAAGTGCAACACCAGGAAGAATTCATGAGATTGTCTCGAAATATGCAAAATCGGTAGCCCATGGGAGAACATTATATTATACATTAGGTAAAGGCAATTCCCAGTTGCACTGCAGCATATGGCTACACACCTACTATCGGCAGAATGCCTTAATCTCCACTAACTACGCCGGGGCAAGACAGTGCCACAAGGACACAGCGCATCCACGGCTACCTATGGCTAACAATCCTATGGAAGGAAGGTTCATCCATAGGTCAAAATCTAAATTTAATCTGTTCCCCGGTTAGCCACAAAGATGATATCATAATCATCATCATCATCATCCTCAAGCAGCCATGGGCTACGGAGGTCCAACCAGACCGTGCAATTTAGTTCTCCAAGCAAGTCTATCCTGAGCTACATCAACTGCATCTGGCCACTGCACACCAATTCTAACAAGGTCTTGTTTGACATTGTCTGCCCACCGCATCCTAGGTCTCCCCTTCTTTCTGAGGCCTTTAGGCACACTGTTCATAACCCTATTCGCCAATCTATAATTATTCATACGGGCAACATGGCCAAACCAACGGAGTCTCTCTCTGCACAATATGCTGCTTAAAGGAGGTTGCAAACTCCTTTCCCTAATCTCATCATTAGTTACAAAGTTGAACCACCTAATGCCCATGATACTGCGTAAGCATCTGGAATCAAAAGCATCTAGTTTCCTGTTATCTTGTTTACAAAGTGTCCAGGTTTCACTACCATAACTAACCCTAGAAAGAACCAAACTATTATACAGTCTAATTTTAGTCTTTAGGTGTATACGCCTATTTCTCCACACTCTGCATAGGTTCTTAAAAGTTCCGGCAGCAATCCCTATTCGTCTGTTAATCTCATGCCGCACATCACCATTATCTGTTACATAGCTCCCAAGGTCATTAAACTGTGACACCTGCTCAAGACTGCAACCATTCAGATTAACTGAATCACAACCTGCCTGACCAATTTTCATCACTTTAGTTTTCTCTCTGTTTATAAACAAACCTACTCTACTACCAGTCTCATCAACAGCTCGAATGAAAGAGTTCATCTCATCAACATCATTTGCCAAAAGGGCTAAATCATCAGCATAATCTAAATCAGACATTTTCGTATCTCCAGCCCATTTAAGGCCAAAATCTTTCCCTTGAAGTGAATTTCGCATAACATAATCAATAACCAAGTTAAAGAGAAAAGGAGACAAAATGAACCCTTGTCGAACACCAGAAGTAATGCTAAACCAATTGCTACAAGCCTTACCAACTCTCGCACACGACTCAGTGTTATTATAGAGAGCTTTCATAATGTTAACTAACTTGTCTGGTATACCATATGATCTCACAATCAACCACAAATTATGACGATCAACAGAGTCGAAAGCCTTTTTGAAATCAACAAAGCTAGCAACCAAAGGTTTCTGAAACTCTAAACATTTCTCAAGAATCTGCCTAAGTGAAAATATCTGATCCACACATCCCCTACCACTTCTGAATCCACATTGCTCATCACGCAATTGACTGTCAACCAGATTCTTAATTCTATTAAGCACAGTCATGGAAAGAACTTTACCTGGAACAGAGAGTAGGCTGATACCCCTATAGTTATCACAAGAACTGCGATCACCTTTTTTGAAAATAGGGATAACAATAGCTCTGGTAAAATCCTTAGGAACCATGCCTTTATCATAAAAGTTATTCAAAATTTCAGTCATCCAAGTGGTAACCAAAACATTCCCAGCTCTGAGCATTTCTGTAGTAATTTCATCTGTCCCTGGGGATTTATGAAGTTTAAGTTTGGAAATAGCCAAAATAACTTCAGATTGTGTTAGAGGTCCAACATTAAAGCCACCAATGCATCTATCATCATTGCAAACAATGGGAGTAGAACTAACTACATTGTTTAGAACATCACTGAAATGCTCAGCCCACCTAGCCATGACAGAATCCTCCCCTTCTATAACTTTACCTTGTTTATCCTTCAATCCTTGTATGCCTGTCCGTTTTCTACCACACAAAACATTAACTATCTGGTACAGCTCTCTGCTGTTGTGCTGTCTAACTGCTTCCTCGGCTTTGTCAGCCAAACCATCAAGCCAAAGATTCTTATCAGCAGCTAACTGATCCTTTAGAAGTTTATTATGGTATATAGAACCAAATTGACTCGGCTCCCAGGGTGGAGACTCTTGGTTTGGCTTTTCCATCAATACGCTCGTCGACCGGGGATCCCATTCCCAGCTGCAAACCTTCAACTTCGTCCTCTCCATAGTTCCACGGGACGAAGCCCCCAGTCGCAGTCTTCCGACCCACAATTTCACCAAAGCTGCACCGATGAGCCCACTGGACCGGGTTCCCCAAGCCCAGTCCGCAGACTCTCAGCCACAGCCTGTTGCTGCAACCCGGAGTTTCTCAGGGGACAAGTCAATAAGCCCACTACACTGGCCCCACTCAAACCAATCTGCAGACCCTCAACAGGACCCTCCACCAGAGGTTACAAGATCTCGTGCAAACCACTAACCAATGAGCCGTGACTCTACTTCACAGAGGTACCATTCAGACCCCCGTCAAGGTTATAGAATATATATATATATATATTACATGTTCTCCCATCCCCCCGATAGGGAGGGATGGGAGAACATGTAAATGATTCAAAGCGCAGCACATACGCACATCATGTGTGACAGTAACGACCACTTGAAGTGATATAATAGGAGAGTTCAAAAGCCGGTGTAAAGCGCTGGAATTGTATTTGCTCGCAGTTCTTGCGCACTAAAGGACCCATCAAAGATCACGGCATCCATACGATAAGTTTCCAACTTTGATCAAGGGAGAATTTTGGGATTATGCGAAGGTAGATTATCGTACTGAGACATCGGTGCTCGTGTTGGACGGAATGATGCCATAGTGACGACAATATGGCGTCAGTGGGTAGAGGAGGCAGTGGGTAGAGGAGGTATATGGCGTCAGTGGGTAGAGGAGGAACGAACTCACCGACGTGAGAGATCTCAATGGCCCTGTCACACAAACGAACGACAGGAAATACATCTCTTGCGCATGGATTTTAATGATCGCACAGCCACATCAAACACCTTAGATCAACAGTTAAGATGTATTGCATATCAACCAGTGTCCGCACATAGAGTTCGACGTCATCTGCAGTATCAGGGCATCTTTGCTAGGCGGCAATTGCTTCGGTTATCATTGGGTCTACAATACAGGCGTATGCAACTGCAATGGTGCCAAGAACGTCGCTCATGGATGTGCGAATGGCATCGCATAATCGTTTCATCCATATCTGTTGGTACTGTGGTGACAGGCTCAGTGAGACATGCATGATGCAGTGCCATACACGTCCGGACCCTGGTGTTATGGTATGGGGTGCCATTGGACTCCACTCACGCACTTGGCTCGTATTCATTACCGGTACTTTGAACAGAGAGCATTACATCACTGAGGTGTTGAAGCCTGTGGTTATACCTTATCTTCAGGGATCTCTGGTGCCATTTACCAACAGGACAACGTCCGACCACATGTGGCATGCATCGTCCAACAATTCCTGGATAACCACCATGTGACACTTCTGCCTTGGCCTGCGTATTCACCGGATCTGTCCCTAATTGAATATGCCTGGTCCATGATCTCACGACGACTAGCACACCAGACACCAGCAGCTGCTACAACAGATGAACTTTGGCTACGTATAGAAACTGCATGTACTGGCATTCCCCAAACATACATCCGACGTCTCATCCTCTCAATGCCGGACCGTGTAGCAGCGGTTATTGCCGCTCATGGTGGCTACACAAGCTACTGATTTCTTTATATTCCACAAGTCCAACCGAGTTGTATTTGTAATGATTTGATCCTTGTAACATAAGCTATGTATTCACTAATTATGGCTTTGATATCTCTTGTCTTTCCTGGTGTTGCACTTTTAATATCCAGCAGTGTATTTGTTTGTTTATACTCCATACAAATGCTTGCTTGTGACATATCAGTTTTCGAATTATTTATTGATTGATATTAATTATTTAATCTCATGTGGCAATGCCATAAAATGGGTTTGCCTTTGAAAATATAGGACAAATGGTCACCATAAGGATAGCATAAATTTCGATAATAATATTATGAAAACATTCACCCTGTTTTTTGTAAAAGGAAAAGAGCACAAAATAAATCTATTAAAAAGAATTGGGAAATTTGAGTATTTACCTTTATGTTGCTTTTATAGTTCTTATTGTAATGATGTTAATGATCTCTCCTGTATAACGTTGACTGTTAATGTCAAGATATTGGGAATAGAGCTACCACAACGTTGTGCTAGATATTGGAAATAGAGCTATCAGAACGTTGTGGTAGCTACCCTATTTTCTACCCTATTTCACATGTGTCTTAAGGGTTAATAGACCCCACCCCCAGTCTCATATAACTCTCCTACCTCACCCCACAACCTACCGTGAGCCATGAGTCATCATTACATTTGTCCTAGCTGTTGAAAAAAGGTTCCCCGTCAAGAGAACCAATTTCTGAAAGTTGAAGACTATTATTTAATGAACTCACCTTGTCATTCAAGATTTAAGGGAATCGCTATTGACAACCAAGTAGGAAGGTCTGCTGTGGATACCTTCGGTCAATGATCAGTGTTCGTCACACAACATCATGGTTGCATCCTGTCATAAAATTATCTATTAAATCATTTCTCCACATAGCCAATTGCTCTCCAACTTTTAAGCGATTCCCGAGAAGTAAGTGCAACACATATGGAATTTTAAATCCATGAAGGCCAACCGCTCCTTTCCCACATTTTTAACCTGAGACTATCGTACTTATTCTTCTACAAGATTTATCGTATCCCGTCCGATTATCTTTGTTTTTCTCCCTTTGCAGCTCCTTTATGGGCATCATGTCTCTATATCCCTGAACTTTAATTAAAAAGGTGACTAAGAGGTGAATGAAAATAGATATTAATGTACCAAAAATTTACAAGAAGTTTTTATAAGCCGGAAAATGATATTTTTTATTAAAAAAAATAAATATTTCAAGTTGTGAAAGTTTTAAACGAAAATGAATTTTACATTGTCAAGTTTCAACATGTATTTTAATTTTTTCGACTTTAAAGGATTTTTATTCGAATTTCTGGCAGCCCCATTTGTTTGGCTGCCTATGCGCTGTGCACGCGTTACATGCCCGCTTAGCGCAATCTAATGTTGAATAACTGGTTGGAACTGTTCTTCGTTTATGGGGTCAAAGGGTAGGGAGACTAATGGTTACCCTCCATCCTGATAATTACTAATTATAACAAGTTGTTGCCGTGGTTGAGCAAGCGGAGATGGAATCAGGACTACCTTAGCGACTATGGTTGGGCTATTGTGGCGAGCTTTGATTCTCAAAGGAAGGGTGGTTGCATTTAGCAAATAGCATTGTTTGGGGAGCTGGAAGCTAAGGCCCATGCATATTACGTAAAAGGATCAAAAGTCTCGTTCAGGCACTGGTCTAATTTACCAAATGTCGTTAGGGGGATCAATTCAAAAGTGCAATTACTTGCTAGCAAGAATTCTCTCCTTCTGGGAGAGAAATGGGCACTTTGAAGAACACTCTGTTATAATCATTATCACCCTCAAGCAGCCATGAACTAGAGAGGTCCAACCAGATAGTGCAATTTAGTTCTCCAGACGTATCTGTCCCAAGCTACATCTACTAAATCTGGCCACCATACACCAATTCTAACAAGGTCCTGTATGACATTGTGTGCCCACCTCATCCTAGGTCTACCCCCTCTTTCTGAGGTCTTTAGGCACACTGTTCATAACCCTATTCCCTAATCTCTAACTATGCATAAGGACAACATGACCAAACCAACAGAGCCTCTCTCTGAAGAATATGTTGCTCAAAGGAGGTTGCAACCGCTTTGTCTAACCACATCATTACTTACAAAGTTGAACCCCCTAAATGCCCAAGATACTGCGTAAGCATCTAGAAGCAAAAGCATCAAGTTTTATCTTATCTTATTTACAAAGAGTCCATGTTTCACTACCGGAACCAACTCAAGAAAGAACCAAATTATTATACAGCCTAATTTTAGTCTTTAGGTGTATACGATTATTTCTTCACACTCTCCATAGATTCTTAGACGATCCGGCAGCAATTCTTATTCGTCTGTTAATCTCATTCCGCACATCACCAGTATCTGTTACATAGCTTCCAAGATAATTGAACTTTGACACCTGCTTAAGAGTGGAACCATTCAGATTAACTAAATCACAGCTTGCTTGACCAGTTTTCGTCACTTTAGTATTCTATCTGTAGAGAGGTTGAGCTCCCATAGAGGTTGGCTGAAAAGGTCGAGGACAAGGCTAAATTTGAGGTACAGAGTGAGAAAAGGTGTAACAGTGATGCACTTAATGCAATGAAATTCAAGGTGGAAAAGAATGTGAAAAATGTATTGAAGAAAATATACTCTAAATCAGGGGTTCTGAACGTGGGGTACGCCGTGAGAGCTTAACGGTCGCTAGATCTAGTAACAAGTCGCTAAGTTAGCATTATTATACTATAACTATAGTTTTATCTATCTATATAAGGGGTACGCCAGTTACAAACACATTTCCAGGGGTTACATGAAGCATAAAAGGTTGAGAACCACTGCTCTAAATGATAAGTGTAAAATATTACGCAAGGTACCTGATAAGGAGAAAGATGATAGTAAGGGTATTAATATCAGAGAAAGAGGTTTAGAGCCTAGTGATTTCATTGAGAGCAAAGTAAATAAAAATTAAGAGAGTGATAAAATTAAATCTGAAGAGGCTGAGGATAAGATATATTTAAGCAAGGATTTATCTGATAGAGCGATTGATTATTGTACCGTAATTGACAAGTATAATAAAATTAGTTGTGAAGAGAGCACAATTGATGTAATAGCGGGCATAGTCACATGTAATAGAATTGATATTTGTGGAGAAAACAAGCAGTCATAATGAAGCCGAAATGACAACTAAAAATCAGGATATTCGTGAAGAATAAGGATATTTTTGCAACTGCGGTTGACTATCTAGTAGTAGGAAATTTGATTGAGTCCGAATCTCGCAATGATTTTCAGATTAAAGCATTGTATCAATCAGAGGTTACTTATAGATTGAAGTTTATTAAGGTGACTAATTCTGTGGTAAATAAGCATGGTTAAGTAATTAGAATAAATGATCCTGATGTAAAGTGTGATCTTCCGATACCTTCTATCGGAGGAGTGAAAATCCTATGCATAAAATGTTCGAATGGGATGTCAAAAATAATTATCCGGCAGATCAGCATCCTAATGCTAAAATAAAGATTAAGGTCGGTGTTAAAAAGGCGGAAGAAATTAGCCAAATAATGCCACATAAGAATCGACTGGTTGATATATGTAATTCTGAGGTAACAGATAGTATAGAAATATTGAATAAGAATAAATCAGAGGAAGTTAGACAGTTAATGAAGTGTGAGAATCTGACTGAGAAATTATGTAAGATCGGAAATGTAAATATCCAGGAATTGGGTTTAAATATAAGGACGACAGTAATATAAAGTAGGGGTTCTCAACGTGGGGTAAGCGGTAGAATTTTTTGGGATACGCCGTGAGAGCTCAAAAATCGCGAGATCTAGTAACAAAGTGAAAATAACCATTGTTATACTATAACTATAATTTTATCTATCCATACAAGGGGTAAGCCAGTTACATACGCATTTGCAGGGGGTACGTGAAGCATAAAAGCATTGTAAATAATAGTGATAAGGAGAAAATATTAAAGGAGATAGGTGAGAGATTTTTAGACAGAAATGATCTTAAGGAAGTAGATTCTATAATAGTGAGAGAGAGAAAGTGTTAAAAAGGCAGTTAATTGCGGCCGAAGATATGAAAAGAAAAGAGAGGCTGTTTTGTCTAAATGACCGAAGCAGTGACGCTAACGTTAGAAGAAGATTTAGCCGAGAGTCAGATCTAACAGAAAAAGGTTCTGATGTTCTTACAGTCATTGGACAAAAATTAGATAAATATAGAAGAAAGTACGGAGATAGACATAAGCGGTCATTAACTATTGATAAAGGGTGTATTAATAGTAGGCGTATATTCGGTGTTAATAGGGATGAAGCGAAAGGATTTGTTTCTGCAATAAAGGATGGTATCTCGTTCAAGAATAATGTTTCATTTAAACACGAAAATTCAATAAAAAGTAGTGATAGAAGTAATAGATTCATTAGGAAATGTCGGAAAGCAGAGGAAACAAGTCCGTAGGAAAACAGACGCTAATGAAGTTTGAAAAAAATAGTACGTTTGGATTGATAATAAAGAGGAAGAATTGCAAAATGGAAGATAAAGTGCGAGCAAAAGCCTTTAATTATTCCGGAAGTAACCGATTTACAGATGCCCATAAAAATTAATAGGGGTGTATTTTGGATGCGTCATCGTCCTCGGTGCAGGACAACAGACGAAGGTCAAACATGCAAGACGAGATCGTTTCTAACCCATCGGAGTTGAGTCTATCCAACATCACTCTGTCGTTAAGAAATTCCTGAGGATGTTGGTAATTAGTCAAGAGGTTGCAATGGAAAGGGGTGAGCTGGCAACTCAAAGGGGTGTAAAAATGAGAAGGGACAGAATTCACCAGACTCACTTGTGGGGAGATGCTTTGTTAGGACAGTGAAGACCTTAAGTGCTTTGTCACTCAAATAATTCTATCTCCTCTGCTCCTTTATTCCTAAAAGAGTACTGTTAGTTTCAAGAAAAGCCTGTTTAAAACGATCCCATTCTTCCATCATTTCAGCAGTAAGCAAATCATGACTGCCATAATGACTAAGTAACCTATCACGGAAAGATTTAGCTATAACTGAGTCTTTTAGAGCTTCACTGTTAAAGGTAACTTTTTTAACCTTAGCACAACACTTCTTAAGTTTAAGTTGCAAGACACTTTTAACAAGATAATGATCAGAACCAACTTCAGCTCCCCTATATGGCCTATATATATTTTTTTTCATTTTTTTTTCAAATTCAAATTTATTTCACACTTTTGATACATTACAAACATGTAATTCAAAACTTATAATAACAAAAGGAATAAATGTTTTTCTTTTCAAAAGTAAATAGACTATTTTTAAAGTGTAAAATTCAAAACTCCACATGAGACAAAGCTCGTTTGTCGAGATATTAGATTAAGAAAACATAAAATATTGTAAACCAACACTACCAACTTATATAACCCTGACTATAATAAACTAGTTAACAATATGACTCAAAATGTGTATTTAGATACTATAAACATGCAAGGCATAATTACTTTAACAAATTTTCTACCTTTTGCTCGAGTATACATTTCATAATTAATTTTTTAAAAAGATAAAGATTTTTTCATTCTTTATGTTGTTAGGTAAACTATTGAATATTTTAGGAGCCAGGTATACATAATGTTTGCAAAAAGCTGTTTTTCTGTGAGTAACCACATTTAAATGTACAACTGTTGAAAGTCTGGTGTTTTTATTGAAAACTTTTACATTTGAATCATCCCAATTTTTGACAATATATGTTAACAAATGGTAAATATGTACTTGTAAAATTTGTAAAGAAGTAAAATAATTTTGAATGCTACAAACTTTTGTTTCTTGAGCATGCACCTCAACGCATAATTTTGTAGATTCTGAATAGGTCTCAAATTTGATTCATAAAGGCCACCCAATGAAATAATACCTTATTCCAAATAAGATTTTATCCACGAATTGTAAATTACTTTTAACATGGACAAATTAAAAAAAATTCTAAAAAAATATATTCTTGAAATCATGATGTTCAAGCTTTTTACTACGTTTTTTTACATGCAACTTCCATGTGAGGTTACTATCTATAAATACTCCCAGATATCTAAAACCATCAACACCCTGTATAACTGGACAAGAACATGACCAATTTTGACAGTTTATATCATGATAAATTAACTTATTGTATAGTTCATCAATAGACTTATTTTTAGTCTAAAATTTATATATTTCGATTTGTTGACATTTAAAATAAGCATATTTTTCCCCAACCATTTATTTATTTATTTCAAATCCTCATTTATTTTTATAACAATATTATCAATGTTACCAAGGTAAACAACAACTAGTGCAATATCATCTGCAAATACAATGTTAATCCCGTTCAATGGTGAATCACATAGGTCATTGAAAAACATTAAAAGTAATATTGGTCCAATGACTGAACCCTGTGGGACCCCAAAATTAACATAAGCAGAGGTACTATATAATTTTTTTTTTATTTTTACAATTTGCTGTCTGTTCAGTTAAATAACTAGTTAGCCAAGATAATATAAGACCTCTCATTCCAACCTTTTCTATTTTTTTCAGCAACACACTGTGAGAAACAGAATCAAATGCGGTTTTGCCATGAGTGGGATTCGAACCCATGTCTCCAGGAAACATGCCTGTTATGCTAGACTACTACACCATCAATGGCTAACCTTTTCTCAGCTTAGTGACCTTATAAGCTTTCTGGATTTTTTTAATTTTTTTATTTGATTCGCGCTAGTGGCGCCATCTATCCAGGAAATGGACAAAACTGTGGCCTCTTTAGAGATGGAATTAATATTTGTCACTAACGCTCGGGGCGTTAAATTAATAGATCAGTAGTAAATAATCACAGGATAAGTCCTGTAGATATGGAACTCATGAAATGCTTTTTTTACATCTAGAAACAAAACAGCAACTCTCAAATTATCGTTAATACCACGATGAATAATTGAGGTCAATCTCAAAATTGGATCTTCAGTCCCCCTATTTTTCCGAAAACCATATTGGTTGTCTGGAAAAAATTGTATTTATGTAAAAAATTTAATAAATTCTTCTTAATTATTTTTTCCAAATATTTTGGTCAAAATCGGCAAAATAGATATAGGTCGATAATTTTCAAATTTTGTTTCGTCACCTACAATAGTAGCATCCTTGAGGCAGGAAAAGAACCTCATAACAGAGAATTTTTAAATAGAGAACACAAAATGCCTTTGAGTTCTTTGTTTATTTATTTTAAAATATATATAGAAATATTATCAGTTCCACAAGACTTTCCAGAATTTAAGTTCTTTATAACTGTCGTACATTTCTTCAATCAAGAATGAATTGTATATTTCTTTAAATAAAAATATCTCAAGATCATTTGATTTTGGAATAGTTTGGGTTAATTTATATATTATACCAGTGAAATAGTCGTTGAAAGCATTAGTTTAAAGCTACTGCATTTTCTATTTCACTGTATTTTTGATCATTATCAACAATTATTTTAGGACAGTTGTATTCTTTTTTAGTTCTTCCACTCAACTCATTAATGACATCCCATTGTTTCTTAAAAGTACTTTGATATAATAATAATTTATTGCTATAATAGTTTGATTTCGATTCCCTGACGTTTTAGTTAAGGTATTACGATATTTCTTGTAATTTTGAACTAAATTTGGTCCATTGATATTTCTCTCACTTTGCAATTTATACATCCTATTTCTTTCATAGAAACTAAAATTGCATCTGAAATCCACGGCTTTAATTTCTTACTTACTTTTATATTTGTTTCAATGGAAGTAGCTTCATCTATCATCGTATTTAATACCCTGATAAAGTTCTCAAAAGAGCTATTAATATCAGGATTAATTATAATTGGACTCCAATCCTTTACGCTCAAAATATCTTTAAATTTACTTATATTAGTTTTCCTTTTATTAACAATGTTAGGATTCAAATTAATGTGTTCCATGTCATTTCTTGCAATAGTAAACCAACAAGTAATGATCTGAAATATGTAATTTAACAATGTACGCTGTTAAATTCCTGCTGTTAAAATTCCTTACAAACAAATGATCCAAGCAACTGCCTGTCATCTCTCTAGTGATTTCTTCATGGGCAACGTAAAAGCCATTAACATCTAGAGTCTGAAGGTATTTTTCAGTTACATCATCATGCATTTTTAAAACTATGTTCAAATCCCCAATAATAATGACATATTGGTCATAAATATCATTAATCTTATCCTGCAATTTATCAATAAATTCTACTTTTGTGTATCCGTAATATCTATAAGCCCATAAGTACCATCTGAACATTATTAAGTTTTATTCGAATTTTCAACATGTCGGCTGTTCTGAACTATGTATAACAATCGATAATATGAATATTATCCTTTAAGTACATAACTACTGCACCTGCTCTATTTTCTTTCCACATTTATAATATAGATTATTCCCATTTAATTTATAACATTCTATTTCATTATCTTTTACCAAAATTTCTGTAAGTATTATCACATCAGGATCCAACCTAGACAAATTTAAGAAAATTAAAAAATGGTCGAAATTTTTTCTCAAACTTCCTATATTTCCAGAAATTATTTTTAAACCCTTACCCCAAATGTAGGACTTACTCTCAAAAACATTTTCATGATTCATTTTTTCAATTTTGCAAATGTCTTCTCCAGAGTTAGTTACTATAACATCATTTAAAGTTACATTTGCCTTATTTGCACATATATTATCATAAATTACATTATTATCCCTCTCTCCACTATGTAAATCGACATCAAACATATTACTCTCGTATACACTACTATTGCTTACACTCATATTTGTAAAACAGAAATTAGCAGATAAATAATCCAATAGCTAGTCACTAAATGGCTAGCAATAAGTACAGTTCGAAAGCTTTTCCAGATCAGTTTGATTCCTAATTCTAATTGCTTCTGAATTATCATCTCTTCTAATATAAATTTTGGCATCCCTCACTCACAGAACTAGTAAACTAGAAAAGATTTTTTTTTGAATGCCGACACCATTTCTTTCCCACTTTTTGTCTTCATTGGCACTGCCCACCCATACCCTGAGAAGACATCGATTTACAGTTAATTTGTAACGATAACCATCGTTGAAACGCGTCAGCTTTTTCACAACCACGAGAGTGGCTTGCCACTGTTCATCTAAACTTGTGACATAGATTCGGTATTGGGGAAATTTCCGACGCACGGGCTTGTGTAACATATAGGCAGGTTGTTTCTCTAACCATATCAGAACATGTTTGAGGACATTTAGCAGATAATACGGGGTTCCCGTATTATCTGCTAAATGTTTGCCATTTATTAATTTTTAATTTTTCCAATATTTCATCTTTTTGTTCACCCGCCCCTCGTAACTGACGAGATTTTGCCATTCCATCATGGAAAGACTAACATTTGCAATTGTAGGGGTGTCGCCAATTAACTCCCTGGCATGGAGTGTGAGATCACACATTCGCAATTTGCAGCGTCTCCCTAATATTTTTCCCTCGCCAGTTACTGTCTCGGTATTCGGGTAGTGTTTCCAATACAATTCCCACTATCGTTAACACTGTTATAATCACATTTGCTATACTAGCTAACATCTTTCTCCTATCCATATTAAGAATAAAATGAATCATAAAGAACAATTCGATACATCATATAGGTTTCAAGATTTGTATTAAACTAATTTATACATTTGATTTTTTGCATCATAAACAATAGCATTATATTTCAGAGTACATAAAAATCCATAATCTACAAAGTACAACAGACTGCGTTTCCAAGCAGTATCGACAAACTCTTGTGCTAATGTATCGATGTCCGGGTCACCCGTCCATCTGATGATGGTCGGGAGTTTTCCTTCAGGATGAAGTTCATCTAAGAGTATCAAACGCGTTAATTCTTGCTGCAAAATCTTCACTAATAGCTGATAGACACGGTTGGGTTCTTCACAATTATCAGATGTTCAGATTATCAGATTGTCAGATTGTGAAGCCTTCCATGGGGGCGGTAGCGGATCCAGAATCAAATGGGGGGCGTTGAGGCAGTCAAGAGGGGCGGTCAAATAAATAAATAAATTTAATGGAATTTTCTGTGACAACCTTTTTATCTCTTCTATTGTGTGGTGTCTTCTTGGTGATTCTGGTCATCCACTGCCTCATCCGTCATGTACAGCTTTTCAACTGCAGCTTGGACAATAAGTTTCCTGCTACCGACTACTAGCGTACTGGTACGTCTGAAGTCGACTGAGATGCTCTCAAAAGTTCTCTTCAAGATCACAGATTGGATATAAGCTTCAATATGTTTTCCCACTACAAGTCGCTTTGAGTATGCTTTATGGTACGTAGTTACAATACCATCCCACGTCAGAACACAAGGTATAATATTAACATTACACTTGTGAATTAGGCTCAACTCATTAGCCAGCAGATCATACTTCCTCTTCTTTTCAACCTCTACTGTCTGCAGGTTATCCTGAGATGTTATTCCTACTTCAATAATTGTAATCTCATTCAATACCTTAACATGCACTACTATATCAGGCTTATTATGTTGGACATGTGTCCGTCCTGATAGGCAAATCAACCTTAATGCAATAATAATATAATAATAATAAATTTATTATATTTAATATTTTTTTATAATTATTTTTGTTAATATAATAAAATACTTTGAAAATACCTGTTTTCATGAATAAATATTTTATCTAGCTATGTAAATTATCTTTTTGTTATCGCGTTAATAAGCATTTTTAAATTAGCATTAGGTATTCCTATACCTAATTCGTTTTAGTTTAGAATAGATTGACGGTGACAAGTCCTTGTAAGTTGGTAGGCAAACACGAGGTTCATGCAATTTAACATGTTTCGACAAGAATATGGGAGCTTGAAATGACTTGTTTACGGAGCAAGTGCGCCGGCATCGCAAACATACAAGTTGATGCGTGCACAAAATCAAATCTATAAAAGCGATAGCTCTAGGAATGTTTTAATATTTTTATGTGCTTCGCCGTGATAAATAGTCGTGAGTGATAAGTGTTAGAAGTCATTATAAACATTATTTTTATAACTATCTATAAATCTGTTGAGAAGTTAATTTGTATTTGAAAATGTCTTAATCTACATCTAAAAGGAAATGCCGGCAGTATAGTATTGAGTATTTGAAATATGGATTTACGTACTCTCCTACAAACCAATCATTACCTATGTGTTTAATTTGCCGAAAGGTTTTTTCAAATGAAGCTATGAAACCTTCTAGGCTACAAGAGCATTTAAATAAAATGTATGCTGATAAGAAGAACAAAGATTTATCCTATTTTCAAGAACTGGAAAAGCAATATTTAAAACAGCCAACTATGTCAAACCTTTTTGCGTCGTCTTCTAAACAAGATGATGATGGACTACAAGCCTCATATAACGTTTCATTGTTAATCGCCAAAGCAGGAAAACCACACACAATTGGCGAGGAATTAATTTTGCCGGCAGTCAAAGAGATATTAAAAACTGTTCTTCATCATAAGACACCGTCAGATATCATCAAAAAAATTCCTCTCAGTAATAATTCAGTGCAAAGAAGAATAGATGAAATAGCAAAAGACGTTGAAATATCATTATGTGATTACTTAGACTTGCAAATTTTCCATTCAACTCGATGAATCAACTCTACCAAATAACGAAGCTCTACTCTTATCATACGTACGATTTATAAAAGAAGAAAAAATTCATGAAGAGTTATTATTTGCTAAAAATTTGGAATCTGATACAAAGAGAGAATCTATATTTAATACCATGCAAAAGTTTTTTCAAGAGAAAGAAATTCCTATTTGCAATATTTTGTCTGCTGCTACTGATGGTGCTCCAGCAATGACAGGGCGTCATAAGGGTTTCATAGCGCATTTGAAACAAGCAGTACCAAATGTACTCGCTGTACATTGTATTATTCATCGTCAGCATTTTGAATGACCGATTATTTGGTAAGCTTTGTAATGAAAATGATGAAGATTACAATCGCTTGCTGCTGCACACAGAAGTACGTTGGCTCTCTAAAGGTGTTTGTCTGAATCGTTTTTTCAATCTATTTGACTCAGTACTGGACTTTCTTGAAGACAGAGACGAAAAATTGCGCGAAAACCTGATTACGTCAAAAAATGACATCGCTTATTTGACAGACCTGTTTAAAATATTTAATCAAGTTAATTTACAATTGCAAGGTGATGAGTTGAATTTAATTAAAACAAAAAATGTCATAACTGCTTTTGCGGGAAAACTTCTTCTATTCAAACGAAATCTAGGTAGAGGTGAATACAACCACTTTCCCACATTATCAACAGTCTCTGCAAAACCGGAAGATTTACGTACTTACTGCCAACACTTGGAAGTTCTTCATGTTGATTTTGCGGAGCTTTTCCAAGATATTTTAAACACGAATATACCGAGTTGGGTTTTAGATCCTTTCGCAAACACAGATACTGAAGAATCATCAAATTTGGAAGAGGAACTCTTAGAACTCACGACTAACGAAGCACTCAAAGTAAAATTCAAACATGGATACCAAGATTTCTGGTTTCAAAAATCAATACCAGTTCTCTACCCTGGATTGTGGGCAATAGTACAGAAGTTTTTAATCGCATTTCCTTCGTCCTATATGGCTGAGCGTGGATTCAGTGCAGTAGCTAATTTACTGTCAAAGAAGAGGAACAGACTACATATCACTGAACGTGGCGATCTGCGATTGATGTTAACGAAATTGGAACCCGATACCATCTCATTAATTTTGTGTTTATCTCATTATTTTTTATATTTCTTATTGATTCTGTGTTTATTTTTAAAATTTTAATAAACAATTTTATTGTACATTTGGTTGTCGTTTTATTAATTTCTGCTTTATGATTTTTAATAGATAAATAAACAGATAAATTAGGTACAGATAATATGCAACAATATTTTAATGTTTCATATAAAATTAACTATTATGGACTAGGGGGGCGTTGAAATTTTTGTTCTCTTCTAAAGGGGGCGATGGTGCAGAAAAGGTTGGGAATCACTGGTCTAGATGGTTAGCAAAAGCTCTCACTGCGACGCATTGAGAGTTAAGTCCTGTTCAGCACAAGAAATTGTAGAGTTTTCACTGCAGCTGCCTCTTTGATGAAAATACAACGCTCGCCTGCTTCACTACAATACATCTACACACATAAACTATGCATCACATGCCACATCTGTTGATCAGGACCAATTTCCACTTGATCATTGATGCGGGACAAAGATTTACATAGGGCCTCCCATTCAGGTGACGAGAGGTTAACCCCGTAGGTAAGGGTAGATGAGTTCACCATTTTCATACTTTTTGTAATGACGTACGTGCACTGAAAACTTATTTTTGCACAGAGAAGGCACGAGGTAAACCTCTTCACCGAGACACCACACACCTGTTGGGTGCATCTTGGACAATGACGCGCTGGTCGCGTGCACAGTATTTAATGTTAACAGACATGCATGGGCATACACTGAGATGGGTGACCTTGATATGTCACCATGCATGGGCATACACTGAGATGGGTGACCTTGATATGTGTCGAGACGTGGTGACTCAGTCCTTTGGCACTTCACACATTAAAAAACTTCTTCCACGTTAAACCCTTGGAAGCCCATACAGATTTTTTGCATGATCAACTTTAACACAGTTCACCATCTCTCTGTAACTGATTTGTTCTAGCTCAAGTCAAGTTGATGTTTGAATACTGAAACAGTTCACACGCTAGAAGAAAAGCTGACGATTTGCGACTCGGAAGGGAACACCTAATTTTAATTCGTACAATACGATATCATAGAGAAGGTTCCGAATTGTGCCATCACTCTGATCGACCACAGTGTTATTCACTTAATTTATGGAAACCAGTGGAGCGAACAACGATATTTGTGATTTTTTTCATCCTTTTTAAAATGTTTCCAACAGTTGTTATATTACTCATTTTTATTCCTTTTAAGGATAAAAATTCGATATTTTTATTATATTTAGAAAATAGCACTAATTAAGAATCTATTTTTCAATTATTCGTTTTGTTTCTCAAACAACTAGGCAGATTGTTCCTTAACGTAGAAGGGAAATAAATACGTCTCACCATTATTCTGCTACCGCAACTACAACAAAATGATATTGTGGTGACTTTGGCGATTATACCTACCTTTACAATGTAAAAAGAGTGTTAGCCACATTTATCAAACTATTGCATTTTTGAGCAAATTACCTGACTTTTATGCTAAATTATCTGCGCCATACATCAGAATAGAAAGGTTTAAGACAAGTATAGCAGCCTTCAATAATTACGTCGAATTGAAAAAATCACCAGATGACATATGTAATACATGTCAAATTAAATAAAAGTAAACCTTGCTCTAATGAATTGTAAATAAATCTATAGTTGCAAGCGCAAAATATCATTGAAGCATTTAATCAGAAATAACAAATGATTGAGTTCACTTCACAAAACATTTTAAACCATAAAAATACTCAGAAGAAATTAATTATATATCAACTTAATTTCCTTTAAAAATTCATCGCTAATACAAGAATCTACAAATGGTTGTAGTTTTGATTTCATAGAAACGTCCGAGAAAACTATTCGCCGATAAAGGTCTCTCTCAGCCAATCAGAATTTATTCATTGTCACTGTCAATCCCAACTTCTGCATACATATACTTTTTCTCTTGGGTGTCTCGTTTTGTGTTTGAATTAATTGCAATTATGTTCATGTAAAAACGTTATTTATGTTTTATATGTAGAAAATTCAAACAGATGTTATTTTAATACTTATTAGCCTTGGGGCTGAAGTCTACAAAAATTCCAGTTTAACTCCAGAAATTCTACGATGAGGTCGTAAAAGTTTAAACTCTTTGCTGTGACAGTATCGAATAATCCTATTAAAACTCAAATCTGCTTACGAGTGAAATCTAATTTGAGTCGATAGAGAATTTTCTAGAGAGTAAGGCTTTGTGGCGAAATCGAAATATTTTAAATACCTTTGGTTTCGGAATGGAAAAATTATGACGCAGAGATCCGATGGTGATATACGATTAGGATCGACATGCTCACGAATTTCAAAGAATTATGAAAGTAGAATACTTGTGACGAGTGCTTCTTATGAACAAAAAGTCCCTTTGTTGCCAAGGAAATTTCTCATTTCGATGGCATTTCAACCTTTTATCACATACATGCATACAGAATCTTGAAGCAACCCTGGCTACCTAGGTCCAACAAGTCAGGGCAATTTATTCCTCAACCATACATGTACTGAGCTGCAGCTGCCACATTTGGCCACTAGATGACTATTCTAACGAGATCCTGTTTGACACTGTTTGCCCACTGTAATAACCGTATTCGCCAATCTATAGTTATGCATAAGGGCAACATGGCCAAAAAAACGGATCATATCTCTGCACAATATGCTGCTCAAAGGAGATTGCCGACTCCTTTGCATAATCTCATCATTACTTGCAAAGTCCAATCACCTAATGCCCAAGATACTGCGAAAGTATCTGGAATCAAATCATCAAGTTTCCTGTTAGGAAACTAAAGAGTAAAGTTTCACTACCATAACTAACTCTAGAAATAACAAAGATAATTAAACTGAGACACGTTCTGAAGGGTGTAACCATTGAAAACAACTGAACCAAACCTGGCTGATCACTTTAGATATCTCTCTGTTTATTATCACCTGGGTTCGAGCCCCGGGTAAGGCATGGATATATGTGTCGTTTTTCTGCTGAGGTCCTGCCGTCCTCTCAGATCTTCTACTTTGGCATATAAACTGACAGGATCCTGTCAGACCTCTGTGGCAAGCAGCTGCTTGAGGGGGTATTTAATTATTTTAATAAATTTTAATTCTACTCAGTCTCATCAACAGCTCGAATGAAAGAGTTCATCTCATCAACATCGTTTCCGAAAAGGTCCAAATCATTAGCATAATCTAATTCAAAAACCATCAAATCTGTAAATTATTTAAGGCCAAAATCCACCATCTATAGCGAATTCCACGTAACATAATCTATAATCAAACACAATAGAAATGGAGACAAAATGAACTCTTGTCTAACTCCACTTAGCGATGCTGGACCAATCGCTACAACCCTTACCAACTCTCACACATGACTCAATGTTATTACAGAGAGCTTTCATTATGCTAAGTAACTTGTCTGATATGCCATACGATCTCACAATCAACTACAAATTATTATACTGTCTACAGAGTCAAAAGCCTTTTCGAAATCTAAAAATCTCGTAACCACAGGTTTCCGAAACTCAAAACTTTTGTCAAGAATCTTCCTAAGTGAAAATATTTTATCTACACTTGAGTAGCGGCTCGTCCATTAGGCACCTGGGGCACTGACCCACCATTAATAACATCAGAAATAATAAATGAATTTCAAATTTAGTATTCATTATTTGTCATATCTAATTATCCTTATATGTGATTTTTATATTCGTCCTGTGTTCATTATTTGCTATGGTATCTAGACCATCGCAACATTTATTCCGACAATCAGTGCTACGTCGCCTGCTTCAGTTTATACGATACGAATATTTCCATTACGGTCATCACCCAGAATCTTAGCATTATCCATTATAGCGATGAAACAAATGCGCATGAACTGAAAGAGAATAACTGTAGCAGGTGGGTCACCATTTATAGTGACCTATCACACTATTTTGTACTTAGCGAAAATCTTCATTTTACTTTGTCGGGCTCAATAGGCCTGAACTTTCTGGGCAAGATGTGTTTAAACTGAAATTGAACTAGGATGCCTACAATTATTCAACTGAAAAAACATTATTGCTGACACGGCGGGAATCGAACCCGCATTTCTCTAGATACATGCCGGAGCCCTCTACCAGTTAAACCATGCATCAGACACTAATGACCTTGCAGAATAAGACCTATAAATCTGTCACTGAGTTGTGACAGACCTTGCGCCATCTGAACTTCAGGAGAGGCAACTCATTCCAATTGTACTAACGATTTAGATGTTAATGAGGAGGTCACTCACGCTTAAGCATTATTATTGAAAGTCCATCCATAGTAAATACACATATTACCTATAGATATAGAATTCAACAATTATTAATCTGAAAAAATTTATTGCTGATGCGGCGGGAATACATGTTTTTCAGTTGAATAGTTGTTGAATTCTATATATATACAGGTAATCTGGGTATTTACTGTGGATGGACTTTTAATAATAATGCTTAAGCGTGATTGAGCTCCTCATTAACATCTAAATCATTAGATTGGAATGAGTTTCCTCTCCTGAAGTGGTGCAAGGGGTGGCGCAAGGTCAGCCACATTTCAGTGAAAGATATATAAGTCATATTCTGCAAGATCATTAGCGTCTGATGCATGGTTGAACTGGCATATATTTAGAGATTTGGCATATATTTAGAGAGTTGCGGGTTCGATTCCCGTAGTGTCAGCATTAATGTTTAGCAGATGAATTCTATATCTACATGTAATCTATGTATTTAATATGGTAGAATGCCTCCTTTTTTTTGCTTAGGAAGGATATTTATGTATGAACAGCTTAAAAAGAATATTAAATATGAAAATGCAAAATTCTTAAACCTTTATTATACAACTGAATACTAATAATACAGTTTAACGCAAAGGGTTGTCAAAAATTCTGATCTCAGTCGGCTAATATCTCTGTTTGTTTTTTCACTTTCAACTCAAGTTCGATTACCAGTCTCACTCATAGTAGTTTTTTTCTTGAGTCGTTTTTTTCTTTATAATTAATTTTTTTTACCAAATTGCTTTATTTACAATTCATTTTAAAATAAATTAATATATGTTATATTATACATGAAAAACAATTTAATATTTGAAATTCAATATAACGGTGATAATTTACTATTCAGATATTCAGGTGATAATTTACTCTGAATAATTCTGTTTAAAATAATAAATATAAATTTATAATCGTAAAGGATGATGAGATGTACTCTTTCATTAGGGCTGTTGATGAGACTGATAATAAAGTAGGTTTGGTGATAAACAGAGAAAAAACTAAAGTGATGAAAATTGGTAAAGTATGAAAATTGCTTCACTTGATTTGAACTGCGCTCTTGAACAAGTGTCTCAATTTAATTATCTTGGGAGCTATGTAACAAATATTGGTGATGTGCAGCATGAGATAAATGGGAGAATAGGCTTTGACGCTGGAATTTTTAAGCATCTATGGAAAGCATGAAGAAATGGACTCCTAAAGACTAAAATTAGACTGTATAGTAGTTTGTTTCTTCCTTAGGTTAGTTTGGATAGTGATTGGATTGGTCATTGTTATGTAAATAAGATAACAGGAAACTTCATGCTTTTTATTCTAGATGCTTATGCAGTTTCTTGGGTATTAGGTGGTTCAACCTTGTAAGTAATGATGAGGTCAGGCAAAGGAATCAGCAATCTGGTTTGAGAAACCTATTCTGCAGGAAAAGGCTCGCTGGTTTGGCCATGTTACCCGTATGCATAATTATACATTGGCGAATAGCAACCTTCCTGACTAATTCTCATTCATAGTGTGCTTAAAGACCTCATAAAGAGGGGTGGGGGGATGCGGTGGGCAGACAATGTCAAACAGGACCTTATTAGAATTGGTGTGCAGTGGCCAGATGCAGCAGATGTAGCTCAGGACAGACTTGCTTGGAGAACTAAATTGCACAGTCTGTTCCACCTTCGTAGCCCATGGCTGCTTGATGGTGATTAAAGTAATAAAAGTGAAACGTAAACCTATATTAAGGAAGATGTCAATCAGACTAATATGTATACAGTATAGTAAACCAATATATATATATTAGATATATTTTTCCGAAAAGTGTTTACAATATCACTAGGACGGAGAGAGGGAAAAATATTTGTACAACGCAAATCCGAATCGACACTGCTCAATCATACCCGTTGTCCATCAACACAAATCTTAATTCTATTAGGCACAAGCATGCAAAGAGCTTTATCTGAAATAAAAAGTAGACTGATACCATTCCATTTACCACAAGAATTGCAATCACATTTTTTTCTTAATATGAATAATAATAGCTCTGATAAAATTATTAGGAGCAACACCTTTGTCGTAAAATATATTTCCAACAACCATGTGGTAACAGAAACATTTTCAGCTCTAAGCATTTCAGTAGTAATTTCATCTACCCTTGTAGATTTATGCAGCTTAAGTTTATAAATAGCCAAAATCTTTTAAAAAGACCTTGAATAGATATGGCAGATTTGTGCGTCATCAGAGGGGATTAGTGCATACACTGCACGGCATTGAAATTTCCCCACCAAGAAGGAGTGAGAGTATAGGAGTGAAATGTAGCACACACATATCAATACATATTGGCATACCATGATTTAATTTTCAGCCACCTACAGCGGTTAGAAGATGAGATAATGCAGCAAAATGTGACTGTCTCAGTAGGTGATTGCACCGCCGTGAACGGCAATTTAGGCAGCAATACGGTGTGGCATGAAGTCATACAATCGACGGATATGGTCCTGAGGAATTGCACACCAAGGAACCACCTAATCTCAACTGTTCGCACGAATTCCACATGCATAAACATAATACCATCCCTGTCCCTTCTTGCACTTTAATCACTTGAGCCACACACGTCATTGGCACCGGATTATCATTGTTTGCATATCTCAACTTCGCACACCCGCCTTCCCATTTGCATGTTTGTACGACATATCCTTCTGGGTGGGGCACTTTCAATGTCGAGCTTTGTATTTACAGGCCACAACATAAATTTGACTAATGAGGTGTGCGTGTGTGTTATGACTCTGATAAACACACAGCTTCTTGCACGTAAGTCTTCGAAGCTCGAAAACAAAATATTGTGATGCTCTCTATATTATGCACATATTTACTACTTAAATCGAAATTACTCTTATGTGATTCGAAACTTTGCGAAACTCATTTACTGCAAATATACACTTATTTTGGTTTATCGTTTGATAATTACACCTCAACTAGTGCCCTAAATGTGTAAAACCGAATGGAGGAATTAGTGTTACGGAATATCCGGCACCATCAGCAGTGCCGCAACACTAATTCCTGCAATCGGATTTCGTATGTGCATCAGAAATAAATATTAATTGCTTACATAAGATGCATTTCCCTATTTTTGAAGATATAAAATGCCAATTTTTCGAACAGTTTGAGGAATTTATTTTAAAATAAAATTGTCTCTGAAGCATCTGCTTGTAATAGAAGTTGACAGGAGCCTATCAGACTAAAACGTCCTAGCCAAGATATGTTAGGTGGACGAGACCTCGGCGAAATGATAGCACATGAAATTGCCACGCCTTATCGAGGGATCGAAGTCAGATTCTTTTGATCCATAGTCAGCCAACTCGGCCACTGAATTAGATGTATATACATATCACTTTGATGGAAAATCAAACATTTTAAAATGCAAACACGATATAATTTAAAGCTGAAAAACTTACGATTTCCTCTACTCTCTAAAATGTCCATAATGATGACACTCTCTCCAGTTTCAATTTCACACTCTGTAAAAGAAAAAGAATTATTTTTTTACCTGATAGGTAATGAGAATTTTATCACTAGTTTCTTAAAATTAGATTTTTATGTCGTTTTCAAAAAAACAGGAAACGAGATAATAATTTGCTTTGTCATCTGTCCGTCTGTACACATCAAACGTTTTTCTTAATAGAGATAAATTAAAAGTTATTTTTGTATTGAATAGGTATTTTACGAAATATTACGATTTGCACTTTCCGAATCTTCCTAAACCTATAATTGCGCCCTCTAACGGTGGAAAGTTTTTGAAAAATCCAAAATTCCAAACGTATGTTTCAAACGATATTCTAGCTAAAAATTTAATATTTTGCTGGTGGAATATGTACCTCATTAAGTTTCCATTGGCAACAATGAATTGATCCCTTAGAACTAGGTTTGGGGGAATTATTTTTGTGTTGGATATGTATTAATGAACTATTACAATTTGCACTTTCCGAAAAATTAAAATTTTCGCCCTCTAAAGGCAGAAAATTTTAAATATTCGAAAATTTTAAACGAATATTGCAAACGATGTATTTATGCTAGAATTTTGAAATTTGTGTTTGTGGTGGAATATGAAGGTTGTCAAGTTCCCATTGGCAACAATGGCTTGACCCTTTACCCATAGGGGTGGTGGGAAACACAACTCCATTTTTAAAGTGATGATTAGAAAATACTTTTTAGTTAAATTGATACGAACGAAATAAAATAATTCGCTTTTTTTCAAATATTTAGGTAGTTTTAATTTAGATCGTTAAAGATCACTAAATATATCAAACTGTTAACATGTTTCGCAAATTTTTATTATATAATGAGAATTTAAAAACTGGGTGGTAGATTTTCAAGAGATATTCCACTAACAGCGATATCTACCCACTTTTATCAGAGAGCTGTGGGAATCGTAACAGTTTAAATTTAAGAAAGACATATTAATATAAAATTCGCTATCCTCCCGTTTTGTTGAAAACCTTGCTGTGGTACTTTCCTACTTACATTTATTGCCACAACATTCAGGGGTCTCCTTGATCTCTGGCAGAGATGGCTTGCGTTTGTTGCTGTTGTTGGGCCGTTGTCTCATGGCACGGCTCCTCAACAGTTCGATGCTATGACAATCAACAAAAGTCATCAAGATACAAGACACAAGATAGTAGATCAACTTTTGCTTCTTGTTGGGAAATATATAGATGCGTTTCGGATCACTCTTGATCCGTGATCACTGTGAATACAAAAGGGTTTGAGGGTTTGCGCTTCGTACTTCATTGCTTACATTTTGGTGCGCGACTCTCGGACACAGGCGGTTGTTGAAGCGGGAGTGAAGGTCAGTTCATTTAGTCCGTAGTCAGGGATAGAATCGGAATTTCGTAGCGAAAGTGGCAGTTACATAAAGAAAAATTTTAATGGGTGTTGTGAACTGACAGTTACTTTAAGCAGGTCTCAGACAATAGTAGTGTCCATGGCTGTGGCAATTCGGGCAATTCATCATTGTAGTAGCTGTTGATATTCTTTTGAATGACGATTTGCTCGGCTATTGCTGACGTGAACGTATTGCCTGGAACAGTTATGATGCTTGCTTCATTGATGGCTGGGACATAGCCTTCGTTAACTGCCTTTTTATGCTTGCTGTACAGTCAAAAGGTTCAAAGCAAAAGAAAAGACAGCAACATCCGCAAGACCGAGGGGATCCCTGAATGTTGCGGCAATAAACGTAAGTAGGAATATACTACAGAAGGTTTTAAACAAAATGGGAGGAAGTGAACTTTGCATTAATATTTAAAGAACCCCATGAATAACTTTACATTATTAAGAAAGGTAAATTCTTTTTATGTTATATAATTTCTAATATAATAATACTATTTGCATTTCCCCCCATTATCCATTAGCTCAAATTAAAACATTTAAGGTATGAAAAAGTAGGTAAAGGAAAAACTTCATTATCTTTGAAAATGAGATTTCCATATGCACCAGAGGCGATAGGCGTTCTTCTAGTTCAGCGATGAACAACGCGCGTGAAGGAAATCATTAATTTAATTATTTTGCATATTTATAAAGAAATAATAAACACGACGATAAAATGATAAGAAAAGAAGCAGTGATCTTACTAATCTTGACCGGCCGCTTTAAAATCGCATGCGAAGCAGGATACATCTTTTAATTATGTTATAAAAAACGGTGAGAGTTGCCTTGTAGCCAGCCTTAACCCAACAGATATGTAATTTGCCCGCAACTATCCAAAAGTTGTGCACCCCTGTTCTAGTTGCTATAATAAAAAAAAATGTTGAGCCCAATTTCATAAATACTTGTAATAGGTTTACCTAGCGGCCTGTCACCGCAGTACCAACAGATATGGATTCGTCCAAGATGGTGCTGCATACTGAAGTGGAATTCGTCTGAAACGATTATGCGATGCCATTCGCACATCCATGAGCGACGTTCTTGGTACCATTGCAGTCGCATACGCCTGTGTTGTAGACCCAATGGTAACCGAAGCAATTGCCGCCTAGCAAAGATGCCCTGATGCTGCAGACGACGTCGAACTCTATGTGCGGACACTGGTTGATGTGCAACACACTCTAACTGTTGAGCTACGGTGTTTGATGTGGCTGTATGATCATTCATAGCATGAGATGACTTTCCTATCATTCGTTTGTGTGACAGGGCTGTCGTCGGTGAGCTCGTTCCCCCTCTACCCACTGACGCCATATTCTCATCACTGTGGCAGCATTCCGTCCAACAAGAGCACCAATATCTCAGTACGATAATACGTCTTCCCATAATCCCACAATTCTTCCTCTGTGAAAGTCGGAAACCTGGTCATATGAATGTCGCGTTCTTCGACGAGGCATACTTGATCCTTCAGTGCGCAAGAACTAGGAGCAAACACAATTCCGGTGCTTTACACCGGCTCTTTTTAATCTCCTCTTACACCACTTTCAGGGGGCGTTACTGTCACACATGATGTGCATATGTGCTGGGCTTTGAATCACTTATGTACATGTTCTCCCATGGGCTACCCATCTTGCATATTTCGGGACAATCTGATGAGTTCTTTCAGGTGTTGCACTTTTAATGGCCAGCAGTGTAGTTGCGTATGAGCAACAAAGCTCGGACGAGAGAACCTGAGAATTCACGTCGATGGATCAGCTTTAACTGCGTGACACGAAGGCTCCGATCTCCCGATGTTAGTGTCAAGTAAGCTGCGATCGGGATGATCGGAGCTTACTTTAGAGGTTTGCATCACATCTCTGAACTTCTTGAATCAATCTTGAGCAGCACGAATGGAAATTGACCCCTCATCTTCCACTTCGCATATTTCTCGGAGAGATTTGGTAGGTTTTTATCCTTTTTCCCAGTAATGATGTAAAATTGTATTTATTTGAATACTGTACTCACTCATTGTATGACTAATTTACAACTCAATCCAATGTTTTTAACGAAGGAGACATGACTCCGATATTGGTAATAATTATGGACTGACGGAGTGGACTTTATAGTTTCCCTTAGTGCTATGTTCAGTTTTATGCAAATGCAACATAGTGATATATCACCGTAAACATTTTGCCTGTCGAAAAAATCAGACTTATTATTGACCATAGTATCTTCCTTACGAAAGAATCGTTTTGCAAAATATTAAAAATAACCACTACCTTGCATGCCTAGCATTTAAAGTACGACCCCTTGTTCCAGATTCCGTGTTCTGAATTTGCTGCACTGGTGTTAAGAAAATTCAGCTGCATTTTCCTTTGTTTTTGGGTTGATAGGACTGAGTGAATAGATGAAAACAGGGCCACATTTACCATAAGACGCATTAAGGGCAAGCTGGGGCCTCACTCTCTGTGGGGCCACATATTAGAACCTTACTCCTCACAAACAACATTATAAAAAACAGCCTAGTTATAGTTGCAAAACCAAATACTTATTTTTAAATACGAAATTCACTAGCGCAAACTAAAATGTGGAATTTATCTTTAACATTTATTGAATGTGAATTGACAGATTCTTTAAATTGGGATGATTTAATTAATGGTTTCGCCAAAGAGAAAGCTCGCAATAAAACACTTTGAAGATTTTTGATCGAAAAGTTTATAGTTAAATCTTATCAAGAAATGTTCAATATTATAATTTGGTAGTAACCGCAATTCATGCTAAAGTAGTTTAATGAATCTTAGTGATGTCTATACTTTTGTTTACTGGGATTGAGTTATATTTTTGTGATTATTTTTCTACAATTTTTTTAATATTTTTCTTGAACCAACCAAAATCAAATATTGCAAAAAACCTAAGTAAGGGACCTCGAATCTAATGTGTGCCTAGGACCTCAAAATTTTTAGTAAGGACGCATCGAGCTAATATGCGCCCAGGGCCTCAAAACGTTTAGCTCAAATTTAATGTGCGCCTAGGGCCTCAAAACATTTAGCTCGAATTTAATATGCGCCTAGGGCCTCAAAACATTTAGCTCGAATTTAATGTGCGCCTAGGGCCTCAAAATGTTTAGCAAGGGGGCCTCGAATTTAATGTACGCCTAGGGCCTCATAGAGTTTAAATCCGGCTCTGGATGAAAAGTATACCTTATATCAGCTAGTGGATAATCCTGATCAGAGGTCATCACAAATACCTGAACCCTTATTTCTATGAATATCGCCAACCCACCCTGGAGTAATGTGTCTCAGGCAGGTTAGTTTCGTTCTTGATTCTGGTGCCTGAAGTTCCTAGCAGCATTAGTGGCTTAAGTATTTAGTGATAGGGAACGGGTTTTTGTACCTGCCAGTGACTAGAGGGCTCTTAATATTGTTGGCCGTACCTTGTCGATAAAATTAGCATCTTTAATAATCCATAAATCTATAAATCAGCATGGGTAGATCAAATTACTAATAAAATTCTTCATAATAATATATCATATATAATATATTCTTCATATATATATATAATCTTCATAATAAAATTCAATCACATGTGAGAGTTAGTGAGGCTTTCACAATTCGTTTAGCATTGCGTGTTGGTATTCGACAAGAAGGGCACATTTTATTTCCTTTTATCTTTAGTTAGGTTATTGATTATAATCTGCGTCATTCACTGCAAGGAGAAATTTTTGACCCTCAACGGTTCAGAGATTTCAAAATTTCTGATTTAAGTTACGTTAATCATTTGGTGTTTTGGGAAATGATGTAGATTAGATGAGCTCGTTCATTAAAGATGTTGGTGTCACTGGCAGTATTATCATGCACACATTTCCCGAAACGTGGACTTGACGTATTTTGGACTCGATCGTTCGAGACATTTTGTTGTTTTCATCGTCCTCCGTAACATTACTGGATTCTTTAGATTTTGCTTCCCCCAGCAGTGGTGCCATCGAAGAAAACCACTCCAGACTACTATTTTACCGAATCTTCTGTATGGATTCGAGACTTTTTTGGAGAAAAATGAGTGACCAAGCACAAGCTGAAACAAGCTGGCCAGCCACCAAAAAAAAGTACAAGTTGGCCAATGAGAATTCGCCATGACCTCTTCATGTGACCTCCCCCAATCCTGACACTGTTACACTGCCCAACAGAGGAAGCTAGTGATGTCTCCTCTGTCCCACTCCAACCTCTGTCGCAGAATCTGCAAGAGGTAGGTTTTCGTCCTTCCTTCACAGTGACCACAGTCTTACACTACGCAAATTGGAGGCAAGCATCGCTCTCGTTGTGGCTCCTCACCCTAGCTAATCTCAGCTCACCTTTGTTTCTCTGCACTGGGAGAAATGGAAAAGAGGCAGGCATAAAAGAATGAACTGATAAACTAATCCCTCTGGATGAAAGAAGCGTGAGAGGCACAAGTCATACTAGAACACTTTGAAGCCCTTGTGCCTTAGGGAAATGAGATAGATGCAGTTACATCCCATTTTGGTTTCATTCCCCCTTTGTTAATTGAAAGTGTTATGCCACGCATGGTCTAAACCACACCGCTGAATTTTTGCTGTCTGTGCCCTTGTCACTGCCCTCATTAGCAGTGTTCAGTAAGTTCTGAAATAAACATTTATTGACCTGGTAATATGTGCAGTGTGACATTTATTGCATTTTCTTGTTCAAACCTACACCGCTCAAAGTGGAAATGGCAACACTGTGAAGGAAGTTATGTATACCCCAGAAACTGGCAGGATGGAAGCTATGAGGGTAGATGTGTAAATGATCAAAAACCGAACGTGGGAACGCAAGGTTCATGCGTTTATCGAAGATTCATCAATACATAGTAGACCAAACTCGGATAGTTATACAATCCCGTAGACGTCTCAGCATCCCATCAATCAGATGGTTAATGGTGTTTTAAGGTATGGCGTTCCAAACAGCATCCAATTGGGCATGCAAGTGTGCCAGGTTGGTCACCGGAGGGAGGTACTGAAGGCGTTGATGCATAAGGTTCCACGTATGCTCAAAACGATAACTGGTGTAACATTTCGCTCTTAGTTCACCAGAAACACGGAGCAGAGGTGTTCATACACCATATGTGATGCCACTCCATATCATTGCACCACGGAGGGAAGCCGTATGGTGGCTAATGGAATACAGTCTCAATGGCGGACTGCCAAATTGAAACGGTCCTGGAAATAGTCATTGGCCTGACCTCTGGATACATACCATACATGAGCACCCCTTTTTCCCCGGGAGGGAGCGGGGAGGTCGCAGAGCAAACTAATCTTTTTTTGATTGAGATTTGGGGTGTAAAAAGGTATCTTCACTGCTGGACCAGCTTCTCAGAGTGGTCATCAGGGGCACAGCTATTGAAGGGATGAGAGGAGGCTCCCTCCAAAGTAAATAGGAGTTGGAAAAAATTCGATGCCACTTGGTAAAATCCAGGTGAGCTGTGAAAAATGGAATTGTTTTTGTAAAATTAAAGTAAGTTGGCAAAAACTTGGGAAGCTGGCGAAATCGAGACGACAAAATCTTGGAGAGTTGACAAAATTGGAAGTGATTTGGTATTTTCAGGTGAGATGTAAAAATTGGGATATTTTATTTCCTTTGCAAAATTATGGCGAGTTGACAAAATTGAGGCAACTTGGAAGAATTCGAAGCCACTTCGTACAATACAGGTAAGTTGTGAAAATTGGGAATGTTTTTGTGAAATTAAGAAGAGTTGGCAAAATCTTGAGGAACTATCCCCATCCCAGGGTAACTTTAATAATTTTTAGTAACTAAATCCTGGGTACCTCCCTGACACAGACAAAATTAATATAAAATACGCATTTTCTCAGTTATTCAATTTTGATTTGCAAGGTGGAAAATTTTCTCTCTTTCTTACTCCCCAGCAACAATAGTCCCTTCTTTACGGCCCTGATAGTCATGAGATTATAAAAGACGAAAGTGGCCCTCTGCCCTCCTGCAACCAGAAATTACTCAAACTGCGTGAACGTTTCCTTTCCAAGTTCTTTAGAAGAGTAGCTGGAATTTTAAGTTTTTCGCAATCTCGAATTAGATTCATTCTAAAACATCGCTTTTTTTTTGGTTTTTGGACATTTCTGAAATTTGTTATTACTAAAAATGGTAAAAAAATATTTTCTACTTATTCAGGTATCAGCAATTTGCAAAAAACACGATATTAGATCGAGATGTGGTCGTAAAACTGCACATTTCCACTAGAAAAAATATAGCATGAATTGCATTAAAATAATTCTCTTGTGACAGTTTTTCGTGTCCATACTGCTAATTTCTTGTGAATTGCAGGAAAGTGAAAACCGCCTCTTCTTACCCGTTATGGCGGCCGCCCATAGTACCACGTAACAGAAGAGGGCGCGTGAGAAGAGGATATTTTAAAATTGCAATAAAACGCTAGAGTAAAAACAAAATTTACATTTTAATTAGAAAAACAAAAAAAACCCATCAAATTTTATTTTTATATTTTGTGAACTTTCACCTATCATATTCGATATATTATATTCGATTCATATTTCGATATCTTTGTTTTGTTATTACGAATGCATTTTCTGTTTCTGGGAAGGGAATTGGAATGCTTGAGGCATTCCTCATTCTGTATACCATAGATTTCTAAGAAAGAAGTTCAGTCTTTGTTATAGTCACAATCTCATTTCTTCAGATGCTTGCAGCGATTCGTTCAGCCAACGGATCTGTAGATAACTAGCAACAGAAGAATGTAAAGTGCATAAACTTTCTACTTGTATAATTTGTTTAGTTTTATAGTCAGAAAATTTAACTGCATTTTCAGACTCTTTTCAATTTCTCTATAAAAAATTAAATTTAAAAACTGAAAGTTTCTTTTTCGTTAATCCGTTACTACCTACCTTCCTATTGCTTTTGATTGTTAAAATTTCTCGAGTGATCGGTTTGTGGATTTGACAAAAGGTTGAACACCATATATTTCGAATGCGATGGAGGAACTCAATGATTTATATGTAAAATGAAAGCTTGTGATGCAGGGAATGTAATAGGCTATAAAAAATGACCCATCGTGCTTTCTTCTCCCTCTGAAAAAGGAAAAATATGAAAACAATTCGTAAGCTATATCTCCAGAACGCGAAGGCCGAAAGTAACAAGCTAATACGTCAAATGGACGCTTCTGACGCGGGGAATGTCTTGGGCTATGAAAATGTGACCCCTGTGCTTTCTTCCCCCCTAAAAAAGGAAGAAATATGAAAATGATTGTTCCCTTATATCTCCTGAATGAGAGTGCGAAAAGTAACGAGTTATGTGTTGAGTGACAGCTTCTGAGGAGGGGAGTGTCATAGACTACAAAAAATTGACCCCCCATGCTCTGTTCCCCCATGAAAAATGGGAAATAAGAATGTCGTTCTACTATATCTTCAGAATGCGAGGGCCTACAGTTATGAGTTAGGTGTCAAATGAAGGCGTATAATGATGGTCGTAAGTCATTCGCGAATTTTGCCCTCACTATTCCCCCTGATAAAATGGGGGGGATAGTGAGGGGCTTTAATGCTGGGTTTCACTTTAAAGAGTAGTATCTTAAATTACAACTTGTAACGTCTCCAATGCCATGGGCTATCTGAAACATGACTCCAAAAGCGGAGTAAATGTCCTCCATTATTATGTTTATGAGTCGTATTTTTGCAGCATGCACTCTAACCTCACTCTTGGTCGTGCTATGATGCGAGCTCACCGGTGCCGGGATTTTGTTCATGGCTGGGCTGAATGTTACATGTCCATTTGCTGTGGAACATTCATCATTTGCATATCTCCGATGGCCTATTGTCGCCTGAGATTTACATAATTCTACTTCCATTCCTTCTACTGTTGCTATTTCCACTCGCAACAACCCCCCCCCCCCACGTAAGAAAATATTCAAGCTTTAACCGAACCTTATTGCTATACAAGCTCACTCTTAGCAAAATGCTGATAGTGGCCCCTGTGATTCACACAATGCCTTTATTCCCCTTTGTCCTCCATTTTAATTATTTGCTTCTGAAGACTGTCCACTCCAGTCAACAGAACTTGGGCATGACAAATTGGTGACAAGTAACCAGAATCTCTCACCTACTGGTTATTGCCGTATTAATCTGCTAAGGAACAATGTACTAAGTATGTAAAAATGTTCTGTATCAAGTTATGTGATGTATATCAAATGTAGTATTGTACATGCCAGGATAAAGTAGTGAACAAGCCTTTATCCAACCATGCCTTTATCATAAAAGATATTCAAAATTTCAGTCATCCAAGCAGTAACCGAAACATTTCCAGCACTAAACAGTTCTGTAGAAATTTCATCTATCCCTGGGGATTTATGTAATTTAAGTTTAGAAACAGCCAAAATAACTTCAGAATTGTGTTATAGGGCCAACATTAAAACCACCAATGCATCTGTCATCATTACAAGCAATGGGAGTAGAACTAACCACTACAACATCACTGAAATGCTCAGCCCACCTAGCCATGACAGAATCCTTCCCTTCTATAACCTTACCTTGTTTATCCTTCAATCCCTGTATATCTGTTCGTTTTCTACCACACAAAACATTACCTATCTGGTACAGTTCTCTGCTATTGTGCTGTCTAAATGCTGGTAAGGTGGCAGTGTAGTCAGAGTAGGAGTTTTGCTGATTTTTTTTATGTAAGTAATTTTTGTGTGTCAATTTTTGCATAATGAGGTGTGCTTTTGTTTAATTTTTGCATAGTGAGAAGTATATATATATATGTGTGTGTGATCTTTAATGAATATTTTCGGGCACATCTGAAAAAAATAGTGAAATTATATTGAATATGGATGGAGGAATTTGATTTTTGAATATTGTTGTACCGATGTACTGTATTGCTGTCTCGTGAGACAACCCCACCTCCCAATGTGGAAGAAGAAGGCTAGCATGGATCCAAAGAATAGGCATGTGGAATGCGATGTCATTGAGCATTGACAACTAGGGAATTCTTTAGCTTTAGGAGTGAATATTGCTTGAATTGTGAACTGTATTTATGTGTATCACCTTCCTGCACTTCTAGAGGTAGAAATAACACAGATACATAAACTAACACTGCAGCTCTCGGGGTTTGCTGGATTGTTATGGAAACGCAAATGGACTTAGATGACTGGGAACCTACCTGTCCCTGAAGGACCCATATTAACGGGTCTCGTAGATAATTGTAATGACAATGGCAGCTCCACGGCCACCGCTTTTTCAGACGAATGGAGAGCTTTGCCTATCTTGTAAAATAGCAACCGAGTGAGATGGTGATCATCGTCTGCTCGAAGTTCATCACAGGAGCTGCACATGGACGAAGGATATGAGATGTTCAATGGTTCGATCAGTATAGGAGAAGTGTTTGCCTAAAGTCCTCAGAAAGTGGAGAAGATCTAGTATGCGGTGGTCAGACAACGTCTAAGAGCACATTGCTAGAATTGGTGTGCAGTGGCCAGATGCAGCAGATGTTGCTCAGGACAGATATGCTTCATCGTCATCATCATCCGCAAGCAGCCATGGGCTACGGAGGTCCAACCAGACCGCGCAGTTTAATTCTCCAAGCATAATAAAAAATAAAAATAAATACCCCCTCAAGCAGCTGCTTGCCACAGAGGTCTGACAGGAGCCTGTCACTTTATATGCCAGAGTAGAAGGTCTGAGAGGATGGCAGGACCTCAGCAGAAAAACGACACATACATCCACGCCTTACCCGGGGCTCGAACCCAGGTCCCTTAGAACACTAGCCAAGCGCGCTAACCACTCGGCCAAGGGACGGCTCCAAGCATATATGTCCTGAACTACATCTGCTGCATCCGGCCACTGTACACCAATTCTAACAAGCTCCTGTTTGACATTGTCTGCCCACCGCATCCTAGGTCTCCCCCTCCTTCTGAGGCCTCTAGGCACACTGTTCATAAACCTATTTGCCAATCTATAATTATCCATACGGGCAACATGGCCAAACCAGCGGAGTCTCTCTCTGCACAATATGCAGCTTAAAGGAGGTTGCAGACTCCTTTGCCTAACCTCATCATTAGTTACAAAGTTAAACCACCTAATATCCAAGATACTGCGTAAGCATCTAGAATCAAAAGCATCTAGTTTCCTGTTATCTTGTTTACACAGCATCCAAGTTTCACTACCATAACTAAACCTAGAAAGAACCAAACTATTATACAGTCTAATTTTAGTCTTTAGGTGTATACGCCCATTTCTCCACAATCTCCATAGATTCTTAAAAGTCCCGGCAGCAACACCTATTCGTCTGTTAATCTCATGCCGCACATCACCAGTATCTGTTACGTAGCTCCCGAGGTAATTAAACTGTGACACCTGCTCAAGACTGCAACCATTCAGATTAACTGAATTACAACCTGCCTGACCAATTTTCATCACTTTAGTTTTATCTCTGTTTATAACCAAACCTACTCTACTACCAGTCTCATCAACAGCTCGAATGAAAGAGTTCATCTCATCAACATCATTTGCCGAAAGGGCTAAATCATCAGCACAATCTAAATCAGAAATATTCATATCTCCAGTCCATTTAATGCCAAAATCTTTCCCTTGAAGTGAATTTCGCATAACATAATCAATAATCAAGCTAAAGAGAAAAGGAGACAAAATGCACCTTTGTCGAACACCAGAAGTAATGCTAAACCAATTGCTACAAGACTTACCAACTCTCACACATGACTCAGTGTTATTATAGAGAGCTTTCATTATGTTAACTAACTTGTCTGGTATACCATATGATTTCACAATCAACCACAAATTATGACGATCAACAGAGTCGAAAACCTTTTTGAAATCAACAAAGCTAGCAACCAAAGGTTTCTGAAACTCTAAACATTTCTCCAGAATCTGCCTAAGTGAAAATATCTGATCCACACATCCCCTATCACTTCTGAATCCACATTGCTCATCACGCAATTGCCTGTCAACCAGATTCTTAATTCTATGAAGCACAACCATGGAAAGAACTTTACCTGGAACAGAGAGTAGGCTGATACCCCTATAGTTATCACAAGAACTGCGATCACCTTTTTTGAAAATAGGGATAATAATAGCTCTGGTAAAATCTGTAGGAACCGTGCCTTTATCATAAAAGTTATTCAAAATTTCAGTCATCCAAGTGGTAACTGAAACATTCCCAGCTCTAAGCATTTCCGTAGTAATTTCATCCACCCTTGGGGATTTATGAAGTTTAAGTTTAGAAATAGCCAAACTAACTTCAGATTGTGTTATAGGGCCAACATTAAAGACACCAATGCATCTATCATCATTACAAACAATGGGAGTAGAACTAACCACATTGTTTAGAACATCACTGAAATGCTCAGCCCACCTAGCCATTACAGAATCCTCACCTTCTATAACCTTACCTTGTTTATCCTTCAATCCATGTATACTTGTCCGTTTTCTACCACATATAACATTAACTCTCTGGAACAGCTCAGGAGAAGGCGGGGTCGGACATTAGGTGCTAGACCTGGCCGGTTCTGTGCATCATCACTAGGGATTGGTACACAGCTCTCCTTCCAGTTTATGCCTAGCTACCATTTACAGGCTAGAAAGTTAGGCTTTGTTAAACCAAATCATTTTAGATATGCTTGGAGAACTAAATACTGTAATCTGGTTGGACCTCCGTAGCCCATGGCTGTTTGAGGAGGAGGAGAAGGAGGAGGAGGAGGAGGAGCAGGAGCAGGAGCAGGAGCAGCAGGAGCAGGAGCAGCAGGAGGAGCAGGATTAGCCACTCGACTGCATCGGTTCACCACCTATAAGTAATTGAGAGAACGTGTATGGGAGTATGAAGCCCGATTAAAGACACTAGCATACTAATTTGTAAAGGAGAGTTTGGAAGGGCAGTTCCATAATACTAATACTACTGTGAAGGATAATACTAATACCGTTTGTGGATTATCATATCCTACTTTCCCAATCCATGTCTGGTCTGTTCCCCAAGCTTAAGAGATGCATATTTTCCCACAATTCTGGGACTTTTTAGGAGGTTCTGGAAAAGGCTACCTTAGAAGAAAGCAACGAACAGGTAGCAAAACAACGACCCCTGCTTCGAGTTTTGGACTCAGAACCCTTCCAACTGATCCCAGGATCACACACTCGTCAATGACTGGAAATGATATCCGTATGGAAATCAATATATCTGGAATATGATCCGTATACCTTTCCAATAAGATAGAGTCAGCAATGGTTAGCCAGGCTAACGGACAAAATTAAATCATCTAGTTGCAAGCCCAGGAGCAGGCAGGTTCCATGGATCTGCCTCACTTCATTAAATCAGCTAAGGCTTGCCCAAGGTTAAAGAGATCACGTGTTTCATCTGCTGGAGATTGAGCAACATTGCAAAGCAATGCTGAATTGAGTTGTGTGTGTGATAATTGGCAATATGCTACTCCACATCAACGAGGAGTAGCATATTGGCAACAACCGCGACCAGTAGGGAACTATTATAATCCCCACTCGACTTAATCGATGGCCCACGTCCACCACCATCCGACGTAGCAACAGACCATGCTGCCCAAGACCATAACAGATTGCCTCCACAAGATCAATCTCATGAATCTTATTGAAGCTCCTGACATCCAGATCACCTCTTGCACCATTTTTCGCCATGATGAACAGGCTCCCATCGTTTCTGGTTTCATGGAGCATGTGATGGTATCTGCACTTTTGGATACGAGCATCACAATCTCTGTCATGAACAAGAGTGGTTTCCAACGTCTGAAACCCAAAATTCTGGAAAAAAAATGGTCTCCATGACCCATGAGATAAAACCTATTGGAGCAGGTACCTTTCCAGTCTGGAGAGATTTATGGTACACTTGACAATAAATGGCACCACTTTGTGACATCTTCTGGTGGATTTGGATATTGATATGGTGAACTTTGATATGGTTATAGCATACAATGTATTGAAAGGACACAGCTTCAGTATTGATTTTCACTAAGACACAGACTGGAGGAAGACAGAGACACTAATGAGAGTGATAAACCCATTTTCCCTTTCCATTGTACCAGCATACTCACATGATCCGACTCGATCCCACATATCGAGGCCACAGGATGCACGGTCAGTAAGCTGTGCATACTCCCACGCATGGAACAGAGGGCCCTCACTGAATGCCAGACCATATTGGTCCAACCTCATAATAATCTTAAGGCACTCTGCATCCGAGTGGCCAGATCCATAAAGAGAGTAAATGACTTAGGCCTAATGAACATTAGAATAGACCCACTTCAACTAACCCCATTTGGCTGAATAAGAAAATTACAATCGTCCATTTATAAACTTTGGACCCTGATAATATCCGTAACCCCAGAAAGGAACTTAGGAAGATCTCACAACCCCTGTCATTAGCTGATTTCCAGTTGGACTACCTTGAGCCCAGAGAGCGGGAAAACTAGGGAAATTATTGATGCGAAATGAAGCCGTTTTTGGACAACTCAATGGCAAACTCATAACCGAGTCCGTCATCCTGTATCCCAACTTAGCTTTTTCTTGTCTACTGATGCATCAGAACTAGCAGTAGCTGGCGTATTGCAACAAGAGACAGATGGCATATCATCATCATCATCATCATCATCATCATCATCATCATCATCATCATCATCATCATCATCATCATCATCATCATCATCATCATCAAGCAGTCATAGGCTACGGAGGTCCAATTTAGACTACACCGTGCAATTTAGTTCTCCAAACAAATCTGTCCTGAGCTACATCTACTGCATCTGGCCACTGCACATCAATTCTAACAAGGTCCTGTTTGACATTGTCTGCCCACCGCATCCTAGGTCTCCCCCTCTTTCTGAGGCCTTTAGGCCTCAGAAATAATAGTAAATAAGTAGTAATTTCGTAACCTTATTCGCCAATCTATAATTATTCATACGGGCAACATGGCCAAACCAACGGAGTCTCTCTCTGCACAATATGCTACTTAAAGGAGGTTGCAAACTCCTTTGCCTAACCTCATCATTAGTTATAAAGTTGAACCACCTAATGCCCAAGATACTGTGTAAGTATCTGGAATCAAAAGCATCTAGTTTCCTGCTATCTTGTTTACAAAGTGTCCAAGTTTCAATACCATAACTCACCCTAGAAAGAATCAAACTATTATACGGTCTAATTTTAGTCTTTAGGTGTATACGCCTATTTCTCCACACTCTCCATAGATTCTTAAAAGTCCCGGCAGCAATCCCTATTCGTCTGTTAATCTCATGCTGCACATCACCAGTATCACTTACATAGCTTCCAAGATAATTAAACTGTGACTAATCTGTTACATAGCCCCCAAAATAATAAAACCAATTGTGACAAGCCTTACCAACTCTCACACACGACTCAGTGTTATTATACAGAGCTTTCATCATGCGAACTAACTTGTCTAGTATACCATATGATCTCACAATCAACCACAAATTATGACGATCAACAGAGTCGAAAGCCTTTTTGAAATCAACAAAGCTAGCAACCAAAGGTTTCTGAAACTCTAAACATTTCTCCAGAATCTGCCTAAGTGAAAATATCTGATCCACACATCCCCTACCACTTCTGAATCCACATTGCTCATCACGCAATTGCCTGTCAACCAGATTCTTAATTCTATGAAGCACAACCATGGAAAGAACTTTACCTGGAACAGAGAGTAGGCTGATACCCCTATAGTTATCACAAGAACTGCGATCACCTTTTTTGAAAATAGGGATAATAATAGCTCTGGTAAAATCTTTAGGAACCGTGCCTTTATCATAAAAGTTATTCAAAATTTCAGTCATCCAAGTGGTAACTGAAACATTCCCAGCTCTAAGCATTTCCGTAGTAATTTCATCCACCCTTGGGGATTTATAAAGTTTAAGTTTAGAAATAGCCAAACTAACTTCAGATCGTGTTAATAGGGCCAACATTAAAGACACCAATGCATCTATCATCATTACAAACAATGGGAGTAGAACTAACCACATTGTTTAGAACATCACTGAAATGCTCAGCCCACCTAGCCATTACAGAATCCTCACCTTCTATAACCTTACCTTGTTTATCCTTCAATCCCTGTATACCTGTCCGTTTTCTACCACACAAAACATTAACTATCTGGTACAGCTCTCTGCTGTTGTGCTGTCTAACTGCTTCCTCGGCTTTGTCAGCCAAGCCATCAAGCCAAAGATTCTTATCAGTAGCTAACTGATCTTTTACACGTTTATTACGTTCTCTGTAATGCTTTCTATTAGGACTAGTAGGGTATTGATTAAGGACATTCCTGCAGTTCTTTCTTTCTGAAATAATCTCAAGTGCCTTATCACTCAGATAAATGACTGTCATAATGACTTAATAATCTAACATGGTAAGCTTCGGCTATAACTGGGTCTTTCAGAGCTTCAGTACTAAAAGTAAAGTTTTTAACCCTAGCACAACACTTTTTAAGTTTAAGCTGCAAGACACTTTTAACAAGGTAATGGTCAGATCCAATTTCAGCTCCCCTATATGACCTGTATTCCTAACAGAACTAGCCCATTTGCTGTTAATTAATATATAATCAATCATATTCTTATGCAGCCCATCGGGTGAAACCCACTTATGTATGTCGAGGTGTTTGTAATAAGTGTTAGTTATTCTGAAACCATTGAGTTTACTTACCTGTAAGAGACGCTGCCCATTGCAGCTACCAATACCAAAAGGACCTATCACCCCTCCCCAAAGGTCAGAGTCAGTACCAATTTTTGCATTGAAGTCACCTAGAACAAGTGGAATATCTCCTTTCTTGACATAATTCAAAATATCCTGAAGTCGTCCGTAAAACCTATCCTCATCCTCATCGGCATCCTCAGTGGGGACATAACAGTAGATAACATTCAAGTCTTTAACGCTTGTCTGAAATTTTGTTGTAAGAAACCTTTCATTAATGCACTCATATCCTAGAAGTGCATCTCTAGCGTGTCTGCTGAGAAGCAGACCCACGCCTTGGTGATGCTTATTGTCGTCCCTCCCTGAAAAAAGAAATTTAAGATTATTTTTAAGAATATGACCTTTATCTGTCTATCTGGTCTCTTGCAAGCCGAGAATATCTAAATTTTAATGGTGGAATTCTTGTGTGAAGACATCAAGAGAAAAAGCTCTGTGCAGAATCCACACATTCCAAGTACCTATGGAGAGAAAATGGTTAGTAGGATGTTTAAAGAAACTATGTTTATTCAGAGAGGGAATGCCGACAATGTCAAACAGCCCGCTAATCGCAGACATGGGGCAAAGACCCTTTCCCCCACCACGAAAGGCTGAAGCCATCTACACTGGAAGACTTCCTCCAATGTAGAATTTGACGATGCCAATAGAAGCAAATTGTTCAGGTGCCTGCGATGACCTCTGCTCAGGATTATCCACATGATGATAAAACAAATCCTGTGAATCTATTCACTTGGGGCTGTCAACCCACAAACAAACAGAAAACACAGCGGAAGATTTTCATACACAGAAGCCCTCCAGTGCAGCAAAATTAGGATCCATAATCTAAGTCGTAGCCATATATCTGTCCAGTCCAGTGGGTATATATGGTCAGCACCAGGACACTGTGTGGTTGACCACTCCTCAGTAGGGTAGAAAAAAAAAAAGAAAAATAGCCGTATTTGTCGAGATCAGTAGGCCAAATTAATCTGGCAGCCCCCGACTTCCGTTCACTTCCACAAGACAGTATCTCTTTTGAAAGGTACTAACGGTCTGCACCACGAGAAGGTGAGGTCGGACATTAGGTGCTAGGCCTGACTGGTTCTATGCATCATCACAGGGGATTGGTGCATAGCTCTCCTTCCAGTGACTACCTATCTACCATTTACCGACAGTATATGGGAGCCGGAAACTCAAACACTCCAAGACTCACTATTCAACAATTGTACAGGAAACCTTGGCAATAAAGTTCGCCATAACACATTTCAAACCATATCTGTAAGGTCATCATTTCACTGTAGTGTCTGACCATGTAACTTTGATGTATTTAATGAAACTAAAGGACACCTTAAGCACACTAGTGAAATGGAATCTTACACTGCAGGATTACGATTTTGACTTTGTGTATCGCTCTGCCAAAACTAAGGTCCCAGCTGATACCCTGTCATGAAGCATCCAAGCACTAGAAGAGGACCCCCAGATCCCTAGTCCCTTGTGGGATATCCGACTGAGATTATGTCCTGCAAGGATGTCGGCCCTTAAAGTGATGATTTACACATTAGAAAATCAAGCTGGTACATATCAAGCCAGGCTTCCAGGGAAATATTACATGAGAGAGAGAGAGAGAGTGCTCTTTCACTTTACAGTCCCTCACGCTCATAGTACCCGATAGATAAGGTGGAACAACACATAAGTCAAAGAAGTATGCATGGTCAGGCACTCGAACTATGCCATGACAATCTATGCTCCAGCCACCTAGGAGAAGAGAAGACACTGGACACTGCATAAAGTAAAGTCGGAATGTGTGCGGGATGGCATGTTCGCTGATTTTAGAAATTAAGTGCAAATCTGTGTGTCCTGCTAACAAACGCGAGGCTGCTTCAAGAAGAGAAAAGGCAGCATTGTCCAAGCTCCCCTTACAAATCGGACTTTCCATTGAATAGCCATGGATATTCTTTGTCCACTTCCCATCACACAGCAAGTCAATAAATGTATCCTAGTTAAATAAAATAAATAAATAAATAACCCTGAAGCAGCTGCTTGCCACAGAGGTCTGACAGGACCCTGTCAGTGTACATGCCATAGTAGAAGGTCTGTGAGGATGGCAGGACCTCAACAGAAAAACAACACAAACATCCGTGTCTTACCCGGGACTCGAACCCAGGTTCCTTTGATTACTAGTCTAACACGCTAACCACTCGGCCATCATTTCACCAAATGGCTGTAACCCTACGCCTTATAGGGATCAATCAACAGAGTCGATAGTTCGACTTTTTGTAGAAAATTTCGTGCCAAAACATGGCATACTCAACGGCAATTAGCGATAACACTTGCAACTTCATTAGCCATGTTACGACTCAGGCGTTCAACAAGCTCCAAATAGTAAAACAGAATCGAGCTTCTATAATCTGGCCTCAAACGGACAAAAAAGAATGTTTTAACCAATCTGTCAGTTCTATTCCATCCCTCCTTGTAATGGATACGAATCACCTGTGGGAGGGGCACCTTCCGTTCGGCCTACTAAATCTAATGGCCTACCAAAGCGCCTCACAAATTCTCCTGCACCTTTTGAACGGCAGGGACGTGTCCCTCCTGTACCAGCTATGGTACACCAGGGATCCCCCTATCTAGAGTATCACTGCCAGTTACGATAGCAACTCACGTAACGGCGGAATTGGGCATTTAACATAGTAATTCGGAACCTGGAGATTGCCGCCAACCAACACCTCCAGTGAACAGAAGATAAAAGTTGTATTTTTATACGTCCCGAGGGTACTGTGCAGAAATCACCAGAAGTTGTGTAAGTTGCCTACGGGGCAATGAAAATTCTTTCAACAGGTCACTGAGGTGAATTACAAGCAAGCGTTGGTCATGAACCCTCACAAAATAGAAGTTGCCAACTCACAAAACTTCATAAATGCAAAACCCACCTGCTAGTAGAGCCAGAAAGACCCAAATTAGGAATAGAAATCAGATGATGAAGACTGAGAGTTCAATCCCCGGATCATTCAGGCCCACATCATAGACCATTCCTCACGCCCCACCACAGTAGCGAGAACCTCACAGAGATCATCCGCCAGATGTGCCCCTTCTCAGTCCAGCTACGCATTTATATACCTTACACCAGAGAGATACCTATGGCCGAGTCATGCCCCCTTTCTCCCCCGACACCAAGGTAACCAATGCATTCTGCATCACCATGGCAATGAACAGCAGCATTTAGTCTCCTCCACCTACCCAGCATCTACCATGAAGGTCACGCAGCAAATGGCGAGCCAGCCTCCAACCAAACAACAGCAGCGACAGTAGGAGGCAGCCCTGTGCTTCCCTCTTATGAAACCTAAGCCATGAGGAGGCTCGTACACCAGCTTTGACCAAGGAGATAGCAGCATCGCTTACACCCAATGCATCCTTCAGTCAAGATCCCGATCCACTTGAAACCACTGAAACAGATCCTGCTGCTGGCATTTTGTGCGGTGCTCAGTTATGGCTCATCTTCATGGAGGTGACGCCATTCTGACGGAAGGAACTGGGAGAATGGTCTGCTCTCCGCGTGTAGGCAGCGGTGGACGTGACTGCCGCCACGCCCACCGCTGCATACATGCCCAACACTGCCTACATGCATTCTTTACGAGCCAATCACCGAGGCTGACTCTCAGTCTAAGACTAAGATTTGACATTCACTTTAGGAGGGTGACTTAAAAGTTCATCCCCCACCCACTTATCAATCTGCCTTGTCCTTGTCCACCTTTTTACCACCCCCCTGGGTAGCGTTACAGTGGGATGCATCCCTTATTCCATGGCCTCCTATATACCTACCAAGCCCGAACGTTTCCCCCGAAGTCTAGTTGTGATGTCACACGTGTAGTGCTACTCATAGCAAATTAGAAGCTGTCTATGATGATATTAGAATTATTTTGAAAAAGCTAAAAAGATTACATTACTTAAAGGTAAGTTACAATTATTATTATTTTGAGTTTCTATATCTTAGTTTTTGTTAATTATGCAATTTATCGTAATAATTTAGCTGTTGTCGATTAGTTCTTATAATACCTGAAGTTAGGCCTAATTTTGAGCGGTAAATTTAAATTCTAACCCTTGAATTTTAATCCAATATATTAAGTTATATTTACTGATCAATAAATGAAACCGAAGTGGTGAAGTAAAGAACTATAGGTCATAGCTATAAATAAATAATATCATAGCATAAATATATTTAAACATTTATTCAAAACACCAGTATCAGTTACATAGCTCCCAAGATAATTAAACTGTGACACCTGCTCAAGACTGCAACCATTAATATTAACTAAATCACAGCCTGCCTGACAAATTTTCATCAATATAGTTTTCTCTCTGTTTATAATCAAACCTACTCTACCCCCAGTCTCATCAACAGCTCGAATGAAAGAGTTCATCTCATCAACATCATTTGCCAAAAGGGCTAAATCATCAGCATAATCTAAATCAGAAATTTTCGTATCTCCAGCCCATTTAAGGCCAAAATCTTTCCCTTGAAGTGAATTTCGCATAACATAATCAACAACCAAAGAGAAAAGGAGACAAAATGCACCCTTGTCGAACACCAGAAGTAATGCTAAACCAATTGCTACAAGATTTACCAACTCTCACACATGACTCAGTGATATTATAGAGAGCTTTCATTATGTTAACTAAATTGTCAGGTATACCATATGATCTCACAATGAACCACAAATTATGACGATCAACAGAGTTGAAAGCCTTTTTGAAGTCAATAAAGCTAGCAACCAAAGGTTTCTGAAACTCTAAACATTTCTCAAGAATCTGCCTAAGTGAAAATATCTGATCCACACATCCCCTACCACTTCTGAATCCACATTGCTCATCATGCAATTGACTGTCAACCAAATTCTTAATTCTATTAAGCACAATCATAGAAAGAACTTTACCTGGAACAGAGAGTGGGCTGATACCCCTATAATTATCACAAGAACTGCGATCACCTTTTTTGAAAATAGGGATAATAATAGCTCTGAAAAATCCTTAGGATCACACATGTACTGGTGATGTGCGTCCTGAGATTAACAGACGGATAGGGATTGCTGCCGGGACATTTAAGAATCTATAGAGAGTGTGGAGAAATAAGCGTATGTGTATACACCTAAATACTAAAATTAGACTGTATAATAGTTTGGTTCTTTCTAGGGTTAGTTATGGTAGTGAAACGTGGACACTTTGTAAACAAGATAACAGGAAACTAGATGCTTTTGATTCCAGATGCTTACGCAGTATCTTGGGCGTTAGGTGGTTCAACTTTGTAACTAATGATGAGGATAAGCAAAACGGTAACCCCCTTTATTAAACAACATGTTGTGTACAGAGAGAATCCATTGATTTGGCCATGTTACCCGTATGGATAATTATAGATTGGCGAATAGGGTTATGAACAGTGTGCCAAAGTACTCAGAAAGAGGGGGAGACCTAGGATGCGGTGGGCAGACAATGTCAAACAGGACCTTATTAAAATTGGTGTGCAGTGACCGGATGCAGCAGATGTAGCTCAGGACAGACATGCTTGGAGAACTAAATTGAATGATCTGGTTGGACCTCCGTAGTCCGTGGCTGCTTGAGGATGATGATGATGATGATTCAAAACCAACAGACAGTGTTCATCAGTAAATCATCTGAAGTATGCATAAGGAAATTCCTTGTTTATTGAATGTGATATTGTGTGTGTGTGTGTGTGTGTACATATATACGTTCCTTAATTGTTTGTGAAATATTATGGCTTCTTGAATTTCAAGATTTCTAAATTGTTAGCTATTTGGCTTAGGTTATGTTTTGATTTTATCTATTGTTTCATAATAAATGCCAGCTCATCGAAGAACAAATGTCCCTTGAGCACCAAGCCATAGAGTATAACTTAAAACAAGGGTCCCTTCAAACTTAATATAGTCTAAGGAACATATTCCACTTCTTAATATTTCGCACACTTATCAAAAGATAATGTTGTTTATTTCATTAATTTACAAATTGCCCCTGCACTTAAAATAGCATGTTCTGTGGTTATTAATGCTGAACTTCAAATATTGGCATTCATTGATAATGATCAGTCAAAGCTTTTAGGAAATCTTGATAAAATGCCAGCAAAAATTAGCAACACAAATATTTCTACCGATATTTTTGTGTGTAATGAAAGCACTGTATACTACAGATTTAAAAATGTAAAGATTCAAGCAGAATTAATACTTCTTTGCTATTAGCACAAAATACATTAAATCCGTTTTTTGCAATACATTGAGACTGATTAAATGGATTCAGTTCAGTTTGATAACTTGCAAGAAACCGTGCCTTAGATAATTCTATCTGTAGATCATTTTTCTTCCCTGCTGTATTCTATTGCACATGTTGCATATAGATTCTTAAGACAGTCAGGAAATCACCCATCGACTCTTCAACAGATTTGTACATCACTTAATACATGTCCACATGCAGAACAATTTGATGATAATTTTCTAGCATACATACAATTGAAACATAAATTACAAACACTTACATTCAAAAATGTTATCTTAATGATGGATGAGATACACATTAAACAAAATTTTCATGAATGTGCATTTGATTGCAAAAATGCTGCAACTAGTGCTTACGTTTACATGGTAGCTAGTGTTATACCTCCTTTTAAAGCTGTTATATTTCTCACAGGAAGTATGTGTAAATTTAAAGTTCTTCATGTATATTTAAAAGAAATTGTAATTGTTTTGGAGCTGTAGGTTTCAAAGACAATATGTCAGTGACAATAATTCTATTAATAGAAAAGTAATGTCTTTTTTCACCACTTTCACTGAATATTGTGTATCTCTATCCTGTAGACAAAGTTAGATCATTGTTTTTCATAATTGATGCTGTGCACTTGCTAAAATGTATAAAAAAACAGTTATATTAATAAACAAAATCCTGGTCAATGCATGTTTTATCTGAAATTTCTATGAAAAGGTTTAGTTGAAAGGCATGACTTTTCTACAGCAGTATTTTCAATTCTTAGAAAGCTTCATGTCATTGAAAGCTGTAGTTGAATTGGATACAGTTATAATTTGTCATCTTTTGAAGGTGGCAAGGCCTAAATCGATTTTGAAGATGGCAAGGCCTAAATTGATTTTCAAGATGACAAGGAATTCGATGATCTGGACTTAAACGATGAAATGTTTTCATCACACATACTTGTTGTCGTGATGAATTTCACTGGCTTTAAAATGAAGTTCACATACTTAAAGGATTTTTAGACTTTGTCACCTACTAATTTAAAGAAGCAAAATGCTAAGCTACTTTAAATTTTTAATAAATTTGTTGCAGAAACATTTTTTAGAAATGGGTGAAAAATATAAATTGCCTCATTTTAGAGCTATTGCAGAATATATTAAAATTGTTAGCACATGGTGGGAAACGATGTATAAAATGCCTCTCACATCGTCTTTAGATGCAAGAAATTTATTTTTAAATAAATTACTGGATTGGTTGGATTCATGGCAAAATATGGGTTGGGATACAGGTATGCAGACCGAAGAAACACATACTACTCCAAAATTATCAACACAGGCTTTGTTCGAATTAGCTTCATATTGTTGGAAATTTAAAATGCTCTGTCTGCTCGACCAAATTACTGCTTCTTCACTTTGATTGCCATGTCTATTAGATATCTTTACTTTAGTCGTAAACAATACTTCTACGTCACTAGATTTAACACTAATAAAACTAAACAACACCCGCGCACTCACAACACAAAAATATATCTTTTTAACTATCGTGCACTAACTAATGCTATTTTATGCCTCCTTTCAGATCCCCACAACTTTAACATTGTAGTTCTTTCATTCTTAATTTTTAGATCGGTCCTATGTTCAAATTCTTTTGTTATATAAAGTTCACGCACAAGTAAATGCGAGCGTTCATGTCACGTTTTCATGAAGTCACTGCAGCACGTTCATCTGTCTTAACAATATTATTATGAAGTGTTGAATATGGCATGCATACTGCCTGGGAAATTCCAGACAGATTGTTTAGAATATAAATTTAGTAAATACATGCAACTTACTGGAGGCCAATATCACATTTGAACATGGCAAGTATTTGAGAGGGAAAATAATTAAGGATACATTAAATCCTGAAATTAGTGGTACCAACTAAAAGAACGGGGAAATTCCACATTTGGAGTTTTTCTGCCAGCCAGTGATGGGAAGAGCTGAATGCAAATTTAAGTGTTTCCTTAAGCATTACAATTACTGAAGATGTTTCAAAAGTAGACCACCTTCCTGTCTTAACTTATTTGGCTAGTTATTGTGCCTATGTAGTTCTAAAGAGATTGAAATGTGAATCCTGATGCATATCAGTGGTGTATCCTTTAATTGAATTCATTTTTCTGATTGCTCTTCTCCCTTTGATGAATTGTAATTCAATTACTCTTAATCTACTGATAAGTTCTCAGGGTTGAGTCTGCTTTATCTATGAGATATTTAATGAAATAGATACAGACAATGATATGAAATGATTATTAACTGTTTTTTTTGCTATATATAGTATCAGTATATTGGATTAGACAGTTGCTCAACCGTCAGGTAAAATATCTAACAATATTCAAATCATGCTAATTTCTTTTGATGATTTTATCAAATTTGAACGAAAGTCTTCATCTTTTGCCATACCCTTTAAAAAAAGTATTTATTTATTGTTGATATTGTTGCGGATTACAAAAATGGATAGCCACGGAGCGTGAGTATTAAAAGCTATATTTCAAAACCAAATTCAATACAAGGTAAATTGTTACAAAGGAAATATGGATGAAGTATCTTATTAACAAATCAACTATTAACATGCACAAGTCATCAATCTTCCTGCGTAGAGCACACAATATCAGCTCTGTGTATTTTACTAAATACTACCTTTTACTTGATTTACCAGGTCACCCGAAGATCTTCACTCGCAAACCAATTCTCGTCCTGTGCTAATAACTTTTCACACACTAGCCGAACAAAAAGACAGTCCGTGTAGACATTCGAAGTTAGCCATAAAAGTTCCCACTTTTATACTTCCGCGTATACACAACACATCAAGTTACTTCTTGATACTTAACGATAAAAGATCCCACTTTTATCCTTCCGCGTATACACAACACATCAAGTTACTTCTTGATACTTACGCGCACTGTCTCAGAACAGCTCACCGTCCATTTTCGAACTCTCCGACCGTTACAATACAACGACCGTTAATGCTCCACTCTTCTCCAAATTCTCCCAAAGTTCTTATTCGTTGGCTGAAACTTTTTGCTTTCGGTTGCCAGATTCCTTCTGTCGTAACACTGCCCCCTTCCTAGGTCTTGTTCGTCCCGAACAATTCTGGATTCCAAAGTTTCTTCAGTTCTTCGATGAAACGGGGCCAAATGATCCACGTGAACCACCTTGCACTTTGTAGCTGGACATCGACGAATGCGATATACCATGTCTGTGTCAAAATGAAAGCGAATCTCATTATGACGTAGATTTCTTTTCTGACTGAAGCCTCGTCCACAAACATAATACGTGTAAGGCCTATAGCCCTTGTGAACACGTTTATGTCTCTGCAGGGAGAAGAATCGACTAAGAGTTTTCGTGCAAAACCTGTAAAAAGTTTTCTTCTTTGGATTTTTACTTCTATCAACAGTAACAAGGAATGAAAATCATTAGTGACATAAAATCTAGGGAGAATTTTCATCCTGCAATCTGACCCTTTTGTCAGTTGACTTTCACTTAATTCAGAACTGTCGTGATGAACCTTCAGCCATATTTCACCTGATTCAATTTGATCCCCAAGGTGCTTCACAATTATAATATCAGCTCCATAATTCTTTTTAGCGCTTCGGTCCATCTCCTCCTTCCATACTCTTGCTAGGACTGCAGCTTCTAATCCGACAACCTTACCTGTTTCTCCTGTATAAGTGAAATCAGTGATGTGTCGGGCTGCTAGCAATATTTTTTCTGTTTTATCTTCACATAGCCAGCTTGCAACATCTTCAGATACTCCTTGTTCTATTAACATGTTACGAAACTTGTTCAAAGCATTGCCGTTATGCAGAACCTTGCGGACACGTGATGCTTCATCTACCCTATTATCCACAATGTTCACCAAACGCAGAAGTTCTCCTCCTAACTCTTCGACGAGCTCTTGCAGTTCCAAGGATCCGTTACCAAGGAAACACTGAACAGCTTCCATCACTTCCAGAGAGTTGTCAACAGAGTTTTCAAGAGGTGAATCCATGTTGCTGATAACAGCTGAACAACTCAAACTCTTCATTCCACGAGCTTGTGATGCTGCAACCACTTTCTTAACTAAATCAACAGCAACATCTTCTGTACTGATGAGATCAATAGCTCCTTTTCCGAATTCAACATCATAAACCAAAGCACACACTCCTTCAGCCAGCTTTTTGGACACAATTGAGCATATCATTAGAGGAACGCTATCTATGGTAGCCATCAGATCCTTGCAGCGGTAAATCTCCTTATCTGTTGGCACCAGCTCCTCTGTCTGTCCTACGATGCAGCATACCGACGTCTTCCATCATCTGCTCGATTTTATCTTTAGTGCAGTCCACTGTGAAGCCAGGGATGGATTCCAATTTGTCCAGAGTATATCCCTTCAATTGGAGAGCACGACCGGAGATCATAGGGACCTTGAGACCTAAAGCAGCAAGTGCAGGAGCCAAGACAAGACTCACTTTGTTGCCGACACCTCCTGTGCTGTTTTCATCTACCATCCGATGGCGCCACTTGGGTCTCCAGCAAAACACATGACCCGAGGAGGTCATATTTGCTGTTTCTTCCGAATTCACTTTCTTGGAGCTCTCATTGTAATTAGCCAGGGAAACATCAGTCATGATTGCCAAATTGTTCATTCTGGAGATCAGCGACGAGTTTTGTAACATGATATTGTCCACTTTAGAGCTCTTGTAGTCGTGATAAAACTTTTCTATATCCTTATAATCTAAATGGTTATAATGTCCAAATCTGCACATTGACTGTTCAGAAAAGAAATTCAGCGTGGCTACGTTGAAATTATCTGAGGGATTCACTTCTCTCTGATCGTAACTCTGAGGCTTAGTTTCATCCAGAAAGTTAGTCTTTGAAGTACTGTCTCTGCCTGAAGCTCCTTTACTAGCATCTCCTGTTACGCTTCTAAGCCATTCTTCGGAATTCTTCTTTCTTAAATCCCCACTTTCTATAAACGATTCGAGTGTGGCTATATGTTTCGGAAAAATCTCTCCGACTTCCCCAGTAACGTCGAATGGCACTTTGTTTCTATGATGAATGGACGCCTCTTCTTTACTCGGACCACTCTGCGAAACGTAAACTCTGTTTCGTTCCCCCTCATTACCACTCGTTACTCTGCCTTTGCGATAATTGTCCATGACACATTTTGCTGACGGCGAGGAATAGAATACCTTTCGTGTGGATCTCTCTTCAGATCGTGCCAGACTTGTATACCTAGGTATTTTGAAGTGCAAAGCGTACTGTATAGTCTCACAGCTCTCTGATCTGTGTGATTGTTCTTCACAGTTCCTAGACATGTCACCAGCGACATAGACACTCTGCCATGCATTACCAGTAGTTGCGTGGTCAAAGGCGTCATCTGCGCTATCTCTACAATTCTTGATTTCCAGTAGCAGATCCACATTTTTATATGCGTTGCCTTTCTCTTTTTCTTTTCCATGTTTACAATCTAACTTAACACTATCAAGATCATCTTTTTCACTGACAGATTCAACATTTAAACTATTGCATTGTCTATTGAGTTCGGTTTTACTATCCTTGAACTGATCAATAATCTTACCAACTTGAGGAGCCACTTCATCTCTCATCTCAGTATTTTGTGCGGCCATTTCGGCTTTCAAGTCACCTATTTTATCGCTTTGGGCAGCTAGATCACTTTTAATATCAGTCATCTGCGTAACCATATCGGCTTTCATATCAGTCACCAGCGTAGCAATAACGGCTTTCCTATCAGTCATCAGCGTAGTAATAATGGCTTTCCTATCAGTCATCAGCGTAGAAATAATGGCTTTCCTATCAGTCATCAGCGCAGCCATATCGGCTTTCATATCAGTCAGCGCAGCCATATCGGCTTTCATATCTTTCATATCGGCTTTCAAGCTATTTATCAACTTTACTAATTCATCCATACTTCTAGTTAACGGCATTCAATAAATTATCCCACTTCTGACACCAAATGTTGCGGATTACAAAAATGGATAGCCACGGAGCGTGAGTATTAAAAGCTATATTTCAAAACCAAATTCAATACAAGGTAAATTGTTACAAAGGAAATATGGATGAAGTATCTTATTAACAAATCAACTATTAACATGCACAAGTCATCAATCTTCCTGCGTAGAGCACACAATATCAGCTCTGTGTATTTTACTAAATACTACCTTTTACTTGATTTACCAGGTCACCCGAAGATCTTCACTCGCAAACCAATTCTCGTCCTGTGCTAATAACTTTTCACACACTAGCCGAACAAAAAGACAGTCCGTGTAGACATTCGAAGTTAGCCATAAAAGTTCCCACTTTTATACTTCCGCGTATACACAACACATCAAGTTACTTCTTGATACTTAACGATAAAAGATCCCACTTTTATCCTTCCGCGTATACACAACACATCAAGTTACTTCTTGATACTTACGCGCACTGTCTCAGAACAGCTCACCGTCCATTTTCGAACTCTCCGACCGTTACAATACAACGACCGTTAATGCTCCACTCTTCTCCAAATTCTCCCAAAGTTCTTATTCGTTGGCTGAAACTTTTTGCTTTCGGTTGCCAGATTCCTTCTGTCGTAACAATATCAAACAGGAAAAAACCTTATAAATATATTTCCCTATATAGAAATCGTCAACAATTTAATATGTAAATCATGCCAGTATTTTCCAACATTGGCTCTGGATACTATCAGTTTATTCGTAATATATATCCCTCCCTCTCTCATAACTTTTAACGCTGGTGTCAGTTTAAATACATTGAAAACCTTACTTTACCATGCCACTTCTCACATGCATTCACTCACATAAATTTCACTTCTGGTCAATAAATTTCTACTTGGAACAAAAAACAAATTTATGATTTAAAAAATCTTCATGATTCATAATGTGACCACAGTTTCAATGAGAATTATTAGCAAAAATCAATCTCAAGTTCAAATGAGCATATTTTGTTTAACCATTTAAGAAGTAATTTATAATCATATAACATTTGAGAGATAATCATCCTGATCATTATGTGGTTAGTGTGCCTGTCTATGGAATATAGTGACCACATTTTGAGCCATGGGGAGTGAAATGAAATTTTCTTTTATCAGGTACCATTACTGCTGAAGTTTTGTTTTTCCCAGAGACATCTACAGCTTATAATGGCAAGCTGTATCAGACTTCTGTAGAAAGCAAATGCTATAGAGATAATTCTTCTGCTTGTGGTATACAATGATCATCATTGTACATGATGTACTATATAAGCTATATATGAATTTTTATGAAATCACATTTTATTTTGTAAGTAGAAATTTTCTGAAAACTGTTTTATGCTAGCTGAAACAAAGATCAATGAAATTTAGTAAAGATAATGTGAGAAGTCTTATGGCAAAGCAAAATTTTCAACTTATTAAAGCAGCATGTACAGAAATAAGAAGAGTGACAGTTGAAGAATTCAGTGCAATATTTAAACCTAGTAATATTTTAAAACCATACGAAAGCTATTATGGATTATTTGCGTGTTAAATCACTGATAAACTTGGTGAAGCAAAATATATTCATTTGCTTTTGGTGATGAGTAATATTGATAATATCACACATATAGTTTCTTGATACAAGTATGCTCACCATATATTAATTTTTTGCCCTATCATGTTTTATGTTCTAAGAGAAAAAGTTACTGAATTCAAAGTTTCTGTGAGATATTTAGAAGTAATTTTGTAGAAGGAATATATGTGAAAACTAAATACATCAGTATAAAAATTATATGCACAGAGAGAGAGAGAGTTTAGAAAAGACCAATATTCAAGATATATGGTAAGGATATTATTACTACCATATTGTAGAAATATTATATGGTTTCAAGCTAGAGCGAATATGCAAGAATGCTGAGAATTGCAAATATGTGACAATAATACGTATATATCGTTAGTTGATTTCACTATCAATTTAAAATCAACCAATGATCTTATAGATCATTAGTTGATAAATAACTGATAACTCAGTGAACTATGAGAACTGTTGCATCAACTACAGTCTTAAAGTTTCCATATATGCTTCAACCTAGAGCTGAGATTGCAATTTTCATGCCTTGGACATTTCGCCAAGATACACCACTGATTGTGACATGCACATGGTTTATGCTAATTTTGAAATTTGTTCAGTGGCCCTATAGTATAGAGTATTAAATACAATGACTAAAATTCTCTGTCATTGAGCAAAGAATTTTGAAGTTCATCCTTCAAACTATATTTTGGCGTATCATGGCCTTAATTGCCTTTGCGCCATAAAATCCCAAACAACCAAACCTTCAAACTATACGCATGTTAACTTAAAAATTTTATTGCTCAACGACGGAAAATTTTAGTTATTGTAATTAATTTCTGAGCAAGAAGGTCTTTTTAATTGTGTATAATTGTATAGTATTAAATCTGTGACTTTATTCCAACGGGGCAATTTTTCAAGCTGCTTTTTTTTTGTATTCTTAGTAGTTTAAATATTTGCCCAATGCACAGTTATATATAATCCATACAAACTAATTCTACCATTTCTTGTTAATTGGAAATTGAGGTTGTGTCAATATTTATTCTTTTTGAAATGGTACAGCTAAAATATTTGCATAACTTATATGTAAAAAACATCATTGCCAATGGAAAGTGATTTGTAGAACATAATTCTGAATTGATTTTCAGCATAAGTATTTTCCATACAACGGAATTTTGAATATCTAATATATGAACTTTAAGAAATGTGTATTTTGTTTCACCATTTTCACTTATACTACAAAAAGCCTTAAAATGTTTCTGTTCCTTTTGCATTCTCTTAGTAAAAATACAAATATTAGAAGTGATGGTTATAAAACTATGACGTTTACTTTCATCAGGGGAAAAAATCATCATATCAGTTACTAGTAATAAGACTTCTAAGCTTTCGATTTTCTTTTAATCTCTTCCACATGATGAGATTTACAGAACGAATGCATTTTTTTTATTTCTTTCGCAGTAATCAAGATTAAAATTAGTTGAATACTAATTTCAGCATTTTTGCGTTTATAAGTTTAAACATCTTTTTTTGCCCAAAGCAAGCTGTGAATACTAATATCCTGTTCATGTCTACGATTCTTCCATAGTATAAACAGAACGTTAGGACCTAGTAAGTATATAGACGGCCATGCTTGTACCCACGGCTGTAAAATGATCTGATTGCAAAAAAATTACCGCCAGTAGAAAATTATAATATCGTCACGGCTATAACACATGACATCGTTTTTCGTAAAAGCAAAAGATTATTCTCTTAAATCCGTTTCTTTGCTAGAAATTTTTACAACATATCCACTGATTTGGATATTTCTGTTTTAATTATATTGATCCATACAATTAAACTGAGTGTTTTCTTCTGAGTTCGTGTGTTTCATTCTGCTACCCTAATTTTAAACTTAGTCAGGTCACAGCGCTGCTGTCCAAGTTGCCACAGACAATTTCATTACTAATAATACACTTCGTGGGTTAGGAGTCCTTCCCTTTCCTTGTGTGCAGTCGCAATTTCTTGTTAGGAATATACCAGGGTCCTTTACAACTTTTTTAGAGGGGAAAGAGGAGACTATTAATTACATTGTTTGGTATAAGGTGGACAAGCTACTCATTTTGACAATGTTACTTGCTACTAACTCGTGGAAGCTTCTTTTAGGTAATAATAACGACGTTGCAGTTTTAAATGCGCCTGGAGAAAAAGTCGGAAGAGAGAAAGAAAACAAGATCGAAGAGCTAAGTTCTGCTTCAAAGGAGGAAAGGGCAACAAATGAGCTCACAGCGTTGTGGGCATCTCTTAAGAGCTTCTTTAAAAAGGCAGATGTCATTAACAAACTTTCCTAAAGTAGTCTTAATTGTATGAGACTTACTCTTAAAATGCTTTTGAACACCACAATTTGTTACAAACTTGAACAAATATTTTTAATTTTGTAGTATTTACTTTTTCTATAGTCGGAAAAGCAAATTCAACGTTTCCTTAGATTACTTTTGATCAGTATATATCGATATGTTTTTTTCCAAAAAGCCATGGTCATTGCCAATAATATGCTGATAATTTTTTTACCATCTGATGCATTGATAATGATAGAGCTCAACGTTAAGAAAACGAAGTACTTACGTGTCTTGCAGAGGGTGATGAGGGTGCACAGCGTGCCAATCAACAACACTGTCCGCTTCAGTGCTGCCATCCTTTGGCAGCAGCTGTAAATAAAAAAGCAATTAACACCGAAAAGAAAAAAAATCAAATTTTTTGAATAATGCAGTTTCCAAATATCAGAAATAAATCCTCCAGTAGAAGGTCAATTAATCGACTATAATATAGGATAGAGTGGTTCGGATACACCGAAAGGTCGGATATTTAAGGGACATAGTTAAGAAGAGTTGCAGAAAATCTTTGGAAATACAGTGCACTTAAAATCGATAAAGAAAATGGTAACAAAAGCATATTAATCAAGTACAATTAAAAGTATGAAATTATGCTCAGAGAAATGATCACCAGTGAGTAGCTGTTAAAAAATAGATAATACTACCTTAATACTGATAAGGTGTAGTAGACGACAATGTGATATACTGTATGTATACCCCGTTTAGCGCGGGAAATGCGTTCCTGTAAATGAGAGTGCGAACTGAATCAGCGCTGTACAGGGTGGTTATCGCATAGTCCCTATGGAGATGCGTTCCTGAAATCGTAAATTGCTACCTACGATCATCAACATTTTAGGGGTTTATTTGGTTCGACAATAATCTAGGGGGGTCATAACCCCTCGATCAAAGAGGGATGATCAGCCCCAGATCGAATCGTAATAGACCTCCCACTCACTCCTTTGAGAATATCAACGGGAGTAATGGAAGCCAAATCTTCTGCATATTTCAAGCATTTTCAATCATTAAAAAAACTCTAAAGCAAAGGGGAAAATGTTCCACTGCAATGGAAATCCTTCTCCCCTTTGCGGCCATTTTGGAAATGAACAACTTAAAGTTCTCCAGACGGCTATATTGGATAGCGAAACAAACGTATCGCGTTTTTGGAAGTAAACAACACTCGTTTCCTGAAGTCGGAGAGCTTGGCAAACCCATGAAGGCGTCCCCCTTCCATCACCCTGTTACTAAAAATTATGTTAGCAAATTATTATTTTATCTCCAAAACACTTTCATTAAAATTTTCTGCAAATATGTTCACTGTGGAAAAATGACCAATATGCATCAATGTCCAATGCGTGAATTTTAGGCAAACGCTCAACGTTTAGAAAAAAAATATACAAAGTCTAAAGATCAAAGAGAATTTAGTGCTTATTGTCCAATATATCATACCTTCAATATGCAGTAACTTTATATTACTGTCGGGGATGGTTCAGTCGGTAATGAGCCAGGCTCAACAGCAGTGTCAGTACTAATAAGTTGCTAATGCACTTTTTTTTTTTCATTTTCTGCAGTTCTGTACTTAACCTCTCTGTAACTGAAATAATTGTCTTCCTTGCTTCTGTATACTAAGAAAAAACTGTTGGTTTTAAACTATAGTTTTTTTTTTTCAAATGGTCCATTTTTCTCTTTAAAAGCTAAGCGTTTATTTTTTACTAAGCAACCTATGAAAAATTTGCTAATGGCTTTCTCCGGCTGTTTTCAAGTTGCCAAGTGTCAAACGTGACTCTTAATTTCGGGGAAACATTATCTTTAAGAATTAAGTTGAAAGATTCATATAACAAGATCAGAATGATTTTAAAACCTCTGTACGACTTGATGAGAGCTAAACAGGGCAACCTTTAATTTGCTTACCTATAGCAGGTGTAAATTGCAAAAGAGCCTATTACTCTAACCCAAAGATCAGAAAAACATAGCTTTTCTAACTTCTTTGCGAAATGCCATATGAATGTTGTACAATGTAGGAAGAGGAGTGATTTGGAATTTCTCAAATAAAAATTTACGTTTCTCTTCACATTGCAAAAACTGATATTGCTAACATTGTTTATTGGATATTGTCATTTCCTGAAGTCGAACCATATTTTATACTAATCACATTTATGTACTGGAATTATTTTCTGTTGGACACTTTTTTTATTGATTAATGATACCGAATTTTGGATATTATTATTATTCAACTTCATTGCACTGAACCTTAAGAGCTGTCACCATTGGACACATTGATTTGTTTTGATTTGAACATTTCAATGTGCAAATTGACATTTTGCACATTGAAAAGTTTTGATTTGGAACATTTGTACACACTACACTGGACATTTTGGGCATTGAACATTATAGTCTATTGATATTTTTGCAGGTCGGACATTATTTCATTGGAAATTTTTATATTACACAATATTTCATTGGAAATTTATACATGGCACAGTTTTATTTATTGGACATTATTTTATAGTAAACATTATTGCTTTAGAAATTATTTTATAATTGCTTATTGGAATTTATTACATTTGTATAGTGTTAATGTAGATATAAATAAAATTTCAGAGATTATTGCTGTTGATGTAGGTCATTTTTTTGCATTGTACCTCTGAGACTGACATTTTCATTTGAAGATATTGTTTCCTTCGTAGGAAATGAAACTGAAATTTGATTGTCAACATTTCCCTCTTTTGGATTGCTGAGCGAATGAGCATGCGTTTCGCAGCTTTTTTCTTCAGGTGTGCAGTATGAGAGACTTTTATCATTTGTGACTACTAATATTTTTACTTATATTAATTTTATTTATTTCGAATTAGATTAAATTCTTTAATAAAATTTATATTTCAAATAAATATTTAGATCACTTTAATACCTGTTCTTTTTTGGTATTTTGCGAAATAATATTAATTTGGGATTGCAAAGTTCAATCTTGGAGAGAAAAGAGAGTTATAGTTTTTGTTCTAGTATTTAACCGCGACCTAGAATGCTGAAGGAAGAGAGAAAAAAAATCGAAGAAATGAAAAACAACGAAGAAATAAAAAAAATGAGGTTAAGCGGTTACGGATGAGAATGGGAAAGGAAATGGAGCTGTTGATACCTTTGTAAAGCAACAAGGACCCTGTGATGTCTTCTTAAATGTTGCACAATGATAATGGCCGCCCCATTGTGGAAAAGAAACTTTGCACCGTTGGTTAGGAAAGAATGGAAATCTTCGCAACTGGGGAAAAAAACCTCTTGCCTATGTAGCATAAATATGTGTACATTTCAATCACTTAAGTAGGTAATGTTTGCCGAATAAAAAAATGCTTATTGCGGAGGAAATTATTTCGAAAATACTGATCAGTTATGGATGCAAACTTGGATGCAAAGATGGGCTTGGAAAGGTCGCAGTTGGAAATGGACAGACACTGGATGGCCTTGACGGAAGGCTACCATCTGCCTTCCAACAGATGTCCAGTGGATCCCTCCTCAACCTTCTCTGAGTCTTCGGGGTCCTTTTAACCTGGCCATTTAGCCCATTGTGTACCAAAAATGCCGCTCAGAGGTAAAACAACCCAACTTGGATGCAGAATCAAGGGGTAAAATTTTCATTTTCTGCTGTTTCTATTCACGCATGTTCAGAGTTTGGTAACATCCCAATACTTAAACTAATTCCAGTATCTAAGGTTCCCAATTGTACAGAGTGATACGAATATTTAAGATTTTTCGAATCCTATTTTTGAGTAGGGTTTTACTGATAACATCATCACTACTTAAGAATAGGATTTTGAAATGATTTTACAAAGAAATAATAATTCAAATCGAAAGGAAAAGAACAATTTCATGTTTAAATGTAACTCTGGAAACAAGCGAATCGACATTATCAATAATCGCACAATAATATCAGTTGAGTTGAATTGTCAAAAAGATGAATCAACGATTTCAACCATTTCGAGCAGTCGCGAAAAAAAAAACATAATTTTGAAATAGTTTGTTTCACCTTATTATTCGTTGCAACTTTTAAATCATCTCATTTCGACTTTCCGATTGAATGCTAAAAAGCGCACAAATTTCTCTTAACCAAATACGACTTTCCCATTTCAACACGAAACTTTACAGGCACCATGAAAGGAACAAAAATTTAAACAGAAAGCTTTCGAAACTTTTCTGTTTCCGATTGCCAAAGAAAATTCGGGCAAAAGGTTGGTGTTAGTTGCTCCAATTGCGCTTTCATCTCCTTCCTTGTTGTAATTGTGCAGTTTAATCGATCAACGAGAGATTGACAGACGCAGACAAAAAATACTGGTTGGAAAATTAGACGATGGGGAGACCCACTGCTCTTTCGATGAAGAAGATAGAGGATTTAAATATCCAGTTACAATTCAAATGTGATCCATGTGGGTACTGTGACACAGTTCATCATAGCTAAAATGGAAAGTGTTTCTAACAAATGGAAAGACGTCAAAAGAATTGATTCTAATAACAGACCAGTCAACTTAAAAAAAGTTGTTAATAAATTTCAATAATTTTTTTCTGTCTTATCGCAGTAAATTTTATGAATTTTTGATGTTTCATAAAGAATGTTATCATACTTAGAGACTCAGTATTTCAGTTGAAGCACAATATCAATAGCTTCATAATTTTAAATGACAATGCTGGTATAATTTTATATAATAATAGAGGTAACACTTCATTGCTCAGACTAAACATTTAGTAGTTGACGTGAAGTGTTGCAACAAACAACTAAAATAATCATCGTCCGGAAAGCCAAGGCTGTAAGCATCTTCAAGTTCAACCCTTTTCAGGCCACGGGGAAAGTGTTGGTCATGATTTATCTCTCACTCGAAACCTCAACGGGATCCGTTTGTCATTGCAGAATTTCTCATTTCCATGCTTTTGCTTTCAAGTGACATGTCTTGCGCGAAGCGTTTTGTGCGGTCTGCAATTACTTTAAGAGAAAAAGCAATAAATTAATCTGGAAAGTTAAAACTGATTGCAGGCAAATTCAACGTTCCAAATAGAATCGCTTTCATCCGATAAAATGAAACTGAACTTTACAAAAAAGCGGTTCAATTTCGGTCTGTGTTAATCAGACTCCAAATATTTGAAGATGGACCTGTAAAAAAATATAAATGAAAATAAATTAAAGAATAATTATCTTCCAATGCATTCATAAAAAGTAGGAATTAAATAAACACTTGTCTCTTGTAAAATCTCTCGTTGAATTTTCATTCAAAAAAAGATATGGCGCAGATAATAATTTTTGAGTAGGAAATCGTCAATATGAATTTGACCACTGACTTCACCATCGGTGTGATTAACTTTAAATTTTTTATTTTTAGGACGCACATAAGATAAGAAGGAATCATGTAAGAAGATAGTTTTTATTTCATTTTAAATTTATATTTTTTACTCTGTCAGTAAAAACACCATTTTCAGACGTTTTCACCTGTGTTTTTTCGGAGGAGAAAAACAGGGCGTGATTTGAGGTAGCTCATGGCATGGTAGATGTCACAAGCTTTAATTTGACAAATAGCTGGTTGTGGTCGACTTCAGCAAAATTTTTACCCTTATTTTGGGCAAGAAGAGTAAGACGAAAAATTTAAAGTCTCCTATGACAGTGTTTATTTGACATCTAACTCGTAACTGTGAACCATTGTGTTCGGAAGTGATAATAAAAGAACTATATTACATTTCCCATTTCTCAGGAGGGAAGAAAGCAAGGGAATGCATTTTTATAACCCATTACACATCCCACATCACAAGCTTTCATTTAACGTATTATGTGTTACGTTTGGCGTTTCTGTTCGAAAGATATAGTAGAACAATCCTTCGCATATTTCGTCCTTTATTTTCGGAAAGAAGAAAACATGGATGCGGGGGGGGAGATTTTTTTTTGCGACATATAGGACAGAGAAGAATACTAGAAGCTACTCCTAGCTTAATACAGGCCTTCTCATACAAGGACATGCCCTATTAAGACCGAAGTCACTGCTGACCACTGCCTTAGTTAGAGCTAACACAACACACAACAAGATTATAACCAATGACACACCCCACGTTACAAGCTTTCATCTAACGCATAGCCCGTTACTTTCATGTCACGCATTTCGAGATATAGCGGAAAAATAGTTTTCGTATTTAGCCCTTTATAGAAAAAAAGAAACGTGGAAGAAAAGTATTCACCCCAGTGAAAGATAGGGCGCTGGTAATCTTGTTAAGTAGGTACACCAGCGCCCTAACTTCCTTTGAAGTGAATACGAATTCAGCAACTGATTGCGAGATCGATATGCTTTAGGTTTATTTCCTACTTTTTATGGCGCATATAAGAAAATAAGTATATTTCAAATTTTTCAATTTATTTATATATATTTTTCTTTGTCACTAAAAACGCTTTCCTCAGAAACTTTCATTTAAAACATGACTCATAAGCATCGATCATATTTTTCCTCCTCCATATTTTTGGAGTTATTATATTAGTCCATGATACTGGAGACGTCACAAGCTCCAATTTGAGATATAACTCGTTAAGGCCGACCGCCTAGAAATTTTCGCCCCCTTTTGGGGGAGCATAGTATAAAGTAGTCTAGAACGGTCTTAACATTAACTTTAATTTGGCAAGTAACTCGTAACTGTAGGCCCTTGTGTTCAGAAGATATAGTAGAAGAACCGCTTTTCAAATTACTCTTTTTAAAGGGGTATATTTTTATTGCGCACAACGTTCTGCACGACACAAGCTTTGTTTTGACATACAACTTGTTGCTTTCGGCCCTAGCTTTCGAAAGATATAGTAGAAACACATTTCGCACATTTTCGACTTTTTCCGGGGGAGGAAGAAAGCATGGGGAGGGAAATTTTTATAAACTGTGACACTCCCCATGTCACACGCTTTCAGTTGAATAACCCGCTACTTTCGATGCGATTGAGAACCATTTTTCGTTCTTCTTTACTTTCGGACCTCGCGTTTCGATGATATAAATTGGATGTATCGTTTTCAAATTTCCCCTTTTTTAAGAAGGAAGAAAGCATGAAAATAAATGTTTCATTGCCTATGTCATTTCCTGCTTCAAAAGCTTTCATGTGACACATAACTCATTACTTGTCCGCTGCTTTCGACTGTTTTGAGAAATCCACAAATCGACTTATGGCAAACCGACAAATGATGAGCGAAAGCAATAGGAAGACAGGTTGAAAGGGATGTGCAGAGAAGATGTAAACGATCCTGTATCGGGAAAGTTTAGAATCAGCGTTTAGGTAAAGCAGATTTTAGATAGTGGCTGAATAAGTAACAGGATAGTATAAACCTTCGTAAGAACATTTAAAAATGTAAGAGTAAATTAGGTAGATTCCCTTTAGTTAATCGTGATTGTTGAGAATCAGTGGTTAGCAACCTTTATAATAACCGGAATCCCTCTGATTCTCAAAACGTGTTTTCGTACTACTTTGATTCTCTAAATATATTCTCGCACCCTTTTCATTTTCCAAATATATTCTCGCCCCTCTTTGATTTTCGAAATATTTTCTCCTACCCCTTTGATACCCAATATATATTCTCGTATACCTTTGTTCTCAAAATATTTTCTCGCGCCACTTTGATTGCTGAAATATTTTTCCCTACCCCTTTAAATCTCAAAATATATTCTTGGACACCATTTATTCTTAAAACATTTATTGCACTCTTTGATTCTCAATATATATTCTCGCACCACTTTGACTCTCAAAATATATTCTCGAAATATTTTCAGAATATCTCCCATTGATCCTCAAATATATTCTCAACCCCATTGATTCTTGAAATATTTTTCCACATTCTTTTGAATCTCAAAAATATATTTGCACCCGTTTGATTCTGAAAAATATATTCTTTCACCTCTTTGATTCTGAACATATATATATATTCTTACACCCCTTTGATCCTCAAAATATATTCTCACACCCCTTTCATTTTGAAAATAAATTATCCAACCATCTTTGATTTTCGAAGTATTTTTTGCATCATTTTGATTCCCTAAATATATATTCTCCTACCCCATTGATTCTCAAAATATTTTCTCACACCTCATTGAATCTCTAAATATATTCTCGCAAACTTTTGATTTTCGAAATATTTTCTAGCACCCTTTTGATTCTCAAAATATTTTCACGCACAGTTTTCATTATCGACCCCTTTGCATCTCAAAACATGTTCTTGCACCCCTTTGATTCCCAAAATATATCTCACACCCCTTTCATTTTCAAAATATATTCTCACACCCCTTTCATTTTCAAAATATATTCTCACACCCCTTTCATTTTCAAAACATATTCTCACACCCCTTTCATTTTCAAAATATATTCTCACACCCCTTTCATTTTCAAAATATATTCTCTCACCTCTTTGATTTTCGAAATATTTTCTCCCACGACTTTCATTCCCGAAATATATTCTCGTACCCTTTTGATTCTCAAAATAATGTTAAAAAATGTAAAATACTGTAAAAATGTAAGAGTAGATTAGGTAGATTCCCTTTAGGTAATCGTGATTGTTGAGAATTCATCAATTAGATCAGTGGTTTCCAACCTTTTCGAATATATTTCGAAATCAAAATAGTACGAAAACACGTTTTGAGAATCAGAGGGGTTCCGGTTATTATAAAGACTGCGAACCACTGATCTAATTGATGAATTCTCAATACCTTCTCGATACCTTTTCGAATCTTCGCAGCCTTTCGATTCTCGAAATATTTTCTCGCACGTTGTTGATTCTCGAAATATTTTCTCGCGCCTTTTTGATTCTCGAAATATTTTCCCGCACGTTGTTAATTCTCGAAATATTTTCCCGCACGTTGTTAATTCTCGAAATATTTTCTCGAAATGTTGTTTCTAGAAATATTTACACAGTACAAAAAGCTGCGAGAGCAGCTTTTTGATTCTCGAAATATTTTCTCGCACACTTTTGATTCTTGAAATATCTTCCTGTGTCCCTTTGAATCTAAAAATATATCTCGCACCCCTTTCAATTTCAAAATATATTCTCACACCTCTTTGATTTTCGAAATATTTTCTCCCGCCCCGTTGAAACTCGAAATATATTATCACAACCCTTTGACTCTCAAAATATATTCTCGCACCCTTTTGATTCCCGAAATACATTCTCGCAAATTTTGACTCTCAAAATATATCTCACATCCCTTCCACTTTGAAAATATATTCTCACACAGCTTTGATTTTCGAAATATTTTCTCGCGCTCCTTTAAAACTCGAAACATATTCTCGCACCCTTTTGATTCTCGAAATACATTCTCGCAACCTTTGATTCTCAAAATATATTCTCACGCCCCTTTGATTTTTCAAATATTTTCCGCACCTTTGATTTTTGGACACCTTTTCTTTCTTGAAATATTTCCTGCACCCGTTTGAATCTCAAAATATATTCTCGCACCCTCTTTCATTCCCAAAATATTTTCTCTCTCCCTTTGATTCTTAAAATATATTATCGCAACCCTTTGATTCTCAAATTATTTTCCACAGTCTTGAATCTCAAAATATATACTTACACCCTTTTGATACTCGAAATATTTTCCCTCACCCTTTGATTCTTAAAATATATTCTTGTGTCCCTTTGATTCTCAAAATTTAATCTCGCGGTCTTTTGATTCTCAAAATATAATCTCGCATCCTTTTGATTCTCGAAATATTTTCTCGCGCCCCTTTCTTTCTTGAATATATTGTAGCAACTCAAAATATTTTCTTTCACAAATTTTTCAAAATATTTTTTCACCCCTTTTGGTTCTCAAAATATCTTCTCGCCTCCTCTGATTCTCCCTTTGATTCTCGAAGTATTTTTTCGTATCCCTTGATTCTCAAACATATTATCACACACTTTAATTCTCCAAATATTTTCTCGCATCCCTCTGATTCTCGAAATATATTCTTTCACCCCTTTGATTTTTGAAATTCTGGCACCCCTTTCATTCTCAAAATATTTTCTCGCAACCTTTGATTCTCAAATTTATTTTCGCACCTATTTGTATCTCGGAATATTTTCTCGCACCCCCTGGTTTCTCAAAATTTCGAATTTGAATCTCAAAAGTATTCTTACACAACTTCGATTCCCACATTCCTTTGAATCTCAAACTATATATTCTCGCACCCTTTTGATTCTCAAAATATTCTCTCGTAACCTTTGATTCTCAAATATATTTTCGCATACCTTTGGTTCTCAAAATATTTTATCGCCCCTTACCAAACAATCCTTCTATCGAAGTCGCACACACCCGAAAATGTGTGTCGCTCCTCCTGTTTAAAACCACTGAGTTATATTAAAGTTCGATTGAAGGGTTTCAAACACAGTACTCGAACTGCGATAGAGAAATGCAGTTATTCCTCTTGAAATAATTATTTGCGGAAGAAATGGTTTTCTTGAGTAGGATTCCAAGCCACGTCTCCTAGAACATGCCAGGCGTCACATCCTCTAGACCACCAGATACTAGACACACCTTCAACAATGTTTCTGTTGTTCTAGCGATTATGACGACTGGCAAGCTTCTGCGAGACGTGGGTTCGAATCCCACTCAGGACAACCACTTTTCTTTAATTAATTATTTCAAATGTTTCTTGTCTACAGGACGTTTTAGTGTGATACTTTATTATCGAACAGTAAATCCTTATTCCAAACCTTTCTCAGAACACGCTTTCGTAATAAATCGAAATCAATAATAAGGCGACGAATTGAAAAGATCACACTGAATCATCCATATGTCATTTGAACAATACATAAAAGAATGAAAAAACATCAGCAAATAATATTTAATCTTCAACCTGGCAAATTAGACTTCCTTTAAAACGTTTTTGGTTAAAAATACATCAATTTATCATCTTTTGTATTCACAGCAATCATTCGATTCATTTGAAGCATTGGCTTCAAATGAATCGAATGATTGCTTCCTCTCTACCAGTATTAACGGAATACTGCAGCGAAGATCAATATCTTCGCTGCAGTATTCCGTTAATACTGGTAGAGCGGAAAAATTGTCTTGAGCGGAGTGGGATAGGAACCCACGGCATCCTAATAACATGTCAGGTGCTCTGACTGCTGAGCTACCATCCACTTATCAATATTTCCCCTGTTATTGCTGTTAAATCTCCTATCTTAGTATGAACCAGATGCTATGATTGCAGATTGTCTCCATTCATCTCAGCTATTTCAGGCTTATGCACAACACTAGAAGGAGAAATCTTGATCAGAGCATCTGACATGTCGTGAGTTCGTATCCCACCAGACTCAAGACAATTTTTCTCCTATACCCAATATCAGCATTATACTAAGGCGGGGATAGTAGCTTCGAATGAACATTAATTTATTATTTTACAATTTTATTTTAATTTTAAAACAATTCCTCTCCCTTTTTAAACATTCAAGCTGAGGCACTGAATGTAATTATACTCAGCCTCAGTTGAATGCTCAGCCTCAGTCGATCCAAAATTTGTTACGTCTTTCAGAATGAATCCTCAAAGTACGTAAGAGTAAGAGGCAAAAGACGCATTTCATCTATCCCTCCCCAGTTGCAGTTTAAAAGAAAAAGATAATATATATTAATCGATACAACATATGAAATTTTGAACTTTTAAGATCTCATCACCGGGACAAAATGCTTTTGACGGCGAAGTTTTCAGGAAGTCTATAAAATTTTGCCGGAATCTATCCAATAGCTTTTAAAAGAGTAATTGGATGTCACGGTTTATCTTAATCTGTAACAATCTGAAAGCAACTGTTCGTTACCGGAATTCTGCGAAAAGGACTTAAATGCTTTTGCAGTTAACTTCCCTTAGAATTGCAACAGCTTGTACACAGTTCAATCACGAATGATTCAATTAAAAGAGATCTTTAAAACCTCAAGAGAAATTGCTGCTGCTTGTAATCATTGCTTAATCATTTACTGACGTACAACGCTGACCTGACACCGGAAATTCGCAGCAGAGACAACCGAACTGGTTTGAAAAGAAATAACAAAGGTAAACCTTGTGCTCGCGAGGTGCTCTCAAGAACCTGTTCTTCCATCTGACATACATCATTTCAACTTCCTGCTATACTCTTAACCCGAAGCTGAAGCAGATAGAGCAAACCAAAGAAATTCTTCCCGCAAAAATGCTGCGCAACAACCGGTGACTATAACGTTAGGTCTGCCCTCTTCGCTTAGAATCTAGGTCATCGGGTAGTTTCATACCCTATCTTCTTTTCTATGTTCACCTCTCTCACACAGAACTGATGAAAATTCTCGATTTTTCATGCTAATTAATGTGTCCGATGAATACAAGGATAATCGAAAGCGTTTTCAAAGTGTTTTCAATCAATCGTAACTTTTCTTTAACCTTTAAGACTATTCAATTAAGTTATACAAAGGTATTACAGTTTTCACCTGCAGTAATTATTGCGAAAGGAACTACGAACCCATGAATGCATTTCAAAATTGCTTTGTTTTTCATTTGTTTTTCATTAATTTATGTTACTGCAAGCATATTGAAGAATAAGACTGGAATTCCCTGATGACTGATTGCCTTGTTAGTTGTACAGCATGATACTAAAAAGTACAATGCAATATATAAACAGCTCCCTACACCAAAAGTAGGAACTAGATTCTTCTTTAGCCGACCGTGTGGTAAGAGAGTACTTGTCAGAATATTACGACTAGATGGCCGATAAAAAGTCCCAAACTCGGCTGTGATCCTTACATATAAATTTACCTTTCTATTTATATCAGCATCATCATCATCAAGCAGCCATGGGCTACGGAGGTCCAACCGGACCGATCAATTTAGTTCTCCAAACAAGTTTGTCCTGAGCTACATCTACTGCATCTGGCCACTGCACACCAATTCTAACAAGGTCCTGTTTGACATTGTCTTCCCACCGCATCCTAGGTCTCCCCCTCTTTCTGAGGCCTTTAGGCACACTGTTCGTAACCTTATTCGCCAATCTATAATTATTCATACGGGCAACATGGCCAAACCAACGGAGTCTCTCTCTGCACAATATGCTACTTAAAGGAGGTTGCAAACTCCTTTGCCTAACATCATCATTAGTTATAAAGTTGAACCACCTAATGCCCAAGATACTGCGTAAGTATCTGGAATCAAAAGCATCTAGTTTCCTGCTATGTTGTTTACAAAGTGTCCAAGTTTCAATACCATAACTCACCCTAGAAAGAATCAAACTATTATACGGTCTAATTTTAGTCTTTAGGTGTATACGCTTATTTCTCCACACTCTCTATAGATTCTTAAATGTCCAGGCAGCAATCCTATTCGTCTGTTAATCTCAGGACGCACATCACCAGTATGTGTGGTCCTAAGGATTTTATCAGAGTTATTATTATCCCTATTTTCAAAAAAGGTGATCGCAGTTCTTGTGATAACTATAGGAGTATCAACCTACTTTCTGTTCCAGGGAAAGTTCTTTACATGATTGTGCTTAATAGAATTAAGAATTTGGTTGACTTGGAATTGCGTGATGAGCAATGTGGATTCAGAAGTGGTAGGGGATGTGTTGGTCACATATTTTCACTTAGGCAGATTCTTGAGAAAAGTTTAGAGTTTCAGAAACCTTTGGTTGCTAGCGTTGTTGATTTCAAAAAGGCTTTCGACTCTATTGATCGTCATAATTTGTGGTTGATTGTGAGATCACATGGTATACCACCAGACAAGTTGTTAACCTAATGAAAGCTCTCTATAATAACGCTGAGTCATGTGTGAGAATTGGTAAGTCTTGTAGCAATTGGTTTAGCATTACTTCTGGTGTTCGACAAGGGTGCATTTTGTCTCCTTTTCTCTTTAGTTTGGTTATTGATTATGTTCTGCGAAATTCACTTCAAGGGAAAGTTTTGGCCTTAAATGGATTCGAGATACGAAAATTTCTGATATAGATTATGCTGGAGATTTAGCCCTTTTGGCAAATGATGTTGATGAGATGAACACTTTCATTCGAGCTGTTGATGAGACTGGTAGTAGAGTAGGTTTGGTTATAAACAGAGAGAAAACTAAAGTGATGAAAATTGGTCAGGCAGGCTGTGATTCAGTTAGTCTGAATGACTGCAGTTTACAGTTTAATTATCTTGGGAGCTATGTAACTGATACTGGTGGTTTTAAATAAATGTTTAAATACATTTATGGTCCTTATAGCTATGACCTATAATTCTTTACTTCAGCACTTCGCTTTCATTTATTGATCAGTAAATATAACTGCCTCCTCTACTCCTTTTTTCCTAAAAGAGTACTGTTTGTTTCCAAAAAAGCCTGTTTAAAATGGTCCCATTCTTCCGCAACTTCAGAGGTAAGCAAACCATGACTGTCATAATGACTAAGTAACCTATCACGGTAAGCTTTAGCTATAACTGGGTCTTTCAGAGCTTCAGAATTAAAGGTTAATTTTGAAACCTTAGCACAACACTTTTTAAGTTTAAGTTACAAGACACTTTTAAGAAGGTAATGGTCAGATCAAATTTCAGCTCCCCTATATGCCCTGGTATTTCTAACAGAACTAGCCCATTTGCTGTTAATTAATATATAATCAATCATATTCCTATGCAGCCCATCAGGTGAAACCCATGTGTGTTTATGTATGTCGCGGTGTTTGTAATATGTGTTAGTTATTCTGGAACCATTGAGTTTACTTACCTGTAGGAGACGTTGCCCATTGCCATTGCAGCCAATAATACCAAAACGGTCTATCACTCCTCCCCAAAGGTCAGAGTCAGTACCAACTTTGGCATTTAAGTCACCTAGAACAAAGGTAATATCTCCTTTCTTGACAGAATTCAAAATATCCTGAAGTTGTTAATAAAACCTATCCTTCTCATCCTCATCGGCATCCTCAGTGGGGGCATAACAGCAGATAAAATTCAAGTCTGTAATGCTTGTCTGACATTTTGCTGTAAGAAACCTTTCATTAATGCACATATCCTAGAAGAGCATCACTAGCGTGTCGGCTGAGAAGCAGACCCACACCTTAGTGATGCTTATTGTCGTCCCTCCCTGAAAAAAGAAATTTAAGATTATTTTTAAGAATCTGACCTTTATCTGTCCATCTGGTCTCTTGCAAGCCGAGAATATCTAAATTATAATGGTGGAATTCTTCTGTGACGTCATCAAGAGAAAAAGCTCTGTGCAGAGTCCTCACATTCCAACTACCTATGGAGAGAAAATGGTTAGTGGGATGTTTAAAGAAACTATGTTTATTGAGAGTGGGATGCCGACAATATCAAACAGCCCCCTAATCGCAGACATGGGGCAAATACCCGTTCCCCCACCACTAAAGGCTGAAGCCATCTACACTGGAAGACTTCCTCCAATGTAGAATTTGACGATGCCAATAGAAACAAGAGAGTTCAGGTGCCTTCGGTGACCTCTGCTCAGGATTATCCACCAGCTGATAAACATATCCTCTGAATCTATTCACTTGGGGCTGTCAACTCACGAACAAACAGAAAACACAGCGGTAGATTTTCCCTCCACAGAATATGAATGATATGAAGATATAGAACATTCATTACTTGATTAGTGCAGCAAAATCAGGATCCATAATCAAGCTCAGAGCCATATATCTGTCCAGTCCAGTGGGTTTATATGGTCAGCACCAGGACCCTGTGTGGTTGACCACTCCTCAGCAGGGTAGAAAAAAAAGAAAAGTAGCCATAGTTGTCCAGATCAGTAGGCGACACTAATCTGGCAGCCCTCCCCTTCAGTTCACTTCCACAAGAGAGTATCTCTTTTGAAAGGTACTAACGGTCTGCACCACGAGAAGGCGGGGTCGGACATTAGGTGCTAGGCTTGGCCGGTTCTATGGATCATCACATGGGATTGGTGCATAGCTCCTCTTCCAGTGACTACCTATCTACCATTTACAGACCTCTATTTACAACAATAGTTATAATGCACATTTAAGAATATATATATATACACTAAACAGTGGCTGCTCACCCGGCACACTCAATCCATGTAATTCAATCAGGCTACATTGAATCTCGAGAATCGTACTGTTACGTATATGAAAATGGCTATTACAAACCCTCAGACAATCGGCCTGAAAAGCGGCCGATTTGTGATTCCCTTTCCGTTCAAATAAGATCTTTCGACATGTTCTTTTACCATTGAACGGTACTTTTTTGCGCACAATGAGCTAAAGGAGTCTTTAAATCTCTTCTACAAGGACTCCAAGAATATTAGCAGAAGAGGACCCATTGGACAGCTGTCAGGAAACAGATGGAAGCCTCCCGACCACAGTTCGATGAACCGCCGAATATGGGATGTGGTCATGTGATGTTTCTTCTGGGGCGTTATAGTATCTCAACCAATCGGACGCAGGAACGATGCCGTATGCACGTCAACTTTCTTGTTCCTTCCTAGTTCGGTGGCACTGGGGCTTTAACTGAATACACATGTTTTGCTAAATATTTAATCATGCTTAAGCTGCATTAAGTAACAGGAAGAAAATATATAAAGAGGAAAATTTTTCTTGAGCAGTGTGGGATCTAAACTCACGACTTCCTGATGATATGTCAGGTGGTCTGACCACTGGGGTACCGCCACTGATTAATCTCTCCTGTACTGCTGATGTTATGCTATACTTTATCTGGGTCACTGTCTTTTGAGTGCATCTGGGGACAGATAATTCAGATCCATCATCAAGAGGTCATAGGTTCAGATCCCCACAGGTTCAATGCAATTTTTCTTCTACATCAATCTTCATCCTGTTACTTAAAACAGCTTAATAGCAATTAAACACTCAGTAAATTAAGCATGAACTGTGGATTCATTTGTGTAAAGACACATTGCTTTCTTCACCTCGCCTCCCAAACTAGATCTGTTGTTTTGGCTCCGTCACTAGACGAACTGCCAAAATGATGATCTTGGTTCTCCAACTCCCGTCCTACATGACCGAGTCCCTACACAAATACAAATAACAAAAAATGCTTGCATTGCACACTTGGAATTTAAGAAATAAAATAGGAGGGAGAGAGGAATTTGAAATTCAACAGATGTTGTCTCTCTAAACAGAGCAATATTCTCTTTATACACTTCCCGTACGTGGAACTACAACTCTTGCCTCTTTTCCTCATTTGGGCTCTTCTTTTTTCGCAAGGCATGAAAACAATTTCTGTCCTTTTTGTAATTCCAATGGAATATTAATAAACTGAACATATTTCAAATGAACTACACCACAGTTATTTAACTGTTAAACGTGCAAAATAAAGACGGAATATTCGGTAATTATAATAAACGAGGAAATAAAGGAAGTTATGAAACAATACGAAATTCTAAGGTTACCAAACAGTCACTGCAAAAATATATACAAGTTCTATCCAAATACTTCATAAAAATTGATGCTCAGTTGATAAACAAACAGAGATAAAAACACAATTTCTTATCGATACACATTTAAGAATTCGTTTCTCATTTAAAAGATGAAATGTTTAACCCCATGAAAGAAATAGAGACCCCCAAAGCCATTTCGATAATTACTGGACCCGCCGGAACAGACTCAGTAATTATCGAAATACTGTGGCTCAGGCTCGACATTTGAGCTCGAGATTATCTCTGGACATGGATATGACTATACACGCATACATACATACATACATACAAATATACATACAAAATCCTTATGCAGCCATGGGCTACGAAGGTCCTACCAACAACCTGTGTAATTTTCCTCTCCAGCCATGTCAGTTCTGAGCTATAGCTGCTGCATTTGTCACTGTAAGCCAATTCCGGCAAGATCCTGTTTGACATTCTGTGCCCATGGCATCCAAGGTCTCCCCCTTTACCTGAAGCCTTCAGCCACACTATCATAATCCTGTTTGACAATCTGCAGCAGCGGGCAACATGACCAAACCAGCGCAGTCTCTCTCTGCACAAAACGTTGCTCAAATGAGATTGATGACTCCTTCCAGCCTCATCATTTACAAAGTCAAACCAACTAATGCCCAAGATACTGCGTAAGCATCTAGAATCAAAGGCATCAAGTTTCCCGTTATCTTGCTTACAAAGTGACCACGTTTCACTACCATAACTGGGGCGGGGGTGGCTTAGTCGGTAGCGTGCCAGGCTCGTAATCTGTAGTTCCCAGGTTCGAGTCCCAGCTGGGTCAGCGTTGAGATTTATCTCCGCAAAATTCCTCGCCCTGCCCGCGGTCAGTAGGGGACACCGATGGGCTTCGAAAGGCCGCCGTCCGTCGGATGGGACGTTAAGCCGTGACCCCGTGTGCGGGAGAGCCATACCCTGTGCACGTTAAAGAAAACGCTGGATGGCCTTGACGGGAGGCTACCATCTGTCTCCCAACAGCTGTTCCAGTGGGTCCCCTCCCCCAACCTTCTCTGAGCCTATGGGGTCCATGTGACCTGGCCATTTAGCCCATGGTGTGCAAAAAAGTGCCGCTCAGAGGTAAAACAACCCAACCCAACCCTACCATAACTAACCCTAGAAAGAACCAAACTATCATACAGTCTAATCTGAGTTTCTAGGTGTATAACCCCTATTTTTCCACGCTTTCCATAGACTCTTAAAATCCCAGCGTCAAAGCCTATTCTTCCATTTATCTCATGCTGCACATCACCAATATTTGTTACATAGCTCCTAAGATAATTAAATTGAGACACTTGCTCAAGAGTGCATCATTCAAAGCAACTGAAGCACCATCTGCCTGACCAATTTTCATCGGTTTAATTTTTTCACTGTTTATCACCAAATCTACTCTATAACCAGTCTCTTCAACAGCCCTATTGAAAAAAATCCATCTCCTAAACATTTTACCAGAGCTATTAGGAGAGCTTTGGCATCTCCTAAACTCCAAAGGTGGGTAAAATCCTTAGGAACAATATCTTCAAAGTGCATCATTCAAAGCAACTGAAGCACCATCTGCCTGACCAATTTTCATCGGTTTAATTTTTTCACTGTTTATCACCAAATCTACTCTATAACCAGTCTCTTCAACAGCCCTATTGAAAAAAATCCATCTCCTAAACATCATTAGCCAATAAGGAAAATCATTTGCATATTCTAATTCAGAAATTCTGAAATCTCAAGACCATATGAAGCCAAAATCCTTCCAAAGAATTTCTCGTAACATAATCAATAACCAAACAAAAGAGAAAAGGAGACAAACTGCACCCTTGTCTAACTCCACTAGCAATGCTAAGCCAATCGCTACAAGCCTTACTAACTCTCACACTAGACTCAGTGTTATTATAAAGAGTGTTCATTAAATTAACTAACTTGTCAAGTATTCCATGTGATCTAATGATCAACTACAAATTATGTCGATCAACAGAGTCAAAAGCCTTTTTGAAATCAACAAAGCTAGCAACCACAGGTTTCTGAAACTCTAAGTATTTCTCAAGAATCTGTCAAAGTGAAAATAGTTTATTAATACATCCCCACTTCTGAATTCACACTGTTCATCACGCAGTTGCCCATCAACCAAATCCTTAATTCTATTAAGTATGATCATGCAAAGAACTTTACCTGGAACAGAAAGTAAACTAATTCCCCTATAATTATCACAAGAACTGCGATCACCTCTTTTGAAAATTGGGAGAATGATAGCTCTAGTAAAATCCTTAGGAACAATATCTTTAACATAAAAAATATTCAAAATTTCAGCCAGCCATGTGACAACACAAATGTTCCCAGCATTAAGCATTTCAGTGGTGATTTCGCCCACCCTTGGAGATTTATGCAGTTTTAATTTAGAGAGAGCCAGTTCAACTTCGGAATGTGATATAGGGCCATCATGAAAGCCAGTACTGCATCTATCCTCATTACAAACAAAGGGAGTAGAAATAATCACATTATTTAGAACATCTCTGAAATGCTGAGCCCAGCTAGCCATCACAGAATCCTCACCTTCAACCCCCTTGCCATGTTTATCCCTTAATCCCTGTGTACCTGTCTTTCTTCCCACATAAAACAGTAACAATCTGGTACAACCCCCGCTGTTGTGCTGTCTAACTGCTTCCTCTGCTTTATCAGCCAAGCTTATCAAGCCAATTATTCTTATCAGCTGTTAACTGATCATTTACACGTTTATGAAGCTCGTTTCAATGCCTTCTAGTAGGATGATGATAGTAGGATGGACTAGTAGGATGTTGATTCATATTAATCCTGCACGTCCTTCTTTCGGAAATAAGTTTAATAGGTTTATCACTCAAATAATTTCCTCTATTCACTTCTAACCAAAACAGTACTGTTGGTTTCAAGAAAAACCTGTTTAAACTGATCCCATTCTTTCTCAACTTCAGCAGTAAGCAAATCACGATTCTCATAATGATTAAGTAGCCTATCATCATATATTTGGCTATATCTGGATCTTTCAGAATTGGTACCGGCCAAAGTTGGTACTGACTCTGATCTTTGGGGAGGGGTGATAGGCCCTTTTGGTATTGGTAGCTGCAATGGCAGTGGGCAACGTCTCCTACAGGTAAGTAAACTCAATGGTTTCAGAATAACTAACACATATTACAAACACCGCGACATACATAAATACACATGGGTTTCACCTGATGGGCTGCATAGGAATATGATTGATTATATATTAATTAACAATACCAGGGCATATAGGGGAGCTGAAATTGGATCTGACCATTACCTTGTTAAAAGTGTCTTGCAACTTAAACTTAAAAAGTGTTGTGCTAGAGTTAAAAAATTTACCTTTAATACTGAAGCTCTGAATGACCCAGTTATAGCTAAAGCTTACCATGATAGGTTACTTAGTCATTATGACGGTCATGGTTTGCTTAATACTGAAGTTGAGGAAGAATGGGGCCATTTTAAACAGGCTTTTTTGGACACTAACAGTACTCTTTTAGGAAAAAAGGAGCAGAGGAGGCAGAATTATTTAAGTGATAAGGCTCTTGAGCTTATTTCAGAAAGAAGGAACTGCAGGAATGTCCTTAATCAGTACCCTACTAGTCCTAATAGAAAAGATTACAGAGAGCTTAATTAACGTGTAAAGGATCAGTTAGCTACTGATAAAAATCTTTGGCTTGATAGCTTGGCTGACAAAGCTGAGGAAGCAGTTAGTCAGCACAACAGCAGAGAGCTGTACCAGATAGTTAATGTTTTATGTGGTAGAAAACGGACAGGCATACAGGGATTGAAGGATAAACAAGGTAAGGTTATAGAAGGTGAGGATTCTGTCATGGCTAGGTGGGCTGAGCATTTCAGTGATGTTCTAAACAATGTGGTTAGTTCTACTCACATTGTTTGTAATGATGATAGATGCAATGTTGGCCCTATAACACAATCTGAAGTTAGTTTGGCTATCTCTAAACTGAAACTTCATAAATCCCCAGGGGTAGATGAAATTACTCCTGAAATGCTTAGAGCTGGGAATGTTTTGGTTACCACTTGGATGACTGAAATTTTGAATAACTTTTATGATAAAGGCATGGTTCCTAAAGATTTTACCAGAGCTATTATTATCCCTATTTTCAAAAAAGGTGATCGCAGTTCTTGTGATAACTATAGGGGTATCAGCCTACTCTCTGTTCCAGGTAAAGTTCTTTCCATGATTGTGCTTAATAGAATTAAGAATCTGGTTGACAGGCAATTGCGTGATGAGCAATGTGGATTCAGAAGTGGTAGGGGATGTGTGGATCAGATATTTTCATTTAGGCAGATTCTTGAGAAATGTTTAGAGTTTCAGAAACCTTTGGTTGCTAGCTTTGTTGATTTCAAAAAGGCTTTTGACTCTGTTGATCGTCATAATTTGTGGTTGATTGTGAAATCATATGGTATAACAGACAAGTTAGTTAACATAATGAAAGCTCTCTATAATAACACTGAGTCATGTGTGAGAGTTGGTAAGTCTTGTAGCAATTGGTTTAGCATTACGTCTGGTGTTCGACAAGGGTGCATTTTGTCTCCTTTTCTCTTTAATTTGGTTGTTGATTATGTTATGCGAAATTCATTTCGAGGGAAAGATTTTGGCCTTAAATGGGCTGGAGATACGAAAATTTCTGATTTAGATTATGCTGATGATTTAGCCCTTTTGGCAAATGATGTTGATGAGATGAACTCTTTCATTCGAGCTGTTGATGAGACTGGTAGTAGAGTAGGTTTGGTTATAAACAGAGGGAAAACTAAAGTGATGAAAATTGGTCAGGCAGGTTGTGATTCAGTTAATCTGAATGGCTGCAGTTTACAGTTTAATTATCTTGGGAGCTATGTAACTGATACTGGTGATGTGCGGCATGAGATTAACAGACGAATAGGTATTGCTGCCGGGACTTTTAAGAATCTATGGAGATTGTGGAGAAATAGGCGTATACACCTAATGACTAAAATTAGACTGTATAATAGTTTGGTTCTTTCTAGGGTTAGTTATGGTAGTGAAACTTGGACGCTGTGTAAACAAGATAACAGGAAACTAGATGCTTTTGATTCTAGATGCTTACGCAGTATCTTGGGTATTAGGTGGTTTAACTTTGTAACTAATGATGAGGTTAGGCAAAGGAGTCTGCAACCTCCTTTAAGCAGCATATTGTGCAGAGAGAGACTCCGCTGATTTGGCCATGTTGCCCGTATGGATAATTATAGATTGGCGAATAGGGTTATGAACAGTGTGCCTAGAGGCCTCAGAAGGAGGGGGACCTAGGATGTAGCAATTGGTTTAGCATCTAGGATGCGGTGGGCAGACAATGTCAAACAGGACCTTGTTAGAATTGGTGTGCAGTGGCCGAATGCAGCAGATGTAGCTCAGGACAGATATGCTTGGAGAATTAAACTGCGTGGTTGGTTGGACCTCCGTAGCCCATGGCTGCTTGAGGATGATGATGATGATGGATCTTTCAGACTTTCAATATTAAAGGAAATTTCTTAACCTTTGCACAGCATTTCTTAAACCTCAGTTGCAAGACACATTTCACCTTCGGCGCCTCTGTATGATATGGAATTACCAACCGAAATACCCCATTTACTTTTAATTAAAATATAATCTATCATATCCTGTGTAACCCATCAGGTGAAACCCCTACAAACAGAAGGACATTTATAAATGTCCTTCTGTTTGTAGTAGAAATTAGTTGTTTGCAAATGTTTAAATTTGCTTACCTGTAGAAAACCCAAAGGTCAGCGTCAGTACCAACTTCATTATTGAATTCACTTAGCCCAAGAGAAATATCTCCGTTCTTCACAGAATTTAAAATATTCTGTAGATGTCTGTTGAAAATATACTCTTAATTCTCATTAGAGTCTTTTGTGGGGGCGTAAACAGTGAAAAAATTAAACTGATGAAAATTAGCCAGGCAGATGGTGCTTCAGTTGCTTTGAATGACTGCACTCTTGAGCAAGTGTCTCAATTTAATTATCTTGGGAGCATTCAAGTCCGTAATTTTAGTTTCAAATTTTGCCGTAAGAAATATTTCATTAATGCAATCATATCTTAGAAGAGCATCACTGGCGTGTCTGCTGAGAAACAAACCTACACCTTGGAGATACTTTCCATCCTCAACAAAGAAACCTTCCTCACAGAACTTTTCGATTACCTATTGTACTAAGAGACTTATGTGGCAAGCAGATGCTTGAAGAACAATTTTTTTTTATGTCTCACGCTATATCCAAGCTTTTATTTGACATTATAGCTGGTTACATTCGGCTCTCGTATTTGCAGATCGTACCATTTTTGCAGACCTTTACTGATTTTGGAGGAACGAAAAGAGGGGATTATTCTTTTCACTTATTCCACTTCCCACATTCCAAGCTTTTCAATTCGCACAGAATTTGTTGAAATCGGCTGTCTTATTGAAATCATATGATGAAGAAAATGTTTTGACATATTCACAAACTGACAAAGACACTGGCAAATGACATGTTAAAAGCAGATAGGAAGAACGATTAAAAGAGCATCTTGATTATTCCACTCATCCTGGAATCTGAATTCTCTTCAAAGAGATGGAGATATAGGATCTGATTCTGCCGCGAAAGCTCCTTGTTCAAATTAACCGAAAGGACATGTAACAGAGGATTTCGATCAGTTTTCTGTTTGGATAAATCGCTCAGATAACATTCCTTTGTTCTCGTGTCATACTTAAGCTATGCAGTTTTGCTTCAGCCTCGCTTCCGCAATTAGTTGCCCCTCCCGTGACCTTCGCAACAGGTTTTCTCTTCGACGTGGGCTGAGCAAAAGGAGAAGCCCTACAACCTTGTGCAAGAATGCCCTGCTCGTCCGCAATGGCGAATGGGAGTGAGGCACGTGAAAGGATCTCCGTGAAAATTTTGGAACGAGGTGCTGCCTGGTTTATGATATTGTTTCAATTCAAAACTGCTTCAAAAAAATTCAACGTTTATAAAACTTGGGACCTGACACAAAGCTATAACATTATATCCGATTTTAACTTTCGTTTTCAATTTTGACTCGGAACGTCATAGGCTAGAAACCACTTGCTCACCCTCTCTCCTCCAGAGAGCTCTGCTCTACCCTAAGTGCAAAAGGAGAAGCTGAAGGGCCCCAGAAAGGCAACCGTCACTCCGTGTATTCACGATACATGTTCATGATAGCATGCCAGGCTTGTAATCTGCAGTTCTCAGGTTCGAGTCCCACCTGCGACAGCATCGAAGGTTATCTCCGAAAACCCTCCGCCCTGCTCTCGGTCAGTAGAGGAAACCGATGGGCTTGGGAAGACTGCTGTCCGTTGGATGGAACATTAAGCCATGGCTCCGTGCGCGGAAGAGCCGTACCCTACGCACGTCAAAGAACACGCTGGATGGCCTTGCCTGGAGGCTACTATCTGTCTCCTAAGAGCTATCCAGTGCGTCCGCCTCTCCCAACCTTCTCCCAGCCCTCGGGGTCCTTGTGACCTGACCATGTAGATCATTGTGAGCAGAAAAATGTGTCGCTCAGGGTTAAAACAACCCAGCCAAAGTTCATAAACACCCAGGACGGCCTTGATGGCAGGATTCCATCGGTTTTCTAATTTCCATTTACTGGCTCCTCTTCCTTTATCCAGCTCTAAGTGCTTAGGGATCTTTGTGACCTGGGTAAAATATTACGACACATCGAAGGAAGGGAAAGATTTGTGTTTCTAGTGCCAATCTCAACTGGGAGATTGTGAGTAAAAGCAAAAATTGAAATGAGAAAAGAAATTAGAAAATGTACTCTTCGTTTTTTTAGTTAAGTGTTTTCTTTCATAAATATGATTTGTATCAAATCAATGAAAATTTAAAAAGTATTAGAAAAGTAAATTAATTTTAAATAGGAAAGAGATTTTCCACCTGCGGAAGAGAGTGACAACTATTTGTGTTCTCCACTAGCAAGTGACATAGCTTTTTCAAAAGCATGATTTTTACTTTCCCAGTCAAAAGAAGCGAAAACCATTTTGCTCCTCATCAATCGACTAAAAAAGCAGAGAGCGCTGGAAAGAAGGAATTGGGAAATCATTCTCTCAGTGAATGGGGAAAAACATAAACAATGCCAATGTATTCAGTTCGTGAAATAGTTCTGCTCACGAATTCAATTTCATGCCACATTTCTGCTTACGATGGTTGAGATGCTGAGAGCTCGAATATATCTGAGAAGTTATATTGCATGAAACGTTCTTATATACACCGAAGAGCAAAAACATTAGGACCAGCGTGTAATTATGCAAATCGAAGCAACTGCAGGTAAATTACGGCACGTGTGAAGGTCATGAAACGGTATAAATAACATCTGATACTGAGCTCTGTTAATCAGTGTTATTCTTGTTCTTCAGATGAGAAGGGCAGCGGATTTAAGTGAGTTTGACAAAGGCCAAATTGTAATGGCCAGTCGACTGGGTCAGAGCATTTGCGAGACGGCAAGGTTTGTAGGGTTCTCACGATCAGCCGTGGTTAGTGCCTTCAAAAATTGGTCAGAGGAGGGAAAAACCACGAACAGCCGACCAAGGCTCATCTATGCTAGAGGTGAGCAAAGGCTATCCCATATGGTACGAGCCAACAGAAGAGATATTGTGGCGCAACTCGCCCGTAATTTGAATGCTGGTGACGGGAGTAATGTGTCACAACATACAGTACATAGAACCTTGCTGAAAATGGGGCTGCATAGCCACAGGCCGCGCCGAGTGCCCATGCTAATCTCAGTTCACCGTCGAATACACCTATAATGAGCATGCGAACATCAAAACAGGACCTTGAATGATTGGAAAAAGGTCGTCTGGTCAGATGAATCTCGTTTCCTGTTGCACCATGTGGACGGCTGTATACGTGTGCGTCCGTGTACGCCCCGTCTACATGGGGAAGTGTTGGGATCAGGATGCCGCGGCTCAACCATGTAACTTACAAGAGTTAAAGGATCTGCTGGTAACGTGTTGGTACCAGATACCACAAGAGATCATTAGAAATCTTTAGAAATCTTGTAGCGTCCATCCTTCGCGGGTAAGAGCTGTTTTGGCGGCACGTGGAGGACCAACGTCATATTAGGCAGGTGGTCATAATGTTTTGGCTCTTCGGTGTATCTTATGAATGATTATATATAATTATGCGTTGGCGCATGCATGATAGCTGTTACGTATGCAGCAGAAACTACAATAACATTCAAGAGGCGAGGGCTTAGGGCATCTGTAAGTACAGTAAGGAGCTTCGCGATTTCGCTTAAGCAAAAGACTGTACATACGTGTTTGTTAATGTACGGAAACCGTACATTTTTTGTTAAGACGGGCAACTAATTGAGTACATAAGAAGGATACGTATTTAACTAGGAGTTCCCGTGGCGAGTGGTTAGCACGCTTGGCTACTGATCTAAGGGACCTGGGTTCGAGCTCCGGATTAGGCATGGATGTGTGTGTCGTTTTTCTGCTGAGGTCCTGCCATCCTCTCAGATCTCCCACTATGGCATATAAACTGACAGGCTCCTGTCAGACCTCTGTGGCAAGCAGCTGCTTGAGGGGGTATTTATTTTATTTATTATTTATACTACAGACTATTACTACTCCATAATCTGAAAGAAACAGAATTTTAGTGGAGAAAAATCCTGTGGCAATTTGGTATTTAGGGGCAATAATGCCTGCGAATGCGAAATCTGAGCGAAATTATTATTGACGAGGAAAAAAAACCGGAAAAATTTCTTGTGTTTTATAAGAAATTAAAATATGTACCTAACCCTACATTTTCTGTTGTTGTTGTTTTACCTCTGAGGGGCATTTTTTGCACACAATGGGCTAAACGTCACGTTCTCTGAGCCCTGGCTGGTCACAAGGACCCCCAGGGCTCAGAGAAGTTTGGAGGAGGGGACACACGGACAGCTGTTAGGAGGCAAAAGGTAGCCTCCGGTCAAGGCCATCCAGCTTGCTCTTTAATGTGCACAGGGTATGGCTCCCCAGCACACGGAGCCACTGCTTAACATACTATCCTACGGGCGGCGGTTTTTCCAAGCCCATCACTGTCCCCTATTGACCAAGGACAGGGTGTGGATTTTACGGAGAGAAATCGCAACGCTGACCCAGCTGGGACTCGAATCTGGGAACTGCAGATTATGAGGCTGGTGCGCTACCGACTGAGTCACCCCCACCGCTACGTTTTCTATGATCCTAGTCGTTATTATTTAAAGAATGCTGCGTAGTTGTGGTTTGGCTGGGACCTGAGATTCAAGGGACCTTTTTAAAGATGTGAAACATACTGCTTTATCTTTATAAATGTATGTATTGATTTGATGATAACATTTCACATATACGCTTTTGATGATATATGTGTACTGTATTGTTTTTTACAATGGAACTATTGTATTGTTCTTGTTTGTTTTTGTATTGTTTTTAATATAGTGTATTGTTTTTAATATAGTGTATTGTTTTTTACAATGATCCTGAGGATCATTTATTACTGATTTATAGCATATTGGTGTTGCGCGCGTGAGTGGGGTAACTGATTCTCTTTCTAACCTGTACCCGGGGCTCTTATATACCTTCCTAGGCCAATGATTCCATTATACTCTGTCTGATAATTTTCCTTATTCCATACCTAACAATAATTCTTTTGAACCAGTACAGTAGGTAAACTTCTTGTTACGAATTCTGAAGAAAAGAAAAATGGATTATTGAGCAGATGATTCTTTTAAGATAAAATAGAGATTACGTTCGAACGATCTGTAAAGAAAATTCAATTGAAATTTGATACTTGGTGTCTGCAGACATTCATGAAGTGAATCTAAAGAAACAGCAGAGTTACGATAGTTCATTCAAGTCAAATACAGATATTTGGTTGTGTTTCGCCAACATATGGAGATCATATTCGAAATAAAAATAAAGGAGAAAATAATGAGGTAAGTTTTTGGCTTGGAAAATTCCACACAACCGATTACAGGAACGATAAATAGAATCTACATGTGAAACAATCAAAAAGAGACTGTGATGTTGTGTGGACACTCGAGCTAGAGCACGGAGGAATAGGTTATGCATTGTAATTACTTGATTTGTGAATCAGTCTTCAAATGTTGTTGATTTATCAGTTAATATAGTAATTATGATCATGAGGGTCATTTAATACTGATGGGTAGCATATTAGTGTATAGAGCGACTAGTACAGAAATTTGTTTATGATTTATATAATTTTATTGTCTTAGCTATTAAATCAGTTCATTTGTGGTCTGTTTATTTATTACGAATTCATGCTCGGTTGTCAAATATTCAAATGCAACTAACTATCTGCAACAATATAATAAGTTAAATACGAATCATTTCTACAAGTTCAACACAAGTCATGTTTTAATCCTATAGATCAGTGATACCCAATCTCTTACCACGAATTATTTTTCTAACGCCCCGTTTTATTACGCATTATTTTCTAAATCACCTTCCTATTAATAATTATTTTTCTAGCGTCTCTTTTTATTGCACATTTTTTTTCTAACGATCATGTTTATTAATCATTATATTTCTGACGCCCTTTTTATTAAGCATTATTTTTCTAACGTCCGGTTTTATTTAGCATTCATTCATCAACTTATTTTTATAACACCCCTTTTTATTAAGCATTATTTTCTAACGCCCATTTTTATTTGGCATCATTTTCTACTCCCATTTTTAAGCATTTTTTCAAACGACATATTTAATCAGTATTTTCTAACTCCCCTTTTTTGTAAGCATTATTTCCTGATGCCCATTTTTTAAAGCATTATTTTTCTAAAGCCTTATTTTTTTAAGCCTTACGTTATTTTACAACACTCCATTTTAATAACTATTATTTCCTAACATCCGTTTTTATTTAACATTATTTTCCAACACTCTTTTTTATTAACCGTTATTTTCTAATGCTACTTTCTATTAAACAATATTTTCTGATGACCATTTTAATTACTAAGCATTTTTTCTAACGACCCTTTTTCAAAAATTATATTTTATAATACTTCTTTTTATTAAGCATTATTTTTAAATTGCCCCTATTTATTAAGCGATATTTTTCTAATGCACCTTTTTTATTAAGCATTATGTTTCTAAATCCATTTTTATTAAGCTTTTTTTAATGGCTCTTTTTATTGATCATTATTTTCTAACGTCCCTTTCTATTAAATATTATTTCCTTAGCGTTCCTTTCCATTAATAATTGTCTTTCTAACGCCTCTTTTCATTAAACATTTTTCTCTAATGATCCTATTTATTAATCGTTATGTTTCTGATGCCTCTTTTTATTAAGCATTATTTTTCAAATGTCCTTTTTCACAAGTATTTTTTTAACGTTTCCTTTAATCATTATTTTTCTAATTTCCTTTTTAGCAAACATTATTTTCTAATGCCCCTTTTTTAAATCATTATTTTTCCAACGGGCCTTTTTAACAATCATTATGTCTCTAACGACTTATTTAAAAAAAATAAAAAATAAAATAAATACCCCTTCAAGCAGCTGCTTGCCACAGAGGTCTGACAGGAACCTGACAGTTTATATGCCAAAGTAGAAGGTCTGAGAGGATGGCAGGATCTCAGCAGAAAAACGACGCATACATCCATGACTTACCCAGTCCCCTTAGAATACCACTCGGCCATGGAACGGCTTTTACTTTATTAAGCCTTATTTGCTAACGCCCTTTTTTATTAGACATTATTTTCGACCGCCAGTTTTTTACTAAACCTTATTTTCTAATGTCCCTTTTCATTAAACATTATTTTCACACACTCATTTTTAATCATTATATTCTCACTCCCTTTTTAGTAAGCATCATATTACCAACATCTTTTTTATTAAACATCTTTTATAATGTCTCTTTTAGCAAGCATTATTTTTCTAATACCCCTTTTATTAAGCATTATTTTTTCTAACTCCCCTTTTTATAAAGAATTATTTTTCTAGTTTTACCTTTTTTATTGAGCATTATTTTTCCAACTCCCCTTTATATTAAGCCTTATTTTACTAACCCCCATTTTATTAAGCGCTCTTTTCCTATAGGTCCTATTTTTAACCATTATTTTCTAACGCCCTTTTTTAATAAGGATTATTTTCTGACACCCCTTCTTTAAAGCATTACATTTCTAACTCCTCTGTTTGCGATGCATTATTTCAACGACTTTTTTTAATCCAGCCTTATTTTCTAACGCCCCTTTTTATTCACCCATTTTTATTAAACATTATTTTTCTAACACTTTTTTTTATTAAGCATTATTTTCCTAATGCACTTTTTAGCTGGCATTATTTTCCTAATGTCCCTGTTTTTATTGAGCATTATTTTCCTAACTTCCCTTTTTCTTTAATCATTATTTTTAGCGCACTTTTTTATTAATCATTATTTTTCTAATGACCCTATTTTTATTAAGCATTATTTTTCTAATAGCTTTCCTTATTAAGCCTTATTTTCTGACGCCTCTTTCTATTAAATATTATTTCCTTACTCACTTTTTTATGAATCATTATTTTCTAACACCTCTTTTTATTAAACGTTATTTTCTAACACCACTTTTCATTAAGCATTTTCTTTCTAACGGACCTTTTTAGCGATTTTCTGATTCCCATTTTTCAAGCATTGTTTTTCTAACGACCCTTTTTATTATGCATTATTTTCCTAATGCTTTTTATTTTCATTGTGCCTTATTTTCTAACTTCCTATTTATTTACAATTAGTTTCTAACTCCCTTTTACATTAAACATTTTTTTCTAACACCCCTTTTCATTTGGCATTACTTTTCTAACACTTTTTTTATTATGCATTATTTTTCTAATGTCCTTTCTTGTTAATCATTATTTTACACCTCTTTCTGTTAAGCATTTCTTTTTTTCTAACACCATAATTCTAATTAAACATTCTTAAGGTTTTAAGAATTATTAAGCATTATTTTTATTAAGCATTTTTATCACCCTTTCATTAAGCATTATTTCTAACGCTCCCTTTTATAAGCATTGTAATCTAGCGCTTCGTGGAAATTAGAATAATATTTCCTCTATCAAACTAGTTGAAAACCGTGATTGTCACCACTTCTCTAAAACTTCCCAATAGGAAACCACTGCTATAGATGCTGGATATCTGAATTTTTGATTGCAAGGGATAATCCATAATCTAGAGATAAAAATTGAAAACGAATTGATCCGAATCATTGATTTATTGCCTACAGAATTTCTACCCTATTATTCAACTGTGAAATTGTGCAGATCCAAACTCTCAAGTACCTCATTAGATACAAAATCTGAGTAGTGATTTTGCATTTTGGCTTCGAAATCGCAAGCTCGGTGATTAGAGATCGCAAAATACTGTGCAATACCGCAGAAAGGTTCGCAAACATATGCACGTGATGAGGGAGAATGACATCCGCCCAGCGAGAAAAAAAATCGGGCGTGGAAAAAAAATCGGGCGTGGATATAGAGCTTGTAGGTGAGTAGGTGTCATCATCCTCCTCCTCCTCAAGCATCCATGGGCTACGGAGGTCCAACCAGACCGTGCAATTTAGTTCTCCAAGCAAGTCCAACCTGAGCTACATCTGTTGCAACCAGCAAATGCACACCAATTCTAACAAGGTCCTGTTTGACATTGTCTGCCCACCGCATCCTAGGTTTCCCCCTCATTCTGAGGCCTGTAGGCACACTGTTCATAACCCTATTCGCCAATCTATAATTATACATACGGGCATGATGGCCAAAAAAGCGGAGTCTCTCTGCACAATATGCTGCTTAAAGGAGGTTGAAGACTAACCTCATCATTAGTCCATCTAGAATCAAAAGCATATAATTTCATGTTATCTTGTTTACACAGCGTCCAAGTTTCACTACTATAACTAACCCTAGAAAGAACCAATCTTTCAATCCGACTCTAATTTTAGTCTTTAGGTGTATACGCCTATTTCTCCACACTCTCCATAGATTCTTAAAAGTCCCGGCAGCAATCTCGAATCGTCAGTTAATCTCACGCCGCACATCACCATTATCTGTTACATAGCTCCCGAGATAATTAAACTGTGACACCTGCTGAAGACTGCAACCATTCAGATGAACTGAATCACAGCCTGCCTGACCAATTTTCATCACTTTAGTTTTCTCTCAGTTTATAAGTGGTCTGTAAATGATAGCTAGGTAGTCACTGGAAGGAGAGCTATGCACCAATCCCCTGTGATGATGCACAGAACCGGCCAGGCCTAGAACCTAATGTCCGACCCCGCCTTCTCGTGGTGTAGACCTTTAGTACCTTTCAAAAGAGATACTCTCCTGTGGAAGTGAACGGAAGGGGAGGGCTGCCAGATTAGTGTGGCCTACTGATCTGGACAACTATAGCTACTTTTCTTTTTTTTTCTACCCTGCTGAGGAGTGGTCAACCACACAGGGTCCTGGAGCTGACCATATAAACCCACTGGACTGGACAGATATATGGCTCTGAGCTTGATTATGGATCCTGATTTTGCTGCACTGGTGGGCTTCTGTGGAGGGAAAATCTTCCGCTGTGTTTTCTGTTTGTTTGTGGGTTGACAGCCCCAAGTGAATAGATTCGCAGGATATGTTTATCAGCTGGTGGATAATCCTGAGCAGAGGTCATCGCAGGCACCTGAACTCATTGCTTCTATTGGCATCGTCAAATTCTACATTGGAGGAAGTCTTCCAGTGTAGATGGCTTCAGCCTTTAGTGGTGGGGGAACGGGTCTTTGCCCCATGTCTGCGATTAGGGGGCTGTTTGATATTGTCGGCATTCCCTCTCTCAATAAACATAGTTTCTTTAAACATCCCACTAACCATTTTATCTCCATAGGTAGTTGGAATGTGAGGACTCTGCACAGAGCTTTTCCTCTTGATGTCCTCACAATAGAATTCGACCCTTATAATTTAGATATTCTCGGCTTGCAAGAGACCAGATGGAAAGATAAAGGTCAGATTCCTAAAAATAATCTTAAATTTCACTTTTCAGGGAGGGACAACAATATGCATCACCAAGGCGTGGGTCTGTTTCTCAGCAGACACGCTAGTGATGCTCTTCTAGGATATGAGTGCATTAATGAAAGGTTTATTACAGCAAAATTTTAGACAAGCGTTAAAGACTTGAATGTTATCTGCTGTTATGCCCCCACTGAGGATGCCGATGAGGATGAGAAGGATATGTTTAACGGACAACTTCAGAATATTTTGAATTCTGTCAAGAAAGGAGATATTACCCATGTTATAGGTGACTTCAATGCCAAAGTTGGTATTGACTCTGACCTTTGGAAATGGGTGATAGTCCCTTTTGGTATTGGTAGTTGCAATGGCAATGGGCAACGTCTCCTACAGGTAAGTAAACTCAATGGCTTCAGAATAACTAACACTTATTACAAACACCTCGACATACATAAGTACACATGGGTTTCACCTGATGGGCTGCATAAGAATATGACTGATTATATATTAATTAACAACAAATGGGCTAGTTCTGTTAGGAATAACAGGGCATATAGGGGAGCTGAAATTGGATCTGACCATTACCTTGTTAAAAGTGTCTTGCAACTTAACCTTAAAAAGTGTTGTGCTAGAATTAAAAAAATTACTTTTAATACTGAAGCTCGGAAAGACCCAGTTGTAATCCAAAGCTTACCATGATAGGTTACTTAGTCATTATGACAGTCATGGTATGCTTACTACTGAGGTTGAGGAAGAATGGGATCATTTTAAACAGGCTTTTTTGGACACTAGCAGTACTCTTTTAGGAAAAAAGGAGCGGAAGAGACAGAATTATCTGAGTGATAAGGCACTTGAGCTTATTTCGGAAAGAAAGAACTGCAGGAATGTTCTTAATCAATACCCTACTACATCGTAATAGAAAGCATTACAGAGAACTTAATAAATGTGTAAAAGATCAGTTAGCTACTGATAAGAATCTTTGGCTTGATGGTTTGGCTGACAAAGCCGAGGAAGCAGTTAAACAGCACAAGAGCAGAGATCTGTACCAGATAGTTAATGTTTTGTGTGGTAGAAAACGTACAGGTATACAGGGATTGAAGGATAAACAAGTTAAGGTTATAGAAGGTGAGGATTCTGTCATGGCTAGGAGGGCTGGGCATTTCAGTGATATTCTGAACAATGCGGTTAGTTCTATTCCCATTGTTTGCAATGATGATAGATGCATTGGTGGCTTTAATGTTGGCCCTATAACACAATCTGAAGTTATTTTGGCTGTTTCTAAACTTAGACTACATAAATCCCCAGGGGTAGATGAAATTACAACCGAAATGCTTAGAGCTGGGAATGTTTCGGTTACCACTTGGATGACTGAAATTCTGAATATCTTTTATGATAAAGGCATGGTTCCTAAGGATTTTACCAGAGCTATTGTTATCCCTATTTTCAAAAAAAGTGATCGCAGTTCTTGTGATAACTATAGGGGTATTAGCCTACTCTCTGTTCCAGGTAAAGTTCTTTCCATGATTGTGCTTAATAGAATTAAGAATCTGTTTGACAATCAATTGCGTGATGAGCAATGTGGATTCAGAAGTGGTAGGGGATGTGTGGATCAGATATTTTCACTTAGGCAGATTATTGATAAATGTTTAGAGTTTCAGAAATCTTTGGTTGCTAGCTTTGTTGATTTCAAAAAGGCTTTTGACTCTGTTGATCGTCATAATTTGTGGTTGATTGTGGGATCATATGGTATACCTGACAAGTTAGTTAACATAATGAAAGCTCTCTATAATATCACTGAGTCCTGTTTGAGAGTTGGTAAGTCTTGTAGCAATTGGTTTAGCATTACTTCTGGTGTTCGACAAGGGTGCATTTTGTCTCCCTTTCTCTTTAGCTTAGTTATTGATTATGTTATGCGGAATTTATTTCAAGGGAAATATTTTGGTCTTAAATCGACTGGAGATACGAAAAGTTCTGATTTAGATTATGCTGATGATTTAGCCCTTTTGGCAAATGATGTTGATGCGATGAACTCTTTCTTTCGAGCTGTTGATGAGACTGGTAGTAGAGTAGGTTTGGTTATAAACAGAGAGAGTAGGTGTACCTGTTGAAAACTCAGATAGCAGGCTACGCCAACGATCACTACTGTGAAATGGTGCCGCTGTATGATGAGTGACAATAAAATGCCCCGGAAACTGCACGACGGTATGCACTCGTTTTTGAGATGGTCCATACCCGACTTGGGTATGGACCATTTCAAAATAAATCATACCGGCGACCATTTTCTACGTTATTCGATGGCTCAGAGAGACTGACAGCCATAACAGCACAATCCACGATCGGGTAGACCGATAGCGTCGGGTATTCGAATGCCTCCAGTGGAAGTCCTGGGATATGTGGTCGCCACACACTCATCAGTACCACAGCAGTTAGTGAGGCTTGCGGCTTAACAACAAGTCATGTGTGCCTAACATCAGCATGTTGCACACCTGTAGCATTCCATACTAATGCATGATTTCATGTCAAGAGACCATCAGAGACGTTTGCATTTCTGCAATTTGGTAATTTGGCTCTATTGGAACTAACAATCTTAGAGGATAACCCATCCTTTTCGCCCATAATCTTTTGGACAGATGAGGTGCAATTCACACTGTTCGGATCATTAACAAGTGGAATATCTATCATTGAGCTCTTAGCAACCCATCACTTGGACAAGTGTTGAGGAATTGCACCACACGTTAGCTAGTGAACTAACGTGTGGTGCAATATTTGGAGCAATACACTCTTTGGAACAGTATTCTACGAGAGAACATTAACAAAACGGATATGGGGCATGATACCTGACTGGTTGGATGACTTTACCCTTTGGGCTGCATTAACATGATAGCGCACCACCCACCAAATATACCTTCATTCTTGTTGGACAAATTTGGACACCAGACCATATGGTGATCCTAAGGAGTGGCCTCTGCGGTCACTGAATTGAATCCTATGGACTCCATATTCGGAAGAATAAAAAAAAAGGAAACATGAATGAAAACTGAAACAGGAGTGTATTCTAGGGAACTTGTAACTCTGCAAGATCTACGACGTCGGATCGTCAACGCTTATGATTCAGTAAAACCTACAATGCTGGTTGCTATACAACAAGTTATTCTTTCACGCATTGAGATGAACATCGTAGCCGACAGTGGGCAGATGGAACACACTCTGCGTTAGATTAGCGCGCCTGCGTGTTTTGTTTATGCCATTCGTGAATTGGAAATGTAATTATTAATCTATTTAATAAAATGTTTGGTCACTATTCTCTCTCTCCTTCAGTTGTATGTGTCACGTTTCTCTGCCCAGTCTCGGATTTAAAGGTCCAAAGGCCTTAATTGGAACAACATTTAGAGGCCCTATGGAATTGTAATAGTTTTAAACTCACAGAACGATTTTGTGGAGCCCTCTATAACAACAGTTGCTGCATTTGTCCACTGTAGGCCAATTCTTGCAAGTTCTGTTTGACATTGTCTGTCTATCAACCCTAGGTCTCCCCCTTTTCCTGAAGCCTTTAGGCACACTCTTCATAATCATGTTTGCCAATCTACAGCTATGCATATCGACAACATGGCTAAACCAACGCAGTTCCTCTCTGCATTAAACGTTGCTCAAATGAGATTGATGACTCCTTCTTCTAGACTCATCATTATTTACACAGTCAAACCAGGTAATGCCCAAGATACTGCACCCCCAAGATAATTAAATTCAGACACTTGCTCTAAAGTGCACCCATTCAAAGCAACTGAAGCACTATCTGCCTGACCAATTTTATATCACTTTAGTTTTTCTCTCTTTATCACCAAACCTACTGTATTACCAGTCTCATTAACAGCCCTAATGAACGAATTCATCTCATCAACATCGTTAGCCAATAGGGCCAAATCATCTGCATAATCGAAATCAGAATTTTGAAATATCAAGACCATTTAAGGCCAAAATCTTTCTCTTGCAAAGAAATTCGCATAACATAATAAATAACCAAACAAAAGAGAAAAAAAAGACAAAATGCACCCTTGTCTAACTCCAATAGCAAAGCTAAGCCAATCGCTACAAGACTTACCAACTGTCCCTGCGACTCAGTGTTATTATAGAGAATTTTCATTATGTTAACTAACTTGTATGGCATGTATTGTGATCTAACGATCAACTACAAATCATGTCGATCAATAGAGCCAAAAGCCTTTATGAAATCTAAAATGCTAGTAACCACAAGTTGTTGAAACTCTAAACATTACTCAAGAATACGCCTACGTGAAAATATTTGACCAAAACGTTCCCTACCAATTCTGAATCCACACAATATGATCATAACGCAGTTGTCAATCAACCAAAGTTTTAATTCCCCTATAATTATCAAAAACTGCGATAGCTTTTTTAAAAATCGGGATAATAATAGCTCTAGTAAAATCTTGGGAACAACACCTTTATCATAAACAAAATTCAAAATTTCAGTCAGGTATGTGACTACACAAATTTTCCAGCTCTAAGAATTTCAGTGGTGATTTCATGCACCCCTGAAGATTTATGCAGTTTTAATGTAGAGATGGCCAATACGACTTCTGAATGTGATATAGGGCCATCATTAAAGCCAGCAATGTATCTATCCTCATTATAAGCAATAGAAATAATCACATTGTTTACAACATCTCTGAAATAATCAGCCCACCTAGACATCAGATAAACCTAAACTTCAACCACCTTATCATGTTTATCCCTCAATCCCTTTGTAATTGTCTGTTTCTTCCCACACAAAATATTAACAATCTGGTAGAACACCCTGCTGTTGTGTTGCCTAACTGGTTCTTCTGTTTTATCAGCCAAGCTATGAAACCAAAGATCCTTATCAGCTGTTAACTGATTCTTTACAAGTTTATTAAGCTCGTTGTAATGCCGTCTGTTAGGAATAGGAGGGTGTTGATTCATATTAATCCTGCACTTCCTTCGTTCAAAAATAAGTGCCATAGCTTTATCACTCAAATAATTTTATTTCCTCTATTCACCTTTACCCAAAATAGTTGGGGTCTCAAGAAAACACTGTTTAAACTGATCCCATTCTTTCTCAACTTCAGCGGAAAGCAAACTACGATTGTCATAATGACTTAGTAGATTATCATAGTTTGCTTGGCTATATCTAGATCTTTCAGGAATTCAGTGTTAAGGATATTTTTCTTAATCTTAGTACAACATTTCTTAAGCTTCAGCTGCAAAACACTTTTGACCTGGTAATGGTTAGACCCAATGTTGGCTCTCCTTTGGTAAGGTTTCTAGCAATTAGTTTAGCATTGCTTCTAGTGTTCGACAAAGGTGCATTTTGTCTCCCTTTCTCTTTATTTTGGATATTGATTATGCTATGCGAAATTCATTGCAAGGGAAAGATTTTAGACTTAAATGGTCTATAGGTCTGGAAGTTTCTGATTTCGATTATGCTGATGATTTAGCCCTTTTGGCAAATGATGTTGCTGAGATGAACTCTTTCATTCGAGCTGCTGATGAGACTGGGAGTAGAGTTGGTTTGGTTATAAACAGAGAGAAAACTGAAGTGATGAAAATTGGTCAGGCAGACTGTGATTCAGTTAATCTGAATGGTTGCAGTCTTCAGCAGGTATCACAGTTTAATTATCTTGGGAGCTATGTAACAGATAATGGTGATATGCGGCATGAGATTAACAGAAGAATAGGGATTGCTGTCGGGACTTTTAAGAATCTATGGAGACTGTGGAGAAATACGCGTATACACCTAAAGACTAAAATTAGACTGTATAATAGTTTGGTTCTTTCTAGGGTTAGTTGTGGTAGTGAAACTTGGACACTTTGTAAACAAGATAACAGGAAACTAGATGCTTTTGAATATAGATGCTTTCGCAGTATCTTGGGCATTAGGTGGTTCAACTTTGTAGGCAATGATGAAGTTAGGCAAAGGAGTCGGCAACCTCCTTTAAGCAGCATATTTTGCAGGAAGAGACTCCGTTGGTTTGAGCATGTTGCCCGTATGGATAATTATAGATTGGCGAATAGGGTTATGAACAGTGTGCCTAAAGGTTCAGAAGGAGGGGAAGACCAAGGATGCACTGGCAGACAATGTCAAACAGAACCTTGTTAAGATTTGGTGTGTAGTGGCCAGATACAGCCGATGTTGCTCAGGACAGATATGCTTGGAGAACTAAATTGCACGGTCTGCTTGAACCTCCGTAGCCCATGGCTACTTGAGCATGATGATGATGATGATGTAGGGATATGGTATTCCTAACTGAACTAGCCTGTTAATAAACTGAATTGCTGTTAATTAAAATATAATATATCATATTTATGTGTAACTCATCAGGTGAAACCCATATGTATTTAGAAATGTTGCGTGTTTGTAGTATGTGTTATTTATTCGCAAACTATTAAGTCTACTTACCTGTAGGAGACGTTCGCCATTTGCCAATGGAACTATCAATGTCAAAGGGACCTAAAACGTCTGCCAAAACGTAAGAATCAGTACCAACTTAAGCATTGAAGTCACCTAGCACAGGAGAAATATCTCCTTTCTTCATAGATTTCAAAATATCCTGAAGCTGTTTGTAAAGGTCATCCTTCTCGTTCTCATCAGTTTCTTCTGTGGGGGCATAACAAAAGATGAATTCAAGTCTTTAATTTTATTTTAAATTTTGCTGTAAGGAATATTTTGTTCATGCAGTCATATCGTGGAAGTGTGTCACTGGCGTGTCTGCTGAAAAACAAACCTACACCTTGGAGATGCGTTTCATTCTCTCTCCCTGAAAAAAGAAATTTAAAGTTATTTTTAAGTATCTCACCTTTACCTGTCCATCTGGTCTATTGCAAGCGTAGAATATCTAGTTTATAACGCTGGGATTCCTGAGTGAGGACATAAAGAGAATAATCTCTATGTAACGACCTTACATTCCAAAATTCCACTTCCATTAGTAGGATTTTTGAAGAAACTAGATTTATTGAGAGAGATAGCGCCAACAATATCAAACAGCCCCTTGATTACAGATATGGGGCAAAGACCTGTTCATCCACTGCTACTGGCTGAAGTCTGGTATGCACATAAGGCACCATCTTTTCAAACGGACCTTTTCAAGAGCTATAAGGTCTACCTGAGATGCATTACTCCAGTTTAGGATTGACGATGCCCAACTAGTCAAATGAGGATTGAGAGTTCACCACAGCTAAACGCTGACCCCACCCATGCTGGTAGGAACTTCAGGCACCACGTTTCCAAGTAGACCTTTTGAAAAGCCATGAGACCTGCCTGAGGCACATTACTCCAGTTTAGGATTGGCGATCAAGACCATCACAACCTGGGAAGGTCTTGATCAGGATTATCCACGGATATAAGGTATCCCGTGCACGGGATATAAAGTATCCCGTGCCTCTGTTCACTCAAGCTTGGCAACCCACAAGCAAACAGAAAACACAGCTGCATATATTCCATCAACAAAGGACCACCAGTGCAGCAATTGCAGGATCCATAATTAAGCTCAGAGTCGTTAACCAATCCAGTCTAGTGGGTATACATGATCAGCACCAGGATCCTGTGAAGTTCACCACTCCTCAGAAGGGCAGAAAAGAGAAAAAGATGCCATAGATGACCACATCAGTTGGCCACACTGATCTGGCAGCCCTCCTTCTTCCGTTCCCTTCCAAAAGAGAATATCTCTTTTGAAAGGTACTAATGGTCTGCACCACGAGAAGGCGGGGTCGGACATTAAGTGCTAGGTCTGGCGGGTTCTGTGCATCATCCTGGGAATTGGTACACAGCTCTCCTTCTAGTTTATGCTTAGCTACCCTTTACAGACCCTATTAAAACCCAACACTTAATTTAAAAAAATGGTTTTCAGTCTCGAACTCGAATTCTGCAAAACGTAGAAACGCATTTTTAGGAAAATATGGCTGACAAAAGAAACAAATTTTAGAAATTTGGAAAGTTAGTGATGAGGAGAGGGGTTCAAACGTGCTAAATTAAAATTCAAAACTCTCTTTCGGTGGTCGGATGATTAGGGTGTTTGGCTGCGGGAAAAACAAAGGGTTAGAGTTCTGGCTAAGATAGAGCTGTTTCGTTTCTTGGGTTACCTTTCCACCGAGGTCTAGACCAAACCTAAAAGATTGTTCATTTCATATTACACTGACAAGCTTATATCACACTTTTGTGGCAAAACGTTTCTGGAGGACTAGTTTGTTTTTTCTACAAACTATGAAACAGGCGAAAAAATTAGTTTGAAATTCGAAATCGACTTCTGTTGCATTCGAAGATGAAATTTTAACGCAGCACTGAATCCGAAGACTGTTCCGAATCACTTAAAACTTGTATCGCTTAAAATACTCGAAAAAGCCGCTTAAAACGCCTAATTTGGTTTTATGTTAAGTCGTGACACTACTAACCTATAACGATAAAATATAGTAGTAATTTCTAAAAACTCCTGCCATTCAATGGGTCCCTCCTTTCCCCCCAAATAAGTGAAAAAAATTAGAGTTAAGTGGTACTCGAAAGTTAAGCAATATACACAAAACCACGATTTAAGAGAGAAGTCATTTGATGGATTTCAATGAAACTTACAAATGAAGTCCATGATCATATATCCCACTAATACATGAAAAACAAATGAATTCCCGCGAATATTTAATGAGATATTCAATTTTTAAAACCATTACCTCAAAATCACATGTACAATTTCGATAATAGATTTCCTCGGACAGCGATACAGGCTGCGCAACGTCTCGTCAAGCTACATATCAGGGTCTCAATGAGGGTCAGAGGGAGTACGTGCATATCGGAGCTCCTAAGGGGTCCGAGGTGAGGAATTGCGACTGGTGATACAGTGTCCTGCACACATCACTGGTCGCAAACTGATGATGTGTGTAGGACAATGAATCATCGGTCGCTCAACTAATCGAATAGAACATGTTTCTAGAGCGTCACGTTTCTAGATCGAACAGCAATCCCACCTTTCCCTCACCAAAATCCAATAAAACATATTTCTAGAGCGAACATGTTCCTCACCTTCTCCTAAACTAAATTCAATAGAATATGTTCTTAGAGCGAACATGTTTCTCACCTTACCATCACCTAAATCGAATAGAAAATGCTTCTGGAGCTAACATGTTTCCCACCTTCCACTCACCTAAATCCAATAGAACATGTTTCTAGAGAGAACATGTTTCCCACCTACCTCTCACCTGAATCCAATAGAACATGTTTCTCACCTTCCCCTCACCTAAATCCAATAGAACATGTTTCTAGAGTGAACTTGTTTCTCACCTTCCCCTAAACTAAATCCAATAGAATATGTTTCTAGAGCGAACATGTTTCTCACCATCCCCTCACCTAAATCCAATAGAATATGTTTCTAGAGCGAACATGTGTCTCAACTTCCCCTCACCTAAATCCAATAGAATATGTTTCTAGAGCGAACATGTGTCTCAACTTCCCCTAACCTAAATCCAATAGAACATGTTTATAGAACAAACATGTTTCCCACCTTCCCTGATCTAAATCCAATAGAACGCGTTTTTAGAGTGAACATGTTTCTCACCTTCCCCTAAACTAAATCCAATAGAATATGTTTCTAGAACGAACATGTTTCTCACCTTCCCCTCACCTAAATCCAATAGAATATGTTTCTAGAGCGAACATGTGTCTCAACTTCCCCTCACCTAAATCCAATAGAACGTGTTTCTAGAACGAACATGTTTCCCACCTTCCCCTGATCTAAATCCAATAGAACGCGTTTTTAGAGTGAACATGTTTCTCACCTTCCCCTAAACTAAATCTAATAGAATATGTTTCTAGAGCGAACATGTGTCTCACCTTCCCCTCACCTAAATCCAATAGAATATGTTTCTAGAGCGAACATGTGTCTCAACTTCCCCTCACCTAAATCCAATAGAATATGCTTCTAGAGCGAACATGTGTCTCAACTTCCCCTAACCTAAATCCAATAGAACATGTTTCTAGAACGAACATGTTTCCCACCTTCCCCTGACCTAAATCCAATAGAACGTGTTTTTAGAGTGAACATGTTTCTCACCTTCCCCTAAACTAAATCCAATAGAATATGTTTCTACAGCGAACATGTGTCTCAACTTCCCCTAACCTAAATCCAATAGAACATGTTTCTAAAACGAACATGTTTCCCACCTTCCCCTGACCTAAATCCAATAGAACGTGTTTTTAGAGTGAACATGTTTCTCACCTTCCCCTAAACTAAATCTAATAGAATATGTTTCTAGAGCCAACATGTTTCTCACCTTCCCCTCACCTAAATCCAGTAGAATATGTTTCTAGAGCGAACATGTGTCTCAACTTCCCCTCACCTAAATCTAATAGAATATGTTTCTAGAGCGAACGTGTTTCCCAACTTTCCCTCATCTAAAGCCAATGGAATATGTTTCTAGAACGTCATGTTTCTAGAGCAAACATGTCTTCCAACTTGCCATCACCTAAATCCAATAGAACATATTTCTGGAGCGAACATGTTTCCCATCTTCCCCTCCACTAAATCCAATAGATCATGTTTCTGGAGCTTGCGAAACATGTTCTATTGGATTTAGGTGAGGTAACAGGGAAGGCCAGTCCATACGGTTTATGATTTCACTCTCAATGTGTTCGTCCACCAAGAGAGCTCTGTGAGGGCGAGCATTATAATCCATTAACACGGAATTATACCAATGCTTAGAGAAATAGTCAATTGCATTGAGGTACTTTATAGCTGTTACAATCCTTTCTGGGAAGACATGGTCTGTCCGGCCATTGAGAGTGATGCTTGCCCACACCACCAGCTCCAAATTTGTTCCTTTCCCATTCCTTGTTAATGGAATGACATCTATTTCCAGGCTATCTCCAGACCAACAGTCGTCGGGAATCTGTTTGCAGAACAAATCGGGGTTCATCGGTGAACACAACATTGCTCTGTTGACGTTGAATCCAGTTATTGCGATGTTGTCGAGATCAATTCAATCGGGCTCTGTGCTGGGCGGATGACAACTGGTCATCTTGCATAGAGATGACCTACATGAAGCCTTGTGGACACTGCTAGCATACAGCCCGTCCTGTGGATGCAGTCAGGCCGAAAGCGGGCTGGCGTGCTGTACGAGTTCTACGGCGCCTTACATTTAGTAACCTAACTTACCTAGTCGATGTGGCTGTCTGATGTCCAGGAACAGATTTCTAGCGATGGATTGGCTTGTTCGAAATCGTTTCTGAAGGCTGATTACGCTACGATTCACATTTAGCCATCTGGCTACCTCAAACTGATGTTGTCAGGCCTCGAGCCTCCCGATTGTTCGCCACCTCATTTCTTCATCGAAAGATTTCTTCCGGCCATTATCTAACGGTTGGCTATCCCGAATGTCGTACGTGAAGACTCGAACACCAACTGACTCGCACGTACATACGAGGTGCATTTTATACTGACCTGTTTCGCATGTGCGGCTGTGTTTAATGCAAATCTCGTGTGCAAATTTGAACTTAGCATCGATTTTCATGAAAAAAATCTGACTGTTATTTATTGTCAATTATTGCACAATATACGAAGAGTTTTGCATTTGTTGATTAACTTTTGAGCACCAGTGTTAATTTTAAATCTTGATATATAAATTAATATTAGTGCCCCCTCCCAATTTATTTAACAGCTATTCGTCTTTCACATTATAAAATAACTACCAGAAGTTTTGAATTATTTTTAATATTTCACAACTTTTCTTAGAAAATCTGTGCACTTCATCACGATATAGTCAAAATCGAATAAAGCATACCTATATCGCGTAAGCTCCATAATCGGTATCTTGCTGCTATAACCCTTTGGCACATACAGGGTGAATCTGAAAAAGTGGGCAAAACTTTACGGGGTGGTAGAACGCAGCTATATGAGCAATATTCGTCATAGAATGTATGGTCGGAACGCAAACGGCGAGCCGCTAGGTGGCGTTGAAAATGGTATAAAAGGGTCGGTCCTCGCACCCAACGGCATTTCTACCTTGTACTCTTGGTTCTTCTCTCGTGTTTGGACTTTTTCCTGTGGGGCCATATGAAAAGCCTAATCTACGAGTGCCCCATTGAAACCGATATGGATCTAGTCGCCAGGATCGCCGTTGTTGCCGGCGATATTCGGGAAATACCTGGTGTCTTCACAAATGTGCGTCGGTCCCTATCCCGCAGGTGTGAAGCCTGCATTACAGCTGGCGACAGCTCTTTTGAGCAATTTCTTTGAGCCTGTACCTCAATTACATTCCTGTTAATAAAATGTTTTCTGAAGTATCTCCTCTCCTTCTTGTGTTCATTCTTTAAATGTGACAGTGGAAAACTACCTTTTAACTTCTCACCGCTTGCGTTCCGACCATACATTCTATGACGAATATTGCTCGTATAGCTGCGTTCTACCACCCCGTAAAGTTTTGCCCACTTTTTCAGATTCACCCTGTATAGATTTTTCAATTGTGGGGTCTTTAACTAGGGTGTTTAATTGTGGAATTACGTAGGGAACATTTTAATTGTGGAGGGTAGAGTTTGAGAGGGGGTCATCTGAAACCACCTTCTTATTTCTCAACATAAAATCGCAAATTTTATGCCGAATGGGTAGGCTGAAAACCATTAATATTACCCTTTCTAACAGAATTTCAACTAAAAAATATTTTGCATCAGCTGCAACATGCAAAATCTGTTTCCAGTAACTAAAAGTCGATAAACGAAACAAATAGCTAGAAAAAGCATCTTAAGAGTTTTGTTTTTGCAAGCGTTTAAAGCGATTCGGATGCAAAGGAGTAAATATATCCGTAATAAATTGCATAATAAATTAATATATGTATAATTTTATGTCCGAAGTGAAAGTTTTTAATCTATTCAGCCCCAGCCACATTGGAGAATAAATATATATATAAATCAATTCATATATCATAAGCTACCATTTGTATAATATACAAGGTATCCGGAAAAGAATATATACCGGAAACAAGGTTGAAAAAGTTTCTGCTTTTTTTTTTTTAAGCTCTTAGGACAAAGATTCAAAAACTAAATCGTTTGAAGACTTGGAAGTTTTATTTGATATAATTAATAAGTTCTTCCGTCGTTAGTTTTTATGAATCAAAACATTTTCAATCCTTCTTCTTCCAGCAGAATAGCAGAGATGCAAATTTCAGCTCATTTAACTGCAGCTAGATTAAAATTTCTATCTTTGGAGGTTTTTCAAAACAAAATTCGATTATACTATAATATATAATATAACAAACTAATCTTGACTAATTGATATTTGTGTCCATGGTGCTGTCTAATTCATCTCTGTAGCTGTCTTCGAAATATGTTACAATTGATTAGAGCTAATGATAAAGGGTATATGGAAATTTATTGATCGAATCAAATAAAATCTTGTAAACCTTCAAATGATTTAATTATAACTAGCTTACAAATGAGCTAATGTTTTCACTTTGTCGTCTGTCTATCTGTTCGTCTATAGACATTCAACTCTTTTGTTTTTAGAGAGAAGTGAAAACTTCTTTTTGGGTAGGATAGGTAAACGATTTTTTTTTCTTGCAAACGATTTGTTTGAAGTTAAATATTTAAATTTTAGTCGTTGAGTGCGATGATGAAAAGGTTTGCAGGGGTTGGGGGTAGAGAAATGTAATATTTTAAGAGGTAAATGAAACGTTTTGTTATAAGAAATCGTCTGAGGGTTTGTTATTCTTTAAATTTCGTTTCTCTCTTAAAACACAAAAAGTTATTCAACTTCCTTTTTTTGACATATCTCTTTTTGCTGTACATAGGCTTCAGAAGCCGCCGCCGCTGGGATTATATTTGATTCCTTTTTTTTAAATATTTAATCAATAATCAAATCATTCGCAATTCTTCATACACAAGCAGAGATATTAGAAAACTGAATAATGAATTGCAGTTTAACTACGTTCAGTTGCATTCACAACTGCCCATACCGAAAAAACCAAAATGTAAGCAAAATTTACTGTTACGCGGAGGTGTGTAGTCCGAAAACGATGAACTATAAAACTGGCCTCATACATCGCCATTGTGACATTGCATCATAATCCGTAAAGCGGGTGACATAATGGTAAGTGTATAATAGTGCCTCTGGGCTGGTAACGATATGCTAAGGGCTCAGACTAGGAAAAAACACGTGTATGATCTGTATATTGCGAAACATTATAGTTACAATATATTACTAATACCTTTAGTTTTCTTCACAACATTAAAGGAATAAATTGGTTATAATTAAAAAGGATTACAGATGTTACAGGTGTTAGATCGACAGTGCCTGTAGAATGGTCCTGTCTGCCCATGAATATATCTGCATTGCTTCTACAAAACCTATTTCTCATTTCTCTAGTAGACGCCTTCTTAAAACATTTCATTTAGCAGCTTCGAAAGTTTTTCCAGACTACTACAACGTTTCTCAGATGGATCCACAACGAATGTTTGATATCAGTTGAAACGATCTACCTCATTGGCCGCATAACTGTACAAGGAAGTTTTGTGAAGGACGTTGACCTGCAGGGCTGCCATCCCATTTCATCCGTCCAGCACGATCCTGCACGGCTGACCTTCAGCAGTGAAACCTCCTAATTAACTCGTTCCTTCAGCAGATGAGAGAAAAAACAGAAGAGTAACGGGAGTTCGTCAGGAAACGCTGATGCAAACAATAGTCGACCTCTGATCACCCTAGGGTCATCCACTGTAACCCTTATCACTGATCGCATCTTCACGGCGAGGTTTTTAAGCAATGGAGGATTGATAGAGTTGAAAAGGGAGTCCCATTCATACTTCAGGTTATATTCGTCATTTTTGAATAGGTGAAAGAAAAGACAGAGACAAAAGAAAAGACATTTTCTTTCCATTTATTTTTTCTCTCTTGGTATCAAGGAAAGCGAAATTCCCTAACGAGATACATCTGAAGTCATTTTCATCACAGAAAACTTTGTTTTAATTCAAGAATTACTTTAAATAACATTTGCTCAAATAAAATATTCTACATAACTGATATTAACAAAAAATTCTAATTCTTTGAGAGGAATTGTCATTAAATCTAAATAACCGCGAGTTATCTGAATTACATTTGCAAAATAGATATGATCTTGTGGAAAGGAACCGAAGGGGAAGGCTGCCACATTAGTGAGGCCTACTAATCTGAACAAATTGTGGCTACTTTTCTTTTCTTATTTTCTAACTTGCAGAAGAGTGATCAACCACACGTGGTCCTGGTGCTGACCATATATACCAACCTGAATGGAATAATGGCTCTGAGCTTGATTATGGATCCTGAATTTGCTCCAATGGTGGGCTTCTGTTGAGGGAAAATCTTCCGCTGTGTTTTATGTTTGTTTGTGGGTTGACAGCTCCAAGGATATTCACAGGATATGTTTTATCAGCTGGTGGATAATTCTGATCTGAAGTCATCGCAGGTATCTGAATTCTTGCTTTTATGGGCGTGGTCAAATTTACATTGGAAAAAGTTTTACTAGCGTAGATGTCTTCAGCCTTTAGAAGTGGGGAACGGGTCTTTGCCCCAGGCCTGCGATTATGGGACTATTTGATATTGTCAGCATTCCCTTTCTCAATAAAGCATAGTTTCTTTGAATATCCCACTCACCAGTTTCTCTCCATAGGTACTTTTAACGTGAGGACTCTGCACAGAGATTATTCTCTCGATGTCTTCACACAAGAATTTCACCATTATAACTTATTCTTCGCTTGCAAGAGACCAAATGAACAGCTAAAGGTCAGATTCTTACGAATAATCTTAAAATTTTTCTTTCAGGGAGGGAATACAATAAACATCACCAAGGCGTTAGTCTGCTTCTCAGTAGACACGCCAGTGATGCTCTTCTAGGATATAAGTGCATTATGAAAGGTTTCTTAAAACAAAATTTCAGACAAGCATCAAAGACTTGAACGTTGAGATATTGTATCAAATAGTTAATGTTGTGTGTGGGAAGAAACGGACAGGTATACAGGTGTTCAAGGATAAACAAGGTAAAGTTATTGAAGGTGAGGATTCTGTCATGGCTAGGTGGGCTGAGCATTTCAGTGATGTTCTAAACATTGCGGTTAGTTCTACTCCCATTGTTTGTAATGATGATAGATGCGTTAGTGGCTTTAAATTTGACCCTATATCTCATTCTGAACTCATTTTGGTGGTCTCTAAGTTAACACTGCATACTTTCGCAGAGCTAGATGAAATTACTCCTGAAATGCTTAGAGCTCTGAACACCTGTATACCTGTCCTGTTCTTACCACATGACCGACTGAAATTCCGAATATCTTTCATGATAAAGTCATTGTTCCTAAGGGCCATTTATTATTATTTTTAAAAACGTAATCGCAGTTCTTGTGATAACTATGGGGGTATCAGCTGTTCCAGATAAAGTTCTTTGTATGATTGGGCATAACAGAATTAAGAATCTAGTTGATCAGCAATTGCCTGATGAGCAATGTGGAATCAGAAGTGGTAGGGGATGTGTGGATCAGATATTTTAACTTAGGCAGATTCTTGAGAAATGTTTAGAGTTTCAGAAATCGTTGGTTGCTAGCTTTTTGATTTCAAAAAGGCTTTCGATTCTGTTGATCGTCAATATTTGTGGTTGATTGTGAAATCATATGGTATACCAGACAAGTTAATTAACATAATGAAAGCTCTCTCTAATAACACTGAATCATGTGTGAGAGTTGGTAAGACTTGTAGCAATTGGTTTAGCATTACTTCTGGTGTTCGTCAAGGATGCATTTTGTCTCCTTTTCTATTTAGTTTGGTTATATATGATTTTATGCGAAAATCACTTCAAAGGAAAGATTTTGCCCTTAAATGGGTTGGGGATACGAAAATATCTGATTTAGATTATGCTGATGATTTAGCCCTTTTGGCAAATGATATTGATGAGATGAACTCTGTCATTGGAGCTGTTGATGAGACTGGTAGTAGTGTAGGTTTGATTATATGAACAAAGAGAAAGTAAAGTGGGGAAAATTGGTTAGGCAGGCTATGGTTCAGTTAATCGTAATGTTTGCAGTCTTGAGCGGGTGTCTCAGTTTCATTTTTTGGGAGCTATGTAACTGATGCTAGTGATGTATGGCATGAGATAAACAGAAGAATAGAGTATACACCTAAGTCTAAGATCTGGTTGTATAAATAGTTTGTTCTTTCTACAATTAATTATGGTAGTGAAATTGAACCCTTTGTAAACAAGATAACAGGAAACTAGATGCTTTTGATTCTAGATGCTTACGCAGTATCTTGGGCATTAGATGGTTCAACGTTGTAAGTAATGATAAGGTTAGGCAAAGGAGTTGGCAATCTCCTTTAAGCATCATATTGTGCAGAGAGAGACTCCGTTGGTTTGGCTATGCTGCACGTATGCATAATTATATAATAGCGAATAGATCTATGAACAGTGTGCCTAAAAGTCTTCAGAAAGAGGGAGAGACCTAGAATGCGATGGGCAGACAATGTCAAATAGGACTTCATTAGAATTGGTCTACAATGACCAGATGCAGGAGCTGTAGCTAAGAATAGATGTGTTTGGAGAACTAAATTGTACCATCTGGGTTGACTTCCGTAGTCCATGGCTTGCTTGATGATGATGATACTTAGTTAAATAAACTAAACGTTTTTTTTTGTACTCTTGATATTATTCAACATAAATTAATTTTTGGATAAATTTTTCCAGGGTGGGTCAAATGCTATTTTTCCCCTTCCCCTGTCGAGCCCGTGGATAGCTGATAAAATCATATTGTTTTATGAACCCGAATCTGATTCTGAAAGCACCATCGATTAAAATATCACCGCATCGATTGCAGATTGATACTGAAACGACATGTTCACGTGTAATAACTGAAGCTTGATAATTGTAATAGGAGATACGTGAGATACGACATGTACTATGGAAGTAAGTCATGTTGAGAATGGCACACGGTTAAGTTTAAATGCAGGAATACAGAAAAGAAAAAGTGAACTGTTGAAAGTATTTTGACCTGTGCGCGGTGTCGGCTTAGATTGTCGTCTTTTGTTTATGGAGTAATTTTTATATGAAACGAATCATCTTTAACAGTTTTTGGGAATATCGTTGTCAATAGGTATTTTTTTTATAAATAAATAAATACCCCTGAAGCAGCTGCTTGCAACAAAATTCTGAAAGGAGCCTGTCAATTTTATAACGCCACAATTGGAGTTCTGGGTGGAAGACGGGACCTCAGCAGAAAAACAACACAGACAGCCATGCCTTCTCCGGGGCTTGAACTCAGGTCCCTCTGAGTAGTAGTCAAGCAAGTTGCGACGGTGGGTTAGTGAAAAAAACGGAGACTTCGTAACTCCGTTTTCAGTGTTATATTCGTTTAGTATTTGATATTTAATGATATTTAATGAAGGTCAATAGTTATTAGTCATTGGTTAGTCTATTTCTATATCAAGTAATGAATGTTTCAGGTTCTACATATTAATTGTAAATTGATTCTTTCAATTATTAAACCAGTTTATTTATTATCTGTTTGGTTATTTCGAATTCAAGCGCGGTGCTCTCAAACAAAACTAGCTAAAACTTTGTCACAATGCAGTCGCTTCTTCCTCCTCCCCTATTAATATAGAGGCCTGCACCAGAAATATTAGGCCATATAGCAATTTCCCTTAGTAGTCCCATCTTCCCAACAAGTTAATACTGCTTAAATTTGTGAAAGAAGACTTGCAGTCTGCAAACAATTCTGATGCCATCGTTCCTCAATTCACCGAGTGCTTACACAAAATAATATCTGAAAATTCTCTCTCTTATACAGAGCCGTTTTCAGCAGGGAGAAGAATAGACAATGTAGCAATTCCACTGGACCTCATCCACTGTGGGAAGAAATCCAATCCAGTAGTAAGATGTAAATCTGGTCTGTAAATGGTAGCTAGGTAGTCACTGGAAGGAGAGCTATGCACCAATCCCCTGTGATGATGTATAGAACCGGCCAGGTCTAACACCTAATGTCCGACCCCGCCTTCACGTGGTGCAGACCGTTAGTACCTTTCAAAAGAGATACTTTCTTGTGGAAGTGAACGGAAGGGGAGGGCTGCCAGATTAGTGTGGCCTACTGATCTGGACAACTATGGCTACATTCCTTTTTTTTTCTACCCTGCTGAGGAGTGGTCAACCACACAGATTCCTGGTGCTGACCATATAAACCCACTGGACTGGACAGATATATGGCTCTGAGCTTGATTATGGATCCTGATTTTGCTGCACTAATCAAGTAATGAATGTTCTATATCTTCATATCATTCATATTCTGTTGAGGGAAAATCTACCGCTGTGTTTTCTGTTTGTTTGTGGGTTAACAGCCCCAAGTTCACAGGATATGTTTATCAGCTTCCAAAGATTCACAGGAATATGTTTATCAGCCATAGATTCACAGGATATGTTTATCAGCTGGTGGATAATCCTGAGCAGAGGTCATCGCAGGCACCTGAACTCTTTGCTTCTATTGGCATCATCATACTCTACATTGGAGGAAGTCTTCCAGTGTAGATGGCTTCAGCCTTTAATGGTGGGGGAACGGGTCTTTGCCCCATGTCTGCAATTAGGGGCTGTTTGATATTGTCGGCATTCCCTCTCTCAATAAACATAGTTTCTCTAAACATCCCACTAACCATTTTCTCTCCATAGGTAGTTGGTTGTTGGGTTGTTGTTGTTGTTTTACCTCTGAGCGGCACTTTTTTGCACACCATGGGCTAAATGGCCAGGTCACATGGACCCCGAAGGCTCGGAGAAGGTTTTGGGAAGGGACCCACTGGAACAGCTGTTGGGAGACAGATGGTAGCCTCCCGTCAAGGCCATCCAGCGTGTTCTTTAACGTGCACAGGGTATGGCTCTCCCGCACACGGGGCCACGGCTTAACGTCCCTTTTTTGCACACCATGACCTATATCTGTCCGACGAACGGCGGCATTCCAAGCCCATCGGTGTCCCCCACTGACCGTGGGCAGGGCGGGGAATTTTGCGGAGATAAATCTCAACGCTGACCCAGCTGGGACTCGAACCTGGGAACTACAGATTACGAGCCTGACACGCTACCGACTGAGCCACCCCCGCCCCCATGGGTAGTTGGAATGTGAGGACTCTGCACAGAGCTTTTTCTCTTCATGTCTTCACACAAGAATTCCACCATTACAATTTAGATATTCTCGGCTTCCAAGAACCCAGATGGACAGATATAGGTCAGATTCTTAAAAATAATCTTAAATTTCTCTTCTCAGGGAGGGACGACAATAAGCTTCACCAAGGTGTGGGTCTGTTTCTCAGCACACACGCTAGTGATGCTCTTCTAGGATATGAGTGCATTAATGAAAGGTTTATTACAGCAAAATTTAGACAAGCGTTAAAGACTTGAACGTTATCTGCTGTTATGCCCCCACTGAGGATGCCGATGAGGATGAGAAGGATAGGTTTTATGAACAACTTCAGGATATTTGGAGTTCTATCAAGAAAGGAGATATTACCCTTGTTCTAGGTGACTTCAATGCCAAAGTTGGTACTGACTCTGACTTTGGGGAGGAGTAATAGGCTCTTTTGGTATTGGTAGCTTCAATGGCAATGGGCAACGTCTCCTACAGGTAAGTAAACTCAATGGATTCAGAATAACTAACACTTATTACAAACACCGCGACATACATAAATACACATGGGTTTCACCCGATGGGCTGCATAAGAATATGATTGATTATATATTAATTAACAGCAAATGGGCTAGTTCTGTTAGGAATACCAGGTCATATAGGGGAGCTGAAATTGGATCTGACCATTATCTTGTTAAAAGTGTCTTGCAACTTAACCTTAAAATGTGTTGTGCTAGAATTAAAAAAATTACTTTTAATACTGAAGCTCTGAAAGACCCAGTTATAAGCCAAAGCTTACCATGATAGGTTACTTAGTCATTATGACAGTCATGGTATGCTTACTACTGAGGTTGAGGAATAATGGATCATTTTAAACAGGCTTTTTTGGACACTAGCAGTACTCTTTTAGGAAAAAAGGAGCAGAAGAGACAGAATTATCTGAGTGATAAGGTACTTGAGCTTATTTCGGAAAGAAAGAACTGCAGGAATGTTCTTAATCAATACCCTACTAGTCGTAATAGAAAGCATTGCAGAGAACTTAATAAACGTGTAAAAGATCTGTTAGCTACTGATAAGAATCTTTGGCTTGATGGTTTGGCTGACAAAGCCGAAGAAGCAGTTAAACAGCACAACAGCAGAGATCTGTACCAGATAGTTAATGTTTTGTGTGGTAGAAAACGTACAGGTATACAGGGATTGAAGGATAAACAAGGTAAGGTTATAGAAGGTGAGGATTCTGTCATGGCTAGGAGGGCTGGGCATTTCAGTGATATTCTAAATAATGCGGTTAGTTCTATTCCCATTGTTTGCAATGATGATAGATGCATTGGTGGCTTTAATGTTCGCCTATAACATAATCTGAAGTTATTTTGGCTGTTTCTAAACTTAAACTTCATAAATCCCCAAGGGTAGATGAAATTACTACAGAAATGCTTAGAGCTGGGAATGTTTAGGTTACCACTTGGATGACAGAAATTCTGAATATCTTTTATGATAAAGGCATTGTTCCTAAGGATTTTACCAGAGCTATTGTTATCCCTATTTTCAAAAAAGGTGATCGCAGTTCTTGTGATAAATATAGGGGTATCAGCCTACTCTCTGTTCCAGGTAAAGTTCTTTCCATGATTGTGCTTAATAGAATTAAGAATCTGGTTGGCAGTCAATTGCGTGATGAGCAATGTGGATTCAGAAGTGGTAGGGGATGTGTGGATCAGATATTTTCACTTTGGCAGATTCCTGAGAAATGTTTAGAGTTTCAGAAACCTTTGGTTGCTAGCGTTGTTGATTTCAAAACGGCTGTCGACTCTGTTGATCGTCATAATTTGTGGTTGATTGTGAAATCATATGGTATACCAGACAAGTTAGTTAACATAATGAAAGCTCTCTATAATAACACTGAGTCGTGTGTGAGAGTTGGTAAGTCTTGTAGCAATTGGTTTAGCATTACTTCTGGTGTTCGACAAGGGTGCATTCTGTCTCCTTTTCTCTTTAGTTTCGTTATTTATTATGTTATGCCAAATTCACTTCAAGGGAAAGATTTTGGCCTTAAATGAACTGGAGATACGAAAATTTCTGATTTAGATTATGCTGATGAGTTAGCCCTTTTTGCAAATGATGTTGATGAGATGAACTCTTTCATTCGAGCTGTTAATGAAACTGGTACTAGAGTAGGTTTGGTTATAAACAGAGAGAAAACTAAAGTGATGAAAATTGGTCAGGCAGGCTGTGATTCAGTTAATCTGAATAGTTTAAGTCTTGAGCAGGTGTCACAGTTTAATTATCTTGGGAGCTATATAACAGATAATGGTGATGTGCGGCATGAGATTAACATACGAATAGGGATTGCTGCCGGGACTTTTAAGAATCTATGTAGAGTGTGGAGAAATAGGCGTATACACCTAAAGCAGGCATGTCAAACTCGTTAAACACCGAGCGCCATTTTAAGTATTATATACTAAATCGCAAGCCGAAAACAATAAAATCAGATGAAAATTGTTATGTGCAAACTAGACTAGAACGCAGTATTCGTTCACTGACTGCTAACGAATAGCTTCCGACTCTACTGGCATTTCACGACTCATTGCCATGCGCAAAGTACGTACATTTGAATGACCTCGAGACATGTGTATACATGTCGGAGCCCGATCGTAGAATTGCTCATATCATGAAATGCCACTATTTCATGAAATGATCGGGCATTTCATGATATGAGCAATACTTATAATTTTAATTAAAGAATCCAGTGTTATCAAAAGTTAAATAAACGTATTGGTTATCAATCTTGGCGGGCGCAGAACAGTTCCCGGCGGCCCGCGTGTTTGACATGCCTGACCTAAAGACTAAAATTAGACTGTATAATAGTTTGGTTCTTTCTAGGGTTACTTATGGTAGTGGACTCTTGGACACTTTGTAAACAAGATAACAGGAAACTAGATGCTTTTGATTCCAGATGCTTACGCAGTATCTTGGGCATTAGGTGGTTCAACTTTGTAACTAATGATGAGGTTAGGCAAAGGAGTTTGCAACCTCCTTTAAGCAGCATATTGTGCAGAGAGAGACTCCGTTGGTTTGGCCATGTTGCCCGTATGAATAATTATAGATTGGCGAATAAGTTTATGAACAGTGTGCCTAAAGGCCTCAGAAAGAAGGGGAGACCTAGGATGCGGTGGGCAGACAATATCAAACAAGACCTTGTTAGAATTGGTGTGCAGTGGCCAGATGCAGTAGATGTAGCTCAGGATAGACTTGCTTGGAGAACTAAATTGCACGGTCTGGTTGGACCTCCGTAGCCCATGGCTGCTTGATGATGATGATGATGATGAGTAAGATCTCTAACAAGGTGTAAATTCCGATTCCATTTCCATCCCGATTTTTACATTTTAAAGTGGAATGCAAGCATTTCCCTTAAAGAGTTCTTGACGAATGAAACATTTCTCAATGACTGTCCGGCATTTTAAATTTTATATCCATAAAAAAACTCAGTGGCGCCCAAAGAATAAGCTGACTAGTCAAAACAACCATTGCGTAGTTTCAGTTTTGAGAGTTATTTTTACTGTAAAACCCTTAAAATGTGGTTCCTGTGGCAACCCCTGCGTCTACTTCACTTAATAACAAATCAATTATAAAATAATTTTCATTTTGTGTCCAGTAAATCCCCAACTGCGTCAAGCCTCCTCCTAATACGAGAGCATCGTAATTCCTTTCAATTCTGCTTCCAAGTTCTTCTAAAAGAGTCATCACCTCATCTATTTCTAAATTTAAATCTGTGCCAGAGGACGTGCATTTTGTTTGACTAAACCAGTCCTTGAGCGGAGCATCGATGGCTTGTGTGTACATTGTGACCGAGTGATCTCACGTAATGCTCTCCTGTCCCACGTGAGCAGCGGTTATGGTCACGCAACTGCGCACTATAATGGAACAACATCCATGTTAGGTCCAATTACCGGAATATCACGGATGAGATAGGCTGGGAATTTCCTGGTTTCTTTCTGTTAATCCTTTCCGGACTTTCTATTGCCAGCAATAAGCTGCTTGCTCTGCAGAAATATCATTGCTTCGCTCTTTCTAACCGAGGAAGCCTTTTCAGTTGAAATGTCATAAAAATAAATCCGTTGCCTGCATACGCTCACATATATAACATTTGTTCTACTTTTTCAAGAACGGCATGGAAATTCTTCATCCTATCATTTCTTTTATGAACCAGACTAACGACATTTTAAATTTTATATGCATAAAAAACTCAGTGGTGCCCAAAGAAAAATCTAAGAGTAGTCAAAAGAACCATTGCGTAGGAAGTAATTAGAGTTTCTTGGCATTCTATTTTGATTGAGTTCTGCATTTCTTATGAAATCATCGTTACAGTTTTGGTATTCTAGAAGTATTAGTAGCACGTGATGAATAACGAAACTTTATTAGAAATGATGAAATTATATATTTACTGCCTTTTAACAAATGATTTTATCTTAATTATTAAAAAATTACCAAACCTGGTTAGTAATCTGAATTAAAGTCACTGAGTTCGTTCTGTTTCTCTTCTTTCTACAGCTGGTTGAAAGTTATTCTCACAAAAAATGAAAATTATTTAACACGGCTTTTGTTTAAAATGGCTCTAATTATTTCTATACATTGAATTCATTACGCTTTTCGATTAAAACATTTCATTTTTGTTTATTTATTCGAACATCTGATGCAAAATATTTGGCTATAAAAGGCAACATATTACATTTTCTGATGATACGGCATTGTTTTACACATCTATAAATAAAGACGTTTTAATAACTGACATAAATGAAGACTTGAAGAAAATTAGACAGTGGTTTAAAAAAAATAGATTTGCAACACATAAGAGAAAAGAATCCTAGAAGCTATACCTAGCTTTTACAGGCCTTATCATACAAGGACATGCCCTACTAAAACCCTTACTTAGAGTTAACACAGTACACAAAGTTTTCCTTGTTGGAACAATTGCTAGCTCACTATGTCAGTTAAGGAGATTTTTTTATTTAGAAAAGAAATATTTATGCTTTATATTGAAATGTAACATTCCACATACATATTTGAAAATAAATTATTCTGTCATTCAATTAAATGAACAGGTTCTCTAAACATTCATCCCTAAGAAAAGTATTACACAGACACGTAATATTTATATACGTTTAACACCGAAAATGTTTAACAAATTGCCGGAAATAATAAAATATGAAATTAAAACATATAAATTTCCACTTATTAAAATTGTGGATTGATTAAATTATTGATAATGAAATTATCTTTAAGAAATATGATTATAGTATTGTATTATTGCAATTTAAAATGGATGAGCACTGAGCGTGGGTTCAAGTAAAAATTGGTCAATGAAAATTACAATACAATGCAATTTATTACAAAAGTATGGATAAAATCATTTATAAACAAAGTCAGCCGGCACGAAACTATATAATAATACAAATAAAACTTTCAGAAGAATCTATTAAATTCCTAAATAACTATATATAAAACTTCAACTAAGTACTGGTTTTTTAGAACTAATTCTTTTCATACGTGCACCCATGCACAAGACGACAATATTTTCTTTTTTATACAGCAGCTTTCCAATGTAATCCACACCAATAAAGTAGTCAACCTCCGTCGAACACACTGAATAAAAACATTTATTCGTTAAACTATCGTGCACAGACTCTTAATTATGCCTCCTTTTGGATCTCACAACTTCAACAACACACTTCTAAGTTATCTTTCAGATCGGTTTTGTGTTCTAATTCGTTGGTTAATTAATTTTCGCGCAGAAGCACACACGAGCGTTCATGATACGCCCATCACTAACTCATTGCAGCACGTTCATCGGTCGTAATAGTATATTTGCTGTTATATAAATGTAATGAGTATTGGTACTATTTATGAATCAATAATCGTTATATTTCGCGAAATTTAAATTTCTCGCTTGAAGAATAAATAAATTTTAATCATATTATTATATTTTATGAAACTGCAATTCCACAGGCGAGTCTGATACTCTTGTGATGGTTGATATTCCAAGCATTACTTGTAATAACAAATAAAGGTTTAAGAATATCATATATTTTATTATCATATATTTTATTACTTAACAAATGAATAATTAAACAAATATAAAAAAACTGTGTTATAAAATTTGCACATCTAGAAAAAAATTAAAAAATATATTTGTTATGTATGAATTCAAATTCTACGAAATGTAAATTGTGTCAAATGCAAAATGGAATAATAAAAATAAAACAATTAATTTGAAAGAGAATTTCAAAAATTCTACCTCCATCTTTTTACAATCATCTGGCATTTCCTTACAGAAATTTCTTTTCTGTTTCGCCAACCAAAGTAATCCCAGAAGCGTAAACTATCGGTTTCAGTACTTTTACTCACGTGATGTGCGGAGTAATACCCACATTTATATCAATTGTCTCTCAGTTATATCAATACTCATGAAAATCAAAGTTTTTAATCGTTAGTAAATTGACAAATTTCAGATCATTGTTATCAAATCAAAGGAAATATTCACTTTATGCATAGAATCTGTTTATTATTATTGCTTACTATATGGAGTAGCCTTGCTCAATAATGAAAAGAAATTGAATTTAAAATTGGGTTGGGTTGTTCTACCTCTGAGCGGCATTTTTCTCCACAATGGGATAAATGGCCAGGTCACAAGGACCACGAGGTCTCAGAGAAGGTCAGGGAACTTGATAGATGGTAGCCTCCAACTTGATAGATGGCATATCATGAATCTGAAATTTGGAAAGTTGAAAATGAGACAGGAGACATATCCATTACTCTTCGCAAGGACTGAAGTTGCAACCTATAAATGTAAGTTTCAGACAGAGATTCCTTTTGTATCTATGAAAGTAATACTTGGCAGACCAGCACTTCGAGTATCAGTTAGAGGTGAATTGAGCGTCAGAATGGGAAGAACTAGAGACCTAAGCGACTTTGAACGTGGCTTGATAGTTAGTACTAGGCGTGTTGGTATCAGCATCTCCCAAACGGCTGTCCTCTTGGGCTTTTCACCCAAAACCGTTTCAACGGTTTACCGAGAACGACGTGAAAAGCAAAAAAAAATCAGAGGAGACTGGCGAGAATCGTGTAAACGAACAGATGGCCACAGTCAGAGAGACAAATCACATGGGAATTAAACAATGGTGTGTAGAAGGTGATCTCCGAATGCACCACGCATCGGACCTTGCCTCGAATGTGCTGCAACAGCCGCCAAACATGTCGAGTGCCGATGTTGTCAGCGAACAACATGAAAGCGTGTCTCCGGTGGGCATAGGAGCATCAACATTGGACTATTGAGCACTGGAAAAAGGTAGCCTTGTCGGATGAATCATGATTTCTTTTGCATCATGCTGATGGAAGGATCAGAATTTGGTGCAAGCGACACAACATGGAGCCATCTTGTCTGGTGTGAAAAGTACAGGCCGGTGGTGGCAGTGTGATGGGTTGGGGAATGTTTTCCTGGCACACTTTAGGCCGCCCTGCTACCCATTGAAGGACATCTGAATTCCACGACGTATTTGAATATCGTTGTTGAACAAGTTCATCCCTCATGGCTACAGTTTATCCTCACTGGATGTTCGGCATGATAATGCACCTGCTCACAAGGCACGTATCATCATCGAATGGTTCCAGGAACATGCCGACGAGGTTTCCTTGCTTCATTGGCCTGCACAATCACCAGGTTTAGATCCTATCGAGCATCTTTGGGATGAGGTGGTAAGGACTGTTCGCAGCGAGAACTGTGCTGCCGTCCAATTTACAGCAATTGCGCGGCACAATCATTTCCGCATGATGCACCTTCTAAGGTACATCTAAGGTACCCGACAAATTAGGGCTATTCTGAAGGCCAAAGGTACACATAGCTACCGGGTAGTTCTACTTAATAAACTGGCATCTCACTGTATATATGCATAGAGCGATAGACATAGAGGTGAATTTGACTCGTGGAAATGAGCCCTTTCAGGCTAAGGCTACTATTAGATCAAAGGGACCAGCAGCGCTCCTTTACTCTATAGTAGTTACTACCCGGTGTGAAATCTCGCCAAATGTTTGAGAAACCTGATTAAGCATAGACGTTTGTATAAGGAAAAGAAATTAATAAATACTAATAATAATAATAATAAAACTTATCAGAAAAATAAGAAAAATTTTCCTTTTGCAAATAATGCAATACTTATTTCAGAAAGAATGAAGTTTTAATTTTTCGAATTACTGCCAGCTTCTGATGCAAAATTCAGACTTTGAATTTTCCAAATTTAGGACTCTCTATCTATGGAAATTCAAACTATTTCGAAGTTTCCGAAGTGTGAATTATAATAACTTACTGTGGCCCATGTGAGATGAGAATTTGCATTTACCTATTAGCATAAAAAGTTTAATATCTACGAACGGACAGCAAAGTGAAAACTATACTAATGTTGTTTTTTTTTTTTTTTTGAAAGAGGGCTAAAAATATTTATATAAACATCCTCCCTGGTGATTATTCCTTAGAAAAAGTCTGTAACCAAGACTTTTAGGATTTTTTCGGGTGAATGGCATTTTATTATTTAACAATTGAATTGTCATTCAGAATTGTTCGAAGGATTGTTAGTTGCAAAAAATCTTGATGCTCTCTTTTGGGGTCCAAATTCCTTTTCCCTTCATCCATTTCAAGTGTTAATCTGGAAACTAATTGAATGAAGCAAAATCAGCCAATATCTAAAAGAAACGAAGAAGCATCCAACTGCCACTATGTCATTTCTCACTGCCTTCGCTGCCAAATCAACCGCAGCAATAGAAAGTGGGTTGTTTGGGTCGGCGGTCGGCTGCGGGTTGCTGACCTGTTCGCTTTCAACGCTAGTGGCTCAATGAATATTTCCCATTCCTTACCCACCGTAGAAGCACAAGTTCGTAAAGTGTTCGGGTGTTTCCCTATTTGCGACCTACCTTCGCCATCGTGTAGGTGGAAAGGAGGCAGTTTGCTGAACAGCGCTTCTACTTAGGTCACTGAACTGGCTTGAGGTAAGCAGACTGAGAAAGCTGTCTTTTGCATCTCGAACCGGTAATGAAAGAGTGGGGGGCTCTTGCTTAAAAGAGAATTCTAACAGTTTTTGTTCGACCTAAGTACGAAAATTCTTTTTATATACCTTTATTAGCGATATAATTAATGCCTTATACGATTAAATGATACTACACATTGAGTTATCTTGGGTTTTTTTCACTAGAAACTTCATGCAAATGATACTCAGAAACAGTTTTACGACTAACAGTTCGCTAGCTACAGGCCCAAAAAAGTGCCTCGAAATCACCAAAACAGTCTTCTTAAGGGTTGAATTAAATCTGAAGCATTAAACTCTAATTGCAAAATTGTAAAAACTCTAACTGTAAATAATAACTGTAAACGAAAGTCCAATAACTCAGTAGCAAAGCATCACTAGTTTTTCAGCTATTTCATGAGTCCTATGTCTACAGGAATTCTTCTGTAATGTTCTGCTACCGAATTGTTGATTTAACGTCATGAGTTTGAGTGAAAATATTTAAAAATATTTAATTCCATTATAAAAGGTAACTTGGTTGTCCGTTTCGCAACATAGATGACGCCACGAACACATGAAGTAGTATGCGGGTGAATTTATGGAGCACATTGTCTGAGGAAACAGTTGCCCGATGATAATAATATAATAATAATAATAATAATTTATTCCATGCAGGGGGTACAGTAAATACAAGGTACAAGTAATTTGGAATATTAATTTAAACGTTCAAGTAGCATTATAGAAGACGTGGGTTCCTATCCCACTCATGGCAAAGCTAAATTTTTTCAGCTAATGTAAATGTTAGGTAGGCATAAACTGGATGGAGAGCTGTGTACCAATTCCCAGTGATAATGCAGAGAACTGGCCAGACCTAGCAGCTAATAGCCGATCCCTCCTTCTCGTGGTGCAGGCCGTTAGTACCTTTTCAAAAGAGATATTCTCTTTTGGAAGGGAACGGAAGTGGAGGGCTGGCAGTTCAGTGTGGCCAACTGATCTGGTCATCCATGGCCACTTCTTTTTTTTCAACCCTGCTGAGAAGTGGTCAACTTCACAGGGTCCTGGTGCTGACATATTTTCACATACTACAGTGGACTTGTTTATGTATTTGAGCTTGATTTATATTAGTTTATGGATCTTGGAGTTGCTGCACTGGCGGGCCTCTATTGAGGGAGAATCTGACACTGTGTTTTCTGTTTGCTTGTGGGTTGCCAATCCTAAGTAAACAGAGGCACGGGATACCTCATATCAGCTGGTGGATAATCCTGATCAAAGGCCATCGCAGGTACCTAAACCCTCACTTAGCTAGCTGGACACCGTCAATTCCAACTAGAGTAATATGTCTCAGAAAGGTCTATGGCTCTTGAAAAGGTCCATTTCAAAAAGGTGGTGCCTGAAGGTTGGAGCAGCCTTTAGCAGTTGGAGAATCTCAACCCTCACTTACCTAATTGGTCATCACCAATCCTAAACTGGAGTAATGTGTCTCAGACAGGCCATATGGCTCTTGAAAAAGTCCACTTGAAAAGGTGGTGCCTGAAATTCCTATCAGCATCAGTGACTTCAGCCTTTAGCCGAAGAGGAACAAATCTTTGTCCCATGCCTGCGATCAGGCCCCTGTTTGATATTGTTGGCCCTACCTCTCTCAATAAACCTAGTTTCTTTTAAAATCCTAATAATCATTTTCTCTCTGCAGGTACATGAAATGTGAGGACGTTACACGGAGATTAATCTCTTGATGTCCTCACGCAGGAATTCCAGCGCTATAACCTAGATATTGTTATAAATTAGAAATGGATGAGTACTGAGCGTAGGTATAAGTAAGAATATTTTACAACACAGATTACGAAACAATGTAAATTATTATAAAAGTATGGATGGAATTACTTATAAACAAACTAAATTGTATCGTATGTAAAGTAATAATCTTTTCATACAGAACAGTTAAGACCAGCTCTGTCTGTCTGCTCGACTAACTTATTGCCTCTTCACTTTGATTGCCATGTCTCTTGAATACCTTCACTTCAGGCGTAAACAATCCTTTATCTGAGATAACTCACTAGATATTACACTAATAAAACTAATCAATCTCCCGCGCACTCACAACACAAAAATATTTCTTCTTTTTTTTTAACTATAGTGCAATGATTAAGGCTCTTTGGGCCTTCTTTCAGATCTCCACAACTCCAACATTACAATTCTATCATTCTTATATTTCAGATGGGTTCTATGTTCCACTTCGTTTGTTACATAAATCTCTCGCAGAAGCATACACGAGCGTTCATGTCACGTTTATCATAAACTCACTGCAGCACGTTCATCTGCATAAGGATGAAAGGTTCACGGCATAAGGAGGGGGCACGTTCACACTGCCCCCTCCTTATGTGGCACTATCATATACATCTTTCATCACTAGTTCACACTGCCCCCTCCTTAGATCTTATTCGTCCCGAACAATTCTGGATTCCGAAGCTTCTTCAGTTCTTCGATGAAACAGGGCCAGACGATTCACATGAACCACCTTGCATTTTGTAGTTGGACGCAGACGAATGCGATACACCTCGTCATTAATCCTGTTAACTATTGTATACGGACCTTCCCAAGGTTTCTGAAGTTTTGCAGAAAATTCTTCCTTCTATGTGGAACGGTACAGCCAAACAAAGTCTCCTTAATTGAAAACAGTTCCATTTGTTTTACTGTCGTATCTCGTTTTGGTTCTCCCGCTTGCTAAGTTGATGTTATGTCTGATGGTGTGATGGATTTCTTCTAATCGTTATTGTAATTCTTCTACGTATTGTGGAATGGATACAGGCATTGCTTCGGGTTGGGTTGGGTTGTTTTACCTCTGAGCGGCACTTTTTTGCACACCAAGGGCTAAATGGCCAGGTCACATGGACCCCGAAGGCTCAGAGAAGGTTGGGGGAGGGGACCCACTGGAACAGCTGTTGGGAGACAGATGGTAGCCTCCCGTCAAGGCCATCCAGCGTGTTCTTTAACGTGCACAGGGTATGGCTCTCCCACACACGGGGCCACAGCTTAAAGTCCCATCCGACGGACGGCGGCCTTTCCAAGCCCATCGGTGTCCCCTACTGACCGTGGGCAGGGCGGGGAATTTTGTGGAGATAAATCTCAACGCTGACCCAGCTGGGACTCGAACCTGGGAACTACAGATTACGAGCCTGGCGCGCTACCGACTGAGCCACCCCGCCCCACATTGCTTCGGGCCGACCACATAAAAGGTCACAGAGAAGACGTAACTCTCTTCCAAAGAGCATCATGGAAGGTCCAGTTGTCTCATGCACTGCCGTTCTATATGCCAGCAAAAGGAGTGGTATATGGCGATCCCAGTCACGTTGATGCTCGTTCATGAATAATGCTAGATTCTGTGCAATTGTCCTATTAAATCTCTCAACCATACCATCCGATTGAGGGTGTAGGGGAGTTGTTCTGATTTTCCGAAGGCTTAATAATTGGCAGATGCCTTTAAACACATTGGATTCAAAATTCCGTCCTTGATCAGAGTGGAGTTGTAAAGGTACTCCATACCTACTAATCAAGTTATTTACTATCATTTCTGCCACTGTTGTTGCTTCCTGGTCTTGGATGGGATAGACCTCAGGCCACTTTGTGAAATAATCCATTACCACTAATAAATATCGATTTCCGTCATCAGTCCTAGGAAACGGACCCATTACATCAATGGCTATTCTCTCAAAAGGGGCACCAACGTTATACGTCTGCAGCTCTCCCGACTCCTGGTCTTAGGGCCTTTCTTTGCTGCACAGGCTTCACATTGCCTACGCCATCTTTCAAAGTCTGCCCTAATTTTCAGCCAATGAAATCGTTCCCTGGTTTTGGCTAATGTCTTATTAACACCGAAATGTCCTCCAGTGGCACTAACATGCAATGCACATCTTTCATCACTGGTTCCACTCGGGAGCGAGGAAGGATTATCTGCCAACGGATCAGTCGTCCAGTGGGATTCTCCCATCTTCTGTATAATACACCGTCCTTCACTTCTAAGGAGTCCCATTGTGCCCAGTAACATCTGCATTATAACAATGCTTGCTGTCAATACATGGGCTTCTGGAAATGGCATCTGCATTCCTATGCATTTTGCCACTTCGATGCTCGATGGAGAAATTGTACTCTTGTAACCGCTGTATCCAATTAGCAATTTATCCTTCAGGGTTTTTAAAGTTTAGTAACCACCTGAGTGCAGCATGATCAGTGCGTATGAGAAATTTCTGGCCATAGAGATAACGATGAAAATGCTCTATTGCTTTTACTATTGCTAAGAGTTCTTTTAGTGTGACATAATAATTTCGTTCTGGTTTGGATAGAGTTTTGCAATAACCTTTTCTTGTCCGTCTTGTTGTTTTGAAAGTACAAACCAACTCCTATGTTACTTGCGTCAGTATCTATTATGAACTATTTTCCATTTTGTGGATATTCTAACACTGGTGCTGTGGAGTCTTTTTCAAATGTTGGGAAACCACTTCACATTCGGTGGTCCATATGAACCGCTGGCCCTCCTCTGTCAGACGATGCATCTTGCAGCTGAAACTTAAGAAATGTTGTGAAAGGTTAAGAAAATTAGCTTTAACACTGAATGTCTGAAAGATCCAGAATAGCCAAAGCATACCATGATAGGCTACTTAGTCATTATGACAATCGTGATTTGCTTACAGCTGAAGTTAGGAAAGAATGGGATCAGTTTAAACAGACTTTTCTTGAAACCAACAGTACTCTTTTGGGTAAAAGGGAACAGAGGAAACAAAATTATTTGAGTGATAAGGCTACGGAACTTATTTCTGAAAGAAGGAAGTGCAGGATTAATATGAATCAATACCTACTAGCCCTAGCAGAAGGCATTACAAAGAGCTTCATAAACGTGTAAAAGATCAGTTAACAGCTGATAAGAATATTTGGCTAGATAGCTTGGCTGGCAAAACAGAGGAAGCAGTTAGACAGCAAAACAGCAGGGTGTTGTACCAGATTGTTAATGTTTTATGTGGGGAGCAACAGACAGGTACACAGGGATTCAGGGATAAACATGACAAGGTGGTTGAGGTGAGTATTCTGTGATGGCTAGGTGGGCTAACCATTTCAGAGATGTTCTAAACCAGGCATGTCAAAGATACGTCCCGCGAGCTATGAGCGGCCCCCGGGGCATTTAGATGCGGCCCGCGACCTCGATTTAATAATACTCGAATTTCATGAATTTTTCTACACATTGAGCACATAAGTAGAGATTAGAGAAAAGAAGCTGAAAAGATGTCATCATCATTATCATCAAGCAGCCATGGGCTACGGAGGTCCAACCAGACCGTGCAATTTAGTTCTCCAAGCAAGTCTATCCTGAGCTACCATACTGCATCTGGCCACTGCACACCAATTCCAACAAGGTCCTGTTTGACATTGTCTGCCCACCGCATCCTAGGTATCCCCTTCTTTCTGAGGCCTTTAGGCACACTGTTCATAACCCTATTCGCCAATCTATAATTATTCATACGGCCAACATGGCCAAACCAACGGAGTCTCTCTCTGCACAATATGCTGCTTAAAGGAGGTTGCAAACTCCTTTGCCTAACCTCATTATTAGTTACAAAGTTGAACCACCTAATGCCCAAGATACTGCGTAAGCATCTGGAATCAAAAGCATCTAGTTTCCTGTTATCTTGTTTACAAAGTGCCCTTGTTTCACTACCATAACTAACCCTAGAAAGAACCAAATTATTATACAGCCTAATTTTAGTCTTTAAGTGTATACGCCTATTTCTCCACACTCTCCATAGATTCTCAAAAGTCCCGGCAGCAATCCCTATTCGTCTGTTAATCTCATGCTGCACATCACCAGTATCACTTACATAGCTCCCAAGGTAATTAAACTGTGACACCTGCTCATGACTGCAACCATTCAGATTAACTGAATCACAGCCTGCCTGACCAATTTTCATCACTTTAGTTTTCTCTCTGTTTATAACCAAACCTACTCTACTACCAGTCTCATCAACAGCTCGAATGAAAGAGTTCATCTCATCAACATCATTTGCCAAAAGGGCTAAATCATCAGCATAATCTAAATCAGAAATTTTCGTATATCCAGCCCATTTAAGGCCAAAATCTTTCCCTTGAAGTGAATTTCGCATAACATAATCAATAACCAAACTAGAGAGAAAAGGAGACAAAATGCACCCTTGTCGAACACCAGAAGTAATGCTAAACCAATTGCTACAAGCCTTACCAACTCTCACACACGACTCAGTGTTATTATAGAGAGCTTTCATTATGTTAACTAACTTGTCAGGTATACCATATGATCTCACCATCAATCAACCACAAATTATGACGATCAACAGAGTCGAAAGCCTTTTTGAAATCAACAAAGCTAACAACCAAAGGTTTATGAAACTCTAAACATTTCTCAAGAATCTGCCTAAGTGAAAATATCTGATCCACACATCCCCTACCACTTCTGAATCCACATTGCTCATCACGCAATTGACTGTCAACCAGATTCTTAATTCTATTAAGCACAATCATGGAAAGAACTTTACCTGGAACAGAGAGTAGGCTGATACCCCTATAGTTATAACAAGAACATCGATCACTTTTTTTGAAAATAGGGATAACAATAGCTCTGATAAAATGCTTAGGATCCATGCCTTTATCATAAAAAATATTCAGAATTTCAGTCATCCAAGTGGTAACCGAAACATTTCCAGCTCTAAGCATTTCTGTAATAAATTCATCTACCCCTGGGGATTTATGAAGTTTAAGTTTAGATACAGCCAAAATAACTTCAGATTGTGTTATAGGGCCAACATTAAAGCCACCAATGCATCTATCATCATTGCAAACAATGGGAATAGAACTAACCGCATTGTTTAGAATATCACTGAAATGCTCAGCCCACCTAGCCATGACAGAATCCTCACCTTCTATAACCTTACCTTGTTTATCCTTCAGTCCCCGTATACCTGTACGTTTTCTAACACACAAAACATTAACTATCTGGTACAGCTCTCTGCTGTTGTGTTGTCTAACTGCTTCCTCGGCTTTGTCAGCCCAACCATCAAGCCAAAGATTCTTATCAGCAGCTAACAGAGCTTTTACACGTTTTTTAATTTCTTAATGCTTTTTATTAGGACTAGTTGGGTATTGATTAAGAACATTCCTGCAGTTCTTTCTTTCCGAAATAAGCTCAAGTGTCTTATCATTCAGATAATTCTGTCCCTTCTGCTCCTTTTTTCCTAAAAGAGTACTGTTAGTGTCCAAAAAAGCCTGTTTAAAATGATCCCATTCTTCCTCAACTTCAGTAGTAAGCATACCATGACTGTCATAATGACTACGTAACCTATCATGGTAAGCTTTGGCTAATAACTGGGTCTTTCAGAGCTTCAGTATTAAAAGCAAATTTTTTAACCCTAGCACAACACTTTTTAAGTTTAAGTTGCAAGACACTTTTAACAAGGTAATGGTCAGATCCAATTTCATCTCCCCTATATGCCCTGGTATTTCTAACAGAACTAGCCCATTTGCTGTTAATTAATATATAATCAATCATATTCCTATGCAGCCCATCAGGTGAAACCCATGTGTACTTATGTATGTCGCGGTGTTTGTAATATGTGTTAGTTATTCTGAAACCACTGAGTTTACTTACCTGTTAGGAGACGTTGCCCTTGCCATTGAAGCTACCAATACCAAAAGAGCCAATTACCCCTCCCCAAAGGTCAGAGTCAGTACCAATTTTGGCATTGAAGTCACCAAGAACAAGGGTAATATCTCCTTTCTTGACAGAATTCAAAATATCCTGAAGTTGTTCATAAAACCTATCCTTCTCATCCTCATCGGCATCCTCAGTGGGGGCATAACAGCAGATAACATTCAGGTCTTTAATGCTTGTCTGACATTTTGCTGTTATAAACCTTTCATAATGAGCTCATATCCTAGAAGAGCATCACTAGCGTGTCTGCTGAGAAACAGACCCACACCTTGGTGATGCTTATTGTCGTCCCTCCCTGAAAAGAGAAATTTAAGATTATTTTTAAAAATCTGACCTTCAGGTCTCTTGCAAGCCGAGAATATCTAAATTATAATGGTGGAATTCTTGTGTGACGACATCAACAGATAAAGCTCTGTGCAGAGTCCTCACATTCCAACTACCTATGGAGAGAAAATGGTTAGTGGGATGTTTAAAGAAACTATGTTTATTGAGAGTGGGATGCCGACAATATCAAACAGCCCCCTAATCGCAGACATGGGGCAAATACCCGTTCCCCCACTACTAAAGGCTGAAGCCATCTACACTGGAAGACTTCCTCCAATGTAGAATTTGACGATGCCAATAGAAGCAAAGAGTTCAAGTGCCTGCGATGACTTCATCTCAGGATTATCCACCAGCTGAAAAACATATCCTGTGAATCTATTCATTTGAGGCTGTCAACCCACAAACAAACAGAAAACACAGCGGAAGATTTTCCCTCCACAGAAGCCCACCAGTGCAGCAAAATCAGGATCCATAATCAAGCTCAGAGCCATATATCTGTCCAGTCCAGTGGGTTTATATGGTCAGCTCCAGGACCCTGTGTGGTTGACCACTCCTCAGCAGGGTAGAAAAAAAAAAGAAAAGTAGCTATAGTTGTCCAGATCAGTAGGCCACACTAATCTGGCAGCCCTCCCCTTCCGTTCACTTCCACAAGAGAGTATCTCTTTTGAAAGGTACTAACGGTCTGCACCACGAGAAGGTGGGGTCGGACATTAGGTGCTAGGCCTGGCCGGTTCTGTGCATCATCACAGGGAATTGGTGCATAGCTCTCCTTCCAGTGACTACCTAGCTACCATTTAGAGACAAAAGATGTCAAGTATCTGGATATTCGAAATAATGCGCAGTTTTATAACCGTTATGACTTAATGTCATTTTAATTTTGATGTATAGTTTAAATTTGAATAAAAGCTTTTTTTTATATAAAATTAGTGTTTAATTGAATCCCGGATATACTTTGAAACAAAAATTGGCACTTTACAAGATTGAGTTTGACACCCCTGTTCTAAACAATGTGATTATTTCTACTTCCATTGTTTGTAATGAGTAAAATGAATTACTGGCTCTGATTTCGAAATCGCTTTCACCATCTCTAAATGAAAACTGCTTAAATCTCCAGGGGTGGATGAAATCAGCACAGAAATACGTAGAGCCGGAAACATTTGTGTTGTCACGTGGCTGACTGATATCTTGAATAATGTTTATGATAAAGTTATTGTTCCAAATGATTTTACTAGAGCTATCATTGTCCAGATTTTTTAAAAAAGGTGATCGCAGTTCTTGTGATAATTATAGGGGAATTAGTTTACTCTCTGTTCCAGGTAAAGTTTTGCATGATTATACTTAATAGAATTAAGAATTTCGTTGATGGACAACTACGTGATGAGCAGTGTGAATTCAGAAGTGGTAGGGGATGTGTTGATCAAATATTTTCACTGAGGCAGATTCTTGAGAAACGTTTAGAGTTTCAGAAACCTGTGTTTACTAGATTTGTAAATTTCAAAATAGCTTTTGTTTTTGTTCATCGACATAATTTGTAATCGATCGTGAGATCACGTGGCATACCAGACTGCTACTGGAGTTAGATAAGGCTACGTTTTTTCTCCTTTTCTCTTTAGTTTAGTTATTGATTATGTAATACGAAATTCTTTGCAAGGGAATGATTTTGGCCTTAAATGGTATAAAGATTTCAAAATTTCTGATTTAGATTATGCAGATGATTTCGCCCTGTTGGCTAATGATGTTGATGAGATTGTCTTCTTTCATTAGAGCTGTTAATGAGACTGGTAATAGAATAGTTTTGGAGATAAACAGTGATAACAGAAGAAAATTAAAGTGATGAAAATTGGTCAGGCGGATGGTGCTCCGGTTGCTTTGAATGTCTGCACTCTTGAGCAAGTGTCAGTTTAATTACCTTGGGAGCTATGTAACAGATACTGGTGATGTGAGGCATGAGAAGAATAGAAGAATAGGGATTGCCGCTGGGAATTTTAAGAACCTATGGAGAGTATGGAAAAATAGGCGTATACATCTAAAGACTAAAATTAGACTGTATAATAATTTGGTTCTTTCTAGGGTTAGTTATGGTAGTGAAACTTGGACACTTTGTTAGCAGGATAACAAGAAACATGATGTCTTTGATTCTAGATGCTTACACAGTATCTTGGGCATTGAATAGTTCGACTTTCTAAGTAATGATGAAGTTAGAAGAAGGAGTCATCAACCTCATTTGAGCAACATTTTGTACACAGAGAGACTTCTTTGGTTTGGCCATGTAGCCCATATGCATGATTATTGATTAGGAAACAGGGTTATGAACAGTGTGCCTAGAGGCCTCAGAAAGAGGGAGAGACCTAGGATGCGATGGGCAGACAATGCCAAACAGAACTTTGCTAGAATTGGTCTAGAGCGGCCAGATGCAGCAGCTGTGGTTCAGGACGGACATAGCTGAAGAGGAAAATTGCAGTCTGGTACGACTCCGTAGCCCATGGCTGCATGAGGATTTTTTGTATGTGTATGTATATATATATATGTGTGTGTGTATGTATATATGTATGTGTGTAGGTATGTATATATGTGTGTGTGTATTTCAAAAGTCCAATCTCTAATTAATTGGAAACTAATTGAATGAAGCAAAATCAACCAATTACTGAAAGGAAAGAAGAAGCATTCAACTCACTGCCTTCGCTGCCAAATCAACCGCAGCAGTCGAAAGTGTGTTGTTTGGGTCTCTGATGAATTTGTAATGTTAGTTTTCAAAGTCAATTCCAAAATTCAAAGCCCTCTAAATGTAGAAATTCAAAATATCGAAATATTCGAAAACTGCGAACAGTAAAATTGTATTAGTATCTGTCCAATACAGAAAGAATTTTTCATTTATTTCTTCAAACGAAAAATTGTGTTAACCTTGGGGTCAAGACAAGTCCTCCTGTCAGTTTATATGCCATAGTAGAAGGTGTGTGAGGATGGCAGAGGACCTCAGCAGAAAAACGACACATACATCCATGCCTTACCCGGGGCTCGAACCCAGGTCACTTAGATCAGTAGCCGAGAGTGCCAACCACTCGGCCGTCTGGAAATTCAAAATTGTTTGAAGATGCTGAAAATGCAAATCGAATATTGTGTTAATACCTATTCGTCTTGATCAGAACTGATTAATAGGAAACCTTTCGAGATCAAGCCTGTTGTCAAATTGTAGCAGGCATCCTTCCACAGGAATATTAAGGAAGAAGCTGTGCTTGCTCGGCTCCACGTAGGTCATGGATTTTTAAATCCATTTTTTTTCCTTCGAGAGGACGACGAACCAATTGCGCGAGTTTTGTGAACCATTTTGGCCATTCATTACATTTTAATCGATTGTCCAAGCTTTCAATTGTGAATATGAATTCAACTTATTGTTTTTAACATGCTTCCAAGTATGTGTGTGTATATACATTACGCATCTTCGATAACATTACAATTTACGTACTTCGATAACATTACGTATATGTTCAAAGTTTAAAAAAGTTAAAGAAAAAATTAAAAGAACGTTTTAAATTGAAAGTATTGAATCAACGCCATAAAAATAAATGAAAGAAATGATTTATATTTTATTTGATAATTAGCAATTTCAGCTTGTTTCGATTTTAAATTGTTTGTAAAACATCTGTGATACATTTTATGTACAAATTAGGATTATTCAAAATCCTACAGATAAGTTTACAGTTTTGTGGGTCACCGGGTTTAAAATATATACACTAAATAATTAGTAAATTACTTGAATAAAAGAATAAAACTCTTAAAATACATTTAAAGAAGAGTAAAAAATTCATTTGCCCTTCGAGCTTCTTTTTACGAGATTACTCGTTTTTAAATCATGTTTTTTGAATTATTTTTTTTCGTTTTTCTGGTTTTTTTAATTTATTTAATATTTTAACTTCATATTTGCATTATTTACTTGGACACTTTTACTATTTTCACGGGTCTTTTGCATCCATTGTTTACTTTTTTCCTTTTGCATTTAGTGGTTCGTGTTTTATTTTACAAATCAATAGATTGGTCATATTATACACCAATTTTTGCAGTTTGTCTATAATTTTATTGTTTCTGCATGTCTCTCGATTTTAACACTGGTTGTGAGTTCAGAAAATGAAGAGAGCTTTTTATTTTTTAATTTTCAGTTTTGTCTTGTTTGGTGCAATTATAGTCACAGTTGCTGTTGCGCCATAAAATCCCAAACAACCAACCAACCTATATCCAAAAAACTTTTCTTTATTTTTTTTAAAGAAAAAAGTTGAATATAAACATTTTTTTTTCTTAGTTACTTTTTATCTACACCACTTCACAATGCGATTAACTCACTTCTCGAGTTGACTAAGTGTATTGGACCACTATTCTCTGAAAGCATAAATAGCAAAAATAGAGGAAATATTGATCAGCGGACGTCGGAAGTTGAACGCTCAGAGCACCTGACATGTCACCAGGGTGTAGTGAGTTCGGATACCATCCGGGTCATCAGAATTTTTTCTCTATATTTATAATGCTTGTCCAATACTTCTGGGGCGGGGAGGGTGGCTCAGTGGGTAGCGCGCCAGGCTCGTAATCTGTAGTTCCCAGGTTCGAGTCCCAGCTGGGTCAGCGTTGAGATTTATCTCCGCAAAATTCCCCGCTCTGCCCACGGTCAGTAGGGGACACCGATGGGCTTGTAAAGGCCACCGTCCGTCGGATGGGACGTTAAGCGTGGCCCCGTGTGCGGGAGAGAGCCATACCCTGTGTAAGTTAAAGAACACGCTGGATGGCCTTGACGGGAGGCTACCATCTGTCTCCCAACAGCTGTTCCAGTGGGTCCCCTCCCCCAACCTTCTCTGAGCCTTCGGGATCCATGTGACCTGGCCATTTAGCCCATGGTGTGCACAAAAGTGCCGCTCAGAGGTAAAACAAACCAAAGTCCAATACTTCTCAACTTGTGAAGTGACTTAATCGCATAGGAATTAATTTTTAAGGACTGTTATGTCATTTTCTTTCTAATAATATCAGATATGAATAAATATAAAAGAATAATATATATATATAAAGTAAATATGAAAAATAACTGAAATATGAACTTATGGTTACTTCTAAAATGAAAATTTTGCGTCAATATGTTAGCGTAGAAAAGTTAAAAATCAGTGTAATTGTATGCTGAGTAGCTTTAAACTGCTGCTGTGGAAAAAATAATGAAGTATATTTGCAGGAGCCTTTAGGTGATAAAGTTATAACAGCTTTACTGCAAAACATAAAAATGCCCAGAGAGCATACCTTTCCTTCAGAGATCTTACGATTTTTCCTTTGAAGCTGAAACTTAATATTTTCTTTGTCTGATCGAATTTGTACTATGGGCACAAATGAAAAATCACTGAGTCTATTGGCAAAGAAATGATAGTGTTTAATGAAAAAGGAAAGAATGAATAGAATACTGCATTTCAAAGCTCTGATCCCAGTTTATCCTTAGCTGCAATTTATAGGCCTTAAAACTAAATAAATTCCCTGCAGTAGATGATTCTATTGAAATGAACAGAAATGGGATGATTCTGTTGTCCCATGGCTGACTATAATGTTGAATATTTTCTTTTTCCTTATCGTATTTGTTATTTATATTATAAAGGGTTCTTCCCAATGGTTTTATTATAGTCATTATTTTCCCTATTTTCAGGAAAAGTGATCGCAGTCCTTGTGATTAATAGAGGGACATCAGTCTACTCTGGTCGAAGTCAAATTTTAATGCATTGTTGTACTTAGAATTAAACGTTTAGTTGATAGAAAACTTCGGGATGTACAGTGTCGGTTCAGACATAGTAGGGTCTGCATGTACCGTATTTTCTCACTTAGATTCTTGAGAAATGTTTAAAGTTTCCAATTCCCTGTGATTTTTTAGAATTTGAAAAGGCATAATTTGAAGCTGGTCGTGAGATCGAATGGAAAATTGAAAACCTTAGTTAAATTATGATTACTATCTGTTATAATCTCACACAGGTGACGTGTGAGAGTTATTAAGCTTGCAGTGATTGATTTAGCATTACTTTTGAAGTTCGACAAACGCTGCATTTTGTCTTTTTCTTTCTATTTGGTTATCGATGATTATATTAAGAATTTATTGTGAGGGAGAAATTAGGGCTTTTAGTTCATCTAGATATATTAAAGTATCTCGATTTTTGGCACTCTTGCAAATGATGTTGATTAAATTAACTCAGTTGCGTAGCGAAGAGACTATGGTTGGAGAGAGAGGAAGAGTAAACGAAAATTTTCCGTCGCGGAAATCAAATTTTGCTAACTGAGAAAATTACTACTTGTATATACAGGGTGTCCCTGAATTCATGGCCGAAATGTTAGGGGATGGTAGTACACACCGAACCCACCAATATTCGTCATAGAATATGCGGCCGCAAACGCAGTGAGGAGTCGAAAATGAAGGACAGATACAGAGGTTTCCAGAGTGACATTTATTGGAGATCATTATAACAAATGCTCAAACGTCCGCCCCCAACGTTGATACAGGCGTAACAACAGCGGAGTAGTGATCGGCGTACCTGCTCGTAAACAACGGGCTTATCGTGCACATCAGCGGGTGAGACGGACAGTCGGGCTAAACTTAAGCCGTGCCGCCTCGTCTGCGCCCCCTACCGGCACCGGGCTGCGTTTGCGGCCGCATATTCTATGACGAATATTGGTGGGTTCGGTTTGTACTACCATCACTTAACGTTTGGGCCATGAACTCAGGGACACCCTATATATTTAATTAAATCACTTTTGCTACAGCATAAATTCATCATAATCATCCTCAAGCAGCCACGGGCTACGGAGGTCCAACTAGATTGTGCAATTCAGTTCTCTGCACACATCTCTCCTGAGCTACATCTGCTGCATCTCGCCACTGTAGAACAATTCTAACAAGGTCCTGTTTGACATTGTCCGCCCACTGCATCCTTGGTCTTCCCCTCTTTCTGAGGCCTTTACTCACACTGTTCATAACCTATTCACTAATCTATAATTATCCATACGGGCAACATGGCCAAACGAACCGACTCTTTTGCCTAACTGCATCATTACTTACAACGTTGAACCACCTAATACCCAAAATACTGCGTAAGGATCTAGAATCAAAAGCATCAAGTTTCCTGTTATCTAGTGTACAAAGGATCCAGGTTCCACTACTACAACTAACTCTAGAAAGAACTAAACTATTATACAGTGTAAATTTAGTCTTTAGGTCTATATGCCTATTTCTCCACACTCTCCACAGAATCCTAAAAGTTCCTGCAGCAATTCCTATTCGTCTGTTAATCTCATGCCGTACATCACCAGTATCTGTTACTTAGCTCCCAAAATAATTGAACTAAGACACCTGCTCAAAAGTTAACTGAAACACAGCCTACCTGACCAGTTTTCATCAATTCAGTTTTTTCTCTATTTATCACTAACCAAATCCTGATGAGTCTGGTTGTCACCAGTCTCATCGTGGGACGTAGCTATGGAGGATGGGGGGAAACTCCTCCCTAAAGTAAATCGGAATTGGCAAAATTCCAAGCGAATTTGTAAAATCCACCCAGTGTGAAAATTTAGTTTTTATTTTTTTGGTAAAACTAATGGAAGTTGGAAAATTTGTTTTTATTTTTTTGGTAAAACTAATGGAAGTTGGAAAATTTGGGGGAATTCACAAAATCGAGACAACTTGGCAAAACCTTGGGAAGTTGGCAAAATTCGAACACTTCAGGTGAGATATAAAATTTGGGATTGTTTCTGTACAATTACGGCGAGTTGCAAAATCAAGGGAAGTCGTTAAAATCAAGGCAACTCGGTAAAATACAGATAATTTGTGAAAATTGCGAATGTTTTTGCAAAATTAAAGACAGTTGGCGAATTCGAGGCAATTTTGAAAAATCTTGGGAAGTTGGAAAAATCGGGACAACTTTGCAAAATATTGGGAAGTTGGCAAAATCCGAAGTGACTTCGAATTTTGCCAACTACACAAGATTTTGGGAAAGCTAAGGAAATTTAGGTGAAATGTAAAAATTGGGATTTTTTTTCTGTGAAATTTTGTCGAGTTGACCAAATCGAGGGGAACTGGCAAAATCTAGGGCAGTTTGGAAAAATTCTAAGTCACGATAAAATGCAGCAGAGTTGTGAGATTTGAGATTGTTTTCATAAAATTAAGGAATTTGGCAATTTGGTAAAATCTTGGGGAGTTTGCAAAATCGAGGCACTTGTAAAAATCGTGGGAAGTGGCAAAATCGGGACTACGTAAAATCTTGGGAAGCTTTCAAAATTCGAAGTGATTTGGTAAGATTCATGTGACATGTAAAGGTTGGGATTTTTTTCTGCAAAGTTTTGGTGATTTGGCGAAATCTAGAAGAGTTGACAAAATCTTGGGGAGCAAATCCACGTGAGTGAAATCCTTGGTACGTCCTTAACAGAGACATAATTTAATTTATGTGAAGCACTTATTATCTCAGTTGGAAAAATTTGATTTCCGAGTTGAAAATTTTTCGTTCTCCCCCCAGTTTCCAACCCTAGTTCCTTCGCTTCGCTCCTGAGTCTCATTAACTGCTGAGTCTCGTTAACTGCTCTAATGAAAGAGTTCATCTCATCAACAGCATTTGGATAAGAAAGTATGGTTACAAGGTCGATATATCATTCCCAATGTCTTTAATGTACAGAAACAACCATACGAAGTGAAACTCAACCAATATACTATTTTTCAGCATAATCACGATAAATATTCAAACACCTGTTGCTACGTGTAATGTGCTTATTCATTCCATTAGCATAAAAGCCCTGTCCCTGGTGATTCCGCCACGCAGTGACGGCAAGTTGTACCACTTCATCTGATGTGAAACGACGTTCTCCCCATTGATCTTTCAAGTGTGGAAAGAGGTGGAAGTCGCATGGAGCCAGATCGGGACTGTACACTGGATGACCGTCAATTACCCACTGAAACTCTGCAAGTCCTGGATTCTGTTCACTGTAAACGGGCTAGCGTTGCCATGAATGAGAATGATGCTTTGACTAAGGTGATCAGTGCATTTTCTCCTAATGGCCTTCCAATAAGAATTTTTATGTCTCAGAGTATCATTCAGCGGTAATAGTGTGCCCGTGTTCTCCGAATTCCACCAACAGAACACCACAGGCGTCCAAAAAGACTGTTGCTAACACTTTTCTGGGAGAAGTTGTCACTTAGAACTCCTTTCGGGTTGGTGATGTTTGGTGTTTCCACTCCATCGACACGTGCTTACTACTTGGTGTGTAATGGTGTACCCAAGTCTCTTAGCCTGTCGCCACTCGATGAAGAAAGTTGGTTCCCTGTTTTGCATATTTGTCCCGCCATTCGTCGTGCCATTCTGTCTCTGTTAATGCATATGGAACCACCTTGCAGACATCTTACAGCACCATAACTCCTCTGTCAATGATATACTGGACAACGCCAGACGACAGGCTCAGCTCAGATGCAATGGGTCGCAAAGTCAAATGCTGATCTTGTGGAATGATCTCCTCATTGCGTGCTGCATTCACTTCCTCTGAGGAGCTTCTGGGACTCCCACTGCGATTTTCGTCTCGTACAGTATCCCTGCCTGCCGAAAACCTCCGACACCCTTTGGTGACATGCTGGCAAGACATCACACTTATCCCGTACACTTGAACAAATGGATTTCGGCACAAAATCATTCCTCGCCACACAAATTGAATAACTGCTGGGACTTCATTAGACCACCTTTGTAGCCATTCCGAACTGCCACTTATCTGCTCCTATACGCGCATGCGTCTGTAAGTTTCCAATCGGGTGCACTACAATATATATTTAACGTTCTCCTGTCCTCGGATTTCCTTTATGATACATAGACCTTGTCACTCTGCTTTCTGATCCACCTACGTACGTTCTAATGTCAACGAATTATGCCTCTCAAAATTAACCTCACACAGGCCTCTTTGAACAACAACAGTCCGCCACTTATTTTAGTGCCGAAAAAAAATTGCCTGCAATTAAAATTAAAATTAAATTTGTGAAAGTGGAAAAAGAACGTATAGAGGACAAGAAATTAAACTTTGGCGAATTGAATTCTAATTAAAATAATAATTTTTAATAAAATTATATTTTTTGGAGGTTCACCATTCTATTGCAGTTTTCTATATGACCCTTCAGCTGAAAGGTTTGCCCAGGCCTAGCTGAGTATCAGAATGTAAGAAGGAGATGTCGATTTCTAAATCTCGTCGAACTGCTTGTTGTGCTTCCACAATACAATATGTAATAATACAAAGCTCAGAAATTGTTTGCGATGTTTGACATGGAAATTCACCGTTTTCCATGTCTGATGAAACTCTCAACTTGCAAAATATTAATCTCCAAAGAAGATGGAAAATGATCATAAAACGAATTTTAAATCATTATTCAAAATATGACCATTTTCTGTCACACAAACTTTATTATTGACTTATCATGAAACCATTTCTTTCTATATAAATTTCAGTCTCTCTCTCCCTCTCGGTTTTTCCCCTTTCCGTTTCAGTGTCACGAATTTTCTCCTCATTCGTTTGAAAGCGGAGAACTACTCCTAGTGTACAGCACGCCATGTAGACGTGTGCATTCTTTTAATTTTAATGCAGAGGAATAATGAATCAGCGATAAAATATGCATTGAATGAAGCAGTGCGCGTTTTCTTCATGCATCCATTAAAACAGGATCTCGTCATTCAAAAAGATGTTAAATTGAGCAACTGAAAAATGTAAATCCGTCAAATTCTTAGGATTGTCAAGCTTCGTTTTCCCGCACTCAAATCTTGCAAAATCAACCTATATAATGCATCATACCATATTTCGTATTGTATCGGTTATGCCAAATTTAAAACACTGCGATCTCTTTCGGAAGTTTACTGATGAAACAAAACATCTAGCCGGAAGTTAAGCAAGGACAACATCCTTTGAGCTAGCAGAGACAGTTTTCGATATTAACCAGCGAGCACTCATTGTGCAGCCAATGTATGAAACATGAACAGTTAATTGGGTTGTGCGCATCAGGCAAGTAATGCGAAGGACTTCTACCATCCTCTTTGTTCCCAGGAGACTTGCCACGGAAATAACGACATCCTGAGTTGAGTTCCATAAAACGATGGATCATACAGATACTTTCCGGAATGAAAGCAGATCCCTTAATTAGTGGTACAAAAATAGTAGAATCTACTTTTAGATTAGGAAGTTGCCGATTATATAAACTGTCTGAAAATTTTCTTCAGAACTTGCATTTTCACATTCCTCTTAGAAGACTTTTCTTCTCTGTCATGAGAAAAGCATTTCATTGAAGCGCGTGAGAAACATTCAGAAATTATTCGCTATTAATAAAACTTCTTATAACTGAAAGAGTTGAGAGTTGACATCTCTAGAAGAACTGAGCATTACAGCTGACAAAAACAATCGTGAATAATCAACCAAATTTGAATATTATCCTGAAACTAATTTACTGCTATTTTGCTATGTCTGAAATAAAATTCCGTATCCAGCGAACCTTGTAGAAAGATTTTTAAGATGAAATTAGGTTTTAATTAACTTTGAAAGTGCCGTGATAGATACATACTTTGGTATAATCCGAATGAACAACCAGACCTTGTTTCCCTAATTCCAGCACTTTTTAATATTCTAAGCAACTGAAATATGCAAGTTATGAAAGTAATAATTTTTCCTTTGATTCCCTTTGATTCAAGCGTAATTTTCTCTTTTTAGGTGGAGTAGGGACTCAGTTTACAACTTTTTTAAAGAAAAAAAGAAGGTTTGTTCTAGCAGACTGAATAGAGTAGTCAAATGAAGTGTTGAGCAAAAAATTCCACTTAATTTGAATGTTTCCATAATGTTGATTGGGAACTATGTAACATGTTATATAAGAAAATAATATTGTAAATTATTAGCTTAAAATAGAAAAAGTTCCACTAAGCTGCAAGGTTGTGAATTCGCTACTTAAAGAAGAGCAACAAACGCCATATTTAATGCAAAGCTGACTCAGGACGTTTAAGCACTTAATCCTTTAGTGCATTCTCAAAACGCAAATTTCACTTTAAGAAAACCAAGCTTTAATTCCTTCAACCTTAAAAATCTTATCACACTTATCAGTTTCGTCTCCTTGCTTCAATTGATCTAAAAAATTGTGGAAATGGAATACATAGCGGAAGATCGAACGAAACTCATCCACAATTACGTCGCTTAAAAATGTTGCGTCGTCCTATGGCATGAAACGGATCTGCAAAAAACGAAGAACTTGATTTCAGTGCAAAAAACGAAGAACTTGATTTCAATGCAGTATTACATTTTCCCCTCCGTTTTACGAATTTTTTAAAAACTTTCTTCAAAAATGCGTGAAATATAAATGAATTTAATATTTTTTCCATATGTTGCCCTTATTAGCATTCTGAAAGGGTGCGATGTGATATGTGATGATCTAGGGGGCGGGCAATGGCCCCCTTACCCACCCCCTAGATCCGCCCCTCCTAGTAACACATATGCGCTGACAGTATATTGATAATCATAATAAAATCCTTTGCTATATGAATAGGGTCGCAATAAGGTTCGGAAGGATCGAAGCTCTACTGACATCCTGGCTCCCCTCAATTCACTCCTCGGATTGCTATTTTCTCTTAAAAGGATTTAAATTACGATTCTGTGAAAAATTTACACAAATTGTAATTTGATGAAAAGATTCGTGCCGTTTCTTTGAAGAATATTTATGAGCAAGAGAAACGGCAAGCAAAAATATTTTATTCAGAAAAATATTCCCCATCAGAAAAAAACTTTTCCCAACGTAGTTTTAGGTTATAAATTCCTCTCCTATAGAATTCCTCGAAAAGAAAATGATCCTCGATCACGTAATCCCTTGCAGTGCATATGATTGCCTAGAGCAGGGGTGGGCAACCTTTTTAAGTGTGCTTGCCAAAATCGCAAAATCTTTGATGCAAAATTTTCTCACGGTGCCAACCGAAATTTTGCGAACATATTATTATTTGGTGTCTTTTAAGTATTGGGATTTAAGATACAGCCACACAATTTAAAGACGCAATTTTTAACATTAGCAAAATAATAAACAATAATTCTGATTTTTTTTTTGTTTTTTTTATAAAAATCAATCATACATAAGTTTTTTTAAGTTTTTCCAATGTAATTTCAGTGCCCAATCACATAATCGTTTCACTTGACTAAAACACAATAAAAAAAATAAAATTAAAGATATTCTTTTACTGATCCCTTACGAGTAATACATAAAAATTACAAAGAAAATAAAATGTTATTTTACCTACATATAAGGGACCTGGGTTCGACCCCGGGTAAGGCATGGATGTGTATGTTGTTTTGCTGCTGAGGTCCTGCCATCCTCACAGATCTTCTACTATGGCATATAAACTGACAGGTTCCTGTCAGACCTCTGAGGCAAGCAGCTGCTTGAGGGGGTATTTTTATTTTATTATAATATATGAAACAGAAGTTAATCTTTACCATTTTTAGCAGAAAACATCAAATCAAAACTAGAGAAAGAAAAATTAAGGACGTTTTATTTATTTAGCATCAATGATGACTTCTGCTGCTGCATCACTGATGACAGATAATTTATATCAGGTTTATATTTTGTAACATTTAGAGATATGAATGAGCTACTAGTAGTATAAATTAAACATATTAATTGACAATAAATACTTCCAATTCATATTTTAATGTCTTACGATTTAATTAAATCCAAATTCACATATACACACACACATTAGAAACTGATAAATTCTTTACGAAACACGAAAGAATATATAAAATGATAGTGAAGGAGTCACGCGACGTCCGGCTGCCTGGCGAATGATGCAACAACTGAACGCGACAAAACTTGTACGTCAGTATATCGCGGATAGATGGTTTGGATGTTTGTTTTATTTCCTTATTCCTTATTTTTGCTAAAACAGTTGACAGTGTTTGTTTCTTTATTGCATTTTTATTTGGTTTCGCTCTACTATAATAAAATTGTATTCTATTATCTAATAATAAATCAGCACTTTGAAGGCGATTTAAATTTTAGAGGAAAAATTGTTTTGAGCCGGGTGGGATACGAACCCACGACCTCCTGATACCATCTCAGGTGCTCTGGACCACTAAGCTAGCGGCCGCCGAGCGTGGTCTTCTCTAACTTAGGTTATGAACATTTCCATTGTCTCACATAGGCGTTATTCAGGCAATCTAGCCACAAGCAGCATTCTATTTGCCATTCAGATGGAAAGCATGTCTTACAAGTAGGCTAGTGATAAATAATGAAATAAACTCGGCATAGTCAATATGTCTATTAAAGTAAAATATAAAACTCAACGAAAATGTGGACGTTTATTTATTTAATTATTTCTTTCAAGTGAGCCGTGGGTTGCGTGCCGAAAAAAAGTCGTTGGCGTGCCACGTGTGCCAAAAGGGTTCCCCACCCCTGTCCTAGAGGTAGAAACTAGTGGTAATCAGAAGGAGAGACATTCACTGCGTATATGGAATGGTGCAAAGTATTCCAGCCAAGACTGTTTATCTTGTTTCTGGTGACATCTGCTACACAGACACTCTTGCGTTGTGTTGGAAAAACACGACTGACTTACGGTTTACCAGTGCAAGTTCGTTTTGAATCAGCGATATCGTGAAGTTTTGAAGCTGCCCTGAGTATAATTCCCCTGTGATTTTGACTCAGAAGTTAAAGATCAAAATGGACAATACCACTGATATTCCGCCAGACACAAAATAGAACTTTCTGTCGGTTAAATTGATGGCTTGGACATACGTGGAATCGGTTCCCCTGGTGGCAACCAATGAAGATATCATTTAAGATTGTTGCACTGAACTCGTGTTTCATCCAATGCCACTAATCGGTCCAAGGAAGGCTTTAGGTTATGGCAAGAGAGCAGCGACATACAGACGGAAAATTTTTGTTGCCTATTTTCTTCCGAGAATTTGTGAGGAACCAATTTACTCAGTTTATAAACTTTATCAAGACTCTGTAAATGCAAGCGAATAGTTCATTCTCTAAATTTGAAATTTTTGGCACGTTTGCGACATTTTTGACCAGAATCGGATGAAACAGAAGTTAATCTTTACCATTTTTAGCAGAAAACATCAAATCAAAACTAGAGAAAGAAAAATTAAGGACGTTTTATTTATTTAGCATCAATGATGACTTCTGCTGCTGCATCACTGATGACAGATAATTTATATCAGGTTTATATTTTGTAACATTTAGAGATATGAATGAGCTACTAGTAGTATAAATTAAACATATTAATTGACAATAAATACTTCCAATTCATATTTTAATGTCTTACGATTTAATTAAATCCAAATTCACATATACACACACACACATTAGATTGATGCTATTAGAATGTGTATATTTGACACACATGCTATTTAGTGATTGAACCACAAGAGCAATTAAAGCTTAGGAAGTGGTCTTCGGCTTCAAAATATAACTTTGGAAGTGCATTATTTCTTTATTTAAAAAACTGTTTACCATATAGAAGAAAATAAGTATGAAAAATTATATTTCTCCAAAGTGAAGCAATACGGATTTCAGCAGTCTTTATTTGATCATCATTAATGGCAGATGGTCGTCCACTACGAGGAGCACATTCAACTAACCTTTCTTCTGACTTAAAGTTTTCTAACCATTTGGCGGCATAACAGAGCACTTGATTGGTTGCAACGAAAGCTTGTTCAATTCTATTATCCCCTTTTGTTTGCAGCTATAGTTTTTCAAAATATCTGAAGAGCTATTGAAAATATTTGAAATGAAGTCACAAAAATACTTCTTAAGGAATAATAAAAGTAACATAAAGTTAATAGTTTAATTAAATCACTAATTTAATTTCAATACGGGATTAAATTTAAGACATAAATTCACTTTTGTTGGAATAAATACTTCTAATATTTCGATCCCTGAGTGGAATGATCTACCATTTTCTGTCTGTTTAGACAGAAAGAAGAGTGTTTTAAGAGGGCTGCAATTTCCTCGGAAGACGGTCCTAATAAGAAATCGAATTATTAGGACTATTTATTCCTAAATAGGAAAAATTGATGTCTTAAGATTCAAATTAATAAATCGTGAAAAAGCACAGGTCTATTCGGGCCTTTTTCTCAGCGCAGTAAGCAAAACATAAGGTGATTTTAGCAAGATTTATTGAATTCAGTTCTTCCACACATTTATGTGCCAAATCATCTCTTCCTCGAAATATTTTTCAGCTTGGAACATTTTTAATGCTCTTTTCTCCTAAGTGAAAGAATTGTGTCCGTTGGATAGATTTCCAAGGAATAAGAAACATTTTACAATTAATCCGTATTTAGAAATCACTTAGTATTATGGGTTCATCTGCCCTCTCTCTATATTCTTAATGCATTTATATGCGTTATTTTTTAATTATTACAACCAGCTTGACTACTAACGGCTTTAGTTGCAGAGTCATTTTCAATTTCTCATAATTTGACAGGTTTAAATGACTAGCATGATGGACAGAAGCTGCAAGGAAGGCAGCAGGACATACACAAATAACAACGCAAATATCCTCGCAGGACTTTTGAAAAAATGTCTTTTTGCATCATAATCTGGTAATAGAAGCAAAGTCATCTACAATTACCATTTTCGTGTAGGTAAATAAGGAATGCAGTACTCTATTATTTTTTTACCTTGATTAAACACCTTAATAGGTTTGAACTAAGCACTAATTTTTTTTTCTTTTGTTGACTTTTATTTTTCCGAACAAAATGAATTGGACAACTGCAAATTACTGTAAATAAATTGGGCAACTGCAACAACTGTAAAAGGACAACTGCAAATGAGTTTGTGCCATGTGAGAATATTATTTTTCATAAAAAGAATCGCAGAGGAAAAGTAGCGACCTGGTGAAACCATTTACAGAATGAAAATAGTTCTAAGGATAAAGTTCTTTGTCCTCAGGGGAATGCTGTGTCATTCAGTACAAACCTAATCGGAACTAGGTAAATGAAAGCGTTAGCTTTCAGACCGTGACGCTTCAATGAAGAAGGACAAAGCTCATTTCTCAGCTGGTACCAACAGATGCATTGGGCTAACTTTAAAGAGAAAGTAGAATAGGAAAGTGGAGCAATTGCATTTCCTAAAAATCTGCTTGGAACAAGTTTCTCTGAATTTTCATGTTTTGAAATTCTTCGTTTTACGTTTATTTCGGTATTTCCTGTTTTAAATCGTTTCAAAGGAAGAAAGTCAGCAGACAGACGTGGTAGATATTGCGCGTAATGATACTTTCCTAGAGTATAAATGAAATTAAAAATGATTGATTTTTAGATGTCACCATCAACTTGCTACTTTTCCACTCTCATGCTATTTAGTGATTGAACCACAAGAGCAATTAAAGCTTAGGAAGTGGTCTTCGGCTTCAAAATAAAACTTTGGAAGTGCATTATTTCTTTATTTAAAAAACTGTTTACCATATAGAAGAAAATAAGTATGAAAAATTATATTTCTCCAAAGTGAAGCAATACGGATTTCATGGTGTCTACAGTTCTAGAGTTAATTATTCTGAGCTATCATTATAAGTTGTTCTAAGGGCTACTGTGTAGTTCGAAAACTACCAACAAGGCTTACAAGGCTTAAATGAATACAATGTATATATGTACAATATGTTCGTTTCAATAGATAGTTAAAGCTAAGTTGTTCTTTTAAAAAAAAGCATTAAGAAAACTAAAATGTATTTAATATTTATATATAGTAAAAACTGGCTCAGATTTCCCATTAGACCATGTTAGGCACTAGCCTAGGGACACCGTCATTTAAATCGTACAATTTATTTAGTTTAGACATAACAATAAAATTAAGTCACAAGTATCACGGAGAGCGATGACTCTCTTTTCAAAGTAATCTTTCTCCTGACAATGGAAAAAAAAATTAAAATAATGTAGATTAACAGGCAATGCACAACATTGCCAAACTATTAGAATGATTCCATGTTAGGTATATGGAAAATTATATTCAAAACTCTCCAACTTTCAAAATATGCTCTATTGCAGAAGTTAAATTGTAACTCTCAATCAAAGTTATCGAAATTTCGATTTTAGAAATTATTAGTCTAATATTTGTAGATTTATTGAAGCTGAAATATTTGACAGCAGATGCCGCTGCTGCTTCTCTTGTCCTTGGCACTGTTTCAAAATTTATGCAAATCGAAAAACATTACCTAAACTTTTAAAATGACATTTATTTCAAAAAAGGATTTGATATAATTTTACGGTAAATTCTTATGAGTTGCAACACTAATGATAAATGCTTCAATTTCTACATTTCTTTAAATAATAAAAATATTGCTGAAAAACTAGATTTCGAGAACATTTTTAGATTTTCCATTGCGGCAACCTTTTGCTACAAAACGCTTTATTCAAAGTTTTGAATGGAATTTTCCATTCACACAACATGAAAATGCCCCAATACTTTTCAGAATTTAGTATAATTTGTTCATTCCCAGATTTTAAAAATAGAAACTAGGAAAAATGTCTAAATTTTAAATGAATAATTAGGTTTTTAAATGTTACTGAATATTTCAAGTTATATGCTGTGTACTATTAATTACGTTAATTTTACTATTTCTTAAAACTGTGTCACTTATCATTAAAATTAGTGTTTTTGATTAGAAATAAAAACTAGTGTATATAAGGGTGCACTACCACTTCATATGCCTAACGGGACCACAAGTATAAATCTGGCCCTGAGTGCAAATATAGAAACGGGGCGGATTTTCTTGGGGTTCACTTTAATGAGTCATATCATTAAAGCTTGTGCTTGTGACGTCTCCAATGTCATGGACTACCTCAAACACGACTCTTAAAGGGAGGAAAACTGTGCTCGATGTTATTATGAGTCATGTAGTTTTTAAAGAGGTGTTTTCAGTGACAAAAATATAAGTAAATTTAAAAAATGAAAAAATGCCTATCTTCCTCTATGTTCCCAAAAAGTAGACAATAATCCGAAAGCATATCTATGTGTAATCAGTCATTAAGTTCGTATTCACTTCAAAGGAAGATGGGCTGCCGTTTTACCTACACAAGATTGCCGGCGCCCTATCTTTCTTTGAAGTAAATACCAACTCTGTGACTGATTGCACCATCGATATGCTTTAGATTTAATATCTACTTTTTAGGGCCCATGTAGGAAGATAGGTATTTTTTAATTTTTTTAATTTATTAATTTTTTGTACTTGCGTACTTATTCACTGCAGAGTGTTAAGTGGTTCGCTATACAAGACTCTTGTATTAAGTCAACGTTTTTATTACATAATTGAAAATTTTCTGTTTTTGTGGTGTAATGCTAATTTTTTGTAAATGTAGAAATCTCTGGATTATAATATCCAGAATTTATGTTGTGCCCTTATCTTCATTAGTGTTGCAAATCCTTTTCTCTTATCTGGTTTTAGTATTTTCTTTTCGTTCTTTTGCAAGACATATTTGGCTTCATTGCATTTATATTTTTACATATTTAAGACGTTTTCAGTAACATATAATTTTCTTAAAGTGGTTATTTTTACGATTTTTACTTATTTTAGATAAAAATCGTTACAACTCATTAATTAGGTTTCAATAGTTAAAATATATAATAAATACCCCCTCAAGCAGCCACAGAGGTCTGACAGGAGCCTGTCAGTTTATGTGCCACAAGAAGTCTGAGAGGATGGCAGGACCTCAGCAGAAAAACGACACATACATCCATACCTTACCCGGGGCCCTTAGATCAGTAGCCAAGCGCGCTAACCACTCGGCCATATCAAATTACATCAATCAATAAAAAATAAATTTATTAGTGATAGGTCTTTAAAATTTCTTTCCACTAATTAATATTTGTTTCTATAAAATTATCCTTAATGTTCTTACTAATATATGGTAATAAAATTAAAATTTCCAAAAAAAATTTTCGAAATTCCAAAGATTGGATAATATTTCCTGATAATATTATGCTAACACAAAGTTAATATGATAGCTTTCAGAGCTAATAACAAAAATTTGACACGAATTAAAATATTCCGTTAACTAATTTTAAATGAATTCACTGAGGGATTCCAGAACCGAACATTAGTCGACAGTGGAACCGATGTCCTTCCCTTACAAGGCGCTTATCGAGCCACTACTCTATTGTGAAGGTAGCTCTGCGAGACACCTTGCAAAATTCTAAGCCAATAGAAGATGATTGGCTTAGAATTTTGAATAATAATAATCATTCAATTATTTTGGCTAATAATTTCTAATTATTTGATACATGACTCATAATAACATTTTTAGGAAATTTTAGTGGGTAGTTGATTTTTTAATCCATTTGATATCCATGAATAACTACGCAAGTGCCAAAAAATTAATATTGCATGTAATTGCGGACTGTTTTTTGTCTGCACTGTCTTGTACTTTTTTTTCTTCCACTCACTATTTTGTTCATTTTGGGCCCTCCAAGAATATCGTTTGACCTACCCGATTATAAGTTTTATCTGCTGTGGGGGATTTATCACCGCGCTGGGCCATCTGTTGGCACCGAATTATTGATAACTAGAGGTCGTTAAAAACAAATTGTATCACATAACACTTAAAACATTTTTACACAAGCATTTGGTAGGCAGTTTGTTCGACTTACATTCAGTATTTAAATAGCTTCTTTTATCTAATAAGCAATATATCAAGGATTATGAAATTGTCACGATGAAATGGATGGAACTGTGCTGACAGCAGGATTAAACGCTTATGTGAATTTTGTCCTAAGGACAGAGGTGAGTTTCCTCTCAAGCAGCTGTCTTGCCAGCTTGGTCTCAGAAAAGCTTCGGATCATAATACACTGCAAAGAAAGTCTGCGAGGAAAGAGAAACCTCAGCAGAAAGACAACACTAGAAAAACTTCATCCATGCCTTATCCGGGGCTCCAACCCAGGACCAGTTGATCCGCAACTATATACGTTAAAACATCGACCACTGAGGATGGTACACGCATTTTTTTAATTGATATATGAAAAATTATCTTTTCGAACTCGAAACGAAAGGGGAGGGGTTTTTTTATTCCCTTAAAAATTTGGTATAGCCAGTGATAAAATGGTTCTATTATATTAATGGCTGAATTATTTTTATTGATGTATATCCCGTTTTCAAAAGACTTCGAACCGTAAATCTAATGAAAGACGAAACTCTTCTCCATAATCCTGATGTCAACGGGATTAGACCAATTGACAAATTGATGTGATGTGCATTTTTCCCGTAAATGAAGACTGGTTCGTTGAACAGGAAATAGCAAGCGGTCTTTGCTGCTCGGGGGGACCCTGCAGGTGACAACAGGTCTCGGCCAGAGGAGGGAGATTTCAGGGTCATTATCCTCGCCTCCCGTTCCCCGAGGGGACGCTTCGAAGTGATCCTTTGGACCGGCTACTTCCCATGTTCGGAGCAACACTCCTGACAGGTCAGGAGACGGTGTTTAATAATGCGTTAATAATACGTCAGTCTGGAAGAATCCAGATGACGTGCATTGAGTTGGGAAATTGATCATTGTGTGAAATATTTCAAAACACAAAACACTGTTGTCGCAGACGAAGCTTTTCGCTTTCAGAATCAGAATCACCTGAATACTGATTTCTTAACTGTTTCAAAACAGTCAGATATAAATTCGTGTTCAGTGATTCTCATTCTGAGAGGAAATGTAAAAGAAAAGGAAAAAAGGGAACGGGCTTCTTGAGTAAATAACTGACGTCACAGGTAATCTGTTGGGAAAGAACAAGCTGAAGCAGAGAAGAAAAGCTGCCAAGAGAATGGAAAAGAATATACAGCCGCGTTGTTTAGAATTTTTCCTCTGCAGTTAGTTTAAATTTTACCTACCTGGTCACGCGAGGAGAAAGGTTCTCATTTTACTGTATCTTTTGGCATTTGGCGTTTCTTTGCTTCACTTTACCCCTTGAAAAGTTAAACAGATCGTTCTCAGTGGAATAATGAAAATCTCCTTGTAAAAATACCCTCACCCTCGGAGATGAGATAAAATTTCCACTTTAGTAAAGAAATTCTCCATTCAGTAAATAATGAGCAAAAATCTGTCAAGCAGTTCTTTATCTCTGGTATTGCTCTGCTGTGCGTACACGAGATATTTCTTTCCCTTTTAGCCGGATCAATGGGCAAGGGAGCCGCACACCCTCAATCGCCCACTGGGGATGTTACTAACTCGAATGGAGACGATGATACTATTGGAACTATATATACACATCTCACATATACACCAAAGGAAGGAATTTAAAGTCAACTGAAATGGAGAAAAAAAAATTTTACCCGTATAGATTCAGTTATTAATTCTAACACTTCAAAGGCTTCAAATTTGGAGTATTTGCACAAAAAAATTACTCTGCCTATTGATCGTCGATCAACTCTTGTTTCAATAAATTAGGGAACAACCCCATGTTATGTCAATGGGAAGCTAATGTTATGTCAATGGGAAGCTAATGTTAAGTCAATGGGAAGCTAATGTCGAAGCTCTATAACTCCTAAAATATGTTTTTTTTTTTTCTTTTTTTGAAAATGAGGTTGTAGAACTCAATCAAATAAATCAGTATCTCGATTTTCAACAATATTCGTTCAGTATTTAATGAGTTACGGAAGTTTGAATATTTGACAATAGCAATGACAGTCTTAAGAAACTTATACACAACTGACGAATAGAGAAATAATTCTTTACACAAAAATCTAAAATACACACTTATTTTATTAAACTTGCTGATAGAATACTTATTACTAAGTTTAGTTAACTTCTGAAATCAATGTTTGTGGCATCTATGACACAATACCGTTTAGTGTTTAATGAGTTATGTATTTTAAGTATTCAAACTTCCATACCTAGTGAAATACTGAACGAATAACGTTGAAAATCGGGATATTATTATATTTTATTGAGATCTCAATCCGCTATCACATTTTTTAAAACAAAAACAATTATTCTAGAACTTATAGTTCTTTGATATTAGATATATAAGTTGACGTAGCATAGGGTTGTTTCTTAATTTATGGAAACCAGTGAAATAGTTTTAAAAAAAGTGAAGTTTTCCTTTGAAGAAGGATAAGAAATTTTAATATAATTCTAAAAGACAGATGTTTCTTACCATTCTCGTTTCTATTGATAATCAAATGTATCATCTAATAAGGAAAAAGTGCCTATCACTGCTTTTTTCTACGTCTGAGATATAAAGAGTGAATCAGAGAATAAGAAAAATTCAAATCTTGTCTCCGTTACCTCGTTTCAGATACGCGTCATCTTTTCTTTTTCGCTTTGCACAGCAAATCAATATCAATCAGGCTTCGGGGCATGGAGGTTCTGCCAATCACTACAAAAAGAAGCTTGCTGCAGTTGAGGAAAGGGTCTTTGGTAGTCTTTGAGGCCGAGTATCGGCAGTGGGGGCGAATCTAAATGGGATACAATCATAGGACAGTAACTATTTAAAAGTCTTGAAAGCCTTCAAAATGCTGACAAAATGCATTCTTTACACTTGATGATATTGAATTATTTTTATAATCATTAACGTGTTTATCCTTTCGAATGGATAAAAAATCCATTTTTTTCTAAGGGCAACATAGAACAACCTCGTACAACATAGAAGCTGCTCTTATACTGGGCAGCGTTTCTCATCACCAAACGCCAGCCAAGTTCTCCTACCGATTACTCGCTCGCTGAGTAGGGTTACCAAGCTCGCAAAAAAAAAAAAGTCAATTAATTGATGGCAAAGCCATTTATTGCGATTATTCTGCCTTTTATGCTGCGAAATTTAATCCATCGCTTGACTCTGGTCATCATATTCAAATGTTTTACTAAATTTAAGAGATTACCTTTAACACAGAAGTTCTAAAAGACACAGACATGACCGAAGTTTACCGTGATAGGTCATTATGACTAAGTAAATGGTTTGCTTACTATTGAAGTTGAGAATGGAATCGGTTTAAAAACCTTTTCTTGATACTAACCAATACTCTCTTGGGTAAAAAGCAGCAGAGGAGACAAAGTCTTTTGAGTGATATGGCACTGGAGCTTATTTCGTAAAGGAAGAATTTCAATGATGATCTGAATCAACATTCTACTAGTCCTAACAGACGGCAATACCAAAAGTTTAATATACATACAGTATAATGAATCAGTTAACTGCTGATAGGAAACTTTGGCTTGATACTTCGGCTGACAAAGCAATGGATGCTTTGTGGATGGTTATTTAGGTGCTCGCCTATGAGAAAAATAGAGTCGGTGGTCTGCCAAAGTGGCATGTTGCACTTATGCCAATTGAAATTGAAAAATCATTTGCCAAGTTGCCTCGATTTTGCAAACTATTCTTAATTTTACAACAACCTCGATTTTAAGAATTCACCAAGTCACTTCGAATTTTTCCAACTCACCTAGATTTTTCTAACTCCGATTTCTTTTGGGCGGGGAGCACCACTGCTTTCTGCCATTAACACGTGGCAGATTCTATGAAGTGTCGTACAAAGTAGCATCAGACATAAAACTTCTTTTCGACTCTGTTAAAAGAGCGTCCAAAAATAGTTTTATATAAGATAATGATAAAATAAGTAGTAAATCTAGAATACCATCCTCGGCAAAAATCGAATAAAATTTCTCGACTTCAGAAATTTTTGTTTTTGAAGAGTCCCGTCCAATCCAAATGCACGAAAAATTCTCTACTTAAAAACTAAAATAATAATTTTTAACGAATAATGAATTGATTAAATATTTTTGAGGAATGAAGAAAATATCTTATTAAAGAACAAAAATATGCGTTCTTAATGAATTAGTTACTATGAATTGGCAAATTCATTTGGTTATGCACCTAGAAATGGTTAGTTGAAAACATTGGAAGAAATTATACAGATTGATTATTTGTTTTATAAACCTCAAGTTCTTTTACAATGAGTCGCATTTGACTCATGAGCCACGGCTTGGACAGGCCTCTTTTAAAACAAATGACAAAGATTATCAGGTGAAGCGACGGTGCATTATGTTTTTAAAGTATCACTTTAGAACACAATGCGAAGCTGTTCTTTATTTCTCGCTCTGGGCAGACCATGTTGGCTTTTGGTAAACTAGCAAATGCTAAGGGATGAAAATAAGAATGGTTTATTTAAGAATTTGCCTGTTGAGAGAATATCAGAAATGATCTTGGCCTCCAAAACTCTTAATTATACCAGTGCTTCCGGGGTATCGGGCAATATGAGATGGTGCCTGAGCCACTAACTGATAATCTGGTTGTTTTTCTAGAGATGATGAAGGGTTGTAAGACGACACGTCGCAAAAGCATTCCAAGTAGTTGATCGAAAAGCAGTGGCGGATTAAGATGCAGCATGTAACTCTTTTTATGAAAGTGTTGAGTCTTTAAACAAAAAAAATTCTGTAATAAATTCTATGTAAATTAAAATCCCCCTCCACGAGATTTTAAGCAATTGCCAAAATGGCTCACTAATAAAAAAGAAATCTTTGGAGACAACTACAACAAATTTTACGCTTTTGATATCGATTTATGTACGACATTTATGCTTTGTATTAGAGTCTTAAATTGAACCTTCAAAATCGAGGGAAGTCTGTGTGTAATAACAATAATGAAATATATTTCAAAGTATCAAATTGTTATAAATGGCCTTGACGGAATGCTACCACTCTCTCCTTAGCAGCTGTCCAATGCTCTAACGTTCTCTCAGCCACTGAGTCCATGCAACCTGGAAATTTAGTCCATTGTGCGCAAAAAGGTGCCACTCAGAGGCAAAACAACCCGCCCCTTCACTACTCTCCTGATGAATGGCGTGTAGTTTGAAATATTATTTTTATTGAATTTCTCGTGAAATCAGTATTTTGGAATTCGTATATTTGTCGAGAAGAAACTCGACAAAGTATGAGCTCTACCTTTAACTTACAGAATAAGTCATTGGGGATTAACATTATTTCTTTAGTTGAATCACGTGTAAGGTGTTCATCATTTGTCATCTTCAATCACGGGAAACGAAACAATATCGCAGCAGTATAAACATTCAAAATTAGAGACATTGTGGCTTTGGTTGTTAGAAAAATTTTATATTTTTAGGATTTTGTGTAGTTCGACACTTCTTTCTTCTCCACCCCCCAATCTATCTAAGAATACATATTAAAAGATATGGTTTCCATATATTATGGAAAATCTCTATCGTTAAGTCAATGGGAAACTAACGTCAAAACTCTATAACTTCTAAAATATGTATTTTTGTTTTGAAAAATGTGATTGCAGATAAAGATCTCAATCAAATAAATCAAAATCCCGATTTTTAACAATATTCGTTCAGTATTTAATGAGTTATGGAAGTTTGAATATTTAGCGATAACAATGCCAGTCTCAAGAAACTTATACCAAACTAAAGCATAGTGAAATAATTCTTTACACAAGTTCTGAAATATAAACTTATGTTATTAAACACTTTTATACAATACTTATTATTAAGTTTTAATGAACTTCTGAAGTCAGTTTTTGTGGCTGGCATTGCTATCGCTAAATATTCAAACTTCCATAACTCATTAAATACTGAACGAATATTGTTGAAAATCGAAATATTGATTTATTTGATTGAAATTTTTAACTGCAATCACATTTTTCAAAACAAAAAAAAAATCGTTTTAGAAGTTATAGAGCTTTGACGTTAGCTTCCTATTGACTTAACATAAGGATTTTACTTAATTTATGGAAACCAGTGTTTATACATTGATAGATGGGGGGGAGGAAGTGCCGAACTTATTTTCTCTTTTTCATTTCTAGTTAAACTCGCTAGCACTGCATATTAAATGTAAAAAAATATTTTTATCCATTTTATTTTTTTAATAAATTATTTTACCGAATTCAGTAGTTGTTCACAATTGTATTAATTCATAATTGTCATTTGCAATATTTAGAAATTGAATACAAATTCAATAAAACGGATCGAAATGTATCAAGTTTGATGCGAACAAACAAAAAATACTTTCCTAAATCTCGGTGCAGGAATTGTTGAAGGGGCTCAGTGTACCAAATGGCATTCCAAGTTTTTATTTTTCTCTCTTTTCTAGCTGATTTTTGGAAAAAAATGAGCTGATGTTTTCATTTTTTCTTCTGTCTGTCGACATCGAACTTCTTTGTTTTAAGAGATAGATTACAATCTTTTTTGGTTGGATAGGTATTGACAAAATATTGCGATTCGCACTTTCGGAATATTCTTTTAAATATAATTGCGCTTTCTAACAGTGGAAAAAGTCCACAACTTCAAAAAATTTTAACTAAAATGACATGCAATGTAATTACGTTAGAAATTACAAATTTTGTTGCAAAATGTGAACTTCGTGAAGTTTGTATTTGCAGCAAAACTTTGCAACGGAAACCCCTGAAGGAGTGCGAAAAGTAATTTTTGTGCTTTAAAAAATAGTTTCTTTTAAAAATTAAACCGAAAATTATTTTCTGGTTGGAAGGAATTTCATAAACTATTACGATTCCCAATTTTAGAATCTCACAAAAGCTTTAATTACGCCTTCTAATGGTGGAAAATTTTAAACATTTCAAGCGAAAATTGCAAACGCTCAATTCGGGCTAGAATTTTGATATTTTAGTAAGTGGAGTGTAATGATAAAAGGGTTTACATTGGCAGCAACAATTTGTTCCTTCACCACCATCGGTGAATGGAAAAGCTAATTTATTGTTTTGAGGGATTAATTAATAATTGCTTTTGAGTTCCATAGGTGATGATTCGTAGCTTTCTAATCCTCCAGATGTCCTTAATTCACCACGGTTAGAGGGAGCCAAATATAGAAAATGTAAACATTAATATTGCAAACGACATATGAATTTAGGCTACAATACGTTGATGAAAAACAGAATATTTTATGTTCATAAATGTTTTATTTAATTTGCAATTAGCCAAAAGTTCAACCGGTAGCTACTTATTTTTTTAGTCAACATTTTAAAATTTTCAAGACTATGTAAATATAGAAATAATTAACAATTTTTTTTTATTTTATATACACTGGATGATTTCACCCTTAACCCTAGGGGATAAGAAAATACAACTTTTCGTTTTAAGGGATATAATGAGAAATTCATTTTGCCTTTTGTACGTTTAATAATATATTATTATTTCCATTTCCCAATCAGCCATTCATACGAATTAGTACGGTTAAGGGATGAAAAATACGGAAAATGAAAAACTTCATTATCTCTGAAAACGAGCATCCCATATTCACGAGAGACGATATTTTATCCTTAGAATTATGATTGTAGTCTGCAAAAGCCAGATGTTTAAATTACGTTATTAGCATATTCTCATAGCACTCCCTTGGATAAGCTAAGATGCTTAAACTATGTTACTAGCATATTCTACTGTGTTATGAACAAAATCTCAGAGCACTGAGATACTTGAACCATATTAGTAGCATATTTTCGTAGCGCTCCCTGGGATAAGCTGTTTAAACTACGTTATGAGCATATCCTCAGAGAATTCCCTTGAATAAGCTAAGATGATTAAACTATTCAATCAGCATATTCTCATATCGCTCACTTGGATAAGCTGAGATTTTTAAACTATATTATTAACATATCGTTGTAGCACTCCCTTCGATAAGTTAAAGTATTTAAACTATATTATGAGCATATTTTCATATCGCTCTCTTGGATAATCTAAGGTGCTTAAACTATGTTATGAGCATATCCTCGTAGAGCTCTCTTGGATAAGCGACGATGTTTATGTTATGAGCATATCCTTATAGTGCTCCCTTGAATAAACTCAGATGTTTCAACTATGTTGTGATCATATCCTCCTAGAACTCCCTCGAATGAAATGTTTAAACAATGTTTTGATCATATCCTCAGAGCACTACTTTGGATAAGCTGTTTCTTTCGAAAATCTGCTGCTTTCGAAATTCGTTTTCACTGTTTCTGAGTATAAAATTACATCATATTCTTTTTGCATGGCTCAAAGAAATTCCGGTAACGAGTTGAAACAAGCAGTTTGCCCACCTTTCACTAAGAAGAAAATCCTATATTTATCAGCATCGATTCAGTGAAATCAAGCGGAAACTAAGATCTATGAGGAAACAAAATTATGTCCGAACTGCTTCACAAATTATCGTAATTCGTGAAGAACCAATTCCAAAGTCAACTTTCTTCTAATTTCAAGAATTCCTCTCAGTGAGTATATATATAGTTTATAGATATTGATATACTTATATCCTAATATCAAGTTTCATCGTACACGAAAACTCAAATCTTAACAGCAAATTAAAATAACTGACCTGTTTTCACAACAACTCAAGTGCAAGGGTCTACACGCTTGCCTATAGATCCTCTGCTAATATATAGGTACAAAGATGAAATCCATAGAGAAAGAACACAAAGTAGCTGAAGAAGCTGAAAGCAAATTCACATGGTAGAATCCTGAGAAAGGTGCACTCTTTGAGGCGAACTCAACCTCTGCTGACGAAACTTCGTCGCAGAGCGCTTCGCCACACTGCCAACTGTCAGGCTCCTTTCCTTCCGCCCCTGCCAGCCAATGGTAGATGACTTCTTTTCAGGCACATGATAACCCGGTTTGGCAGGGTGCACGAGAAAGGAAAGTTCCGCTGCGGGCCCGTTCACCTCCGCCCACCTGTTGCGGAATAAAAGACATTGAAAAATAACAGACTTTTTAGGTGTATTTCGTTAATTAAGATGGCAGACATTGACACTTATTGGTATTTCCGTTTTCCCGCATGCTGTTCGGAATGAGGTTCTTGGTATTCTGTTCTTTTGGTTTGTTTTGCTAAGCTTGATAATTCTTAGCATCTTCCTTAACATAAATAATATAATTTAACATAAATATTTAATATAATTTAACATAAATATTTAATATAATTGTTGAGATTAAATGTAAAAGAAAATAAAAGCAGCTTTAATTTTCTTTCGTTTACAAAACTCTGGCTCAGTTTCTGTGATTTTTTTCTTGTCCGATCGACTACAGATTCTCATTTCTCCCATTTAACATAATCGCTGCTTGTTTTAATCTTATCGGGACATAATATCTTGTAAACTCAGATTGGTACTCGTATTCTTAGGAAGACGAAACTCAAAACATTATTTCAGAATTTTTTCACACCGAAGAAACAGTAATTAGGAGATAAATTAGGGTTTCCAGTATCAATGGTTAATATCGTACTGAAGCTTGGTAAAGTTTTGCTGCTTTGTTTTTAATTAATGATATACTCTAGGCTGCGAAATATGTACCAAGATAACCGTTGAAGTAAAATGTATTATTTTAGATCATTTTGAAGAAAAACGAGCTAATGATTTGACTTTGTCGTTTGTCTGTACATCTGTAGACACCAAACTTCTTTGATTTTAGAGCAAAAATTGAAAATTCTATTAAAGTTGGACACATATTGACAAAATATTACGATTTTCACCTTCGGAATCTCACAATAGGTATAATTTCGCACTCTAACGGTGAAAAAGTTCAAAATGCAAAATTTTAAGCAAATATCGTAAGCTATGCAATTGTGTTAGAAATTTCAAATTTTGGTGGTGAAATGCGAAGGTTAAGAAATTTGCATTGATAAATATCATTTTCACCCTTACTCTTAAGTGGGGGGACTCATTTTTTCATTTTAAGAGGAATTGTTCGTTTTAGAGAAAAATTAAAATTTCTTATTGGATTCGATAGATGTCGATAAACTATTACAATTCACATTTTTCGAATCTCCGAAAATTTTTAATTGTTCCCATGACGGTAGAAAAAGTTTAAACGAATATTGCAAACTATCTGTTTCGACTAGAAATTTGATATTTTAACTGTGGAGTTCGATGGTGAAAGTCACGATTTTTTTTCCCGTCATTCCCACGGGATGGGTGGGAAAAAGCAACTTTTGGTTTTAAGAAATTAATAAAAAATTATTTGAATAAAAAGCTAACGAAATACGATCATTCAAAGTTTTCGAATCTTCCAAAAATCTTTGATTTCTATCCTTAGAGGGCGCTAAATAGAGAAAACGCGAAACTTGAAATAATATTGCGAACAAGATATTTATGCCAGAAATCACAAATTCTGGTGGTACAATGTGCTGATAAAAATTACGATTTAGAGAGATGATAGGCTGCTTAATGTTTGCTTCTTTTCTTCTGAGCATTAGCATCACTTTATTATTGGATCCCATTAGAGGATTTTTAATAAATTACTATTATGAATAATGTTTTATTTTGCAACACAGCAGTCGGAGAAATTTTTTTGTTACTTTCATCATTCTATACTTAACGTAGGCACACGAGTAACAAGTATTGCAAACAACGAAAATTACTGGTAATTAACAAGCTATTATTCATACAGTTTTAGTAAGAAGTACGCATTTTTCAGAATTTATTCCTTCTCAGCGAACTCAAATAAATTGCTCTGCATCTTTTTCTTATAATATCCTGGCAACTGAGCAATTCTAACGAGGAAGCAATTGAACTAAACCTGCCGCTTTTTTTTATTTCATCTAACCTACTGCTCTTTTAGGAAAAGAGGAGCAGAGGTGGCAGAATTATTTGAGTGCTAAGGCACTTCAGCTTATTTCAGAAAGAAAGAACTACAAGAATGTCCTTAATCAATACCTTAATAGTCCTAATAGAAAGCATTACAGAGAGCTTAATAAACGTGTAAAGGATCAGTTAGGTGCTGATAAGAATCTTTGGCTTGATGGCTTGGCTGACAAAGCCGAGGAAGCAGTTAGACAGCACAACAGCAGAGAGCTGTACCAGATAGTTAATGTTTTGTGTGGTAGAAAACGAACAGGGATTGAAGGATAAATAAGGTAAGGTTATAGAAGGTGAGGATTCTGTCATGGCTAGGTGGGCTGAGCATTTCAGTGATGTTCTAAACAATGTGGTTAGTTCTACTCCCATTGTTTGTAATGATGATAGATGCATTGGTGGCTTTATTGTCGGCTATATAATGTCGCCTGTAACACAATCTGAAGTTATTTTGGCTATTTCTAAAATTAAATTTTAATCCCCAGAGTTAGATTAAATTACTTACGGAAATGCTTAGAGCTGGGAATGTTTCGGTTACCACTTGGATGATTGAAATTTTGAATATCTTTTATGATAAAGGCATGGTCCTTAAAGATTTTACAAGAGCTATTATTATCCCTATTTTCAAAAAAGTTGATCGCAGTTCTTGTGATAACTATAGTACTATCAGCCTACTTTCTGTTCCAGGGAAATTTCTTTGCATGATTGTGCTTAATAGAATTAAGAATCTGGTTGACAGGCAATTGTGTGATTAGCAATGTGGATTCAGAAGTGGTAGGGGATGTGTGGATCAGATATTTTCACTTAGGCAGATTCTTGAGAAATGTTTAGAGTTTCAGAAACCTTTGGTTGCTAGCTTTTTCGATTTCAAAAACGCTTTCGACTCTGTTGATCGTCATAATTTGTGGTTAATTGTGAGATCATATGGTATACCTGACAAGTTAGTTAACATAATGAAACCTCTCTATAATAACACTGAGTCATATGTGAGAGTTGGTAAGGCTTGTAGCAATTGGTTTTATTATCTTGGGAGCTATGTGACAGATACTGGTGATGTGCGGCATGAGATTAACAGACGAATAGGGATTGCTGCCGGGACTTTTAAGAATCTATGGAGAGTGTGGAGAAATAGGCGTATACACCTAAAGACTAAAATTAGACTGTAGAATAGTTTCATTCTTTCTAGGGTTAGTTATGGTATTGAAACTTGGACGCTGGCAAACAAGATAACAGGAAACTGGATGCTTTTGATTCTAGTTGTTTACGCAGTATCTTGGGCATTAGGTGGTTCAATTTTTTAAGTAATTATGAGGTTAGGCAAAGGAGTCAGCAACCTCCTTTAACCAGCATATTGTAGAGAGAGAGACTCCGCTGGTTTCGCCATGTTGCCCGTATGTATAATTATAGAATGGCAAATAGGGTTATGAACAGTGTGCATAAAGGCCTCAGAAACAGGGGGAGACCTAGGATGCGGTGGGCAGACAATGTCAAACAGGACCTTGTTAGAATTGGTGTACAGTGGCCGGATGCAGCAGATGTAGCTCAGGACAGATATGCTTGGAGAATTAAACTGCGCGGTCTGGTTGGACCTCCGTAGCCCATGGCTGCTTGAGGATGATGATGATGACTGCATGGTTTACTTCCCATAATATTGGGTCAAAGACTTTTTTACATGTGCGTCGTAAAAGACATTGTTCAGAAGCATAACTGTGTGAAGTGTAAGTTTGCCATAACACAGAAGCAGCCAAGATCCAGCTCAGATCCCGGAATGAACGTTTGTGTTCTGTATGTAAGAAAACCTTAGGAAACCTAAGTTTCTCTGTCCTTAATGTTACGCGAATGGGTTACAACAGTCGCCTACCATGTCGAGTGCCGATGTTGCCAGAGAAGACGAAAGCGTTTCACCAGTGGGAAACGCTTTCGATGATGAGGCAAGTTCATCCTTTCATCTTTACAGTTTATCCTCACTCGGATGAACATGTTCAGCATGATAATGCATCTGCTCACAAGGCACATGTCGTCACCGAATGGTTCCAGCAACATGTCAATGAGTTTTCCTGCTTCATTGGCTTGCACAGACCCTAAATCTAAATCCATCAGGCATCTTTGGCATGAAGTGGTAAGGGCTATTTTCAGCGAAACTGTGTCACTGTCCAATTTATAGTAACTGTGCGACACAATCATTTCTGCATGGAACAACATTTCTGCACAATACTTCCAATATCTTGTAATTTCCATGCCCTGACAAATTCGGGCTTTTCTCAAGGCCATAGGAGCCACAATACGTTATTAGGTAGACGTACCTAATAAACTGGCATCTCAGTGTAGTTCATTATTGAGTTTAATTTCCTAACATAGCTCATAACTCTTTATATTCCGTGAGTGTTTGGTCTGATATTAGTATATTTGAAATGCTCCGAGGTTTAAAATTGTGTATCAGTTTCTACTCCACATTTCGAATCTCCTGAATCCTTGTTCCCGGTGTTCCATCCTTCTTCGGGTTCCTTGATTACTTTATTACGCCAACCCTTCATATGGAGTAAGGAGCTGCCGCGTCTTTTCGTTCCTATTGGTTAGTTTCTCCCCTCTACAATAATGCTGCTAACGACCCCGCTCTGCTGTAGTCTTGTTACTTTCCGCTCAGCTGCTTTGAGTTCTGATTGCCTTGTGGTTTACTCTGTTTACCTTGTGGTTTACTATGTTTGCATGTTCTGGGAATGTTCTGAATAGTCATTTGAATAATTTTAATCTAGTCTTTAACTGCTCATGTATCACCTTGTTTGGCGTAGTTAAGATACTAGATAAAAAAAGATAACCGCCTGGTTGACTATCTCATATCATCCTAGATATATGCATATAATTTTAAGGGGTGTACCACAAGAATTATGATGAATAATATAGTTTTACACATGTGCTGCGGCTGGTTTGTTCAATGTACAGAATTCATCATATGAATTATGCTTACGAGGTACTTAGTTTGTGGAGCCAATTCTTTTTTTTATTATGTGGTTTTTAATGATTAATGTGACTATCACATGTTTTTCATTTATTACTTTCCCACGCTACGTGCTGTTTGTAAAACTTGTGTGTTATGCATCTGATATTGAAAAAAAAATTGTTCCGGTGAAATAGCACTATGTCCCAGCGGGATTTTTGTGTTTGTTTTTGTGGAGTTTTGTGCATTTGTTAGTGATTACTATCACTAGAGAATAGACATGGACAGATATTTGACAGAATTCAAAGGAAAGTGCAAGGGGCATGATACTGTATTATCATAACTCGATGTTAGGAGAATAGTTACGTGCTGAGATTCTACCCGCGGAATCTTTATACATAAGAATCATTGACCACATAAACACCAAACTCGAAAAGAAAATCACAGCTAAATCAATGATACCGAAAAGCAAAATCGTGAATCATTACATAATTGATTGACACTGGGACAATCCAGTGTCAATCAATTCATCGCAAAATCGCGAATCATTACAAAATTGAATGACACTGGGACAACATAAAAACAGATCAATACTTGGGGTATCAGAACCAAAAAAGAAATGAAATATAAACTACGTTTACATATGATCACAAGAAAGTAGATACAGGTATTATGTCAGCTAACTGACATATATGACATCTAAATGGAACAAACCTAGGATTTGTTTCACCAAATATTGGAAGCCAAAGAAACTACTTCAATTGATGAAACTATTGTTAAGAATATCCGAAAAATCTGTCCACTTCGCAAACTGGGATTTTCCTCAAAATACTTCCCAAAATGAAAATAGCAGAATTACAATTACTTTTAAAAATAAATGTAATGATATTATAAATAAAAACAAGATTAATGAGGTGAAAGATGCAAATATTTCCCGAAAGAGTAAATTTAATAAAGAACGGATCAAATCAGAAATAATTATAGGCAGCAGGGAAAAAACTTGGATCAACTACAAAAACAATACAAAGAATGAATCCTACAAAACAGATTACCAGAAACTGCGTATTTTAGTAACGTCTGAAATAAGAACCCAAACGCAAAATTAGTACAGAAAACAGCTGCTGACGAAAAAAAACTGATATGCGACAACCCTGAGATTTGGTTCATCAGATATTGAAAGACAAAGAATACTTCAATTGATGAAACTATTATTAAGAATATTCGAAAAATCTGCCTACTTTGCAATTTGCAAATGCTTTTTAATAATGGATAGAACAAAATAATCTCAGAAATAATTACAAGAACCAGGTGAAAGACGAAAATTATGAAAAAATTATAATTACACAAATATCTCTTCTATATTCATACTATTGTGGATAAAACCGACATAATGAATATAATCAAGCGTTAAATGAGAACAAATCGCCGGGCTTTAATAACATACAAACAAAACATATAAAACATAACATTACAGCCAGGGGCGTAGCTATGGAGGGGAGGGGGCGAGGCTCCCCCCCCCCCAAAGTAACTCGGAGTTGGCAAAATTGGAAGCGACTTCGTAAAATCTAGGTGAGTTGTGAAAATTTGTAATATTTTTGTTTCGTAAAATTAAGGGGAGTTATCAAAATCTAGAAAACTTGGCAAAGTCTAGGGTAGTCAAAATCGAGGCAATTTGGCAAATCTAGAGCAGTTGAGAAAATGGAGATGGCAAAATATGGAGCAGTTGGCAAAATTCGAAGCCACTTTTTCACCAAATAGGGAAAACATGGCAAAATCTTGAGGAATTGGCAAAATTCGGAGTGACTTCGTAAAATCTTGGGGAGTTGACAAAATTCGGAGTGACTTGGCAAAATCTTGGGGAGTTGACAAAATTCGGAGTGACTTGGTAAAATCTTGGGGAGTTGACAAAATTCGGAGTGACTTGGCAAAATCTTGGGGAGTTGACAAAATTCGGAGTGACTTGGCAAAATCTTGGGGAGTTGGCAAAATTCGGAGTGACTTGGCAAAATCTTGGGGAGTTGACAAAATTCGGAGTGACTTGGCAAAATCTTCGGGAGTTGACAAAATTCGGAGTGACTTGGCAAAATCTTGGGGAGTTGACAAAATTCGGAGTGATTTGGCAAAATCTTGGGGAGTTGGCAAAATTCGGAGTGACTTGGTAAAATCTTGGGGAGTTGACAAAATTCGGAGTGACTTGGCAAAATCTTGGGGAGTTCACAAAATTCGGAGTGACTTGGCAAAATCTTCGGAAGTTGACAAAATTCGAAGTGACTTGGTAAAATCTTGGGGAGTTGAGAAAATTCGGAGTGATTTGGTAAAATCTTGGGGAGTTGACAAAATTCGGAGTGACTTGGCAAAATCTTGGGGAGTTGACAAAATTCGGAGTGACTTGGTAAAATCTTGGGGAGTCGACAAAATTCGGAGTGACTTGGCAAAATCTTGGGGAGTTGACAAAATTCGGAGTGATTTGGCAAAATCTTGGGGAGTTGGCAAAATTCGGAGTGACTTGGTAAAATCTTGGGGAGTTGACAAAATTCGGAGTGACTTGGCAAAATCTTGGGGAGTTCACAAAATTCGGAGTGACTTGGCAAAATCTTCGGGAGTTGACAAAATTCGGAGTGACTTGGTAAAATCTTGGGGGTTGACAAGATTCGGAGTGACTTGGTAAAATCTTGGGGAGTGACAAAATTCGGAGTGACTTGGCAAAATCTTCGGGAGTTGACAAAATTCGGAGTGACTTGGCAAAATCTTGGGGAGTTGACAAAATTCGGAGTGACTTGGTAAAATCTTGGGAAGTTGACAAAATTCGGAGTGACTTGATAAAATCTTCGGGAGTTGACAAAATTCGGAGTGACTTGGTAAAATCTTGGGGAGTTGACAAAATTCGGAGTGATTTGGTAAAACCTTGGGGAGTTGACAAAATTCGGAGTGACTTGGCAAAATTTTAGGGAGTTTGAAAAATTTAAAGACTTGGCAAACTCAGGAGAGATGTAAAAATTGGAATTGTTTTTGAGAAATTACGGAGAGGTGGTAAAATCGAGGCACCTTGGCAAAATCTAGGGGAGTTGGCAAAATTGGAAACCACTTGGTAAAGAACAGACAGGTGAGTTGTGAAAATTGGGATTGGTTTTCTGAAATTAAGAAGAGTTGGAGAAATAAAGAATTGGCAAATTCTAGGGCAGTTGGCAAAATTCGAAGTCACTTAGTAAAATACAGGCGAGTTTGGATTGATAATACAGACTCACTGGGATTGGGTTTTGAAATTAAGAAAAGTTGACAAAATCGGAAAAACTTGGCAAAATTTTCATCATCATCATCATCATCCTCAAGCAGCCATGGGCTACGAAGGTCCAACCAGACCGCGCAGTTTAATTCTCCAAGCATATCTGTCCTGAGCTACATCTGCTGCATCCGGCCACTGTACACCAATTCTAACAAGGTCCTGTTTGACATTGTCTGCCAACCACATCCTAAGTCTCCCCCTCCTTCTGAGGCCTCTAGGCACACTGTTCATAACCCTATTCGCCAATCTATAATTATCCATATGGGCAACATGGCCAAACCAGCGGAGTCTCTCTCTGCACAATATGCTGCTTAAATGAGGTTGCAAACTCCTTTGCCTAACCTCATCATTAGTTATAAAGTTAAACCACCTAATACCCAAGATACTGCGTAAGCATCTAGAATAAAAAGCATCTAGTTTCCTGTTATCTTGTTTACACAGCGTTCAAGTTTCACTACCATAACTAACCCTAGAAAGAACCAAACTATTATACAGTCTAATTTTAGTCTTTAGGTGTATACGCCTATTTCTCCACAAACTCCATAGATTCTTAAAAGTCCCGGCAGCAACACCTATTCGTCTGTTATCTGATGCCGCACATCACCAGTATCTGTTACGTAGCTCCCAAGGTAATTAAACTGTGACACCTGCTCAAGACTGCAACCATTCAGATTAACTGAATCACAACCTGCCTGACCAATTTTCATCACTTTAGTTTTCTCTCTGTTTATAACCAAACCTACTCTACTACCAGTCTCATCAACAGCTCGAATGAAAGAGTTCATCTCATCAACATCATTTGCCAAAAGGGCTAACTCATCACCATAATCTAAATCAGAAATTTTCGTATCTACAGCCCATTTAAGGCCAAAAGCTTTCCCTTGAAGTGAATTTCGTATAACATAATCAACAACCAAACTAAAGAGAAAAGGAGACAAAATGCACCCTTGTCCAACACCAGAAGTAATGCTAAACCAATTGCTACAAGCCTTACCAACTCTCACACACGACTCAGTGTTATTATAGAGAGCTTTCATTATGTTAACTAACTTGTCTGGTATACCATATGATCCCACAATCAACCACAAATTATGACGATCAACAGAGTCGAAAGCCTTTATGAAATCAACAAAGCTAGCAACCAAAGGTTTCTGAAATTCTAAACATTTCTCAAGAATCTGCCTAAGTGGAAATATCTGATCCACACATCCCCTACCACTTCTGAATCCACATTGCTCATCACGCAATTGCCTGTCAACCAGATTCTTAATTCTATTAAGCACAATCATGGAAAGAACTTTACCTGGAACAGAGAGTAGGCTGATACCCCTATAGTTATCACAAGAACTGCGATCACCGTTTTTGAAAATAGGGATAATAATAGCTCTGGTAAAATCTTTAGGAACCATGCCTTTATCATAAAAGTTATTCAAAATTTCAGTCATCCAAGTGGTAACTGAAACATTCCCAGCTCTAAGCATTTCTGTAGTAATTTCATCCACCCCTGGGGATTTATGAAGTTTAAGTTTAGAAATAGCCAAACTAACTTCAGATTATGTTATAGGGCCAACATTAAAGCCAACAATGCATCTATCATCATTGCAAACAATGGGAGTAGAATTAACCACATTGTTTAGTCATCACTGAAATGCTTAGCATTTCAGAATTAGAACATAACTGAAATGCTCAGCCCACCTAACCATGACAGAATCCTCACCTTACCTATTTATCCTTCAATACCTGTATACCTGTTCGTTTTCTACCACACAAAACATTAATTATCTGGTACAGCTCTCTGGTGTTGTGCTGTCTAACTGTTTCCTCAGCTTTGTCAGCCAGGCCATCAAGCCAAAGATTCTTATCAGTAGCTAACTGATCCTTTACACGTTTTTTAAGTTCTTTGTAATGCTTTCTATTAGGACTAGTAGGGTACTGATTAAGCACATTCCTGCAGTTCCTTCTTTCTGAAATAAGCCCAAGTGCCTTATCACTTAAATAATTCCGCTTCCTCTGCTCCTTTTTCCCTAAAAGAGTACTGTTAGTTTCCAAAAAAAGCCTGTTTAAAAAGGCCCCATTCTTCCTCAACTTCAGTATTAAGCAAACCATGACTGTCATAATGACTAAGTAATCTATCATGGCAAGCTTTAGCTATGACTGGGTCTTTCAGAGCTTCAGTATTAAAGGTAAATTTTTTAACCCTAGCACAACACTTTTTATGTTTAAGTTGCAAGACACTTTTAACAAGGTAATGGTCATATCCAATTTCAGCTCCCCTATATGCCCTGGTATTTCTAACAGAACTAGCCCATTTGCTGTTAATTAATATATAATCAATCATATTCCTATGCAGTCAATCAGGTGAAACCCATGTGTATTTATGTATATCGCGGTGTTTGTAATATGTGTTAGTTATTCTGAAACCATTGAGTTTACTTACCTGTAGGAGATGTTGCCATTGCAACTACCAATAACAAGAGGGCCTATTACTCCTACCCAAAGGTTAGAGTCAGTACCAACTTTGGCATTGAAGTCACCAAGAACAAGGGTAATATCTCCTTTCTTGACAGAATTCGAAATATCCTGAAGTTGTCCGTAAAACCTATCCTTCTCATCCTCATCAGAATCCTCAATGGGGACATAACAGCAGATAACATTCAAGTCTTTAATGCTTGTGGAGTTTGAAAAATTTGCAGTGACTTGGCAAATTCAAGAGAGATATAAAAATTGAGAATCCAAAATCGAGGCAGCTTGGAAAATCTTGGGGAGTTGGCAAAATTAGAAACTACTTGGCAAAATGCAGGTGAGTTGTGAAAATTGGGATTTGTTTTATGAAATTAAGGAGAGTTGGAAAAATTGAGAACTCTTGGCAAAATCTTGGGGATTTGGCAAAATCTAGGGTAGTTGGCAAAATTCGAATCCACTTTAAAACACAGGCGAGTTTTGAAAATTGGGATTAGTTTTTTGAAATTAAGGAGAGTTGGTCAAATCGAGATAACTTGGCAAAATCTTGGGGAGTTTGAAAATTCTGATTGTCTTGGCAAAATCAGGACAGATGTGAAGACAAAACATAGTCTTTCGCTACGTCCCTGATTATAGCAGTCTATTAACCAGAATTATTCCTACGGAATTAAAGTCGTCCATACTTCGACCAATCTATAAAAGGATGAAAGAAATCAAATGTCACTAACTATCGATTAATTCACATTCTGTCAGTTATACACAAAATATTGGGAATATATATAATAATAGCTTGCACAAGTTTTTCAAAAAACACGATATAATTTAGTGATACACAATACGGATTTCAAAAGGGAAAAAGCACAACTATGTTGCTAACAAATTTTACACATAATGTATACACTGCTTTAAACCAGGGAGAAAAATCTGTTGCAATGTTTTTAGATTTACCAAAGGCGTTTGATACATTGCACGATGAAATACTACTAGACGAATTGGATAAATATGGAATTCGAGGAAACACACTACTATGGTTCAAAAGCTATTTAAAAAATAGACTAAACTGCAAAAATTGGCATAACTTACAGTTCCGAATACACAATAAATTACGGAGTTCCTCAATGATCAATTGTAGGACTACTGTCATTTTTAACATCCATCAATGATAGCACAAACTTAAATTAGAAAAGCTAAATTTATTTATGTGCTGATGATATTGTTTTGACTTACTCCAATCAAAATCAAGAAGTCGTAATGAAAACAATACAGGGAAACTACAGCATTATTATACGCTGGCTCAAGCATAATAATATCTTTTTAAATGGTAAAAAAAACGAAATGAATGCTTTTCTACTCACCAGAGTACAAAATCAATACAAACACATGAATTAAACTGTAAAAATAAAGAAAATATCCACAATGTAAGTAAATGTAACTGTGACAAAATTGATTGTGTAGACAAAATAATATATTAGATTTATACACACACCGGCGGCCACTGAATTAGAAATCTTTATTCAATACCGAGTTTGACCTCCTTTAATCCGAATTGCAAAAACGTATGCGATTTGATATTGATTCCACAAGGTGTTGTTGTGCCTTTACATCTTCAGCATAACAAGCGTTCACTAGACTTTTCTTTAACTAGCTCAGATTTGACGGAAGAGGACTTTGCACCGGGATCTGTTTTTCTAACATGTCCCATACATTATCATTGGGGTTCAGATCAGGGCTTTGTGGTGGCCAGGGAAGATGGATTATTGAACGCGATGGGCAGCAGCATTGTCTTCCATGAAACAGCCGTCACCTACTGGATAAAAAGTCAACCTTGCAGGATGGACTTGATGGGCAACAATTTTCAGATAATCCTTGGAGGACACCCGACTTTCCAGCAATATCACGGAACCCGTTCCGTACCAACAGAATGTGCCCCACTCCACGACACTGCCTCCAGATCCTTGTTGTTTTGTTTCACAGATCCTTGTGTTGTGTTTACAAGGCAAACTGGGTCCATTGCTTCATGGGGTTTCCGCCAAGCTCTCTGCCTACTGTCGGTACAGAACAAGGTGTACCGTGACTCGTCGGACCACATGACATTTTTCCAGTCTTCCAGTGTCCAGTCACGGTGTTCCTGATACCACTGTAGACGAACTTTCTGGTTCTTGCAGAAATCAGTGGTTTCCATATAGGCATGAGACTGCTAATACCAGTCATCTTCAATTCCCTGTGCATATTTTGCTGAAAAATGGGTCGCGAACAACCTTCATTGAATGCTTCGGTCAATTGCTACACACAGGAAGTCCTGTTTCTCCGTACAAGACTTCTCAGATGACGGCGATCTCGTTCCTGACAGATTGTTGTCGTACCACATTTACCACACTTATGCCTCTTCGACAAGCAATGTGGGTTATTTTTCCACTGATTAAAGACCCGAGATATCTCACCCTTTGAGAGACCAGTGAGCTCTGCTGTTTTTAAAAACATCGCTCCAGCCAGATGGGCACCAACAATAAGCTCTTTATCAAATCCCAAAAGATCCTTTGTTTTTCCCATTGTGATCATGTTTCTACTGACGATTACTGACGAGCAGCAGTCTTAAATAGTTGCCTAGATCACGTGGTGATGCACGTGACTAAATATTTTGCATATACGCTGCGCAAGTGTGTCAGGTTTCGATGCGATATTGGATATAATTTTGTCATTTCATGTATATATTTGTATATGACGTTGCATTGTAATCCTTTGAGTGAAACTGGTCTGTAAATGATAGGATCTGTAAATGGAAGCTAGGTAGTCACTGGAAGGACAGCTATGCACCAATCCCCTGTGATGATGCACAGAACAGCCAGGCCTAGCACCTAATGTCCGACCCCGCCTTCTCGTGGTGCAGACCGTTAGTACCTTTCAAAAGAGATACTCTATTGCGGAAGTGAACGGAAGGGGAGGGCTACCAGATTAGTGTGGCCTACTGATCTGGACAACTATGGCTACTTTTCTTTTTTTTTCTATCCTGCTGAGGCGTGGTCAACCACACAGGGACCTGGTGCTCACCATATATAACAACCTGAACGGAATGATGGATCTGAGCTTGATTATGGATCCTGATTTTGCTGCACTGGTGGGCGTCTGTGGAGAGAAAATCTTCCGCTGTGTTTTCTGTTTGTTTGTGGATTGACAGCCCCAAGTGAATAGATTCACAGGATATGTTTATCAGCTGGTGGATAATCCTGAGCAGAGGTCATCGCAGGCACCTGAACTCTTTGCTTCTATTGGCATCGTCAAATTCTACATTGCAGGAAGTCTTCCAGTGTAGATGGCTTCAGCCTTTAGTGGTGGGGGAACGGGTCTTTGCCCCATGTCTGCGATTAGGGGGCTGTTTGATATTGTCGGCATTCCCTCTCTCAATAAACATAGTTTCTTTAAACATCCCACTAACCATTTTCTCTCTATAGGTAGTTGGAATATGAGGACTCTGCACAGAGCTTTTTCTCTTGATGTCCTCACACTAGAATTTCACCATTATAATTTAGATATTCTCGGCTTGCAAGAGACCAGATGGAAAGATAAAGGTCAGATTCTTAAAAATAATATTAAATTTCACTTTTCAGGGAGGGGCGACAATAAGCATCACTAAGGCGTGGGTCTGTTTCTCAGCAGACACGCTAGTGATGCTCTTCTAGGATATGAGTGCATTAATGAAAGGTTTATTACAGCAAAATTTTAGACAAGCGTTAAAGACCTGAGTGTTAACTGCTGTTATGCCCCCATAGAGGATGCCGATGAGGATGAGAAGGATAGGTTTACGGACAACTTCAGGATATTTTGAATTCTGTCAACAAAGGAGATATTACCCATGTTCTAGGTGACTTCAATGCCAAAGTTGGTACTGACTCTGACCTTTGGGGAGGAGTAATAGGCCCTGTTGGTATTGGTAGCTGCAATGGCAATGGGCAACATCTCCTACAGGTAAGTAAACTCAATGGATTCAGAATAACTAGCACTTATTACAAACACCGCGACATACATAAGTACACATGATTTTCACCCGATTGGCTGCATAAGAATATGATTGATTATATATTAATTAACAGCAAATGGGCTAGCTCTATTAGGAATACGAGGTCATATAGGGGAGCTGAAATTGGATCTGAGGCTTTTGTTGAAACTAACAGTACTCTTTTAGGAATACAGGAGCAGAGGAGACAGAATTATCTGAGTGATAAGGCACTTGAGGTTATTTCGGAAAGAAAGAACTGCAGGAATGTCCTTAATCAACACCCTACTAGTCCTAATAGAAAACATTACAGAGAACTTAATAAACGTATAAAAGATCAGTTAGCTGCTGATAAGAATCTTTGGCTTGATGGCTTTGCTGACCAAGCCGAGGAAGCAGTTAGACAGCACAACAGCAGAGAGCTGTACCGGATAGTTAATGTTTTGTGTGGTAGAAAACGGACAGGTATACAGGGATTGAAGGATAAACAAGGTAAGGTTATAGAAGGTAAGGATTCTGTCATGGCTAGGTGGACTGAGCATTTCAGTGATACTCTAAACAATGTGGTTAGTTCTATTCCCATTGTTTGCAATGATGATAGATGAATTGGTGGCTTTAATGTTGGCCCTATAACAAAATCTGAAGTTGTTTGACTGTTTCTAAACTTAAACTACATAAATCCCCAGGGGTAGATGAAATTACTAGAGAAATGCTTAGAGCTGGGAATGTTTAGGTTACCACTTGGATGACTGAAATTCTGAATATCTTTTATGATAAAGGCATTGTTCCTAAGGATTTTACCAGAGCTATTGTTATCCCTATTTTCAAAAAAGGTGATCGCAGTTCTTGTGATAACTATAGGGATATCAGCCTACTCTCTGTTCCAGGTAAAGTTCTTTGCATGATTGTGCTTAATAGAATTAAGAATCTGGTTGACAGTCAATTGCGTGATGAGCAATGTGGATTCAGAAGTGGTAGGGGATGTGTGGATCAGATATTTTCACTTAGGCAGATTCTGGAGAAATGTTTAGAGTTTCAGAAACCTTTGGTTGCTAGCTTTGTTGATTTCAAAAAGGCTTTCTTCTCTGTTGATCGTCACAATTTGTGGTTGATTGTGAAATCATATGGTATACCTGACAAGTTAGTTAACATAATGAAAGCTCTCTATAATAACACTGAGTCGTGTGTGAGAGTTGGTAAGGCTTGTAGCAATTGGTTTAGCATTACTTCTGGTGTTCGACAAGGGTGCATTTTGTCTCCTTTTCTCTTTTGCTTGGTTATTGATTATGTTATGCGAAATTCACTTCAAGGGAAAGATTTTGGCCTTAAATGGACTGGAGATACGACAATTTCTGATTTAGATTATGCTGATGATTTAGCCCTTTTGGCAAATGATGTTGATGGGATGAACTCTTTCATTCGAGCTGTTGATGAGACTGGTAGTAGAGTAGGTTTGGTTATAAACAGAGAGAAAATTAAGTGATGAAAATTGGTCAGGCAGGCTGTGATTCAGTTAATCTGAATGGTTGCAGTCTTGAGCAGGTGTCACAGTTTAATTACCTTGGGAGCTATGTAACAGATACTGGTGATGTGCGGCATGAGATTAACAGAAGAATAGGGATTAAATGTGAAATTATCCTTCAGATTACAGAACTGTGAAATTATTCTTCATATTAGAGAAGTGTGAAATTATTCTTCAGATTACAGAACTGTGAAATTATTCTTCATATTAGAGAAGTGTGAAATTATCCTTCAGATTACAGAACTGTGAAATTATTCTTCTTATTAGAGAAGTGTGAAATTATTCTTCAGATTACAGAACTGTGAAATTATTCTTCAAGTTACAGAACTGAAATTATTCTTCAGATTACAGAACTGTGAAATGATTCTTCAAATTACAGAACTGTGTAGTTCTTTGGTTGCAGAACTGTGTTCGAGTGAACTTGGTGCTCATCGATTCTTCACTGTTTGGAACAATCCGTAGAGACTCAAGCAACAAAATTCCCGTTACTAATCCACTAGTCGTTAGCAGCAGAGGCATAAAAGGAGACCCTCAAGAAGAGAAACACACACCGGTATCGCTAAATATATTTATAGTATCTGATTTCTGTTTGCCGATTATACCTTTTCAAAATTTATTTAATTTTAGTTAGAATTTTTCAGTAATTTTACATTTCACTTTAATTTTAGTTGTGTTAGTATTAATTAAGTAAGGGATGGAGTCAAATGGAAATATTAATTTAGATGTAGAATCATGGTCTAGTGATAGGACGGAAATTTACTATTGCGATAATATGGATGCTGTAAATTTAGACGGGGCTACGTCAGCAGATATTGCTAGCCCTAACAGAAAATTTGTCCAGAGCATCGAAATGCAAATTAAATTGGAGGAAATGCGAAACGAACAAGAGATAAGATTACAAGAGATAAGGTTGCAGAGAGAATTAAGAGAACTGGAGATTAGAGAATTGGAGCTTAAAAGGGATATAGAACTGGCCAAGATTAGTGCAGGAAATAGAGCCAGTAGATTGGAGAATTCTCTAAATTATTGTATTAAGAGTAGAAATGTACATAATCAGTAACGTCTTGCCAAATTAATAGTCACGGACAAAATTAAAATCCTGTTACCTGCAGAAACACTGAGCTATGTGATCTGCCAGGAGGGCGATTCGTGGTTCGAACCACAGAAGCTGGCTAAAACCGCTGAATTACATTCGCACAGCATATCAGTACCCAGAAAACCTAAGTTTGAGGAGGAAACGAAATACAAAATGCCTCAAGTCCATAGGAATTTTTATTCCCAGGAGGTAAAGCCGCAAATTACTGATAAAATAAGAACGTTGTCTGCCCAATCACACGCAAAATGCTATGTTTGCGGAGATACAAGATATTTTAGGAAGGATTGTCCTAAAAGACGACAGACACACACTCAACAAGTTCGTGTTGATGACTCAAGTAAAACAACTAACGAAACTGTTATCATAGTCGAGGTCTCAGAATTGTTTAATGAGGCTAGTCATCGAGATGGGCTGCATAAGAATATGATTGATTACATATTAATTAACAGCAAATGGGCTAGTTCTGTTAGGAATACCAGGGCATATAGGGGAGATGAAATTGGATCTGACCATTACCTTGTTAAACGTGTGTTGCAACTTAAACTTAAAAACTGTTATGCTAGGGTTAAAAAATTTACTTTTAATATTGAAGCTCGGAAAGATCCAGTTATAGCCAAAGCTTACCATGATAGGTTACTTAGTCATTATGACAGTCATGGTTTGCTTACTACTGAAGTTGAGGAAGAATGGGATCATTTTAAACAGGATTTTTTGGACACTAACAGTACTCTTTTAGGAAAAAAGGAGCAGAAGAGACAGAATTATCTGAGTGATAAGGCATTTGAGCTTATTTCGTAAAGAAAGAACTGCAGGAATGTCTTTAATCAATACCCTACTAGTCCTAATAGAAAGCATTACAGAGAACGTAATAAACGTGTCAAAGATCAGTTAGCTGCTGATAAAAATCTTTGGCTTGATAGTTTGGCTGACAAAGCCGAGGAAGCAGTTAGACAGCACAACAACAGAGAGCTGTACCAGATAGTTAATGTTTTGTGTGGTAGAAAACGGACAGGTATACAAGGATTGAAGGATAAACAAGTTAAGGATATAGAAGGTGAGGATTCTGTCATGGCTAGGTGGGCTGAGCATTTCAGTGATGTTCTAAACAATGTAGCTAGTTCTACTCCCATTGTTTGCACTGATGATAGATGCATTGGTGGCTTTAATGTTGGCCCTGTAACACAATCTGAAATTATTTTGGCTGTTTCTAAACTTAAACTACATAAATCCCCAAGGGGTAGATGAAATTACTATCGAAATGCTTAGAGCTAGGAATGTTTCGGTTGGCACTTGGATGACTGAAATTCTGAATATCTTTTATGATAAAGGCATGGTTCCTAAGAATTTTACCAGAGCTATTGTTATCCCTATTTTCAAAAAAGGTGATCGCACTTCTTGTGATAACTATAGGGGTATCAGCCTACTATCTGTTCCAGGTAAAGTTCTTTCCATGATTAAGAATCTGGTTGACAGTCAATTGCGTGATGCGCAATGTGGATTCAGAAGTGGTAGGGGATGTGTGGATCAGATATTTTCACTTAGGCAGATTCTTGAGAAATGTTTAGAGTTTCATAAACCTTTGGTTGTTAGCTTTGTTGATTTCAAAAAGGCTTTCGACTCTGTTGATCGTCATAATTTGTGGTTGATTGTGATATCATATGGTATACCTGACAAGTTAGTTAACATAATGAAAGCTCTCTATAATAACACTGAGTCGTGTGTGAGAGTTGGTAAGTCTTGTAGCAATTGGTTTAGCATTACTTCTGGTGTTCGACAAGGGTGCATTTTGTCTCCTTTTCTCTTTAGTTTGGTTGTTGATTATGTTATGCGAAATTCACTTCAAGGGAAAGATTTTGGCCTTAAATGGACTCGAGATACGAAAATTTCTGATTTAGATTATGCTGATGATTTAGCCCTTTTGGCAAATGATGTTGATGAGATGAACTCTTTCATTCGAGCTGTTGATGAGACTGGTAGTAGAGTAGGTTTGGTTATAAACAGAGAGAAAACTAAAGTGATGAAAATTGGTCAGGCAGGCTGTGATTCAGTTAATCTGAATGGTTGCAGTCTTGAGCAGGTGTCACAGTTTAATTATCTTGGGAGCTATGTAACTGATAATGGTGATGTGCAGAATGAGATTAACAGGCGAATAGAGATTGCTGCCGGGACTTTTAAGAATATATGGAGAGTGTGGAGAAATAGGCGTATACACCTAAAGACTAAATTTAGGCTGTATAATAGTTTGGTTCTTTCTAGGGTTAGTTATGGTAGTGAAACCTGGACACTTTGTAAACAAGATAACAGGAAACTAGATGCTTTTGATTCCAGATGCTTACGCAGTATCTTGGGCATTAGGTGGTTCAACTTTGTAACTAATGATGAGGTTAGACAAAGGAGTTTGCAACCTCCTTTAAGCAGCATATTGTGCAGAGAGAGACTCCGTTGGTTTGGCCATGTTGCCCGTATGAATAATTATAGATTGGCGAATAGGGTTATGAACAGTGTGCCTAAAGGCCTCAGAAAGAAGGGGAGTCCTAGGATGCGGTGGGCAGACAATGTCAAACAGGACCTTGTTGGAATTGGTGTGCAGTGGCCAGATGCAGTATGGTAGCTCAGGATAGACTTGCTTGGAGAACTAAATTGCACGGTCTGGTTGGACCTCCGTAGCCCATGGCTGCTTGAGGATGATGATGATGATGATGATGATGATGATGATGATGATGATGATGATGATGATGATGATGATGATGATGATGATGATGATGATGATGATGATGATGATGATGATGATGATGATGATGATGTCATCGAGATGGTAATAACAGAGAGAAGCAGAAGTTTATTGGAGAGTTGGAAGATATTGTAGTTAAGATAGGTGATAATAAAATAAATAGCATTCTGGATACGGGGACACAAATCTGTGTGGTCAGATCAGACGTAGTCCCAGCACATTACCTTAAACCATGTGGAAAGATTAATCTTGTCAGCGCGTTTGGACACTCAATCATAGCTGACTTGATCAAGTTAGAATTACAACTTGCTGAAGTTGGTGGAAACACAGTAATTGCTAACTTTCCAGTGGAAGTATTGGTGCCCTTACATCTGAGCTATGTAGCCCGATGCTCCTAAGCAAAGATGCTTATGAATTATTAAGTAGTCAGGGCAATATATTAAGTAAAGGTAAGGGGTACCCAGAAAGTTCAAAAGTATCAATCAATGCCTGTGACGTTGATCAGAAAAGCACCCGATTAGTAGAAGAGGTTAATGAAAGGGATGACAGCAATTCAGTGAATACCGAGAATGGTAATAAGGAAAACGTTATGATCGGGCTAGAGCCATCTGAAGTGGCATTAACAAAGGCAGATAACGACCAAGTCCTTAATGCTAACGACAATTCCACTTTAAGTCCTGACACCTCTGAGCTCATGGTAAAAGATATGGCACTTTTTAGAGAGAAGCAATTAACCGATCCCACTTTAAAAGAAACCTTTAGTGATGCGGATAAGAAGCGTAATAACTATTTTTTGTTAGGAAAATTATTGTACAGGAAAGACAAAATACATGGACAACCTGTGGATCAATTACTGGTGCCTAGTCAACGTAGGTCCCAAATATTAACTCTGGCTCATGAGTCTGCTTTTGGAGCACATATGGAGGTCCGAAAATCTAAGGACCGTATTCGCTTTTCGTTTTATTGGCCCACTTTAAAGAGAGACATGCAGGCACATTGCGATTCTTGCTCCAGCTGTCAACTACGGAGGCCGGTTACCAAGGGGGACCGCATACCTATTACACCGCTAACCCGTCCCGAATTAGCATTTCAGATAGTAACTGCTGATTGTATAGGACCTATTGAGCCACCATCAGCAGCAAAACATCGATATATACTGTGTGTAACTGATCAAAATACTCGTTGGCCAGAGGCTGAGTGTTTAACTTCATTAACTGCTACTTCTTCCTGTGAAGCTCTTAGAATATTTTCTCGCACGGGGATACCGGAATTGATTGCTACAGATAGAGGTTCTAACTTCACAGCAGCCCTAACACAAGAATTCATCCGCTGCCTAGGCGCCTCTCCAAGGTTTTCGACTCTCCTACACCCTGAAAGTAATGGTTTGGTGGAAAGATTCAATCAGGTGCTGAAAAACATGTTACATCATGTGATAAGATAAAATCCCCAACAATGGCACAAACAGATCTCTTTTTTGCTGTGGGCTTATAGGGAGGTTCATGTATGGGCGAAAATGAAGCAATCATGGACAGACGAACAAATTCTACCTGTTGGTGTTCCTGAATCAACAATCGATTATCTCAATAAATTAAAAATGCGGATGCAGTTAGCAGCAGAAGATGCTAAGGTATCTACTGAAAAGAAGCAAAACGCTTATGCGGATTATTATAATCACAATGCTCGTGAGAAATCGTTTGTACCTGGAGATTTAGTGTTAGTCCTTGCACCTGACTCTACCCATTCTGTACATGCTCGTTGGCAAGGTCCGGCAAAGATTTTGAGGAAAGTACCTCCAAATAGTTATTGGGTGCAACTCCCTGAAGGAAACAAGAGATTGTTGCATGCCAATAAAATTAGAAAATTTACTGATAGAGTACACAAATAACAGGGGTAGTCTTTGAGAATGAAAATGATTTCGGACATTTGGAAGTAGGAGAATGGAATGCGAAGGGAAACCCTAGCATTAAAATAGAAGAAAATAGACAGTTAGATCAAGGAAAAATTAAAGAACTGAGTAGTCTGTTGATGCGACATCCATATTTTTTAAAGGGATCCCTGGAAAGGCTAAAGAAGGAAAACACGAAATTAGGGGAGGTACCCCACTAAAGTGCATCGATATCGAGTACCCGATATGTTAAAGAATGCAGTGGATAAACAAATCGAAGAATTACTTGAAAGGGGAATGATTAGCCCTACGGTGAGCCAATTTGCTCACCCAATTGTATGTGTGGTAAAAAAGATGGTTGTACTATGTGATCATGTTGCGACTTTCGCATGATAAATGAAATTACGGTACCAGATGCTTATCCAATGGCAGACATGAATGAACTTTTAAGGAAGGTATCCCAAGCTCACTTCATTAGCACAATTGATTTAATGAGGGGTTACTGGTAAATTCCCTTAGCCGAGGAGGCGCAAAAATATGCAACCTTCATCACTCACAAATGGTCGGTTATGCCATTCGGATTAAAGGGAGCCGCTTCTACTTTTCAGCGATGCATGGACAAAATGCTAGCTTCACACACTGATTACGCATGTGCTTATTTAGATGACGTTGCTATTTATTCCAATACTTGAGAAGAACATTTACAACATGTGGATAAAGTTATTTCTACTTTGGAAACCAGTGGTTATACCGCTAATGCAGAAAAATGCAATTTTGCACGTGCCCAGGTAATCTATTTAGGACATCAAGAAGGTTCGGGAAAACGTTCACCTGATCCTATGAAACTTGAAACGATTAGAAATTTAGAACGGCCGAAATCAAAAAAAGGTATTAGAAGTATCTTAGGTTTATGTGGATATTATCGTGAATACATTTCGGATTTTGCTATTATTGCAAAACCATTAACCGATATGATAAGGAAAAATGCCCGTGAGACTGTGAATTGGAGTGAAGAAGCTGAAGTGGCATTTCAGCAATTGAAACAAAATCTTTGCATGGCACCTGTATTACGCGCACCTAAATTGGGAGAACCATACAAGTTATTCACTGATGCATCTGAATTTTCAGTCGGAGCTTGCCTCACTCAGTTATATAACGGAAAATCCATGCCAGTTGCTTATGCTAGTCAAAAGCTCACAACGACTCAGAGTCTCTGGCCAGCTGTGTGTAGAGAAGCCTATGCTACTATATTTGTCTTACAAAATTTTGAGACACTGATTTATGGTATCCCGGTTGAAGTGGTGACAGATCACAATCCTCTGATATATATGACTAAATCAAAGATACAAAATTCCAAATTAGAAAGGTGGTCTTTGGCCTTGCAACGTTTTGACGTTCAGTTTACCTATGTGAAGGGCAAAGACAATGTTCTGGCTGACTCCCTGTCGAGATTAGAGCATCCAGGGGAGGGATGATAGAGAATACTGTGTAGAATTATTTGTTAATAGGGAATGGTAAACAGTAATTAATTGCTTCAAAGTATTTATCAGTGTAGAGGGTGTATATTTAAATATTTTAGTGTTTTCTTGTTATTGATTTACTAACTGTGCTCACGTTGTTTATGAAGAGTAGTTTTAGTTACGAAGCATATCGAAAATTTTAGGAAACACCCTCTGGCTGTAGCTATGTTATTACTGCAGTCAAGTTATCAGGCTAAGTTCAGCTTGGATAACTCTTGATGAAGGAGGGGCTTGTCAGGTTTCGATGCGATACTCGATATAATTTTGTCATTTCATGCATATGTTTGTTTGTGACCTTGCATTGTAATCCTTTGAGTGAAACTGTTTCCTTTCTCCCACCACTGACTTAAGCTATTTATTGATAGTAAGTCTTGCTGTAATCAGCAAGACAGATTTATGGTACCCGATCGGCCCACCTTTCCGGCCCGGCTCGATTGATCCAGGAGCGCGATGCCAAATGACCGTCCCATGGGACCAGGAGGACAGCGCCGGATGGCGTAGGGCCCGTGGAAGGTCAAGACAGTTCTGAACGAGACGCTGGCTGGAGCTGACGTGTAGAGGTACACGTTGAATAGATATTCACGAGAGGAGAGGTTTTCCTCTGTAGGAGGGTAGAATCGCAGCCTGGTAAGAATCGGAATATGATTGTTTGTAGCCAACTTAGCCAGTAGTCAACGTCAGTTCTCGGGGAGATTCTGTATATATTTTCCGTAATAAACCTTTTGTTATTGTCTTAAACTTGGAGTTAGTTTCCTGTTGCAATTCTCCAACGTCGAAAGCACAATACAGAACGAACCAAAATCTACGTCTTTACCTGTGGGCGCCTAGAATCAGTTATATTCTACCAACTCCAGGAACCGACAAAGTGACGTTTACATACATCTGCATAAAGGTTTCTAATTCAGTGGCTGGTGTCGAGTCACGGTACGCCTTGTACTTTGACAATACGTTTCGCTGGAAAACACATACACAAACGGTATGTGAGAATATACAACTTACGATACATAGTAGACAAGAACACATGTCTACTCTTTTATAAAGCTGTCTATGAGTCAATTATAGCGTATGGGCTAAAGGTATATGGCACAGCAAATGTAACAAACATTAAAAAAATAGAAGGAATTTAATCTAGAATAGCTAAACACATTATACCTTACAGAAAACGCTAGAAGTGTAAGTGTTAGAACTTACACTTCTAAACACCCAAAGAACGATTCAATCACCTAAACGTTCTGTCCTTCAATACAGATACAACTTGATACACCAAAATCTCCTTAGCACACAGAAAATAAATATCCAACATGAAAGGAGTACAGGACGGAAACAAAATAATTATTATGAATTGCCGTGTTTTATTAATAACTATAGGAAATGCATTACAAAATTGCCCATATATTTAATATCTTGCCAAGAAATGTCGTATTTCTAAAGAGTTACTCTCTTTCGAAATCGGAAATTTGATTTCAGACCTTCTGTCGGACACCTCTTCTGATTGAGCTTGAAAGCTCAGAGTTCCCCATCTACCCTAACTTCTGTTTCACTCTCTGCTTGTGGATGCACAGATATGGAGGTACTCAATATCTGTGCATGCAAAATATATAGGAATATAAATAGGAATTACCTTCCTAATGAATCTCGTGATTTTAAATTATAGTGGGACATGATCGCCGATCCAGGGGTTCTTGTAAGCAAATCGGTAGGAACAGATACGGGCAAATGAGTATCTTGTTGTATGGGGAATGCACACAAGGCGAGATACTTATGGGAGCTTCGATATCGCCCAGGTGTGTCCTCATCGATCTGCGTCGACAGTGTCTCCCGATTGATTTCATCTGTCGGCGTGAAGAAGGTTCTTCACTCCCTCATCTTTGTTAGCCTATCCACGTGCATTACGTCTGTCTTTCGGGTCTCGTCAGGATTCTGTGGCTAATTTAGAGAGCTACTTAGTATTTTGGTGTAAAATTAGGGGAAAGAATAAAAATCCCAAGTCACTGCTTATCAAACGATATTCTCTGTTTCTCTTGTCTCTCGGCTTCCAGTTCTAAATTCTACCACACTCCATCATAAGCTCTGTTCATTTTGGCTGTCACGTACTCTGTGTAGCTTTTAGCTGCATAATATGAAAGGGACTCTCGTGTTTTCCAAATATGATATGTTAAAACCAAATCTCTGCCATAAGGGCCTCTCCTTAATGTGTACGTCGCTTTAGTATACCATTAGCTCAAAAGGGAGGAATTCGTCCCAGGTATCATTTGCTTCAGATACCATGTGCGATAATATGTATATTCAATATGGAGGAATTGAATTTTTCGCACTGGCTATTTCTACTTGGCTGGTAGAAGCTAGTACTGAGCTTGGCGACCCCTACCCTTTTTAACACATCTGTCATTACCTTTCCAGCAAACTTTTTCGCATTACCGCTGATTACATATCGTGGAATCCCGTGCTTGATTATGTAACCTTTTAAAAATATTTTAGCTAGAGTCTCAGCTGTTTGATTAGGTAAGACTTACAACTATTCAGGCCATTTCTTGAAACAATCCGTTATGATTAGGATGTACTTCTTGCCATTCTCCGTTGTTGCGAGTGGGCCAAGGAAATTCAAAAAAGAGGTAGTGTCAACTCGTGTAAGGAGATGATGGCAATGTTTGAATCTAATGGCCCCAAACTGTTAACAGACATTGCCACACGTGATAACACCTGATTTTATTGTTATATACCTCTCAGAACTGATCGACAACTATATTTGGCTTGCGGAAGATGAACCACGTCGCCAAATTCCCCAACAAGACTTTTGAGCAATGAAGAGGATGTTTACACTTTTTCAATTCCCAAGGACTGGTAACCATGAACACTTTTTTTTTTATTTGCGACATATAGGACAGAGAAGAATCCTAGAAGCTACTCCTAGCTTTTACAGACCTTCTCATACGAGGACATGCCCTACTACGACCGAAGTCACTGCTGACCACTGCCTTAGTTAGAGCTAACACAACACACAAAGTTTGCCCTGTTGGAACAGTCGCTAGCTGCCTAACCACTATGCCAGTTAAGGCACTTTACTTAAAAATATTAATATTAATGGCCAATACTACACCAACATTGTTTTGTCCATATTGGTTAAAGAGATAAAGGAGCAGTATCATGAAGAAGGGTTATCCTTTTTCATGCTACTGCCATTGCTAATAAAACCCGACAAGTTACGGCCTATCTGGAGCATGAAAAAATTATATAGCTATCCCATCCTGCATATTCAACCAATCTTGCACCATGCGATAATTGGTTGTTTCCAAAAATTAAAAAGGAACTTGCTGGGAAGCCTTGCAAAATGCGTTCATTCAGAGTTGCAGAGTGTTTCCCAACAGGAGTACCAACAAGCATTCCAGAATTGGAAAATACATCTCTAACTTTGAATAGATGACAAGCATATACTTTGAAGGACAGTAAATGTTTTGTTGAGGTAAGTGCAATGGTTTTTGTTCTGCAGATGGTTCAATTTTTCGAGCTCACGCCCACTCGAGCTCCAACTATTTCTACAATTATTGAGCCCGTTCCCCCCGATTTGGAAACATTTCTCTGACGCATCATAACACATAGGTAGAGAAATGCCTGTCTCTAATGAGTTATTTTTTATATAATATTAATTATAATCATTTTATGACTAAATTAAAATGTTAATGCTCTTTGGAACGAAAAATATTAGAAATATTTGTAGAAACTTGAAGTTCTTGGATAACATTATAATCGCAAAAAGGCATTCACTTATTAAAGATAAGAAGTGAATTCGGCATTCGCAAAAATGTAATCAAAACCAGCATGGTGCTTATGTTTAATTACTAAAGACTGATTAAAAGGTTGAAATGACAATAAATGATGCAAAAATATTTTACATGTTGCCTATTCTTTTCATAATTTCAAGAAATATTTTAATTTAAAATATTATGAGCTCGGGGCACCTGGGCTCAATTGAACAGCACCTGGGCCCGAACTCATTTATAATGCATACATTCAGTGGACACTGAATTATGACCACTCAACAAATGCTACTTGAGCCTCCTCGGTCCGGAATAACTGCCTCGGCTCGACATGGCATGAATGTTCTGATTCACCTCTGCAGGCTCTACAATTCAACCAAACTGACTGCTAATCACTCTTACATTTGAGTAGCAGCGCCCGCCTTTGTAAGGCTGAGGATAGGACTGAGATCTCACCTGTTGATTGGCCATATTGAAATGGCTGAAGTCCTCCGAATGTTATGCACATCATTCCCATACAATACGAGTCGAATAACAAAGTATCTTATTGAAAATTCCATCACCATTGGTGAACAACATTAACATTGAAGAGTATACTTGATCTGTAACATTGTTTAAGTATGTTCACTTTCCATTCTTTGTCGCATCTGGGACAGAGAGTCCGAAGCATCTCAACAAAACAATCTCTAGATGACGACCATCGACCACTCTTCGTACAGTACTCATGCAGTATTTCGTCACATGCATAGTCATCTATCTGCATGGGGAAAAAGGAAACGATATCATTAGTCCTTTCTCCAAACTTCGATATCCATGCCTTCATGTTCCCAGCATTGTGCAAGTTTCAGTTTTTCATGTTGTTCGGTTAGATTTTGATGCCATTGTTGGCCTTTTTCAGGGCCTCACTTTATATCGGTTTGTTATTATTTTGAGGACACTTCAGGAAACATTAAATGATGGAATGTTCTTATAACTTCATGGAAAAGAAGGTGTATATAATAGAAAAGAAGGATAGAAGAGAAGGTGTAATAAATATTTGGCTCCAATGATGTTTTATAATGATAAAACATCATTGGAGCCAAATATTTATTTTAAAGTAACACCAATATTTTATCTCATTGATGCAACTAGACATAATAGATAACATCTACTAGTTTTTCCTCCAAAATTACCACAATATGCTAATAACATAAGTCAAAAATCCCATCTTCATATATACAAGCTACTATTGAAGATCGTAACTGTGTATCAATCACAGACATTCATCTTCAGTCGAAAATTTCGTTGTTCTCCTTTCAATCCGTGCATTTGCCCTTATACAGGATGTTTCCAAAAGTTCTTGTTGGCAACATGTTGTATTGCGCATAGTGATGAAAAAGGTTCTGATACGTTCTCTTCCAAGTTTAGCACCTTTTGAGGGTGCAAGTAAGGAAGAATGTTCAGTAATATAATCCAATTTCTGAAGTTTTCTGCTCGAAAGTGAAAATAAAGTGTGAAAACATAATATTGCCCCGGAAGTGTTTACACAACCCAAGTCTGATTCTTGGTGATGATAAGTCTGGCGAGAAAGATGTATATACAGGATATCGCATCATTATTGGCAAAGAAATGAACCAGGCATTGATAATTTAGCCGTCAGAATACCCGGCATGTATCTGGGATATGTGAATTCGAACATGAGGTAAAACCGATTTTTTTCTGTGAAATTCTTCATAGTCTTGTTGTTTGTTAGAAGCATCAACCATTATTCCGGTTTAAATTGTGATAAATTCCGCCTTTTGCACTTTTTTGTGTCTCTCTTTAATTCACACATCGCACAAGCTTCACCACACACTGGGGGTGGCTCAGTCGGTAGCGCGCCAGGCTCGTAATCTGCAGTTCCCAGTTTCGAGTCCCAGCTGGGTCAGCGTTGAGATTTATATCCGAAAAATTCCCTGTCCTCCCCACGGTCAGTAGAGGACACCGATGGGCTTAGAAAGGCCGCCGTCCGTCGGATGGGATGTTAAGCCTTGGCTCCGTGTGCAGGAGAGCCATACCCTGTGCATGTTAAATTACACTCTGGATGGCCTTGACGGGTGGCTACCATCTGTCTCCCAACAGCTGTTCCTGTGGGTCTCCTCCCCCAACCTTCTCTGAGCCTTCGGGGTTCATGCCACCTGGTCATTTAGCCCATGGTGTGCGAAAAAGTGCCGCTCAGAGGTAAAACAACCTAACTCGCCACACACTGACTGCTGACAATGCTCAAAAATTGGTTTATATAATATTAGTGCAGACATGCGCAACCTATAACCCATGAAAGAGTTTATACGTTCCACTGAGTGAATGTATTATAAATTATTATTATAGAGGACGTTCCATGTAAAGAGGCCCATAAGGAATATACACTGCTGTTCATAATTAAAGGAGGTTGAACACAGTTGCAAATAGCTTAATAACTCCGTTTTGGAATACAACGAAAGTTTCAGAGGAGATTTAGCATAAAATAGCTCACAGTTATCGGCTTTTAAATTTGGATTTCTCAATCCAAAAGACTGCGATATTCAAATTAAGCTGAAAATAAAAGTAGCTAAAATAAAAGTTAGCAACTGTCGCTTATCACTTCGGATTAAGATCGATTTTATGGAGCATTTCGGATAAGAGTTTTGTTAAAATGCAAAGGGAGAAGAGTTTGGATGGCGGTCAGAGGTAGTGAGACATCGGATCGACGAGAGCAGCAAAATCACATGGAGATGTTGCCAAATTCATGAATGTATCAGAAAGTGCAATTTCCAGACTATGGAGATGTTTTCATGACACTGGAACATGCTCTAGAAGAATAAGCCAGGGTAGGCCTAGAGTAACAACAATTCTAGATGATTGTTTCCTGTCTCTAACTGCAAGGTGCAATCGAATGATGTCAGCACGGCAACTTACATCGAAGCTACCAACTGCCATAGGAAGGACAGCATCCAGAGTAACTGTGTTACTGATGGCTTCATGAAAGATGGTGAGATGCTAGAAAACCTGTATTGTGCATGCCACTAACCACAGCTCATTGGAGGGCACGAATGGAATGGAAGTGACGGCACCTCAATTGGACCAATGATCAACTGCGATAGGTTTTCTATTGGGATAAATCACCATATAGCGTAAGTAGTCATCTTCGGTGTCAATGCATCTGGAGAGAGCGTGTGACACGTTATCACCGAAGGATTCGAGGAAAGTATCGAGGAAAGTGGCTGTTTTAGATGGAGTAGTTTGTTGATCTTTGGAGGTATCATTATCAGTGGCCGAACTAACCTGTATGTCTTCTCAGGAGGGATTTTAACTGTCCTAATAAGATAGAGAGACGAGATCCTAGACTTTTAAAAGGCGCATTGTGTCAAAATTCATTTATATCCATGATAACCCTAGTCCACATAGAGCTCAGGTAGTGGAGCAATATTTTGAGAGTGAAGATATCCAGAGAATAGATTGGTCAGCAATAGACCTAAATCCCATTGAACATGCATGAGATGCTTTGGAAACGGAAGATGCAAGTCGTGAACCCTTCCAAGGACGCTTCATGAGCTGAGAAATGGTCTTATAGAGGAGTGGGATTTGTGGCCAACACGATCAGACGCTAAAATCTTTCAGAATAAGACCTATAAATCCTTTCACTGAGATGTGGCGGATCTTGCGCCATCTGTACTTCAGGAGAGGTAACTTTTCCAATTGTTGCCAATGATAAAAGGTAAAGTGTAAACTAATATGAAAGCAAATGAGAAACTGAATTTAACCTATTGATTATCTCCAATGTCCCCTGTTTGTGGACGTGGCACACCATTTTCCGGTTCTCCTCTGGCCAAGGTATACAAATCCCACTAAATCCAAGGTAATCCAATGGTAGGTACTCCAATGTCAGTCACAGTTCAGTATGATGCATTTCAAACAAGTAATCAACTAATTTGCAATGGACAACTGACTGAGGCTTTTTCTCCATGTCAGGGGTGAAAAGGGAGGAAGTCTAATTTTTTTGCTTCCCCCTAACGGTCACTTAATAATTACAATCTTCTGGCAACGTTTGATCATGGGAAATGTTCACTCAGCACTTGGCTATTCTCATTGTTTAAGTATTTTCATTAGGACATCCATGTTATTCGACTTAGTTTTAGAATTCTACCAAGTCAATTTTGTTTCTATGGATACTGTTTCTCTGCTCAGTCCGTTCACTGAATCGATATTTCCTGGACACTGAAACTCTGATAGAGACAATTTTTCACCATTATTCTTCTTACCAAGTTTAAGGGATATGGGATCATTTCTCATTTGAGCCATTTTCCAACCTATGCTGTAGGCTTCTTCATCGACTTTCTTTCTAACTGCTGTGTCTTCCTCCGAATTCACATGCTTGGAGCTCTCATTGTAATTTGCCAGGGAAATATTAGTCATGATTGCCAAATTGTTCATTCTGGAAAACAGCGACAAGTTCTGTAACGTGGTGTTGTCCACTTTAGAGCTCTTGTAGTCGTGTTAAAACTTTTCTATATCCTTATAATCTAACTGATTATAATGTCCAAATCTGCGCATTGACTCTTCAGAAAAGAAATTCATCATGACTACGTTGAGGAGATTATCTGAGGGCTTCACTTCTCTCTGATCGTAACTCTGAGGCTTAGTTTCATCCAGAAAGTTACTGTTATCCGAACACAATTTATTACTCATAAAAAAAGGAATATCTAAGTCAGTCTTTGAAGTACTGTCTCTGCCTGAAGTTCCTTTACTAGCATCATCTACGCCATTCTTCGGAATTCCTCTTTCTTAAATCCCCACTTTCTACAAACAATTCGAGTGTGGCTATATGCTTCGGAAAAATCTCTCCGACTTCCCCAGTAACTTCCCCACTAATGGCACTTCGTTTCTATGATGAATGGACGCCTCTTCTTTTTCATTGTCGACGATACGATCTGACTCTTCTCTACTCGGACCACTCTGCGAAACGTAAACTCTGTTTCGTTCCCCCTCACTACCACTCGTTACTCTGCCTTTGCGAGAATTGTCCATGACGCATTTTGCTGACGGCGAGGAATAGAATATCTTTCGCGTGGATCTCTCTTCAGATCGTGCCAGACTTGTATACCTAGATATTTTGAAGTGTAAAGCGTATTATGTAGTCTCACAGCTCTCTGATCTGTGTGATTGTTCCTCACAGTTCCTAGACATGTCACCAGCGACATAGACACTCTGCCATGCATCACTAGTAGCTGCGTGGTCAAAGGAATTACGTTTCTTGATTTCCCGTAGCAGATTCACATTTCGAGATTCTCCTTTCTTGCAAAGATCCGATTCTTCTGTAGTCTCCCTCTCGCAGTCCTCTCGCAGCTTCTCCAACTCTCTCGAGTTCTCTTCAATCCATATGAAGGCTTCATCAGAATGCCGCTGCCCCAGCGAACTTCTCCTGTCCGTCGAATTTTGTAAAAACGAATTGAATCTAAATTGCTTCTTTTTCAGAGAGCGAAGAATCTTGGAATGTTTTCTGGTTCCGCATCGTTTCTTTCCCGCATCAGCACTATGTTCATCTGTACTATAGCTCCCACTGCTGGAGATATATTCACCTTCAACCAATTTCGTTGTCTCAACTGTAACTGTAACAACATCTCTACCAGCTCTCACTTCTTGCATAATTTTGTTCCTATAATTTTTATACTGCACAACAATATTCTTATGGTTAGCATCTTTGAAATATTGGTCATCTGTAATGTTACCTCCAGTGCTGTTAGTTTCGTAAATTTCACCTATTGGTTTGGGATTCACATTTTGATCTGCGTTGCCTTTCTCTTTTTCTTTTTCATTATTTTGTGTTGCCATTTTGGCTTTCATTTTATCATTTTGACTGATTATTTCATCTAATTTACTATTTTGTGTCGCTATTTCGGCTTTAATATCAGTCATCTGTGTAGCCATTTCGGCTTTCAAGTCGCCACTTTTGTCTAACAAGTTCACCTTTAAGGTCAGTTATTAATTATACTAACTCATCTATACTTCTAGTTAACGGCATTCAATAAATTATCTACAATCCTAGACACCAAATGTTGCGAATTTTAAAATGAATAGGCACTGAGCGTGAGTACTAATTACTATATTTTCAAACCAATTACAATAAAATGCAAATTGTTACAAAAATATGGATGAAGTATTTTATAAACAAATTAACTACTATCATATATAAGTCATTAACCTTTTTCTACAGAGTATACAATATCAGCTCTGTCTGTTGTACTAAAATACTACCTCTTCACTTTGTTTACCATGTCACTTGAATACCTTCAGACGTAAACAAACTCTCGTCCTGTGCTAGTTCACTAAACTTTTATTACTAACAACAGAAAACAAACACCCGCGCACACACTACTAAATATACTAATTATTTTCACTTAACGCGCACTGACTCATACTATCTGAACGTCCTTTCAGATCTCACAACTTTAACACATTTAACGCGTAAATACCAAGATGAACTTCTTCATCTTTCACAATACCATGCAATACTGCATTACATTTCTCCATTTTTATTCTTCCGAACTGTTCTGAGTTCCAGTTCGTTGGCTAAATTGAATCTCACGTAGAAGCATACACGAGGGTTCAAGTCACGTTAAGTCATGAAGTCACTGTTGCTCGTTCATCTGTCTTAACAATATATTAAAGTATCTTTGCCCCTGTTCACCCAGAAACAAAAAGAAAACAGAGCATTAGATTCCCCTTTAATAGACTGCCACCAATACAGCTAATCGAGTATTTAACATTTAAATTAACTCTGACCGTCTCTGGGTCGAAAATCGAAATTCTTAGACGAGCAGCATCAAGATATACGAAATTCATCACATTTTTTTCAGCTGGACAAAAAAAACAAGCCACAGGAAAGCAGATCAATAGCAATAATGATATAAAAGTCATTCGGTTTCTCTTTTGAGAAAAGAATGTTTTTTACAAGGCACTGACAGCTTACACCGATTATTAAGTATAAATTACGGCGTCATCACAGCGATTGGTTCCACTGTACATTATATGTACACGCCTTCCTGAAATGTACACCCGCGGTGTGTTTGAAACTGTGATCATTTCTAAAGAATCTGCCCGTGGAAAGGAAAATGGTATATCAAAAAGGACTATGTACTGATGGACATCGTTCATTCAGAAGATATGTACCAGCCAAATGTTTCACTCTGCTAAGTAAAATTATGTGTTCTGTTAAGCAAATAGCTTTCCAGTGTTAACTCAAATACTTTTCTTTATTTGGGTATATTTAATCCACGTATATATTTATTGCCACATTTGGCGTAGTACAATGCAACTGGAATAAACGAATATATAACGAAAGATAAGGTGCATTTAAAAGAGTCAATCAAACATTAGGCAAGTGGGAAATGTTCATTCTTCCGTCCTCGAGAACATTGTTTTGGTTGCCTGAAAGTTATTCTAATGCTTCATAATTTTTTTAACTTTTTCAACGCATGGATTAAAATAATTGAAATAATATTTCAAGTACATTTGCTAGTTTTTAGCGTTTCCACAAATTTGTACTTCCTCTACAGTTAACAAATCTAAATTCGCGAGTTTAGGATTTCTTCCCATTTCAGGAAAGCAGATCAGGAAAGCAGATCAATATATATCATGATCAGGAAAGCAGATCAATAGCCATAATGATATAAAAGTCATTCAATTTCAGCAATCGTTGAAATTCAAAGCAACTGATCATTCTGATTGAATATAGCTGGATTGGATTCTGATTGGATTGGATTCTGATCTGATTGGCTGGATCACGATTCTTCTCAAGTAAACACCATTTTGAGGATTCAACCCCATTCCAATATGGAATTACATGTTGGAAAAAATTTACATTTCTGCTACTGAATATCTGATTTCATTACAGAATAACCCGCAACATAAAATTTTAATAATATCTTACACTCTGAAAGCTCATAAACTTCAAATTTCGAAATTCCGCCAGTTAGATATTTATCATCAATTATGTATTTTAAGATCAGATTCTTACCTAGACGAACTTAGAAACAATCAGAAAATGAGATGTACAGAACAAGAGAAGAAATTATTCCTAATCTTGAAATGAGATGAAAAAAATTGTTCTAAATTTTGAAATAAGCCTAAAACCTTTCTTCGACAATATCGAAAACACTTGAACTGTTCAGATGTCAGATGTAACTCTATTTCATTTCTTATTGCTATATTATCAGGTATCGTTATTTATAAGTTGATATCGTAAACATATTTATGTAAAATCTTAGGTAAGCAGTATAAGCATCCAAAAACTATATATTTAAAATGCCGAGTAAAGAATCAAATAGAAAAGAGCAGGCGACATTTGCATTCACTATAGTTAACCATCTGATTTTTAATGGGTAAAAAGTCTTCGATTGAAAATCAGCGGGTAAGGTTATTTTCCTGTCCCAGAAGAAATATTCCATTCTGTTAGTGTTTGTTGGGTTGACGTCATAGAGAGAGAAGGTCATCCACTGTTGAAGTAACGGCCTGAGGAGAACCTGTTCGAGCGGTCTTGTGTGAACTAGCTACGGGATCGTTTCGCCTGTGGGCTCTCTGGGTCATGGTCGTGAAAAAAACTATTCTGCTCCATCAGAAGATGCAACTGCCCCACGCATTTGCCGGTTTCGTTTACGTCGCTTTCACGTTGGAACAGTTGCTTTAAACCAAAATATTCGCAAAAAACAGTGCTACCTCGTTTTGAACATAACCGTCGATTAAGTGGCGTTCATTGATATCGCTTTCATGTTTAAAGTTTTTCAATAATAAAAATTCGCAATAAATTATACTAGAGCAAAACCATTAGACTTATTTATAAGGAAAGCAACGGCTATGTGCCACTTATTAATAATACTTAGTAGCTAACTTTTCATTTCTAGCAATCGGCATTCAGCTACTGATGTGGGCTTCTAACTCTCTGACAAAGTAACTACAAACGACGTCGCAAAACAGGAAATCATTGCCACATGTTCAGTTTTTTTAGAATTATTTTACTTTTAACAACTTAATCACAGAACGATACATTGTTTTTTACTAATACTGCACTAATATTATTTCGTTTCTTTCAATGCTCACGAATTGCTCGTTGTGCAACCACTTTTTTTCTCGGCGTCGGGATTTCATCTCGCTTCTCATTTCATGGCACCCAAAACGGTTGAACAGGCCAATAAGAAAAGAATTCCAAACTACAGTGCAAACGAATATGTCATCTCTACAAACGAAACTGGAGATCCCCAGAAGCCTGGAAAAGGATGATAGATACGCAATGTCCAGTAACCATAATAGACAGTGTGTTAATAGCATACGGTTTATTAAGAAGAACGCTGAAAGAATTTAGAGCTCTATTCAACAGGCAAATACGTTTTTAGCGAAATATACATCAATAATGAGAAATCCATTACTAACAAAATTAGAGGGTTCTTTTCAAAAGAGCTACAATGTCAGTTGCATTTGTTTACCAAAATGCATGTGGCATACACCAGTAGTTTCTTACCAACCCACGGAGCCCCACAGTGCTTTCCCCCTGTGACGTCACACCCCTCCCCTCTATGAGGTAACATGAGGTAATCATGACGTAACCGGCCACGCCCCCTTATTAATTATTAATAATTCCTCCCCCTTATTAAAAACCCCTTCCCCTTTCACCCCCGTGGCGCCATCTGGTGACAATGAAGAGTACTATTTCCCAATAAACCCCTATTATAACATTAATTATTCGATTTTTGATATCCCCCTTATAAAAAATTCCTCCCCCTTAGTAAAAAGCCCCTGGCGACATCTGGTGCCTATGAGACGTACTATTTTTCCAAAAAACCCTTATTTTAACTCTAATTTCCCGATTTTTCTTTATTTCAGACTCCCCTGGTTGACCTACCTATATTTTAAGCCCCCTCCTTTTGCAGACCCCCTGGTTCACCTATATTTTAAGCCCTACCTATATTTTAAGCCCCCCTCCTTCCCTCGGACCGGCTGATGCAAGACTCGGAATAATTGCATGGGTAGCAACGATTGGCGAGTGGAGAGAATATTGCACAGAAAAGGATGATACGAGGCCAATTGTAAAAACGCGTCCTCACATAAAATCAACTCCCAAAGCTGTATTCTTATTAAACCTCCCTCCCTTTCTATTAAAAATTTAATCGATGGCGTCCAATGCGCATTTTAATACATCTCCTGTATTTAAAAACTCATCAAAAACTCCCATGGTTTCTATTCCTTTACCAGGCCACTCAATTCTTTTTGAATGGTGACACTCAGAACGTCTAATGCAGGTCTCAATTGCAACTTTCGTTAACAGAAAATCAACGCTCAAAGTTGTATTCTTATTAATTAAACACTCGTCAAAACTTCACTCCCCTTCTATTAAACTCACCTCTATTAAAATTTCACAAACCCCATCCTTTTACAAGTTCCCTAAAGAAGATGTCTGTATTTATTCCTTATAATTAAAAACTCATCAAAATTCCCTCACCTTTATTAAAAATCACTCCACGGTCGAAATAAAACGTTGTAAACCAGTTTTTCCTCTAGATACTTTTCACCGGAAGGAAAAAAAAATCCTTCCCCCGCAGAGCGATTTGATCCGACTATCTTGGGCCCGATAGCCGGACGCATTCGACTGTGGCTTGTATTGGATGTGGCTTAGATGCGTGTCGAACGAGTCAGACATTTCAGATATTAACCTAGTACGTTTTTTACGACCTTCGAATTCTTTATAACTAGCTTTTTCTACGTATTTCTTATAATGAGCCCGAGAGTCCTTTCACATTAATATACGTGTTTTTATAACCCACGTATTTTAAGTCCGTTGCAGTAACACTTATTTCTTTTAACTCCGTGACTGTTGGCTGTCGCTTACTAGGACTATCCGCAGTAACTGTTTTTAAAAGAAAATGCCGATGGGTAAAAAATTAATAAAAGAAAAAAAATCTGATTTTATTCGTCGTGATGAAAAATATTGAGGAGTAATAGGGTCGACCTAAAAGACCCCTGTGTTCGGATCCTCACCCCGGACAACGTTTCACTGATGGATGGTTAAGTCCTACGAAATTAAAAATTCCAAACGGGGAATCACAAGGGTTTTATTGACAAATGAATGTTGGATCTATGCTGCTACCGCATCAGGCGCGCTGCCTTACATTGTGAAAATTCAGTGGCACTCTTTATCGTGGATTTCGGACTCGATATTTTCCCAAGTCCAGAGACGGTTCTCTGCACAACCATTTATGATAGGTTTCAATGCACCCCATGTAGACTTTTGAAATGACACGTCCTAAACCTCCAAGTGCAGGGCTTATTAAAATTAGTCTCCATCAGGTCGGTGCTGCGTAGTAACGCTAATCCGAAGAAAAATCAGCTAAAACAGTTTTAAAAATCCTCTCCCCCGCCGTTTGCGTGCGAACGTATGCCTCATCACACTGGTGAAATCGGGTAAAAAATAACTTTTTTGTTGTTACAGAAAGTAAGAATGCTAAAAAAACTTTAGTTCCATCATGAATGTGTGTTAATGGAATAGGGGGACATTAGTTTAATACTTCAACTATAAAAATAATACATTGCCTCACGCGTGTGCACCCTCACAACTTACCTGCACTAATCCATGGAAATTTTATTTGCAACGGGACTGATAGTCAAAATTTAGCAAATATTTCTTCGTATCCGACTACGCACTGATATATATGCTCTGATCGGACCTGAAAATGAAATGAAATGTTGGCGCCTAGTGCTTACAAGAGAGACGACCTTCTACACTCATCGCCATGTGATCTGAACGGCGGACACAACAAGCTGGTGATGTACATAGGTCATGGGGCATTGGTGGAATGCTTCGTCTTTGAGCAGTGGCTCCGTCCAAAACCCTAATGGGAAAGTTAAATAATTACTGTTTCCTGTCGAATGCTACACTATCAGAACTCCATGTGGGATGTCTTCAGATCTTATCGCGTTCTCCAAGCGCTCAGCTGATTTTACAAGGTCGACATCACAATTAAAGTATGTAGTGGTTACAGGGAAAAATAGGGTTTGACATCATAGATTAGAAAAGGGAACAATTGTTAATGTCATAAGAAACCTGCGGCGTATAATTCCGTGGGAAAAATACGAAAATCGTTAGCATTATCCCTGGCGTCTTTTGTTAGGTGATAGTATTAACATCCATATATCGTTCTCGCTTCAAGTTTGCTTTCTCTATCATAACCCTCGATGCTTGCGAAATTATCAAAGATGAATAGAGCTCTGTAAAGTTCTGACTGCAGAATCTTCGGAGTTCATTCTACTGTAGATGTCTAATTCTGGAAGGATCCCTCTCCACTTTTAAAATTTAAATCTTACACCAAAACCCGACAGTCTTTTCATATTAATATACCTATAACTGATGTAAAGTCCGTTTTAATCAACACTTATTTCTTTAACCCACCCCTGCGACTATTGGCTGTTACATTTTTACTAGAAGAAGAACTACCTCACAGTAGCAGTCCCGCAGAAAAAAAATGCTTTTGGGTAAAAAATTAATAAAAGGAAAAATCTGATTTTATTCCTCATGATGAAAAATATTGAAGGTAATAGGGTCGCCCCAAAAGATTCGTGTTCGGATCCTCATTCCAGACGGTTTTTAACAAAAGTCCTACGAAATTAAAATCTCCCCTGTTACGCGACGTAGTTTAAAAATACTTATTACGGTTGTATCCTCAGTACATGACACAAACTCTTTCCTAGGAAGTAACGCTATTCAACGCATCCCCAGTTACATGCTTTTACAGGTGGCAGAATGCTATAGAAAGTAAGAATGCTAAAAGTAGAATTCATACGTTTCCATAAAAAACTTTAGTTCCCACATGAGTTAAAGGAGTATGGTTCGACTCAGGAAGAATAGGATTCGACCTCGTACATTAGAAAAGGGAACAAATCCATCCCCGGTGTCCTTTGTTAGGTGATAGTATTAGCGTCCTTATATGCGCTCACTTTAAATTTTCATATGACATTCTGGGTTTAAGTTTCAACTTTAAATTTTTTCCAATTGCAGTTTCTGTGGAGCATTGGTGACTTCGATGCAAAAGGTGATCTTTCTCACACTAAAAAACAAACTTGGATTACCATAGACAATGAAGATCTAAAAAGTCATTAAAACCGTGAATGGACTTATGTGAAACGTAATGTACAGAGCTTCACAACAGTAATATAGACAGGGATCCTCGACTGCTATCAGAACTCCATGTGGATAATAACCCTCGAGAAATTTCAAAGATGAATAGACCTCTGTGAAGTTCTAACCACACAATCTTCTGAGTTCATTCTGCTGTCAGGATCACAAGGTATGTTTTACACATTCAAGGACTTTTTCCGACATTCGTTAATCAAAGTGTCTACACATCAGACTCATCATTACACCGACAAACTACTTATCCATAGGCTGAGTAAGCATTTAGAAAGAATAATTGAGTTTGCTTTCATTACAACCTCATAACTTAATTTTCAGATGCACTCTACAGATTCGTAAAACTGTCATTACGTATGCTTTCTCTCACAAGATAATTAAAGTTCGAACACTAATACATCTTCCCAATGTATATCTTTCTAATAAATCATACACCCAAAGTACATAAATCGCAAGCATCATCAGATCTGATTCCATATATCTTTTAGTAATGTTGGAAAGTTCAATTTAGACATAAATGTCATATTAGCAGGACGATTTAGTTCAATACATGATTCTAACACAAAACGTTCGGCAATATCGGTTAAATTAACGTTTCTTACCACTTCTCTGAAATAATCGTAAGCTGATTCAGCGTTTATGGTGAGACACGAATGACGAAGTTGACTAGGATGATGACTGATGGTCTTGGAAAGGCCGCCGTCCGTCGGATGGGACGTTAAGCCGTGGCCCCGTGTGTGGGAGAGCCATACCCTGTGCACGTTAAAGAACACGCTGGATGGCCTTGACGGGAGACTACCATCTGTCTCCCAACAGCTGTTCCAGTGGGTCCCCTCCCCCAACCTTCTCTGAGCCTTCGGGGTCCATGTGACCTGGCCATTTAGCCCATGGTGTGCAAAAAAGTGCCGCTCAGAGGTAAAACAACCCAACCCAATGACTAGGATGATCCACTTCACACCCGTAACAGTTCTTACGTAGCAGCGTAAAAAGTTCTTTTCAGATAACTGTTTTCAACGTCTGCTTTAAACAGTCCATAAGCTTTATGGGATCACTGTTGGGAAAGTAGAAATTGGACGATAAAGATATAGAGTTAGATGAGAGTTGAGAGATGAAAGGAAAACGATGAAGGATGGATGAGTGCGAAAAATGAGCACATTGGATACGTAGAAGTAATGGATGGTTGAGATGGAATGGTGGAGTAGGAAGAGTTGAGTGTTGGATGTTAAATTATAAGGAAATTAACAGTACTGGCAGTAGGAGACAGATAGAAACTGCAGTACAAGTACAAGGACTGAGGACATAGAAAGTATGATGGGTGAACACACTACAAAGGAGTAAAGGCGTACAGACGCCTGTGGCTAAGGATAGAGCCAAAATTACAGGTCTGTTATTGAAAGGGAGAGGTTGTCTGTGTCGAAAGGCACAGGCTCCTCTCCAACCCGTTTTTATTCTTTTTCAGGTTCACTGTCACATAATCATTCGGTGAGTTTAGGTTGAGTTCGTAACACTTAACACTGGGGAGGAAGGGAGTCCTTGGTCCTTTGGACATGGATTCGTGTCCTCCCCCATTTTTACTCCGCCAAATTCCCATTTCCGTGTTGTGGGCCTGCTGGACTCACACCGGAACACGCACCCTAAACATCCTAGGTGTGCGGGCTTACCTACACAGTTGGACTCAAGCGAAGATACTGGCCTAGTTTGCTCAAATTGGGCAACTTATCTAATAGGGAAGCGGATGGCCAGTGGAGAGGTTGTTAAAGTAGGGTAGGAGGAGAAAGTATCATGGTCGCCACACCTATGAGTGGCCCACCTGTTTACCATGGGTGGAGACCCGTAATGTGGAAAAGGGTATCCTGGCGGTTGAGGGTCAGGCAAGCTGGTAGCCCAATGCACCGTCCTTGGCCCCCTGCTTCAATAAAACGGGAGGTCTGAGCTGGCTCACTCAGATCAATCGGTTCGTGAGGCATTCCCTGTCCCACCTCTACGTCCGAGGTGGGTCAGGGGTGGTTGCGGGAGCCAACCAGGTGCAGGTGATTCCTGACGATAGGGGTCGGGTCCAGACCGGGGTTCGGATTAGTTCTGGACCTCGGCCCGGATCATGCTTTGGTCCGAGGGGAGATCCGAAGTCTGGGTATAGCCTGGGCGTAGCTCTGAGGTTCCTCGAGCGATGAATTTAACTCTGAGGCCTCCCCTCGTTGGGCTCGGTAGTGGGTGGAGACCGCCTGGGTGGAATACCCATTGTAAACCATGAAATAGATGAAGAAGACTGGATCAGGAGAAGTTGCTAAACGGACAGGTAAAAAAGACAGCAAGCCTACTGAGGCTGCTGAACTTGAAGTGGTTGTGGAGGAAGTCCCAGAGACTCCCCCTCCCACCACAAACACTAATAAGGAAGAAGAAGGAGCCCAATTCTCCACATGACGAAGTCCCAGATGCAGGAAGAGAGAAAGGGCGCCAGGCTAAGGAAATGGCCCCGGAAAAGAAGGAGCCCAACGGAAACGAGACGGGCTCGGGGAGGCTGGCAACTGCAGCTGGCCTTCTGGAGGAACTCGCGATGGTGATGTTCCGCCACAGGATAGACAAGGATGTGCGGGAGGAGGTCATGGGTGTTGCACGAAAATTGCACACCATAGTTTGCTATCAGGAATTGCAGATCGCGACCATAAGTGAACAGCTTAAGGAAAGAGCTGCATGTCCATGGGATAAGACGGAAAGGCCACCAACCTATGCAAAGGCTGTTGGCGGTCAAGGGCAGGGAAAGGGCGGTTCAGTGGTGGCTAAGAAGCCCACTCCCTGTATGAAAAAGACAAGGCATACCCTGCTGATCTTTTCGAAAAACAAAGAAAAGACAGCACTGGAAGTGAGGGATAGCCTGAAGAACAGTATTAATCCCACAGATTTGAATATTGGGGTCATGACCATTAAGCCAATGAGGGCTAACGGAGTCATCATAGAATGCAGCTCGGAGAGTGACATGGCCAATCTTAAACAGGCAGTGGACAGCCATGAGTCACTCAAAGATATACTAGTGGCTAAGTCAGCCGTACGATTCAAGCCTAAGATAATGATCTGTAGTGTGAATCTGTAGTGTGGATCTGTAGTGTGGATCTGTAACGTCCCCTGCGAGGATCTCCAGAGGGTCATCCGCAGCCAGAACAAGCTAAGCGAGGAAGAAGCGGACCTAACCCCACTCTTTTCAGTAAAAGCCCGAGTGGACAATATGGTCCACTGGGTTATAGAGGCCAGTAGTGCCTCACACAGAAAATTAATTGCACTAGGTAAGTTAAACGTGGACTGGTCACGTTGTTTTGTCAAGGATTATACAAGGGTGCTTAGGTGCTACAAGTGCTACGCATTTGGGCACAAGCAAAGCGAATGTGAGTTGAAGACACAACGGTGCTCACAGTGTGCGGGCAAGCACCTCATACAGGGAGTGCAAGAAGCCCAAGCCAAAGTGCATTGTTTGTAAGGCAGCAAACAAGGAACATGGTGACAAATATGATATTGGCCGCAGTGCGATGGACCCAAAATGTCCGTCGTAGTGTAGAGAACTGAAGTTGTTGCATAGATGAACTGACTATTTGCAGTAGGCTTCCAGGTGATCACTGGGCGAGTCTAAAATTTATTCAGATTAACTTAAATGTTGCAAGGGCCGCAATGGCCTAACTCAGTCAAGAGATAAAAGAGGAAGGAGTCGATGTTGCTCTTGTGCAGGAACCCTACTGTACGGTGAACGTCATCAGGGGACTCCCTCTGACCAGCAGGCATAAAAGGAGCATTTTGCATAAAAGGAGCCAAGCCTAAAGCTGGAGTTGTCGTTCTGAACCCCAAGGTGAATGCCATTATGACATATCACTCGGACACTATTGTTGTAGTGGAGATTGGCTATGGGCGATTATTAGTACACGCCATCTCCATCTACTGTCCTCCGAATAACAACATTGAGGACTCGTTAACCGAGTTGCAAAACGTCCTAACTCGTGTTAATTCTAAGACCATAATAATAGGTGGATACTTCAATGCTAAGCATCCCTTGTAGGGTTCAAACCGACAAGATGTCAGAAGAGATATGACTCTGGATTTTATCAACTCTGCTGATCTAATGTTATTAAATGATTGGGATACTCCAGCAATCTTTAATGGCCCAAGGGGTTGTAGCTGGATAGACTTGACCCTAGTAATGCCTCGGATGATTCCTATGGTCCGGAATTGGTGTGTCTGCGATAAGGTCAGTAACAGCGACCACAACTATATTGTGTTCCAGGTGGGTGGAAGAACACCTCCCCCACAGTTCGCACAACGGTTTGCGGTGGGCAGAACTCCCGAGTGGTGCAAACTCTTGCACTGTGTGTCACCGGAACTGGCGGAGATCGGCCAGCGTGTCCGAGATATTGGTGATTGTAATTCTCTAAACAACATCCTGGGAGAACTTACAAGGAGTTTAAGCGCTGGATGCGAGGCAACCTTCGGGTTCATGAGGCAACCCAGAAAGGCAGTAAATCAGTGCCCTCTTGGACACCCGAGATCAGTGTTAAACGGAAAGAGTAAGAGTTCTTAGAAGGAGATTTCAAAGGTGCCACAATGGGGAGAGAAGTGCCAGAGAGGAATTGTACAGGAAGAAACAGGCAATGTATAAGCTCATCATACGCCAGGCGCAGCTAACTTCCTGGCAAAAATTCTGCAGCGAGGTCTCTGCACGAAACCCTTTTACTCTACAGTACAAACTAGCCACGGATAAGGATTTTAAAACCCTGGACATTGCCTATGTTCGCAAGGAAGATTATTCCAAGACCACTTCCATTGGCGAAACAATCCAGGTACTTTTGGACAGCTTGTTTCCCAAAGATGATAGGAGCTCTGATGACGCAGAACATCAACTCCTCAGGGAAAATTGCAGGATACCGCTGGACACACCAGATGACGTTCCGTTTACGAAAGAGAAGGTAGGAGAGGTAATCAGTGAAATGGCCCGGGGCAAAGCCCCAGGTAATGATGGTCTGACAGTGGAGATTGTTTCTCAGGTGTTTAATGAACACAAAGACCTGTTCGCCCAGCTCTTCAACAAATGTTTGAATCTGGGAGCTTTCCCAACTGCCTGGAAACAGGCAGACCTTGTCCTTTTAAACAAGGCAGGCAGGGACCCGGCAGATGCAAGATCATACAGACCATACAGACCAATATGTCTGCTGCCGTGCTGGGAAAAGTGCTGGATAAACTCCTGACTAACAGGATGTACTACCACTGCCATAAAAACGGATTCCTGAACCCTAAGCAATTCGGGTTCAGGACAGACCAGTCCACCACTGCCACTATCAAACAAGTGGTGGACATTGTTCAAGTTAATAAAGTGCACAAGTTGCACACCTCTCTTATTGCCTTGAATGTGACGGGCGTGTTTGACAATGTCTGGTGGCCTGCAATTCTGAACAAATTGAAATATTGTTCCTGTCCCAGGAACATCCTCGTTCTGGTGGCCAATTACCTCAGTGAGAGGATGGTCACATACTCCCATGCTAGTGGGACAGCCTCAAGAAACTTGGAAAGAGGCTGTCCACAAGAGTCGTGCAGTGGACCGTTCCTCTGGAATTTAGTCGCTGATACTGCCCTGGAGTTGACCCTGCCCGAGGGTGTCTGGCTCCAGGCATGTGCTGATGATATGCTGCTTGCAATTTCACCATCCTCCAGAAACAAGCTGGAGATTGCTGGCAACGCAGCAATATCAATACTAGAAGGCTGGTGTCTACGCAACAAGCTTGGGTTCAGCATTGCGAAGACAACAGCAATGACAATTGCTAAAGAGGGTGTCCTTAAGAAAAGGTACCCGATTTTCAAATTAAAAGGCGAAAACATCTGCCATATGACGACTATGAAGTACTTGGGGATCACTCTGGATGAGAGGATGAGCTGGATCCCGCACCTGCAGAACTTAAAAGCTAAATGCACGAATGCAATGTGCAAGCTGGGGTGTATGGCTCGCGTCTCATGGGGACTCAGAAGCGAAGTCCTTAAGGAAATCTATTTCAGGGGGACAGAGCGGATCCTAACCTATGGTGCGGGCGCCTGGTGGCGCCCGACGGACAACTCCATAATATGCAGAAAGCTGCTCGCTGCCCAACGACCAGCTTTGCTGCGAATCACCAGGGCTTGTAGGACAGCATCTACAGATGCCCTCCTGGTGCTCGCAGGGATCCCTCCGCTATTTTTGACGGTCGGTAAAGAAGCGACCATATTTAGAGTCTTGCAGACTAAGGAGAAAGCAACATTCCTCGGAGTCCAGTATGACACCGAGGAATTTGAGATAAATACCGCTAGGTGGGACCTACATCCCACGAAGAGACTATGTGTGCCCTGGTCCATGGAGTTACCATCAGGAATAGGAACTGAAATATACACCGATGGTTCCAAGAGCAAGGATGGTGTGGGTCTAGCCTTCACTGTCTTCAATCAAGGGGCCAAAGTGTATGATTTTCAAAGGAAGGTTACAATTAATAGCTCGTCCTTCCAAGCAGAGTTACTCGCTATCAGAGATGCCCTGAGTTGGGCCCTCAATGACGGCGGTCAGCATAACGACATACGGTTGTACACGGACAACCAGGCAGCTTTGCAGGCACTTGAAGATGCGAATAACAGGCATCAGGTCATGGCTGATATCAAGTGCATCCTGGGCAATCAGAACATGCCCAGGGTTTCCTTCTCCTGGATCAAGGCCCATGTAGGTCATGAAGGGAATGAGCGGGCAGACCAACTGTCCCACTGCGCAGGTAATAAACTCAACCTGTGATAGCGGTAAAGCCTTCAAAACCAACCCTGAAGTCTATAATTAGCCAATGTGTAATCAAGGAGTGCCAGAGACTCTGGAATACGACTGAGAATGGTCTTCAAACAAAGACATTCTTGAAAAAGGTCAGTCTATCCCTGATGTCCTCTGACCACTATTTGACGCAGGTCCTAACAGGACATGGGAGTTTCCCCAAATACCTGGAGCGGTTCAAAATCTCTGCCCACAGTTACTGTGGCTGTGGGGCTCCAGAAGCAGATGTCGGGCACTACATCCTCTGTCCGATTACAGAGGCGTTCGCTAACGAACTCAGGGACTCCCAGGCGATCAATGAGGTAGCAGGCGAGTTGGTCTCAATGTCCATTGAGAGTGCCCGTGTCAGGGCGCACTTGAGGGACATAGTCTGGCTCGTCTGCCGGCTCCGGGACTCTCTTCTTTGAGGTCCGAAGCTGCTGTCTCTTTACTACTTATTTTCCTACTTTCACCCCGGGCTGCACTCAGCAACCTCTTTAACACCACCCTACTCCAAGTCCCTACTGGTCTCCTCTGAGACAAACTTCATCTTCTACTTCTAGGCTTCTCTTTGACAAGCACGTGTAGTGTCGTGAGATGGAGCATGTGCTATCCCCATGGGGAGTGGGTCCTTCAGGACCCACTCCCCACCCCGTATTAAAGAGAGGGGGTGATCGTTAGATGGGGGTCTTCGAGGAAGATTTGCAGATAATTCGGCCTTCCGCATGGCATTCGAAAATTTACCATTTTCAAACTTCAGGGCCATCAAACTGTAGGTGATTGGATCACAGAAATCTGCTAACCTCTGCCACTGCTCGACGCTGAGACGAACCGATGAAGAAACTACAAGTCCTCCATCACGGGGGATTTTTTTTTAATGACCACCGCGTGTCTACCTTCGAGCACAACGAAGCAAACCATAGCATCCAGTTCATACTCGCCGTATTCGACATCTTCAAATGCTTCGACGATTGTAGACATACGAAACCAGTCCATACCAATGTTCTTCAGACAGCAACACACCATCCTTTGTAGGATACAGTTTTAATGAGTTATCACTCTCGAACACACGTATGTGTACTTTAGGATATGTGCGGTATTCACAAACACTCACAAACAAATCAGAGCCGAGTTGAAACATATTGTGACCAGCATCTCTAACAGAAAGTCGCTTCGCAGGAAGATCACCACCGGTTAGGGAACGTTTAACACATGCCATAGCAAGTCGATACTGGAAAAATAATGCCTTATCACCCACCGAAGGGTAATACTTTTACCTTAAACCTGCGACGTCTCCCTGTAACAGCCTTCCATTGGTTGAGATCTTGAAGATTTGTCATCTCTTAATAAACATAATGACGTCTACAAATATTTACTGGCATGTATAGACGTGCTTTCGAAACATGCATGTGGCGTTTCTTTAAAACGGAAATCGGGATCGCGAAAGCCTTTCAGAAAACCTCTGAAATTACAAACAGATAAGGGGGTAGAATTCACTAGCAGAGTGTTTCAAAAGTATCTTAAAACACACTCATAATGAAACCAAAGCTAGCATAGTAGAACGATTCAACCGTACGTTAAAAACAAAAATGTGTTCCATGGATAGTGATCGTTGTCTCTATAGATTTAAAGTATAGAGTGTGTATCTCTTTATATGTAATCTCTTATAACGAGACAATATTTCCTTTAAAAGTTGGAAGTTATTAGTATGAACTAAAAAAGTGATGATATATACACTATCTGGTCGTTAAAATCAAACTTTAGCAAGTTAATATTTCGTTCTCTAGCTAGCGAGTCCGAAATCAGTGTGTCTTTGCTTTAAAAATAAATACGAATTCACGCAGCTAATTGTCGTAACAATTACCTCTCATACGACCCGTAGAAGGGGTTGTCGATGGCAGGTAAACAACGTTCATGCCTTAATTTGGATCAAATATCCGAACACTATGGGTGATTATATATTTCTGAAAAATATCTGTCAACGATTGCAACCTCCGTCCCTCAGAATCGTGAAGTGATTAGTACTAGCTTGTAGGGGGTAATGTTCCATAGACAGTGTTCTTTCAGAATTCCAAACAAGATACATATCAAAAAAACGTGTGCTTGCCCGAACCACTTGTTCTAAGAATTCCTCACTAGTATAGAAATAGGGAAAATAACTAAACCGATTCTTAGATGTGAAAATGCGTGTGTTACATTGTAGTGAAACACCCTATCTTTGTCGAAAAACTTGTGTTTGTGACTAACCATCTTCGCACAGCACTTATTCAAACGTGCCGAGGGAACTCTGAAAAGAGCTTACGTTTTCTGTCAGACGCCTCGTAACAAGAAAATGGTTTGAAATACTGGAATATAAATGTTATGGACAATGATTTTTCTAGTATGAGGATTCCTCTACCCAATAGATGGTGCTGGTTAAATGCCCGAAACGCGGAAAATCACTTATTTACCGTTTCTTAACTGTTACATGAAATCGTTTAACATTTGTGTTCGAAAGAATAGAGATATGAAGAAGCAGACACGATATATGTATGAACCGATTTGCATTCACCTTGTACCAGCTCTTACAATTCTGCGGGTAATTCACCAATAAATAGCATTGCCCCCGCTAATGGCCCAACCCATCGGTGCAACACTGGCCCAATCCATCACTGACGAAAGTTTCGATGCAGTTTTGAGGATTCCTGCACCGATAGATGGCGTTAGTGAAAAACTCGAATCTCAGAAAATCGTTTTTTAACTGCTACAATGTTCATCTTCCTTCGAAAGTTCGATCTCTTGTAATCGTAAGAATAGTATATAGATATGGTGAGACACAGGAAGGAGAACGTTTCAGTGAGTTCGCAAGAGTGTCAGTGAAGTGACTGATTCACATACAGCTAATATGTAATATTCACATACTTACACGAAAAGTGTATGTTGTTGAAATGTATAATCGCATGCTTACACAGAAGAGAGAATGTTACAGACTTGTATCTTCACTAGCTATGAACGTTGTTGCAAGAATTTGTAACATGAATGTTCTAATACTTAAAAAATGAATGACTAAACCATTGCTACCAGCCTTCTTGTCTTTTAAGCTGCCACAGGACGCCCTCTGTTTCGAATGGTTACGATTCTTTTAATGTGAGAATGCAGGTAATGTGCTTTACTATCGATTTTCTTTCTCAATCTCAATTCTGCAATACTGTTTGTCTTGATGATTGAAGTATCCTGTTCTGCGCTACACCTGATTCGATTACTAAAGAATAAATGTTGCATGTACTAATTCTGGATTAAATATGTGGGGCGCTACCGGAAGTAGTGCAATACTGGGCCAACCCATGACAGAGTTTATGACAGAGTTTGGGCAAGCTCAAAGCACTTCATTGAACTACAAAAATAAGATTAATATCGGTTCGGGGGGACTCTTAGAATCGCGAGGTATTATGCTTATGGTATGCACAGGAGTAATGCTCCATAGACAGTGTTATTTCCAAATAGAATACATATCAAAAAACGTGTGCTTGCCCGAACCACTTTCGCACTGTACCACTTGTTCTACGAATTCCACACTAGTATAGAAATAGGGGAAAATAACTAAACAGACATCTCAGTGTTATATTGTAGCGAAACTTGTGTTTGCAGCTAGCCACCTTCACACACTTATGCGCTTATTGAAACGTAGTAGGGGGACCAGGAACTCTGAAAAGAGCGTGTGAAAGCACCTTGAAATAACCGCGAGAAGTTAGGTCAAGCGGAGTGAGTCAAGGAGCCAAACTCTTTAGACTCACGAAGCATTTTAGACTTATCATGGCCATACTGCGAATTCTCGCTATTTTTATATAAATAGTGGGTTTTCGGATTTTAATTGCCAAACACAGCTTACGTTACGTTTTATTGATGGTTGAAGTCAGAGAATGAAAAGTTAGTTCTATCGGATCGATTCTGGCACCCAACTTTTGATGGAAATACTGAAAATATTGTTTTTTTCATAAACAACGAGTTTTGGATAGGCTATTGTAGGATTTTCGTCGTAAGCAGATATATGGAATCAGATCTGATGATGCTTGCGATTTATGTACTTTGGGTGTATGATTTATTAGAAAGATATACATTGGAAAGATGTATTAGTGTTCGAACTTTAATTATCTTGTGAGAGAAAGCATACATAATGACAGTTTTACGAATCTGTAGAGTGCATCTGAAAATTAAGTTATGAGGTTGTAATGAAAGCAAACTCAATTATTCATTCTAAATGCTTACTCAGCCTATGGATAAGTAGTTTGTCGGTGTAATGATGAGTCTGATGTGTAGACACTTTGATTAACGAATGTCGGAAAAAGTCCTTGAATGTGTAAAACATACCTTGTGATCCTGACAGCAGAATGAACTCAGAAGATTATGTGGTTAGAACTTCACAGAGGTCTATTCATCTTTGATAATTTCTCGAGGGTTATTATCCACATGGAGTTCTGATAGCAGTAGAGGATCCCTGTCTATATTACTGTTGTGAAGCTCTGTACATTACGTTTCACATAAGTCCATTCACGGTTTTAATGACTTTTTAGATCTTCATTGTCTATGGTATTCCAAGTTTGTTTTTTAGTGTGAGAAAGATCACCCTTTGCATCGAAGTCACCAGTGCTCCACAGAAACTGCAGTTGGAAAAAATTTAAAGTTGAAACTTAAACCCAGAATGTCATATGAAAATTTAAAGTGAGCACATATAAGGACGCTAATACTACCACCTAACAAAGGACACTGGGGATGGATTTGTTCCCTTTTCTAATGTACGAGGTCGAATCCTATTCTTCCTGAGTCGAATCATACTCCTTTAACTCATGTCGGAACTAAAGTTTTTTACGGAAACGTATGAATTCTACTTTTAACATTCTTACTTTCTATATCATTCTGCGACACAGTCTTTACCCTGTAAAAGCATGTAACTGGGGATGCGTCGAATAGCGTTACTTCCTAGGAAAGAGTTTGTGTCATGTACTGAGGATACAACCGTAATAAGTATTTTTAAACAACGTCGCGTAACAGGGGAGTTTTTAATTTCTTAGGACTTTTGTTAAAAACCGTCTGGAGTGAGGATCCGAACACAGATCTTTTTGGGCGACCATATTACCTTCAATATTTTTCATCACAAGGAATAAAATCAGATTTTTCCTATTATTAATTTTTTACCCAAAAGCATTTTTTTTCTGCGGGACTGCTATTGTGAGGTAGTTCTTCTTCTAGTAAAAATGTGACAGCCAATAGTCGCAGGGGTGGGTTAAAAGAAATAAGTGTTGATTAAAACGGACTTTACATCAGTTATACGTATATTAATATGAAAAGACTGTCGGGTTTTGGTGTAAGATCTAAATTTTAAAATTGGAGAGGGATCCTACCAGAATTAGACATCTACAGTAGAATGAATCCGAAGATTCTGCAGTCAGAACTTTACAGAGCTCTATTCATCTTTGATAATTTCGCAAGCATCGAGGGTTATGATAGAGAAAGCAAACTTGAAGCGAGAACGTATAAGGATGTTAATACTATCACCTAACAAAGGACGCCAGGGATAATGCTGAAGATTTTCGTATTTATCCCATGGAATTATACGCTGCACATTTCTTATGACATTAACAATTGTTCCCTTTTCTAATGTACGATGTCAAATCCTATTTTTCCCTGTAACCGCTACATACTTTAATTGTGATGACGACCTTGTAAAATCAGCTGAGCGCTTGGAGAACGCGATAAGATCTGAAGACATCCCACATGGAGTTCTGATAGTGTAGCATTCGACAGGAAACTAATTATTTAACTTTCCCATTAGGGTTTTGGACGGAGCCACTGCTCAAAGACGAAACATTCCATTGCGGTCCCGTGACCTTTGTACATCACCAGCTTGTTGTGTTCGCCGTTCACATCACATGGCGATGAGTGTAGAAGGTGTTGAAACGGGTTAGAAGGTCGTCTCTATTGTAAGCTCTAGGCGCGAACATTTCATTTCCTTTTCAGGCCCAATCAGAGCATATATTTCAGTGCATAGTCGGATACGAAGAAGTATTTGCTAAATTTTGATTATCAGTCCCGTTGCAAATAAAATTACAGCATAGGTAAGTTGAGAGGTTGCGCTCGCGTGAGACAACGTATTTTGAAGTATTTGCTAAATTTTGACTATCAGTCCCATTGGAAATAAAATTTCCATGGATTAGTGCAGGTAAGTTGTGAGGGTGCGCACGCGTGAGGCAATGTATTATTTTTATATTTGAAGTATTAAACTAATGCCCCCCTATTCCATTAACACACATTCATGATGGAACTAAAGTTTTTTTAGCATTCTTACTTTCTGTAACATTCTACCTCGTTCAAAAAAGTTATTTTTTACCCGATTTCATCAGCGTGATGAGGCATACGTTCGCACGCAAACGGCGGGGGAGAAGATTTTAAAAACTGTTTTAGCTGATTTTTCTTTCGATTAGCGTTACTACGCAGCACCGACCCGATGGAGACTAATTTTAATAAGCCCTGCACTTGGAGGTTTAGGACGTGTCATTTCAAAAGTCTACATGGGGTGCATTGAAACCTATCATAAAGGGTTGTTCAGAGAACCGTCTCTGGACTTGGGAAAGTATCGAGTCCGAAATCCACGATAAAGAGTGCCAGTGAGTTTTCACAATGTAAGGCAATGCGCTTGATGTGGTAGCAGCACAGATCCAAGATTCATTCGTCAATAAAACACTTGTGATTCCCCGTTTGGAATTTTTTAATTTCGTAGGACTTAACCATCCATCAGTGAAACGTTGTCCGGGGTGAGGACCCGAACACAGGGGTCTTTTAGGTCGACCCTATTACCCCTCAATATTTTTCATCACGACGAATAAAATCAGATTTTTTTTTTCTTTTATTAATTTTTTACCCATCGGCATTATCTGCGGGACAGTCTTTTAAAAACAGTTACTGCGGATAGTCCTAGTAAGCGACAGCCAACAGTCACGGAGTTAAAAGAAATAAGTGTTACTGCAACGGACTTAAAATACGTGGGTTATAAAAATACGTATATTAATGTGAAAGGACTATCGGGCTCATTATAAGAATACGTAGAAAAAGCTAGTTATAAAGAATACGAAGGTTGTAAAAAACGTAGTAGGTTAATATCTGAAATGTCTGACCCGTTCGACACGCATCTAAGCCACATCAAATACAAGCTATAGGTGAGCGCATCCGGCTATTGGGCCCAAGATTGCGGATCAAATCCCTTTGCGGGGGAAGGATTTTTTTTCCTTCCGGTGAAAGGTATGTAGAGAAAAAACTGGTTTACAACGTTTTATTTCGACCGTGGAGTGATTTTTAATAAAGGTGAGGGAATTTTGATGAGTTTTTAATTATAAGGAATAAATACAGACAACTTGTTTAGGGAACTTGTAAAAGGATGGGGGTTTGTGAAGTTTTAATAGAGGTGAGTTTAATAGAAGGGGAGTGAGGTTTTGACGAGTGTTTAATTAATAAGAATACAACTTTGAGCGTTGATTTTCTGTTAACGACAGTTGAAATTGAGACCTGCATTAGACGTTCTGAGTGTCACCATTCAAAAAGAATTGAGTGGCCTTGTAAAGGAATAGAAACCATGGGAGTTTGTGATGAATTTTTAAATACGGGAGATGTACTAAAATGCGCATTTGATGCCGTCAGTTAAATTTTTATTAGAAAGGAGGGAGGTTTTTAATTAATAAGAATACAGCTTTGATTTATGTGAGGAGATGTTTTTACAATTGAGACTTCTATCAACTATTCAGCTAGGAGTTGAAATTACACAGTCATGGAAGTATTTTTTTTTCCCGATGAAGCGCATCTAGAGAAAACTGTTTTATTTCGAACGTACAATGAGGAAGAGAGTTTAATTACTAGGGAATAATATGTGGATAACAAGAGAGTTTGGTGAAGTTTTAATAAAGGTGTGTGAGGGAGTGTTTAATTACTAAGGAATAATATGTTTAGTGGGTTTGGTAAAATGAATAGCAAAGGATTTTTACTAGAAAGGGTTTTAGTTACTAAGGAATAAATACAACTTTGGGATTTGATTTACTGTTAAGTTTTTACAATTGAGACCTGCATTAAACATCCTGAGTGTCACCATTCAAAAAGAGTTGAGTGGCCTTGTAAAGGAATAGAAACCATGGGAGTTTGTGATGAGTTTTTAAATACAGGAGATGTACTAAAATGCGCATTGGACGCCATCGATTAAATTTTTAATAGAAAGGGAGGGAGTTTTAATAAGAATACAGCTTTGGGAGTTGATTTTATGTGAGGATGCGTTTTTACAATTGAGACTCGTATCATCCTTTTCTGTGCAATTATTCTAAGGCCTCCACTCGCCGATCGTTGCTACCCATGCAATTATTCCGAGTCTTGCATCAGTCGGTCCGAGGGAAGGAGGGGGCTTAAAATATAGGTCAACCAGGGGGTCTGAAAAAGGAGGGGGCTTAAAATATAGGTAGGTCAACCAGGGGAGTCTGAAATAAAGAAAAATCGGGATATTAGAGTTAAAATAAGGGTATTTTGGAAAAATAGTACGTCTCATAGGCAGATGGCGCCAGGGGCTTTTTTAATAGGGGGAGGAATTTTTTTATAAGAGGGGGATATCAAAAATCAAAGAATTAGTGTTAAAATATGGGTTTTTTTGGGAATTAGTATTCTTCATTGTCACCAGATGGCGCCACGGGGGTGAAAGGGGAAGGAATTATTAATTATTAATAAGGGGGCGTGGCTTGTTACATCATGATTACGTCATGTTACGTCATAGGGGGAGGGCGGAAGGGGCGTTGCCTGTGACGTCATAGGGGGGAAAGCACTGTGGGAGGACCATGGGTTGGTAATAAACTACTTACACCACTGTAAGATTCAACTAGAATAAAGTTGTGTGTCACTTGTTTAATTGGAACATGTGACAACTATGTCATTTGTTCGTTGAACAAGTGACTTATTTGTCTTTTTTTCAACTAGAATAAAGTGATAAATTACATTAGAACAATTCTTCCAGGTTACAAGATATGGATACAGCGCTGAGTTAAACACCCTGCGTTGCCCGCGCGTCTCACTTTTAAGATGCATTCTCTATATTCTGATTTTCACTGCACTAAATAATAGTTTGTCACGCCCCCCCTTCAACCCCTTAGCTTCAACCCCCCCTTCACCCCCCCCCCCCTTCAACACCTTCAACCCCATTCAACCCCATTCAACAAGTACATATGTTGGGGTTATAATCATGGGGGTTACAATAGAATGGATATGCCGTAAATCGGAGATTTGTGCTTAAAATAACAAACCTTGGGATCATAAAACCCATTGCTGGTAAGAGTTTTTGTATTTTTTCTTCGCAATAACTCCGAACGCTGACTTGGTGATATTGATATTTGGTGCACTGATTCTTCATATAAAAGTACGCATCGTGTTCGAAGATGAAATACATCTGTTAATTAGAGCAAACATGACAGCGGTAATCATCTGAATGGAACACAAAATTCATAATTCGTTTAACTATAAATGTCAAACCATAACAGAAAATTATTATTGCAAACACTAAATACAGCTGATTAGTAGGTGCACTATTTCATATATCATATAAATACTAACGTTACAGAAATAAAGCAATAAATGTACATACAAATGCTTATTTTTTAATTTTTATCCAGTTCATAAATATTCTTCTTACAAATTTGTCTTCAGATTCCAAAGTGTATGTCTACATTGATGATGAGCATTACATTTGTTTGCATTTCAAAAGGTTATTTTTATTTTCCATTTAAAGATATATATTACGTTTCTTTAATCATTATGAATTTATGTATGTCACATATTACACATGTATCTTTCACTAAATCAAAGTGCAGAATAAAGAATTAGAATAATTAGTGTTTTGCATGCAAATATCTGCTGAAACGGGAGGAAGGAAAATCACAGAAGATTTAGCAAAGAAAATAGACTTTATTTTAAAATCATTCATTCTCGCTCTCATGAAATATTGATAATCAGTTGAAATTTAAAATAGATTTCATCATTATGTCGCAATATGCGCGTGATATCAGGAACGAAAAATTACTTTCTCTTATATCTTTTTTTACACGAGACTTTCGTTTAACGAATAGAATTTGGATCCAATTAATTCGCTATTCATCAATATCTGTGCATTATTCAATATAATGCAATGTAATGCAAATATAATATCTTGCATCAGTAGTAACATGGCATAACAAAATATTTAATAATAATCTTCATTCGTTTTCTTATCTTTTTCTTTGCCTATTAAGGAATTGGACTAACGACAAACCCATACAAATCGGCAGTTTATTAACTCTATATTTTCTTTTATATAAGAAAAGGCAAAACATACTGTTATGAAACGCATATTTTTTCTGGATGTTTTCGGGTTTAACGGGAATATTTTCACGTAAAAAATCGGTTGAAAATCCGAGAAAGCATTATTATTTAAGATTAGCCTAATTATTAACAATCTTGTCTCCATTCTTAATTACATTTTATAGTTTGCAATGTTTTAAGAACCAGTGAACCTATGGGAAATTGTTCTTTGGCTTACGATGCAGTTTTTAAGGAACTAGTTTTAAATGAGGGGACTGCGTGTATTAAATTACGAAAATCTCGGTTCTTTTCAAATGCTTGTTTTGCTTCTGATGTTTCGAGAGGGTAAAATACACAAAGTATTAAATAGCAAAATACTAGTTTGAACCTTTTTTAGTGCAGAAAGTGGCAACTTGAATAAATGAAACGATGTTTTAATTTGAATTTTAATGTTTTAATTTTTCAGTCATTTCGGCAATGGCTTTATCGACTTTTGGTGGACTTTAAATCCAAGGTTTGAATTCGAATTGTGGGCGAATATTTAATATTAAAAGAGAAAAAGGGAGCTTTCAATGGGAGCTTCTCTCGCATTCATCCAGCTAACGTTTCTTTCTTTCCATTACTGCTAAATAACATATCGCGGTGCAATGATTCCCATTGAAACGAACTCTGATGACGCGCTACTCTCAGAACTCAGTCCATTTCCTGGTACCTGAGAGCAGCGGAATGTTCTTCGTCCTCTTGGGGCGGAGAGGAAGAAGAGCTGATTTCGAATCCTGGCTGAAGCACGTGGACAGGAATTCTAAACAAAGAAATTGAAGAAATCTCAGTATAATTAGTTTCTGAAATTTACATATTTAACTGCAACTTTCAGCTCGAAACACTTATTTAATTTTACTATTTTATATAAATTTAAATTTAATTTTTGAATATATTCTGTACAACTTAAAATTGCCGCCCAGAAGCTGTGGGTGGATACGTCTGAAAAAAAAAAACAACTGACAAAAGCAGCAAAACGTTTATTATGCACAGAAAACATTGAATGGTAGTAATGAATTCAATGAATGTGAATTGAATCTACGAGTCGCCTCATAGAGACGACCCATATCATCCCGTTACCAATCCACCACGCTTCACATAAGTGACCCATCAAGGTGGCAATAATTTGAGTTGGTTGCAGATGGCTTGCAGACTACTTCCCAGTATGTCTCAGATTTCACTTCTTTTGTCTTCTACATAAACTTTCTTTGTACACAGCCATAAGATATTCCATAGAGTTTGAATCTCATAAGCAAAACCTAAATTCCCCACAATGGGAGAGACAGTATCGAGTCACAAGGGCTGATTTTCACCTTAGGGCGTCGTATACAATCGCTGGCTTGGCCAGAAACAAATCTGGAGACGTCGGTTGCCAAATATGGTGTTGAAATCACATAGAAACTCTCTAACGACGATCGCACTATGAAAGGACATTTTCCTCAGGAAATCTGGCACCCAGTACATTCTGTAGGAAAGGATGTCATTAATATTGGGTAGTCAAACCGTGTATGATAAACATAAAAAAATTGACTTTCTGAAATACTGTTCCAGTAATCGTGTTTCAGATTTGGGTTGTTTTAACTCTGAGCGGCACAATGTGCTAAATGGTCCAGTCACAAGGATTCCGCGGTCTCAGAGAAAGTTGGAGGAAGGGGACCCAATAAACAGTTGTTAGAAAGGCAGATGGTAACCTCCCGTTAATGATAATTTTTATATAGCCATGCATGGTGTACTGAGTTTTAGACAGAATCGGACGTTGCTTCAGGGTTATTATTTTACCTCTGAGAAGATGAGTGTGGTAACGAGAGAGATGGGTGTGGTAACAGGTTCAGGAGGATGGCCGTTTGGGAGAAGCAAAAACCGGTAAGCCTAGCACCAACTATCATGCCACGTCCAAGTCCATCATTTTGCCCATTCTGATGCTCAATTCAGCTCTACTGATGCTCGGAGGTCTGGTCTGCCTGAAATGACCAGATCACAAGAACCCCAGAGCTCAGTGGGTTAGAGGAAGGAGACCCACTGCACAGCGGTTACGAGACAGATGAAAGCTCCATCACGGCCATCCAAAATGTTTTTTTGCTCAGAGTGTAACTCTTCTGCACACAGAGCCATGGTAATCCTTTAAAAGTCCATCGGTGTCCTCTTTCTGACTGAAGATAGGGCGTTTGTTTAGTGCAGATAATTCTCAGCACTGGCACACCTGGGACTCGAACCTGAGAGCTGCATATTAGGAGCCTGGCAGGTTACTAACTGAGTCAACCATCTTCAAAAGAAGCCTTGCGTCAGGGTGAAGTAATTTCAGTTTCATGAAGTGTACGTCAAATAATTTAAATTTTAATAAGAGGTAATAAAATGGTAGCTAGGTAGTCACTGGAAGGAGAGCTATGCACCAATCCCCTGTGATGATGCATAGAACCGGCCAGGCCTAGCACCTAATGTCCGACCCCGCCTTCTCGTGGTGCGGACCGTTAGTAACTTTCAAAAGAGATACTCTCTTGTGGAAGTGAACGGAAGGGGAGGGCTGCCAGATTAGTGTGGCCTACTGATCTGGACAACTATGGCTACTTTTCTTTTTTTTTCTACCCTGCTGAGGAGTGGTCAACCACACAGGGTCCTGGTGCTGACCATATAAACCTACTGGACTGGACAGATATATGGCTCTGAGCTTGAATATGGATCCTGATTTTGCTGCACTGGTGGGCTTCTGTGGAGGGAAAATCTTCCGCTGTGTTTTCTGTTTGTTTGTGGGTTGACAGCCCCAAATGAATAGATTCACAGGATATGTTTTTCAGCTGGTGGATAATCCTGAGCAGAAGTCATCGCAGCCACTTGAACTCTTTGCTTCTATTGGCATCGTCAAATTCTACATTGGAGGAAGTCTTCCAGTGTAGATGGCTTCAGCCTTTAGTAGTGGGGGAACGGGTCTTTGCCCCATGTCTGCGATTAGGGGGCTGTTTGATATTGTCGGCATTCCCTCTCACAATAAACATAGTTTCTTTAAACATCCCACTAACCATTTTCTCTCCATAGGAAGTTGGAATGTGAGGACTCTGCACAGAGCTTTTTCTCTTGATGTCCTCACACAAGAATTCCACCGTTATAATTTAGATATTCTCGGCTTGCAAGAGACCAGATGGACAGACAAAGGTCAGATTCTTAAAAATAATCTTAAATTTCTCTTTTCAGGGAGGGACGACAATAAGCATCACCAAGGCGTGGGTCTGTTTCTCAGCAGACACGCTAGTGATGCTCTTCTAGGATATGAGCTCATTAATGAAAGGTTTATAACAGCAAAATGTCAGACAAGCATTAAAGACCTGAATGTTATCTGCTGCTATTCCCCCACTGAGGATGCCGATGAGGATGAGAAGGATAGGTTTTATGAACAACTTCAGGATATTTTGAATTCTGTCAAGAAAGGAGATATTACCCTTGTTTTTGGTGACTTCAATGCCAAAGTTGGTACTGACTCTGACCTTTGGGGAGGAGTAATAGGCCCTTTTGGTATTGGTAGCTGCAATGGCAATGGGCAACGTCTCCTACAGGTAAGTAAACTCAATGGATTCAGAATAGCTAACACTTATTACAAACACCTCGACATACATAAGTACACATGGGTTTCACCTGATGGGCTGCATAAGAATATGATTGATTACATATTAATTAACAGGAAATGGGCTAGTTCTGTTAGGAATACCAGGGCATATAGGGGAGCTGAAATTGGATCTGACCATTACCTTGTTAAAAGTGTGTTGCAACTTAAACTTAAAAAGTGTTGTGCTAGGGTTAAAAATTTTACTTTTCATACTGAAGCTCTGAAAGATCCAGTTATAGTCAAAGCTTACCATGATAGGTTACTTAGTCATTATGACAGTCATGGTTTGCTTACTACTGAAGTTGAGGAAGAATGGGATCATTTTAAACAGGCTTTTTTGGACACTAACAGTACTCTTTTAGGAAAAAAGGAGCAGAAGAGGCAAAATTATCTCAGTGATAAGGCACTTGAGCTTATTTCGGAAAGAAAGAACTGCACGAATGCCCTTAATCAATACCCTACTAGAAAGCATTACCTATAGAGACCTTAATAAACTTGTAAATGATCAGTTAGCTGCTGATAAGAATCTTTGGCTTGATGGTTTGGCTGACAAAGCCGAGAAAGCAGTTAGACAGCACAACAGCTGAGAGCTATACCAGAGAGTTAATGTTTTGTGTGGTAGAAAACGGACAGGCATACAAGGATTGAAGGATAAACAAGGTAAGGAGGATTCTGTCATGGCTAGGTGGGCTGAGCATTTCAGTGATGTTCTAAACAATGTAGTTAGTTCTACTCCCATTGTTTGCAATGATGATAGATGCATTGGTGGCTTTAATGTTGGCCCTATAACACAATCTGAAGTTATTTTGGCTGTTTCTAAACTTAAACTTCATAAATCCCCAGGAGTAGATGAAATTACTACGGAAATGCTTAGAGCTGGGAATATTTCGGCTACCACTTGGATGACTGAAATTCTGAATATCTTTTATGATAAAGGCATTGTTCCTAAGGATTTTACCAGAGCTATTATTATCCCTATTTTCAAAAAAGGTGATCGCAGTTCTTGTGATAACTATAGGGGTATCAGCCTACTCTCTGTTCCAGGTAAAGGTCTTTCCATGATTGTGCTTAATAGAATTAAGAATCTGGTTGACAGTCAATTGCGTGATGAGCAATGTGGATTCAGAAGTGGTAGGGGATGTGTGGATCAGATATTTTCACATAGGCAGATTCTTGAGAAATGTTTAGAGTTTCAGAAACCTTTGGTTGCTAGCTTTGTTGATTTCAAAAAGGCTTTCGACTCTGTTGATCGTCATAATTAGTGGTTGATTGTGAGATCATATGGTATACCAGACAAGTTAGTTAACATTATGAAAGCTCTCTATAATAACACCGAGTAGTGTGTGAGAGTTGGTAAGGCTTGTAGCAATTGGTTTAGCATTACTTCTGGTGTTCGACAAGGGTGCATTTTGTCTCCTTTTCTCTTTAGCTTGGTTATTGGTTATGTTATGCGAAATTCAGTTCAAGGGAAAGATTTTGGCCTTAAATGGGCTGGAGATACGAAAATTTCTGATTTAGATTATGCTGATGATTTAGCCCTTTTGGCAAATGATGTTGATGAGATGAACTCTTTCATTCGAGCTGTTGATGAGACTGGTAATAGAGTAGGTTTGGTTATAAACAGAGAGAAAACTAAAGTGATGAAAATTGGTCAGGCAGGCTGTGATTCAGTTAATCTGAATGGTTGGAGTCTTGAGCAGGTGTCACAGTTTAATTATCTTGGGAGCTATGTAACAGATAATGGTGATGTGCGGCATGAGATTAACAGACGAATAGGGATTGCTGCCGGGACTTTTAAGAACCTATGGAGAGTGTGGAGAAATAGGCGTATACACCTAAAGACTAAAATTAGACTGTCTAATAGTTTGGTTCTTTCTAGGGTTAGTTATGGTAGTGAAACTTGGACACTTTGTAAACAAGATAACAGGAAACTAGATGCTTTTGATTCCAGATGCTTATGCAGTATCTTGGGCATTAGGTGGTTCAACTTTGTAACTAATGATGAGATTAGGCAAAAGAGTTTGCAACCTCCTTTAAGCAGCATATTGTGCAGAGAGAGACTCCGTTGGTTTGGCCATGTTGCCCGTATGAATAATTATAGATTGGCGAATAGGGTTATGAACAGTGTGCCTAAAGGCCTCAGAAAGAAGGGGAGACCTAGGATGCGGTGGGCAGACAATGTCAAACAGGACCTTGTTAGAATTGGTGTGCAGTGGCCAGATGTAGCTCAGGATAGACTTGCTTGGAGAACTAAATTGCACGGTCTGGTTGGACCTCCGTAGCCCATGGCTGCTTGAGGATGATGATGATGATGATGAATAAATTTATTAATTGCAATAAAACCTGGATTCTACGGACCCCGACATTGCGGATTTCGAATTTTAATGAGAACTCTACTGCCCTACACCAAAGTACAATGCTTCAAAAAATTAAGGTAACACTGACAAAATAGGCATAACCATTTTATTGATATAATTAAACGAAAATTTTCCCTGAAATATATATAAAAGTGTAACGAGGAAATGCGTAACAAACGAGAACCCTCAAACCGGAAATGGACGTATTACAATGACGTCATTTAAATAAAAAAATATTCAGTATCGCAGAAGTTGACTTCAGATTTCCAAAATAAGCACATACACTGACAGCCAGTTTATAAGGCGCACCTACCTACTAGCGTGTTGCACCTCCTTTGTCCTTCAGAACAGCTCGAATTCATCAGGGCATAGAACTTTCAAAATGCTGGTTGCGTTGTGTAGGAATGTTGTACCATGTGGAAATCATTGTGTTGCACAGATGCTGCAAATTGGATGACTGGCTGCGAACAGTCCTTACCACCTCATCCCAAAGATGCTCGATAGGATCTAAACCTGGTGACTGTGCAGGCCAATGAAGCAAGGAAACCTCGTCGGCATATATTCCTGGAACCATTCGATGATGATACGTGCCTTGTGAGCAGGTGCATTATCATGCCGAACATCCAGTGAGGATAAACTGTAGCCATGAGGGATGAACTTGTTCAACAACGATATTCAAATACGCCGTGAAATTCAGATGTCCTTCAGTGGGTAGCAGGGCGGCCTAAAGTGTGCCAGGAAAACATTCCCCAACCCATCACACTGCCACCACCGGCCTGTACTTTTCACACCAGACAAGATGGCTCCATGTTGTGTCGCTTGCACCAAATTCTGATCCTTCCATCAGCATGATGCAAAAGAAATCATGATTCATCCGACAAGGCTACCTTTTTCCAGTGCTCAATAGTCCAATGTTGATGCTCCTATGCCCACCGGAGACACGCTTTCATGTTGTTCGCTGACAACATCGGCACTCGACATGTTTGGCGGCTGTTGCAGCACATTCGAGGCAAGGTCCGATGCGTGGTGCATTCGGAGATCACCTTCTACACACCATTGTTTAATTCCCTTTTTTGTCTCTCTGATTGTGGCCATCTGTTCGTGTGCACGATTCTCGTCAGTCTCCTCTGATTTTTTTTTTGCTTTTCACGTCGTTCTCGGTAAACCGTTGAAACGGTTTTGCGTGAAAAGCCCAAGAGGACAGCCGTTTGGGAGATGCTGATACCAAAACGCCTAGTGTATTCCCCAACAGGAGTACCAACAAGCGTTCCAGAATTGGCGTAAACGTGTGAAACTTTGCGTAGATGCTGGAGGTGGGGGGGGGGGGGTAACGTTGAATGACAGTAAAAGTTTTGTTGAGGTAAGGGCAATGGCTTTCATTTTGCAAATGCAGGTCAAGAACTTTTTGAACGTCCCTTGCAATAATATGGACCTAACGTCAATCGTCGAATAATTGTATGCATTTCATCAGTATCGGAAATGTTTTATTATAACAAGCTGATTATTTTGTTTTATCTTACACTGTACTGTTTGGTTAGATTCCTTCATATATTTTGGTAACGCACTGGTCTATAAGCAAAAATTGAAGCTTTTTTTTTATTTTGTAATGAAAATAACTTTTTATCTTCTCATTCATGCATATGGATTCAAATAGACCAATGTTTTAATATATTTTCAGGAATTGCAGTAATATGACAAAAATTCAGTAAATTTAATAGCTACATAATAACAATTCAGCTTCTAGTTTACGAATAAAACACTTATTTTAAATATTGTAAACGGAAGACATCTGGTAATTGTTTAGAATATCTTACTGGTGTTTTCAAAGCAGTTTGGGGTGAGTTCAAATCGTGTTAAATAGGTGTATTTCAGAGAGGTAAACGTAAGCAAAGAATCTCTTTTATCAGTAGATGTGAAATTTAGAAAAAATTTTAACAGACTCTATGAAGCAAAATACCGTTAATTTTAATATCATGCGTAGGCTACCTATCTGTATACTATTGGGAGTTGCTTTGGGCGCTGATATGATTTGAGTTGTATTGTTGCTAACGGTTCTCTGATAATTTATTTTCATTTTCTGTAACGGCAAATTACATTCTTTGATACAGAATCACAATAAATAATAAGCCTACCCAAACGAGGGACCAGACACCGATAGACGTGTGTTCAGGTCCGGATTTACACCTCACACTCCTCTAGGCGCAAGAAGCGGCGGTGTATACTTACGTGCCATCGTTTTTAAAAATTTTCTAAACAAAATATTAATATTTTTTTCCATTCACAGCAACGAGAATAAAAGTAATTTAATCGAAATGGACGCGGGAATTTTAACGACAAATGCGATAAAATATTGCAAATTTTTTTACATTAATATAATATTATGTACAGTACATAGTTTATAACATTCAGTATGCAATGCATTTTAAAATCATATTTTTCACTTTTAAATTTCGGCATTTTTTTGCTTTCGGTTTTTCTTGCTGTAGTAATGAACAATTATTCTGAATTATCAAGGTATTTGCTAAAATCCCATGCTTTGTGAACAGAAAGTTGCATTGAAAATTCTCTCTAATTTTCAAATAAACCTTTTGTAACAAAATATTACAGGAAATTATGCGGCGCAATGTATTCCTCATTAGACTGAAATTTCTCCTACTTGGAATATTTTGGTGGAGCTTCCAATTAAATCAATTTAAATAATAAATCATTATCTTATCAGGAAGCGGAAAAACGTGTTCCATCTATTTCAGATTGTTTCACTTAGAAAGAACAGAATGAAATAACATTATAATAATCCGTTTTAACGAACGTCGGAATAGCGATAATAATGGTAAACGTGAATTGTTTTGTTTTCCTGTAATCAATTCCAATGATTACAGAATGTTCCCTTTAGAACCAAAGGATCTTCAAAATATTCGTTTTAGTGAAAGTCCTATTTCTGAGCATACTGTAGTCTTAAACAGTTTCGTCTGCTGCCGTTATTTTTTCTCCTTCAGTTTGTGTCCTTAGAATGAAGGGAATAGAAATATATAATCCGTTTCAGTGAAAATCGGAGTAGCGATAACGATAATAAATATCAGCTCATTTGATTTCTTGCAATACGTTCCATTGAGTACAGAACGCTCTCTTTAGAATTAAAAAAATGGTCAAAGTATTCAAATGATGCGAGTTCTCCTTTAATTGAAAATTCATGAATAAAAAAGATACATCAGAAGAATTAAGGGTTATTGGAAATGAGATGGCCCATATTTATCATACTGTGAAACACAATTTATTCTTATAATTCATTAGATCGCTTGTTTCTTATAATTCGTTAAAACTTGTTTCCAAAACCTTACCGAATGACAATAATTCTTGCAAAATATCATGTGGGGGAACCAAAGCAGAAGCAATAGTAATGAATGTTCTGAGTCCAAAGATGTTAGAAAACATATTACAGACGTCAAAAATAAAAATTTATATTTGTCAATAATGACTAATGCATCCAATAAGAAAAATGGAAAGTTCTTTCTACTAACTATTCAATATTTTTCTAGAGATGTTGGCTTGCAACGTAAGTTAATTGATTTTTATGAAAATGTCAATGAATCTGCTGATGAAATGTTTACAAGTATCTGTGAATCTACGAAATATTTAGGTCCCAATTTTTTTTAAAAATTCAGCATTAAGCGCTGACAATACAATTCAAATTTTGGTTGCCATCATTCGCTATATACGAATTTAAAAACTTTGAATCAAAATATTGTAAAAGCCTACTTCTATACGCATATCTTTCATAATTGTTTCAGATTTGCTTTGGAAGAATTGGAAGTTGATATCGAGAATACTGTGCTAAAAATTAATTGTCATTTCAGTTTATCATCCAAATGACGAGATTCTTTCAAAGACTTTTGCGAGCTCACGAATGTCAACTTTACTGATTTTTCACGACATCTTATAACTCGATAGTTATCATTACAATTTTCTCGTAATCTAACCGATTTTCTGCTGCTTTAAAAAGGGTATTGCATTCAAAGGACGGAAAAATACCAGTAAAGATCGAAAGATATTTATTATTTGCCAATCACATTTTCTTAATTTTTGCAATCTTTTAAGTTGCTTAATCAGTCATGGGACACTGAAAACATTCCACCTTCTTGGAAAACAGCTATAATCATTCCAATCACGAAGCCGGGAATTAAGTATGACACAGTGTCTGCTTTCAGGCCAATTCCTATTTTATCTGATGCAGCAAAGATTCTAGAAAGTCTTATTTGACATCGACTTGAATTTTTCCTGAAGGAGTGCATGGATTTTTATCACTGAAGATCACAATGCATATTTTGACCACTCGACATTTTTTGATTAATGAAACTTTGAAACGACGACATTCTTGTATATTATTACAGGACTATAATTCTACTCAGAAAACTCCAAGCACTGGTTTTCAAGGAAAAATCATTACATGGTTCAGAGCATATCTTCTTAATCAAACAATCATGGTCAGATGGAGAAACACTCAATCATCCATTAAAAATCAACCACTAGGTTTACTTGAAGGCAGTGTTTTTTATCACTGAAGTTTTTTTTCATTTTTATTCAATATCTGCATACAGAATCTTCATTTTTATTCAATATCTGTTTATTATCTGCATACAGAATTTACATTTTTATTCAATATCTGCATACAGAATCTTCAAAGTCTCATAAAGTCACCATGCAAAATTGATATATATGCGGATGACATCACATTATACTGCAGTGGATCTCACATTTAATATATACTTACAAAGTGCCAACACTCTCTTAATGTCATCTTTCAATGGTCTACAAACTGTGGCCTAACATTATCAGCGACAAAGAGTTCAGCCCTTTTAATCAGCCGTCGCTGACATTTAAAACTTATGACATTAAAGATTCTAACAGATGGGGTTCCTTGGACTGGCAGCATAAAAATACTTGGCATAAATTTTCGTTTTTGGTCCGTAAATGGTTGCTAGGTAGTCACTGGAAGGAGAGCTATGCACCAATCCCCTGTGATGATGCATAGAACCGGCCAGGCCTAGCACCAAATGTCCGACCCCGCCTTCTCGTGGTGCAGACCGTTAGTACCTTTCAAAAGAGATACTCTCTTGTGGAAGTGAACGGAAGGGGAGGGCTGCCAGATTAGTGTGGCCTACTGATCTGGACAACTATGGCTACTTTTCTTTTTTGTTCTACCCTGCTGAGGAGTGGTCAACCACACAGGAGTGCTGCACTGGTGGGCGTCTGTGGAGGAATAATCTTCCGCTGAGTTTTCTGTTTGTTTGTGGGTTGACAGCCCCAAGTGAATAGATTCACAGGATATGTTTATCAGCTGGTGGATAATCCTCAGCAAAGTTCATCGCAGGCACCTGAACTCTTTGCTTTTATCGGAATCGTCAAATTCTACATTGAAGGAAGTCTTCCAGTGCAGATGGCTCCAGTCTTTAGTGGTGGGGGAACGGGTCTTTGCTCCATGTCTGCGATAGGGGGCTGTTTGATATTGTCGGCATTCCCTCTCTCAATAAACACAGTTTCTTTAAACATCCCACTAACCATTTTCTCTCCATAGGTAGTTGGAATGTGAGGACTCTGCACAGAGCTTTTTCTCTTGATGTCCTCATACAAGAATTGCACCATTATAATTTAGATATTCTCGGCTTGCAAGAGACCAGATGGACAGATAAAGGTCAGATTCTTAAAAATAATCTTAAATTTCTCTTTACAGGGAGGGAGGATGGAAAGCATCACTAAGGCGTGGGTCTGCTGCTCAGCAGACATGCAAGTGATAAAGGTCAGATTCTTAAAATGATATGAGTGCATTAATGAAAGGTTTCTTACAGCAAAATTTCAGACAAGCGTTAAAGACTTGACTGTTATCTTCTGTTATGCCCCCACTGAGGATGATGATGAGGATGAGAAAGATAGGTTTTACGGACAACTTCAGAATATTTTGAATTCTGTCAAGAAAGGAGATATTACCCTTGTTCTAGATGACTTCAATGCCAAAGTTGGTACTGACTCTGACCTGTAGGGAGGAGTAATAGGCCCTTTTGGTATTGGTAGCTGCAATGGCAATGGGCAACGTCTCCTACAGGTAAGTAAACACAATGGTTTCAGAATAAGTAACACTTATTACAAATACCGCGACATACATAAGTACACTTGGGTTTCACTAATGGGCTGCATAAGTTAATTAACAGCAAATGGGCTAGTTCTGTTAGGAATACGAGGTCATATAGGGGAGCTGAAATTGGATCTGACCATTACCTTGTTAAAAATGTCTTGCAACTTAAATTTAAAAAGTGTTGTGCTAGGGTTACAAAATTTACTTTCCATACTGAAGCTCTGAAACACCCAGTAATAGCCAAAGCTTATCATGATAGGTTACTTAATCATTATGACAGTCATGATATGCTTACTACTGAAGTTGAGGAAGAATGGGATCATTTGGAACAGCCTTTTTTGGACACTAACAGTACCCTTTTTGGAAAAAAGGAGCAGAGGAGACAGAATTATCTGATATATATGCGGCACTATATATCAGATAATTAACTATGATAAGGCACTTGAGCTTATTTCGGAAAGAAAGAACTGCAGGAATGTCCTCAATAAATACCCTACTAGTTCTAATAGAAAGCATTACAGAGAACTTAATAAACGTGTAAAAGATCAGTTAGCTGCTGATAAGAATCTTTGGCTTGATGGTTTGGCTGACAAAGCCGAGGAAGCAGTTAGACAGCACAACAGCAGAGAGCTGTACCAGACAGTTAATGTTTTGTGTGGTAGAAAACGAACAGGGATTGAAGGATAAATAAGGTAAGGTTATAGAAGGTAAGGATTCTGTCATTTCTAGGTGGGCTGAGCATTTCAGTGATGTTCTAAACAATGTGGTTAGTTCTACTCCCATTGTTTGCAATGATGATAGATGCATTGGTTGCTTTAATGTTGGCCCTATAACAAAATCTGAAGTTATTTTGGCTATTTCTAAACTTAAACTTCATAAATCTCCAGGGGTAGATGAAATTACTACAGAAATGCTTAGAGCTGGGAATGTTTCGGTTACCACTTGGGTGACTGAAATTCTGAATATCTTTTATGATAAAGGCATGGTTCCTAAGGATTTTACCAGAGCTATTGTTATCTCTATTTTCAAAAAAGGTGATCGCAGTTCTTGTGATAACTATAGAGGTATCAGCCTACTCTCTGTTCGAGATAAAAATCTTTCCATGATTGTGCTTAATAGAATTAAAAATCTGGTTGATAGTCAATTGCTTGATGAGCAATGCGGATTCAGAAGTGGTAGGGGATGTGTGGATCAGATATTTTCACTTAGGCAGATTCTTGAGAAATGTTTAGAGTTTTAGAAACCTGTAGTTACAAGCTTTGTTGATTTCAAAAAGGCATTTGACTCTGTTGATCGTCATAATTTGTGGTTGATTGTGAAATCATATTGTATACCAGACAAGTTAGGTAACATAATGAAAGCTCTCTATAATAACACTGAGTCGTGTGTGAGAGTTGGTAAGGCTGGTAGCAATTGGTTTAGCATTACTTCTAGTGTTCGACAAGGGTGCATTTTGTCTCCTTTTCTCTTTAACTTGGTTATTGATTATGTTATGCGAAATTCACTTCCAGGGAAAGATTTTGGCCTTAAATGGACTGGAGATACGAAAAGTTCTGATTTAGATTATGCTGATGATTTAGCCCTTTTTGCAAATGATGTTGATGAGATGAACTCTTTCATTCGAGCTGTTGATGAGACTGGTAGTAGAGTAGTTTTGGTTATAAACAGAGAGAAAACTAAAGTGATGAAAATTGGTCAGGCAGGCTGTGAGTCAGTTAATCTGAATGGTTGCAGTCTTGAGCTGGTGATGTGCGGCATGAGATTAACAGACGAATAGGTATTGCTGCCGGGACTTTTAAGAATTTATGGAGAGTATGGAGAAATAGGCGTATACACGTAAAAACTAAAATTAGGCTGTATAATAGTTTGATTCTTTCTAGGATTAGTTACGGTAGTGAAACTTGGACACTTTGTAAACAAGATAACAGGAAACTAGATGCTGTTGATTCCATATGCTTACGCAGTATCTCGGGCATTAGGTGGTTCAACTTTGTAACTAATGATGAGGTTAGGCAAAAGAGTTTGCAACCTCCTTTAAGCAGCATATTATGCAGAGTTGGATGGGTTGGAGTGGCCATGTTGCCCGTATGGATAATTATAGATTGGCGAATAGGGTTATGAACAGTGTGCCTAAAGGCCTCAGAAAGAGGGGGAGATCTAGGATGCGGTGGGCAGACAATGTGAAACAGGACATTGTTAGAATTGGTGTGCAGTGGCCAGATGCAGTAGATGTAGTTCAGGACAAACTTGCTAGGAAAACTAAATTGCACTGTCTGGTTGGACCTCCGTAGCCCATGGCTGCTTGATGATGATGATGATGATGATAAATTTTCAGAGCAATGGGTCACTACAAACTCACTTTCAAAGCTTCGGAATACAGGCCGTCGACTATTAAGCATATTTCGCAGTTTAGCTTCACCACGCACAGATCTTCATCGCCGCTCTCCACTGCAACTACTCAAGGTAACAATCAAACAGCTTTTACCTATGGTGCTCCACTTCTAACATCTGCTCTAACCAGTTATTAGAATTTTATCTCTCCGATATACCATGCGACGCTACGAGCACCTACAGGCTTACCTAAAGTTACGCCTCTTCCTTTACTTTATGCTGAAACTGGGACAGTTACACTTCAAACTGTTGCTAAAAATCTGGCCATCAAAACTTCAATAAAAGAACTCTTCAATATGCAAAAAACTTTTCAGAGAACCTGAATTTCTAAAATTCTATAAATGGTCAAAGCAGCCAACTCTTTTTTCGTCATTGACTAATCATTGGATAGAAGGAAACCATATTACCCAACCAATAACCATTAAACCACTCTTTGATAGCACATCCTGGCTACCAAGTCCTTATGAAATCGAGCAGGATCCCGCGCGGTAATTAGAATCGCCTGCTAAAATTACAAATATCAACTTTTCGAAAGTCTTCATGACCACACATCTATTTTTTTTCAGCTGCGGTATTTGTTATTCATTGGGTTGTTGCAAGTACAATCAAAAGTCCTGATAAATATTTAATTCTCTCTGAAAGCAAATCAGCATTAATAGTTTTACAAAATGCTAAAATCAAAACACCTACAACAATACTGAATTTACCACAAACATTAATCTCCTCTGCTGTTCGTCAATCAAAATACTTTGGGTCCCGGGTCACTGGGGCATTCCTGTCAATGAAGAAGCAGATTCACTTGCGAAACAGGGTCTTGACATTTCTTATGTTCATCCGGTTTCAGCATCTTATTCAGAAGATACATTATGCAAATAATCTTACATTGACAGCCATAGAGAAGTTTGCGACTCCTCAGCTCTAAGTGATACATATCCATATATCTGTCGTTTTCCATAGCCTTCGGACATGGATGTTTCCTGCAGAGTTATGGAAACTCTTATCATTAGATTGACTGAAAGCAAGTCTGCTACAAGATTTCCTGTTTCGGTATCGGCTTAGTTATTCTAAAAAATGTCCAACAATGGAGAGCGTGAAGCAGTTTCACATTTCCTTCTATAGCGCCAACGAAGTGATCAATGTCGTTTCTCAATTATCAATTCAGATGACATGACTACACACGAATGTAGCATATGTGATTTATGATATATTTTATTTATTTTCTAAGATTTTTTATCTGGGCTGAAACTTTTCATTAGACAATCCTACAGATTTTAAAACCTACATCTTATTGACTGAAAATGTTGGCTTTCTCAGTAATAATGAACATTATCTGATCTTCTAGAACTCATTACATGACTCTTGTTAAACATTGGGATCAAAAGCCAAAGGTGCTAAATATCCAAAAAAAAAAAAACATTTTCAACAACAACAACAATGATTTTTGATAAAAGAAACCAATAAAAATATTTGAAAAAGAAAACAATACTACAATTATTGACTTAAATGTTTAAAGAGTTTAAACAGCAACTTTCTTCTAGGATTGAGCAAACGTCTTTGGTTGTGAAGTGATGAATACGATGGAGCAGTTAAATGAATAGGAGAAGCAGAAAATCGGAAAGGAATTTTTCGAATTATCTACATCTTACCTCGGAAAAAGATTCGATTTTAATGAGCAATCTTTGATAGCAAAGCTGTCAAAATTCGAAATAGACGGAACGTTAATTAAACTACCAAGTTTTGTCTATTTTGCAGAAATCGCAGAACGGTTAAATATTCCTACTTTAAACATAGACAAGTTTTTTTATGGTTATTTATCGACGAAAATTTAAAACATTTCGCAAACACATCTGAAGGGCAAAAAAACTGTACATCTCCTGACAGATGGCACATTATTTTCAAAAACGTACCATGATAAGCAAAATAGTCTCATAGTAATTTCAGTATTAAGCGTTTATATAACTCGAATTTTCTGTGATGAATAACAAATTGACAGCAGATAAAAATAGGTGTTCTCTAGAATTTATTAAAGCAGAATTAATTATAACTGTAAATTACCAAGAAATTTGCTCACATTTTTTTGAAAATACAAAACCCGACGAAACCTTGCTAAAATGTGCCAGGAGTGCCGAAAAAGTATAAGTTTAGGAATTAAGAATTGCTACTTAACACTGATTTATAATTGTACACAAATATAAATTAGTGTATATACAAATATACATAAATGTATTATTTTCAAAGAAATGAAATGTATATTTCGTGAATATTTCTGAAAAAAATTTCTCGCAGACACGGCGGGAATTCTTTTTTGGACACGGACAAAACATGGCGTCCAATTTCAAAATGGCCTTCTCATTAACATCTAAATCAATATCAACAATTGGAAAAATTGTCTCTCCTGAAATATAGATGGCGCAAGGTTGACCACATCTTAGTGACAAATTTATAAAGTCTTATTCTGAAAGCTTTACTCGTACGATGAGTGGTGTAATGGTATCGCGCTCTAACATGAGTCTGGAGTTAGCTGCGGGTTCGATTCCCGCTGTGACGACGAGTATTTTTTTCCAGAAATATTAACTAATGTCGAAGTTTATTTCTACAGGTAATCTGTGCATTTACTATGCATGTATACTTTGGGTTTTTTTTTTTTGGTTTACAACTATCCTACTTTATACTTTTTAAAATGTAGCAACCCTAATTACCAGGTATTTTGGAGTTGTTTCTAAATGGTGCCGTGACAAGTCATGCTATTTCTCATCTCTTACATTTAACATAGGCTAGCTTCACTTTTATACCCAAAGGTTTGGTTAATTCATCTCCAAAAGTTCTTAAAACTGATAGTCTAGACTAGAAGCCCTATATAGGTCATTTTAAAATTGAACGCCATGTTTTGTCGTCGCTCGCATTGCTTGGTGTACAAAGTTGAGTGATATTGCACGGATACTTATGGATTCCAGAAAAGAGTAAGGCAATATTTAATACAGATTGGAAGCACTTAGAAAGGCTAAAAAGTAAAAGTAGATTTTAGGGGATCTTTTTGATAAACAAAAATGAGAAAATAACTTCCGTTTTGTCGTCAGTTCGTCTGCAAACATCGGGCTTTTTTGTTTGTACAGAAAAATAAAAAAAATTCTTTTTGTGTTAGATAGGTATTAATGATATATTACATTTGCATTTTTCGAATCTCCTAAAAGTTATAACTGCGTCCTCTAACGGTGGAAATAGTTGAAATTTCCAAACGATATAATTATGCCAGAAATTTGAAATTTTGGTGTTGAAATGTAAAGGTTACGAAGTTACCATTGGCAACAATCACTTGACCTTTTACAACCATGAGGGGGGATGCAAATGTTTTGCTTTTAACAGAAAATTATATGTTTTTAGAAATAAAAATTCTTTTTGGATTGGACATATATTTGATTAGAGTTCCTGTACAGCTAGAAATTGACCATCTCGGTGATTGACGAAAGTCTATGACTTAGTGTGTGTGCCTAGTTAAAGCTTCTCAGTTGTCATAGTTTTTTACATTTCTACCATATTTTTGTCTATTAAATATTCCATATTTTATCAATGCCTCATTGCGCTCTTTCTGCGCATAGAAATAAATTAATGAATATTTTTGCCAAAATACTCCGTCAGAAGACGAAAATCGGCTGCAAAAGTGAAACGAGCAGCCGATTTTCTATAAGAGAAAACGATATTTTCTCTTATGGTTCGTTTGACAAACGAGCTAATGTGTCTACTTTGTCGTCTGCTTATGCCATCGTTTGTTCGTCTGTCTGTTAATTGTTGTCTGTGCGTTTGTATTTCCACCTGTCAGTCCGTCTATAGACAATCAAGTTTTTTACTTTTAGAGATAAATGAAAAATTCTTTTTGGGTTGGATAGGTGTCGAAGAAAATATTGCGCTTCGCAATTTTGAAATATTCCAATGGCATTAATAGCGCCCTCTAGCTTTGGAAAAGATAAAAAACGTTAAAATTTCAAACGAATATTGCAAGCAACTATTTACACTGGAAATCTGAATTTTGGTAGTAGAGGTTAAGGTGGGAAGGTTTCCAATGGCAACAAGGATTTGTCCTCTTACTCCAAGGGGTGGGAAAATGAATCTTTTTTATTTTAAGAGATAAATGGAAAATTCCCTTTTTTGTTTTATATGTACTAACAAAATATTAATATTTACATTTTTCGAATCCCCATCAGTTGGAATTTCCACTGTTAGAAAGTGCTAAAGGTCGTAAACAAAAACTTGAAAATCGGCCTTTAGCTGCAGAAAAAGCTGAAAATTACCAAACTTTTAAACGAATATTGAGAACGAACTATTTATATCCACTGGTAATCTTAGATATCTAATGGATATATTCTGGGGATTGTTTGGGTAACAACGGGTAAAATGCCACTTTTCTGCTTTAAGAGATAACGAAAAACGTTTAGTGTTGTAAAGTTACTAATAAAAAATTAACGGTTTATTTTCCCAATTATGCAATGATTCAAATTTCCACATTCAGAGGGTATTGAATGGGTAAAATAACTAGAAGAACGCATATCGCCTCTGGCGAATATGGGAGAAAAAGAACAGAAAAGTTTGAAAAGTTTGGAAACAGAACTACATTCTGTTCTTTTACCTACTTTTACACTCCTTGAAAGTTTCAATTCTGGATGTATTGTATCCTCGCGGACCTACTATGGCATATAAACTGACAGGCTGCTTGCATACATCTATGGCAAGCAGCTGTTTGAGGGAATATTTAATTTTTATTTTTTAATATATGATGTAAAATCCACAGTAGTATTTTATTAATAATTTTACAACATAAAAAGTATTTGTGTTTTAGTTTTTAAATTTAAAAGTTGCTTTTCTCGAATCTCTCTGAAAATAGTGGGAATATCATTTCTGTCAGTAGAATTTCTACTATAACAGAATTCCACCACCGAATGGCACACGATTACAAAGAGACATAATATAATTCTACCACCGAATGGCACGCGATTACAAAGAGACATAACAGAATTTTACCACCGAATGACACACGCTTACAAAGAGACATAACAGAATTCTACCACCGAATGACACACGCTTACAAAGAGACATAACAGAATTCTACCACCGAATGTAACACGCTTACAAAGAGACATAACAGAATTCTACCACCGAATGACACACGCTTACAAAGAGACATAACTGAATTCTACCACCGAATGGCACACGCTTACAAAGAAACATAACAGAATTCTACCACCGAATGGCACACGATTACAAAGAGACATAACAGAACTTTACCACCGAATGGCACACCTTTACAAAGAGACATAACAGAATTCCACCAACGAATGACACACGATTACAAAGAGACAACAGAATTCCACCGCTGCATGGCACACGCTTACAAACAGACATAACATAATTCTACCACCGAATGACACACGATTACAAAGAGACATAACAGAATTCCACCAACGAATGACACACGATTACAAAGAGACAACAGAATTCCACCACCGAATGGAACACGCTTACAAAGAGACATAACAGAATTCCACCACTGAATGGCACACGCTTGCAGAGAGACATAATAGAATTCTTCCACCGAATGACACACGATTACAAAGACACATAACAGAATTCCACCATCGAATGACACACGATTACAAAGAGACATAACAGAATTCTACCACCGAATGACACACGATTACAAAGAGACATAACAGAATTCTACCACCGAATGACACATGATTACAAAGAGACACAACAGAATTCCACCACCGAATGGCACACGATTACAAAGAGACATAACAGAATTATACCACCGAATGGCACACGCTTGCAGAGAGACATAACAGAATTCCACCACCGAATGACACACGATTACAAAGAGACATAACAGAATTCCACCACCAAATGGCACACGCTTACAAACAGACATAACAGAATTCTACCACCGAATGGCACACGATTGCAAAGAGACATAACAGAATTCCACCAACGAATGGCACACGCTTACAAAGAGACATAACATAATTCCACCACCGAATGGCACATGATTACAAACAGACATAACAGAATTCTACCACCGAATGACACACGATTACAAAGACACATAACAGAATTCTACCACCGAACGACACACGATTACAAAGAGACACAACAGAATTCCACCCCCGATTGGCACACGATTACAAAGAGAAAAAACAGAATTATACCACCGAATGGCACACGATTACAAAGAGACATAACAGAATTCCACCAACGAATGGCACACGCTTACAAAGAGACATAACATAATTCCACCACCGAATGGCACATGATTACAAACAGACATAACAGAATTCTACCACCGAATGACACACGATTACAAAGAGACATAACAGAATTCTACCACCGAACGACACACGATTACAAAGAGACACAACAGAATTCCACCACCGATTGGCACACGATTACAAAGAGACATAACAGAACTATACCACCGAATGGCACACGATTACAAAGAGACATAACAGAATTCTACCACTGAATGGCACACGCTTACAAAGAGACAACAGAATTCTACCACCGAATGACACACGCTTACAGAGAGATATAACAGAATTCTACCCACCGAATGACACACGATTACAGAGACATAACAGAATTCTACCACCGAATTACACATGATTACAAAGAGACATAACAGAATTCTACCACCTAATGACACATGCTTACAAAGAGATATAACAGAATTCCACCACCAAATAGCACACGATTATAAAGAGACATAACAGAATTCCACCACCGAATGGCACACGCTTACAAAGAGACATAACAGAACTTTACCACCGAATGACACATGATTACAAAGAGACATAACAGAATTCCACCACCGAATGGCACACGATTACAAAGAGACATAACAGAATTCCACCAACGAATGGCACACGCTTACAAAGAGACATAACAGAATTCCACCACCGAATGACACACGATTACAAAGAGACAACAGAATTCCACCACAGAATGGCACACGATTATAAAGAGACATAACAGAATTCCACCACCGAATGGCACACGATTACAAAGAGACATAACAGAATTCCACCACCGACAAAGAGACATAACAGAGACATAACAGAATTCCACCACCGAAACACTCTGTTATGTCTCCTTACAAAGAGACATAACAGAGTGCCATCACCGAATGGCACACGATTACAAAGAGACATAACAGAATTCCACCACCGAATGGCACATGCTTACAAAGAGACATAACAGAATTCCATCACCGAATGGCACACGCTTACAAAGAGACATAACAGAATTCTACCACCAAATGACACATGATTACAAAGAGACATAACAGAATTCCACAACCGAATGGCATACGATTACAAAGAGACATAACAGAATTCCACCAACGAATGGCACACGCTTACAAAGAGACACAAAAGAATTCTACCACCGAATGACACATGATTACAAAGAGACATAACAGAATTCCACCACCGAATGGCACACGATTACAAAGAGACATAACAGAATTCCACCACCGAATGACACACGATTACAAAGAGACAACAGAATTCCACCACCGAATGACACACGATTACAAAGAGACACAACAGAATTCCACCACCGAATGGCACACGATTACAAAGAGACACAAAAGAATTCTACCACCGAATGACACATGATTACAAAGAGACATAACAGAATTCCACCACCGAATGGCACACGATTACAAAGAGACATAACAGAATTCCACCACCGAATGGCACACGATTACAAAGAGACATAACAGAATTCCACCACCGAATGGCACACGCTTACAAAGAGGCATAACAAAATTCCACCACCGAATGGCACACGATTACAAAGAGACATAACAGAATTCTACCACCGAATGACACACGATTACAAAGAGACAATCAAATTCCACCACCGAATGACACACGATTACAAAGAGACACAACAGAATTCCACCACCGAATGGCACATGATTACAAAGAGACATAACAGAATTATACCACCGAATGACACACGATTACAAAGAGACACAACAGAATTCCACCACCGAATGGCACACGATTACAAAGAGACATAACAGAATTATACCACCGAATGGCACACGATTACAAAGAGACATAACAGAATTCTACTACCGAATGGCACACGATTACAAAGAGACATAACAGAATTCCACCACCGAATGGCACACGATTACAAAGAGACATAACAGAATTCCACCACCGAATGGCACACGATTACAAAGAGACATAACAGAATTCTACCACCGAATGACACACGATTACAAAGAGACAACAGAATTCCACCACCGAATGGCACACGATTACAAAGAGACTTAACAGAATTATACCACCGAATGACACACGATTAAAAAGAGACATAACAGAATTCCACCACCGAATGGCACACGCTTACAAAGAGGCATAACAGAATTCCACCACCGAATGGCACACGCTTACAAAGAGGCATAACAGAATTCTACCACGGAATGACACACAATTACAAAGAGACATAACAGAATTCCACCACCGAATGGCACACGATTACAAAGAGACATAACATAATTCTACCACCGAATGACACACGATTACAAAGAGACAACAGAATTCCACCACCGAATGACACACGATTACAAAGAGACATAACAGAATTCTACCACCGAATGGCACACGATTACAAAGAGACATAACAGAATTCCACCACCGAATGGCACACGATTCAAAGAGACATAACAGAATTATACCACCGAATGGCACACGATTACAAAGAGACATAACAGAATTATACCACCGAATGACACACGATTACAAAGAGACATAACAGAATTCCACCACCGAGTGGCACACGCTTACAAAGAGGCATAACAGAATTCCACAACCGAATTGCGCACGATTACAAAGAGACATAACAGAATTCTACCACCGAATGACACACAATTACAAAGAGACAACAGAATTCCACCACCGAATGACACACGATTACAAAGAGACACAACAGAATTCCACCACCGAATGGCACACGATTACAAAGAGACTTAACAGAATTATACCACCGAATGACACACGATTACAAAGAGACATAACAGAATTCCACCACCGAATGGCACACGCTTACAAAGAGGCATAACAGAATTCCACCACCGAATGGCACACGCTTACAAAGAGGCATAACAGAATTCTACCACGGAACGACACACATTTACAAAGAGTCATAACAGAATTCTACCACCGAATTTCTACCACAAAGTCGTTAAAAACTAATGATTTGGCCCAAAAGCTGTAATTGCGCCCTCTAATGGTGGAAAAAATATCGAGAAATTCCAAAATTTAAACAAATATTTCAAGCGATGTAGTTATGCTAAAAATTTGAAACTCACAGTCTTGGAGATTTGTTTTAAGAGATCTTTGGAAGACCTTTTTAGTTGTTACTAATGATATTCATAATTCACATTTTCAAAGGTAGCTTTAATTTATTGTCGTTAGTCATCACTAAATATGTAAACGGCAAAACGTTTAACGAATTATTCAAGTGATGTGTTTATGGTAAAATTTTGAAATTTTGACTGTAGAATGTCAAGAGAGTGTCCACTGACAGCAATGTTCTGCCCTTTTTTTTCTCAGAGAGGTGTGAGAAAAGCAACTTTTTAAATTTAGGAACTGAAAGACGAATACTTTTATGTTGTGTAATTAAAAATAAAATATTAATGTGTGCATTCCCTTCCTCCATCATCTATTAGTTCGAATTAAAACGTTTCAACAGTTCAAAAGTAGGCAAATGAAAAGCTTCATTCTCTTTGAAAACAAGATTTCTATACGCACCACAGGTGATATGCATTCTTCTAGTTATTTTATACATTCAGTACTCACCTACAGTGGAAGTTCGAACTAATGGTGATTGCGAAAATAAACTATTAATCTTTTATTATTACGTACAACACACATGATAGTTTTTCATATATTTCTTAAAACAGAAAAGTTGCATTTTACTAACACCCCCTTTGGTACAAATCACTACTATTAGTGTAAACCACTTGACCTTTACACTCAATCGCCAAATTTTTAAATTTGTAGCATATATACTAGATCGTTTGCCATTTCGTTCAAATATTTGGTATTTCAGCTTTTTCCGTCGCTAGAGGCTGCTTTTTGAGTTTTCATTTACCATCCTCTAAAAACGGAAATTTCACCTCATGGGTGATTCGAAAAATATTAATATTAATATTTTGTTCTTATCTGTATGAAACAAAATCGTCGTTTATCTTTTAGAAAAGTTTCATTTTCCCACACCTTGGGGGTAAGAGGGCAAAGCCTTGTTGCCATTGGAAGCCTTCTGACCATAACTCTCTACTACCAAAATTTCAGAATTCCGGTGTAAATAAATCGTTTGCAATATTCGTTTGAAATTTCAGCATTATTCATTTTTCCACCGCTAGAGTGCGCTATTAAGCTATTGGGAGATTTCAAAATTACTAATCGTAATATTTCATCAGTACCTATACAACGCAAGAGGAATTTTTTTATTTATCTCTAAAAGTAAAAAGTTAATTTTCTACAGAGGGACAGACACATAGAGACAGATAAGCGGACAATAGTTAACAGAGAGACAAACAGACAAACGAACCAACATTGCAAACGCAGACGACAAAGTGAAAACATTAGCTCGGTCTACAAGCGAATTAAAAAGAAGTTTTTTGTTGGTTTTCAGTTAGCTCGTTTCACTTTTTGCACAGCCTATTGCTGTCTTCTGACGGAATTTCTTCAAAAAAATCTACATTAGTTTAATTCTATAAGTAAAATTTTCCCGCCAAATGCAGCGCAGTGAGGCTTTGATAAAATATGGAAGTTTAATAGGCAAAAGAAGCGGTAGAAATATAACAATTGAGAAGCTTTAATTATTTACACACACTAGGTCATAGGCTTTCCTCTCACAGTACAAACACAAACGAACATTCGAAACGATGTAGTTATGTTAGAAATTGGAAATTTTGGTGTTGAAATGTGAAGATGACGAAGTTACCATTAGCAACAATCACTTGACTCTTTACACCCAGGGGGAAGGGGAAACGCAACATTTCTGTTTTAACAGAAAATTGTGTGTTTTTAAAGATAAATTAAAAATTCTCTTGGGTTGGACAGTTATTGATGAAATATTACAATTTGCATTTTCCGAATCTCCCAAAAGCTATAATTACGCCCTCTAACGGTGGAAAAAAATCGAAAAATCCCAAAATTTAAAACGAATATTGCAAACGATGAAGCTATGCTAGAAATTTTGGTCATTAAATGTGACAGTCTTCAAGATTCCATTGACAACAATGAGTTGACCCCTACTCCAAAGATAGGTAAGAAACAGAACGGTTTTGTTTTAAGAGATGACTGGAAATATCTTTTTTCTTTGGTACCAGTGAAATATAATTCACATATCAAAGGTAGTTTTAATTTATATCATTAGGGATCATTAAATATCCAAACGGAAAAACTTTTAACGAATGTTTCAAGTGATCTGTTCATTAGAGAAAATTTGGAAAAAATTGGTAGAAATTTCGGCGGTAGAATTCTATTATGGTAGAAATTTCATTGACAGTAATGATCTGACTAAAACACAAATAATTTTTACGTTGTATAATTATTAATAAAATATACTATGTGCATTTTCCCCCCATCATACATAAAAAAAAATAAATAAATAAACCCTCAAGCAGCTGTTTGCCACAGAGGTCTGACAGTAGCCTCTCGATTTATACGCACGCATTTTTATGTACAGGGTGTTTCAAAAAGGACGCAAACCTCTATTGTATTTTTCTCTTTAAACTTGACAAAAAATACAAAATCAAAGGATGCAAATTAGACATATTTTCAATAGAGAGACATATTACAACAGATGTTGAAAGTGATTTCCTGCAACCTGGATGCAGGTTCATACCCGCTTCAAGACATTTGCAGCCACCTTTCGTAATGTTTCTTTTCTTATGTTTAAATTCTCTCTTTCAATGTTAGCTTTCAAGTCTTCAAGTGTGTGAGGATTGTTTTGAAAACTACACATTTGAGATATCCCCAAAGGAAAAATTCTGGAAGAGTATGATCTGTCAATCTTCGGGCCACAAATTTTTTGAAATCAAATGATCACCAAAAAATTTCTGCAACATGATCATTGTGTCATTTGCAGTATGGGCGGTCGCGCCATCTTGCTGAAACCAACACTCTCGTTCATTCACATGCAATAATGCAATAAACTGTTGGATGAGGTCACGATATACTTCACCAGTTTTCAAGAGTTTTTTGTCAGTCAAAAAATAAAGGGAAATGACGGGAAATTGCACACCAAACACCAATTTTTCCGTGCGTGTAATGGTCGTTCGTGAAAAGTGTGAGGATTTTCACTGCTCCATATTCGAATGTTTTGATTGTTCACATACCCATCCAAGTGAAACCAAGCCTCGTCACTGAGATAAACACTGACCTCAATTCCGTATTCATCAATGAAAGAACGAAACCAACGACAGTGCGGTAAAATTTCTCGTGGTCTGCTTCTTTCAGTTCATGAACGACACCAATGTGGTAGACATGAAATTTTAACTTCTTTGTCGCCCTGAAAACAGTAGCTGGTGACAGTCCAACCTGTGAAGATAACTTTCTAAGAGATTTTCTGGGTGAGCAAGTTAAACGCTGAGACACATCATTAAGAACTTCGGCAGTTCAGAGTGATGGCCGGCCTGGGCTCTTTCGATTCTGTACAGACCCAGTGCCACCAAATTCATGAATCAAACGAGATTTTGTCGACTTGTTGGGAACTGCAGACTGAGTAAACTTCAACTCAAACTCCTCTCTCACACGTTTGTAAGATTTGTACGCACAATAAATCTCAACAATAAATACACGTTCGTTTTTGGAAAACGACATAGCTGACACAACACAAAGGAAAGAATGCTTGAGTGAGACTAGCGCTTGACAAGGTCATTTCAACTGCTAAAGGCTGTTAACCTTGAGTACAGTAATTCCAACTGATTAATATTATGGCATAAAATGTGCATGCACGTAAGTTCTACTCTCTTATATTTAGGGTTGTGTCCTTTTTTGAAACACCCTGTAGAAGTCCATGAGATGGAGGGACCGCAGCAAAAAAACAGCACGAACATCCATAATTAAAACTTTTAAGGAGTGAAAAAGTAGGCAAAGAAAGAACTTCATTCTCTTTGAAAACGAGACGAGATTCCCATATGCGCCAGAGACGATATGCGTTCTCCTAGTTATTTTACATATTCAGTACCCTCTGATAGTGGAAAATCGAACTACTGCATAATTGGGAAAATAAACTATTAATATTTTATTAGTACCTGCAAAACACAAAAAAGTTTTTAATTTATCTCTTAAAGCAGAATAGTTTCATTTTACCAACACTCCCGTGGTATAACGTGGCAAATCATTACCATTAATGTAAACCATTTGACCATTACACTCTATGACCAAAAAGTTAAATTTCTAGCATAAATAAAGCGTTTTCAAACTTCGTTTTAAAATTTGGTAATTTCTAGCTTTTTCCGCCGCTAGAGACAGCCTTTTGTGTTTTTATTTACCGTCCTTAGCACTTTCTCAAACGGTGGAAATTCCAATTAATGGGGATTCGAAAAATGTAAATATTAATATTTTGTTAGTGCCTGTAAAACGAGAAAAGAAATCTCTTAAAATAAAAAAGTTCCATTTCCCCTACTTCTTGGGGAAAGACTTGTTTTTATTGTAAACTTTCAGGGCAAAGCCTTGTTGTAATTGTAAACTTTCTGGCCATAACACTCTACTACCAAAATTTCAGATTTCTACTGTAAATAAAGCGTTTGCAATATTCGTTTGAAATTTTAGCATTTTCCACCGCTGGAGGGCGCTATTAAAGTAATTGATGGATTTCAAAATTGCGCATCGCAATATTTCATCGACATCTATCTCCCATAAAAAGAATTTTTCATTTATCCCTAAAAGTAAAAATGTTGATAATCTGTAGACAAATCATTAGACAGACAGGACAGATGGACAGACAACAGTTAACAGACGACGGACACACAGACAAACATTGGCATAGGCAAACGACAAAGTGAAAACATTAGCTACTTCTGCAAAGAAACTAAATAGAAGTTATTTGATGATTTTTCAGTGATCTCGTGGCACTTTTGCAGCCCATTGCTCTCTTCTGACGGATTTTCTTGGAAAAATCTTCAGAATTTATTTTTATGCGTGGAATTTTTACACCCAAATGCTCTGCAATGAAGCACTGATAAAATATGGAAGTTTTTATAGACAAAAAAGGTAGAAATGTGTAAAACTATAACAACTGAGAAACTTTAACCAGGTACCCAAACTAACTCATAAGCTTTCGTCTCACTGTACGACAAAACATTACGTCCATAAACCACGTGACTCAATCAACTAATTGCAGTCAATCACCGATATGGCCCTAGGCTAAACTAGGGAAGAAGACTGGCGCCATCTATCGACATATTTATACACTCATCCAAATTCTACTTTACTGAGGGTGAGATAAACAACGACCTCATATCACGTTAATTAATATCTCAGGAGTTATATTTCGCTAACAAACCTACTTTAAACTTATACTCTTTTATTCTATATCTTTCTTACATACGAACTGGTACTACTAATTCAGAAATCCCCCAGCCAAAACGAAAGACAAGGACAGATTTAAAAAATAGAATACACTGAAAGAAAAATAAAAGAGTTATTTCACGAAAACTACTCGAGAAAAAAATTAATCATAGAAAGCCCAATGAGAGATAATCATCATTTATTAGTGAAAGATTCCCAAATATAAAATAATGCCACTATCGCCCTTACTCCATCCACTTTCAAATACCTGAAATCCAACTTGCCGAAATAGGAGATCTCATCATGGATGTAGATTGCCAACATTCTGATAATTAAAAATATGAAAACCATACTCTAGATCAGTGGTTGTCAACCTTTTATGCTCCACCTGCCCCCTGGAAATGTGTATGTAACTGGCGTACCCCTTGTATAGATAAAAAAACTATAGTTATAGTATAACAATGGAAATAAAATAAAACATATATATACAGGGTTATTGTAAACACTTTGAACAAAAAAAAGAGGTGATAGTACACATCAAGGCGACCAATTGTTGCAATGGAACCTAGGGTCGCATTCCACTCCTTCCGCCAGTGAAGTGTAAAGTTACATATCCACGTTGATCCTTCAACACTGAAAACAAAAGGCACTTAACTAATTTATGAGTTGCTTAATTACATTCGCGTCAGAGAAAGACTCAAAGCAGCTGCTCAAAGTGGCGTCCAGGGCGTTGTTGCATAGCCCACACTGGCGAATGAAGGACTGTCGCACCCTCTCGTAGACTCCTGGTGTGGTGTTGGTCTTGTCTGCTGCAACACCGATTCTCGCGACGAGATCTTCCAGGGAGTCCACAGGTGTCACGTACACAAGTGTTTTCATGTGCTCCCAGAAGAAATCTAGTGGATTGAGGTCCGGGGAATGTGGAGACCAAGCCATGTCAAATCCATTGCCCGGGATATGTTGCATTTAGGAAGTATTGGACCTCGATGGAAAAGTGTGATGGGGCCCCATCATGCATAAATCATCATGCATAAATCACATAATCACACAGAACACCCTGCAACAGGCCGGGAAGCACTTGCTCCAGAAGCACACGGTACGCTGCGCTGGTCAGACATTTTGGCAAGAGGTAAGGTCCCACCAAACAATCACCCAGGATACCTGCCCAGATGTTCATGCCAAATTTCTGCTGGTGTTTACGAGTTTATTTTCTTGAGTGGATTTTTATTGAGAGGGTGTATTTTTACGAGTGGATTTTCTTGAGCCCAAGCGTGCTGGTTGCGATTGTTGAAAATGCATTCTCGGGTAAACGTGAACCTCATCACTAAATAACACTAATGCGGGAAATTGTGGATTAACATTGTTCATCTCGAACATCCACCTAACAAACTCTACCAGGCGGGGATAGTCATCTTAGTTCAAAGCTTGGACCTTCTGCACGTGGAAGGGATGCAACCATGCCTCATGAAGGATATTCCACACCGAGGTTTGACAAACTCCCATTACGGATGACACTACTCGCGTACTTGTGGAAGGAACTTCTGCAAAACGCTACAAGACACGTTCTTCCATTTCCACTGTCTGCACACTTCGCGAACGTCCAGTATCACTCATTGAGATGGACAACAAGCCAGTTTCACGCAGACTTCGATCAACACTGGCGAAGGTCGAATGGTAAGGAATACGACGATTCGTAAATCTCTCATGGTACAATCTTTGTGCTTGACGACCATTACCACCTGCTTGGCCGTACATCAGATGCATATCCGCCAATTCCTCGTATGTGTAGTCTTCCATGTCCTTCACGAATACGTCACTTATCATGTGACGTTATCAGGGTAATATCGATGAACGGGTCCAGCTGAGTTTTTAAATGTTTCTTTTTAATCGTCTACACACATGCTCAGCGCACCTGATTTGCATCTTGTGCTTTTCATGCACCGGTTGTAAATACTTGTGCATGCGTGGCGTTTTTCGAAAGTACTCTTTTCTGGCGGAAGGAGTGGAATGCGACTCTAGGTTCCATTGCAAAAATTGTTGGTCTAGATGTGTACTATAACCCCTCTTTTTTAGTTGAAAGACTTTACAATCACCCTGTATACACATCAGATTTTGTATTCATAGATTACATATATCGATAAACACAAAAATTGACATTTTTGCACAGCAGTGTTGTCAATTTAGCGATGTTGTTACTAGATCTAGCGACTTTTGAGCTCTCACGGCGTACCCCAAAAAAATTTTACTGTGTACCCACGTTGAGAACCCCTGCTCTATGCAAAATATTAGAGAATCCTCAAATAATCTTCAATTTACATAAAGATAATACCTTTGATATACATATGATATACCTCTGATAATCATAAGATACACTGCAAATATCAATGATTCCCTGAATCGTTTTACTCCACTTCGACATATACATATTCAAGATACAGAAAATACGAACGATATCCCTACGCCACCAAAGAACGACGTACGTAAGTCCGTTCGTCCGTTCTTTGGTGGCGTAGGGATATCGTTCGTATTTTCTGTATCTTTAATATGTATCTGTCAGTCTGTATCTTCATTGCGTGCGTGCGTGCGTACGTACATACATACATACATACATACATACATATATACATACATACATAAATACGCTACCGAAGTTCTACAATACTGTATAATTTTCCTCTCCAGACAGCTGCTGTATTTGGCCACTTTAGGCCAATTCTAGCAAGGTCCTGTTTGACATTGTCACCCCATTGAATCGTAAATCTCCTCCTTTTTCTGGCAACTTAAGAATACTGTTCATACTCCTGCTTTCAATCTCCAACTACGCATACGAGCAGGGTGGCCAAATCAATGCAGTGTTTCTCTGCACAGTATGCTGCTCAAAGGAAGTTGATGACTCCTTCTTCTAACCTCATCGTTGCTTACAAAGTCAAACCACAAAATCAAACCATAAACTACTGATTCCAATATTTGGAGTAGGGTCATAAATCCTTTAGCATTGGTAGATGCAATGACAATGGGGAAGTTCTGCCACAAGTAAGTAAACTTAACGGTTTAATAATAACTAACACATGCTAAAAGCTCTGGGTCATTTATAAATGCATATCGGTTTAACCTGAACGGCTGCATAGAAATATGATTGATTAAAAGCACAATTTATTATACGCACCCACCTAATAAAGTGTGGGTTCTTTCGCCCTCACACAACACCTGTAACACATCATAGCATGGTCTATACCAAATGAGGAAATGGTCAGATGGTATTGTTGTCCATGATTCCAGGACAGCCGACAGTTGCTGCTGGTGGATTTCGGGCTCGAATGCATCGCTCCACTTTGTTTTTCAGATGCTCAACAGGGTTCAAATCTGAAGATAGAGAGGGCCATTCGTACACTAAACGCACTGAAATGCTCCTCCAATCAGCTCTTCTCAAAACGGGGGCGATGAGTAGGGATCTTATTGAAAGAAGGCATCCTGCTGTGAGAAATGGATAGCCATGAATGGACGTAGGTGGTCGGCAAGTACGTCAACATAGCCTTGTGTGGTAATGATGTCCTCGATAGATAAAAGGGGCCACAATATTGTCCACGTATATGCTCCAGAACATTATTCTGCCTCCACTAGCCTGCACCTTGACAGTTATGGTCCACAGCACATTGTGGTGTATGTGGTCTACAACATGCAACCTTTCATTGGCGTGTTGTAGTTGGAATCTCGATTTGTCAGACCAAGCTACCTGTTTCCAGTCTTCCATGATCCATTCGCGATGTTCCTTCACTCACTGCAGCTTCAAAGCTCAGTGATGTGCTGTTAACAAGGCACATGCTCAGCGCACCTGATTTGCATATGCTCAGCGCTGAGCATGCAATGCGCACGTCAGTTTCCATAGTCCAGTCATGCTATAGTATTATACACCAAAGATCTTTGCACAAACTTTCATAGTTACCTCATTATTGACTGCTAACGTTATCATTTGCCCTGTGGCCCTGGTTTCCTACATTACGATATGGGAGAGAAGACACTAACTTGGACATCAATTGTCTGGTTAGGGGTATCTCACATTTCTCTCAGTGGCTGCAGGTTTTCCACAGTTTTAATGTAGTCCTGATACACATATGTGATGGTCGCACTCAAAAATTTGAGATGTCTTCAGTTACGGATATAGAGCATCTCCATCTTCCTTGCACTGACTATCTGCCCACGATCCAACTCGCTCAGGTCACTGTGTTTACCCATCATAACAATCGCAGATACGCTACACAGCAAGTAATTATCTGGCCTATTTGTAGCTTGCAAGATGTTTTGGTGGGGCATTAGCATGGCGGAGTAGAGAAGGTTGGTGTATGGGTGTGATGTGTATAATAAATTGTGCTTCCGGTATAAATGTGCTTCCGGTGATAATTACGCTGCGAGAGAGAGACTAGCACGCGTGCACGTAATATCCATCTCTGCCTGGAGACAGACAATAATATTAACAATTCACTCAAAGGACGGAACGGTCGTGATGAAATTAATCACGTTACAGCAGAACAGCAAAGAGTTCCCCCAACAGTAAGACAATTAAATGATCGATCTTTTCTGAATGAAAGTCTTACACTCTAGAGGATGAATTCTGTTCTTTAGCGGTCGAAACGATCGTGTCTGGCAACATAATGGAAAAGTAGCCTGAGGGTTTTGCGGTGGTGAAAGGAAGTTCCCCCATAGCCGCCTAGCTGACACCAGACAAAAACTGTTAGGCATAACGATTCTATTCTGGTGTTAATATGGCTAATGCAAGTGTCCGATAGCATTCGACTAAGCAATCACAAAAGAATTATTTTTCATGATTTTTCTTTCAATTATCGTAGAATAATAACTGTTTCTCCATTTGATGTATCACTAACCGACTGAATATTTTACGAACAATATTATAAAAGAATTGTTTGAACATCTGAAACACCATCTGAGGAGAGGTAAAAAGTAATACACTTTGTGTGGCTGATAATGATTATACCATAATTAAGAAGTGAAAGTCTTATCTGTGTCTCTCTGCAAACGTGACGATCTGCAAACGTAATATGGATTACGTTTGCAGATCGTCATATACTGTTATTCTTCCTAGGTCTTCTCAAACTCAGTATGCATTTCTTCAACCTATGATAATACTAACACATAGCTATTTTACGGATTATCCATAGAAACACTTTCATCACACAGTTACTTCAGAATACTCTTAATATAGCTTGAGTACATTTCGTTCTGTCCATACGAAAGAGCTCTCAGAGAAACAGAATGATTACTACAATATCGTTAGATATACTACGCATCTTTAAAGATATGGAACGATCGTTGCAGAAATGTTTAAAAATCTCTGAATGGCTTGGAACGAAAGAATCGGTATTGAGATAAGTCGTTAGTCTTCTTCCGTACGATGAGATCGCAAGACAGTCATCGGCTTATGTCGTAGCCTATTGACGGAATAATATATATGAGATACGAAGTGAATCATCTAGCATGATAGTAAAATGCATCCATTCTTCCCCACAGGATATTTCCGTATATTAGTAGATTTACGAATTCAACGTTTGATCAGAAAATGATTTCACAAAACTGTAACGGTATGTATTTTAGCATCGGTTGAACACGCATTGTTTTAAAAAGAACTCTTGTTCAGGTCTAAAAGTAATATTTTCCTCCTAGCTGAAGGATATACAATTCTACATAAGCCTTAGCACCATATCTGAGGTTGTTTGTTAAGTAATATTTCTTATACGAAGCTTTTGCACAATATGCTCTGTTGGTATTAGAACACACAGTCGTTATGTATGTATGTATGTTTAAAACTTTTATGTAGGTGATAATTTAGAACATCACCAACTAAAAGCTTATGTTAGAGACATGTGATGATTTCTTCCAAGCAAATTACCTAAACGGTTGAGGTATTGCGTAAGCTTTTAGAATGAAAGACAATCTGATTACAATGATTCAAGTTGACTTATCAAAACTTCACTGTCATACAACCTTAGAGACTAACACAAAAGAATTATTTTTCATTTTCACATTATACATCTTAATCATCAGTTGCTTGTTTCTCCACAGAATCGTAAAGTCCTCGATGTCTATTCTTTTTTTATTTTTCTCATACATTACCAGTATCTGTCACACATCTCACAAAATAATTAAAGTAACTTACTCAAAAGAACACAAGCAAACACTGATTCATCTTCTGCATATGCATATTTAGTTTTTAATAAATAAGATTTTACGAAAAGGATCATCTGAGGAATATTATTATTTTCCATATAGCTATACTTGCTTATTCGCTGATCTTTACGATGAATTCCTCACAATAACTGAAACGGATACCCTTCAGTACTACTATACCATACTTTACCCACGATACAGAAACTGATTAAAAGTTTTTTAATTCCTCACAATAACTGAAATGGATACTCTTCAGTACTAGTCTACCATACTTTACCCACGATACAGAAACAGATTACAAGTTTTTTAAATCTATCCCGTAGGCAACTGTCTTCTGGTCTAAGGAACCCAGGGTTTGATCTCCATGGTAAGGTACGAGTGACTGTCCTGCTTTTCGGCTGAGCTCCCACCATCCTCTTACACCTTCTACTGTGTCGTATAAACTGGAAGATTCCTGTAACCAAAATATCTAGCTTCGGAGAAATTATAGTTCTTCAACGATTATGGAAGGAATCAAGTCTCTTACATAAGCTTTTAGTTGGTGATTTCTAAACTATCACCTACATAAAAGTTTTAAACATACATACATACATAACGACTGTATGTTCTAAAACCAACAGAGCATATTGTGCAAAAGCTTCGTATAAGAAATATTACTTAACAAACAACCTCAGATATGGTGCTAAGGCTTATGTAGAATTGTATATCCTTCAGCTAGGAGGAAAATATTACTTTTAGACCTGAACAAGAGTTCTTTTTAAAACAACGCGTGTTCAACCGATGCTAAAATACATACCGTTACAGTTTTGTGAAATCATTTTCTGATCAAACGTTGAATTCGTAGATCTACTAATATACGGAAATATCCTGTGGGGAAGAATGGATGCATTTTACTATCATGCTAGATGATTCACTTCGTATCTCATATATATTATTCCGTCAATAGGTTACGACATAAGCCGATGACTGTCTTGCGATCTCATCGTACGGAAGAAGACTAACGACTTATCTCAATACCGATTTTTTCGTTCCAAGCCATTCAGAGATTTTTAAACATTTCTGCAACGATCGTCCATATCTTTAAAGATGCGTAGTATATCTAACGATATTGTAGTAATCATTCTGTTTCTCTGAGAGCTCTTTCGTATGGACAGAACGAAATGTACTCAAGCTATATTAAGAGTATTCTGAAGTAACTGTGTGATGAAAGTGTTTCTATGGATAATCCGTTTAAAATAGCTATGTGTTACTATTATCATAGGTTGAAGAAATGCATACTGAGTTTGAGAAGACCTAGGAAGAATAACAGTATATGACGATCTGCAAACGTAATATGGATCAAGAGACACAGATAAGACCTTCACTTTATTAATTATGGTATAATCATTATCAGCCACACAAAGTGTATTATTTTTTACCTCTCCTCATATGGTGTTTCAGATGTTCAAACAATTCTTTTATAATATTGTTCGTAAAATATTCAGTCGGTTAGTGATACATCAAATGGAGAAACAGTTATTATTCTACGATAATTGAAAGAAAAATCATGAAAAATAATTCTTTTGTGATTGCTTAGTCGAATGCTATCGGACACTTGCATTAGCCATATTAACACCAGAATAGAATCGTTATGCCTAACAGTTTTTGTCTGGTGTCAGCTAGGCGGCTATGGGGGAACTTCCTTTCGCCACCGCAAAACCCTCAGGTTACTTTTCCATTATGTTGCCAGACACGATCGTTTTGACCGCTAAAGAACAGAATTCATCCTCTATAGTGTAAGACTTTCATTCAGAAAAGGTCGATCATTTAATTGTCTTAGTGTTGGGGGAACTCTTTGCTGTCCTGCTCTAATGTGGTTAATTTCATCACGACCGTTCCGTCCTTTGAGTGAATTGTTAATATATTGTCTGTCTCCAGGCAGAGATGGATATTACGTGCACGCGTGCTAGTCTCTCTATCGCAGCGTAATTATCATAATTCGTCCTGGCATTCGGATAGCTTCATGCCTCTCTAAATCGTGAAATGATTTTTATGTTCATCAAACAATACTCTCCTACCATATGAAATGTAATGATTGTTGTATGTCTTCTGAGATATAGTATCAACTTCCTTTCAAGAAAGTGATCTGATAATCGGACATTATGTAATGCCTGAGGACTTTTCTCATCCTCTTGGAGGAATTATTTGATAAAATGTTTCCTCTGACAGATCGCTCTACCATCTATGTAAACGGCACTATAATTATCAAATATAGAGGTCTCCGTATGCTTCCAGTAAAAGCCATGTTCTAAGATATAATAGCAAACTTCCTTCCAAGAAAGCAACTTCGGGGAGCTGTATTATTACCAAACCGATCTCCTTAGAGTAACAACTTATCATCGCCTCGAGTATAAACAGTGATGCATACAATTGATTCTAGAGCATACGAACGTAATGAAACATCTGTCTATCATCAGAGATGATCACAGCTGATTCTCTAACGTGAAAAACATCTGGCATTCGTTAAGCCCTCTCGAACCCGCACTCAACGACTTTTAAGCTGTCCAAGGATTTTCGTCTACTCTTGTCATTAGTGCTCCTGAGATAGAACATCTGCTCTTCAACGGGAGAGAGGGTTTTTGCATTTCCTATAAACTAAGGTTTTTTATTGGCTACTCGTGAGAATTGCTCCACCCTCAGATACCGAAAACGAGTGCTAATGTTTTCGAATCGCACTCAACTTTCAGAAGCTTGAAAGAAAAGGAGGTTTTCGTTGGTGGCCAGAGTTCCACGTAGATACTGAAAACGCACAACTTTCAAAACCTACAGAGAGAGAGGTTTTTTTACATGTGGATTTCTCCTAATTTCCTATAATGATTTTCCCATTCGAATTCCACAAATGTGGTATGCAAATGCGGTATGTAAATACCGCATTTGCATAACGCATTTGCATACCTCATTTGAATATCTCATTCCCAAAAGGGTTTTTTCGTCTCCTCTTCAGTGAGTGAAAAAGGATTTTTTTCCCATAATTTCCATATTTTCATAAATTTGCATATCTCATTTGCATACTGCATGAATAATTAATCTGCCAATTGATGACTTTCAGAGGGGTGGGGGAAAAAATTGCATTTTGTGTAAATTTGCATATTCCATAAATTAACGAGATCCCCAACCACCAAGCTACTAACTAAGCTAACTACTAATGACTATCATGGTATGCTTCGGTTAAATCTGGATATTTCTGATTTCAGTGTCAAAGGCTATTTCTCTTAACTTTAATACGCCATTTCTTAAGCCTTTTGACCAAGTAATAGTCAAACACATTTTCATCTCCCCTATATGATCTTGACCGGATTAGCCTAGTTTATGTTAATCAATTTACACCGGAAGCACAATTTATTATACACATCACACCCATACACCAACCTTCTCTACTCCGCCATGCTAATGTCCCACCAAAACATCTTGCAAGCTACAAATAGGCCAGATACTTATTTGCTGTGTAGCGTATCTGCGATTGTTATGATGGGTAAACACAGTGACCTGAGCGAGTTGGATAGATTGGCAGATAGTCAGTGCGAGGAAGATGGAGATGCTCTACATCCGTAACTGAAGACATCTCAAATTTTTCAGTGCGACCATCACATATGTGTATCAGGACTACATTAAAACTGTGGAAAACCTGCAGCCACTGAGAGAAATGTGAGAACCCCTAACCGGACAATTGATGTCCAAGTTAGTGCCATCTCTCCCATATCGTAACGTAGGAAACCAGGGCCACAGTGCAAATGTTAACGTTAGCATTCAATGATGAGGTAACTATGAAAGTTTGTGCAAAGACCATGGGTGTATAATACTATAGCATGACTGGACTATGGAAACTGACGTGCGCATCGAGTACCCTTGTTAACAGCACATCACTGAGCTTTGAAGCTGCAGTGAGTGAAGGAACATCGCGAATGGATCATGGAAGACTGGAAACAGGTAGCTTGGTCTGACAAATCGAGATTTCAACTACAACACGCCAATGGGAGGTTGCGTGTTGTAGACCACATACACCACATGATGCTGTGGACCACAACTGTCAAGGTGCAGGCTAGTGGAGGCAGAATAATGCTCTGGAGCATATACATGGACACTATTGGGGCCCCTTTTACCTATCGAGGACATCATTACCACACAAGGCTATGTTGACGTACTCGCCGACCACCTACGCCCATTCATGGCTATCCATTTCTCACAGCAGGATGTCTTCTTTCAATAAGATCCCTACTCATCGCTCCCGTTTTGAGAAGAGCTGATTGGAGGAGCATTTCAGTGCGTTTAGTGTACGAATGGCCCTCTCTCTCTTCAGATTTAAACCCTGTTGAGCATCTGAAAAACAAAGTGGAGCGATGCATTCGAGCCCGAAATCCACCAGCAGCAACTGTCGGCTGTCCTGGAATCATGGACAACAATACCACCTGAACATTTCCACATTTGGTATAGACCATGCTATGATGTGTTACTGCTGTTGTGTGAGGGCGAAAGAACCCACACTTTATTAGGTGGGTGCGTATAATAAATTGTGCTTTTAATCAATCATATTTCTATGCAGCCGTTCAGGTTAAACCGATATGTATTTATAAATAACCCAGAGCTTTTAGCAGGTGTTAGTTATTATCAAACCGTTAAGTTTACTTACTTGTGGCAGACGTTCCCCATTTTCATTGCATCTACCAATGCTAAAGGATTTATGACCCTACTCCAAATGGTAGAATCAGTAGTTTATGGTTTGATTTTGTGGTTTGACTTTGTAAGCAACGATGAGGTTAGAAGAAGGAGTCATCAACCTCCTTTGAGCAGCATAGTGTGCAGAGAAACACTGCATTGATTTGGCCACCTTGCTCGTATGCGTAGCTGGAGATTGAAAGCAGGAGTATGAATAGTATTCTTAAGTTGCCAGAAAAAGGAGGAGATTTACGATTCAATGGGGTGACAGTGTCAAACAGGACCTTGCTAGAATTGGCCTAAAGTGGCCAAATACAGCAGCTGTCTGGAGAGGAAAATTATACAGTATTGTAGAACTTCGGTAGCGTATGTATGTATGTATGTATGTATGTATGTATGTACGTATGTATGTATGTATGTATGTATGTACGCACGCACGCACGCAATGAAGATACAGACTGACAGATACATATTAAAGATGCAGAAAATACGAACGATATCCCTACGCCACCAAAGAACGAACGAACGTACGTACGTCGTTCTTTGGTGGCGTAGGGATATCGTTCGTATTTTCTGTATCTTGAATATGTATATGTCGAAGTGGAGTAAAACGATTCAGGGAATCATTGATATTTGCAGTGTATCTTATGATTATCAGAGGTATATCATATGTATATCAAAGGTATTATCTTTATGTAAATTGAAGATTATTTTAGGATTCTCTAATGTTTTGCATAGAGCAGGGGTTCTCAACGTGGGTACACAGTAAAATTTTTTGGGGTACGCCGTGAGAGCTCAAAAGTCGCTAGATCTAGTAACAACATCGCTAAATTGACAACACTGCTGTGCAAAAATGTCATTTTTTGTGTTTATCGATATATGTAATCTATGAATACAAAATCTGATGTGTATACAGGGTGATTGTAAAGTCTTTCAACTAAAAAAGAGGGGTTATAGTACACATCTAGATCAACAATTTTTGCAATGGAACCTAGAGTCGCATTCCACTCCTTCCGCCAGAAAAGAGTACTTTCGAAAAACGCCACGCATGCAGAAGTATTTGCAACCGGTGCATGAAAAGCACAAGATGCAAATTTGGTGCGCTGAGCATGTGTGCGCTGAGCACGATTAAAAAATGAAATGAATAAAATGCTCCGTGAAACCAATTTTTCTCGTCCTCATCAGGTGAGGGAGCAAAACAGCAGATAACATTCAAGTCTTTAATCTTTCCTTTAAATTTAATATTTAATATTTAATTCATGCAGCCATATCCTAGAAGAGCATCACTGACGTGTCTGGTAAGAAGGAAACCTACATCTTGGAGATCTCATCCTCCCTTCCTGAAAATAAAAATTTAAACATATTTAAGTATCCGACCTTTACCTGTCCATCAGGTGTCTTGTAAGCCCAGAATATCTAAGTTATAAATGCTGGAAGTCCTGTGAGAGGGCGTCAAGAGAATAATCTCTATGCAGCGCTCTCACATTCCATGTCGCTACGGAGAGGAAATTATTAGTGAGATTTTAAAGAAACTAGGTTTATTTTGAAAGGTAGGGCCAACAATATTAAATAGCCCCTAATATCAGGCATTGGGCAAAACCTATGCTGGTAGGAACTACAAATCCCGGATTTCGGAAAATTCGAAGAAACACAATGGAACCTGAAAAATGGAAACGGGGGGGACGAGATTCCCAATGCAGCATTACATTTCCTCTTCCATTTTCAACGTCTTTAAAAATTTCTTTAAAAACACATGAAATAAAATGAAGTTTATTAATTTTTTGAAAGGCCCCTCCTGACACATACAAATACATGCATAGCCCTCAAGCACCGGTGGGTCACCGAGGTTCAACCAGGCTGTGGGCAATTTAGTGCTCCAAGCATGTCTATCTTGAGTTGCATGAAAGGCTAATTCGAACAACTATCTCATCCTAGGTCCCCGTTTTTCTTAGGTCTTTTGAAACACTATTCACATTCCTATTTACTAATTCGTTTCTTCTGTTCACCAACGTAGTCTCTCTCTGCACAAAAATGCTCTTCAATGGTGGTTGCAGACTCCTTTTTTCGCAACCTCATCGTTGTTTACAAAGTTAAACCATCTAATGCCCAGATACTGCGTAAGCATCTAGAATCGAATGCATCAAGTTTCCGTAATATAATATTTGGAAAATAAAATTTAAATGTTTTATTATTTTTTTCTGTTAGAATCTACGATGTTTGCGACAAAGTTCATCCTTAATTGCTGCTTCCATAAAAATGAAATAACTTATTGGGGGTCAGCTGTTTTTTAACCCTACTTACAGAGGTCTTGAAACAGAAGGAAACACATTTTCGATTTCAAACGGCAACTGGTTTTCTAAGTCAGTAAGAATTTCATGTAGTGCTATCATCATGTGATTGATATCATCGTCAGATACACAAAGTGGGGGCATGAAGTAGAGGATATTCTTCTGTGGACCATCATTAGCAATCAGGAGTTTTCTCTCACGCATTCTAAGTGAAAAAGATAAGAAAAATTTATTGTAATCTATATATTGTATCGAAATAATACTAATTAATGCTTTTAAAACAAACCCATATATTAAGAAATACAACAGGCAATTTAAAAACGTGAAAGAGTAATCAAATCATCAAAATACATTTCATACGATACGGTAAAAAAACTAGTACAGGCTTAAAGGTTTCAAAGGAGCTGGTAAACAAGGAAATTTTTAAAATTAAGGGAAGCTCGTGGTTGCACTTATGCAAATTTACCATCTATATTAAACAAAAATGCTAACAAACAATATTAAATTTAAAACTTTTATATTTTTAGTATTTTGTTTAACCTTTCTTGAATTTTCAAAATACTTTTATAATTTAACATGGTTTTTCATTATTTACAATTTTAAGAAATATTTCTGTAAACCAAAAAAAAAAAACGATTTGAAAAATAGATCGAAATTGATTTATCTGTTTCAAAAATACTAGGCCAGTTTTACTTTTTTCTGTTAACAAGTACCTATCATAAAGGAGTGTGGGTTGGTGTAGTTGGTAGCGCGACAGGTTCGTCATCTGATTTCGCAGATTCCATGCGCCAGCATTGAAAATTTTCTCCGCTTGTCCGCACCCTGCTATCGCTGAGAAAGGGCGCCCGATGGGCTTGGAAAGGGATCGTCCGTCTGATAAACTTTATGCACGTTAAAGAACATGCTGAATGGCCTTGATGGGAGGTTTCCTTCTCTCTCTTAACAAATGTCCCTGGATTCCATTCTCCAACCTTCTTTGAGCCCTCGGGAATTTTCTCACCGGGTTATTTAATCCATTGTTCGGATAAAAGCGCCACTTGAAACTGAAACAACCCAACAGTACCATAAATAATCACGCTACCACAAATAAATAAGTTCTAAATTCTCCGAAATTAGTGAAATTCTTTCGGTTAATTAGCGACGCAACCCTTGCCAAAGCCTGCCTTGGTCAGTAGTGTCGAGGCATGGGAAGGCTGTACGGTATTTAGAGGTGCAGAGGTCCTAAGCGGAGCGACATTTAAGGACCCTATGGTGTTCAGTTCAAATGACCTCTAAAATTATGAAAGCAATTCACAGAACAATGTGGGGGCCCCTCAGTAGCCCCTCAGTAGCCTGTATGTTTCTTAAAACATAAAATATTAACAATTTGGTACAACCCCCTGCTGTTGTGGTGTAAAACTGCTTCTTCTGCTTTGTCAGTCAAGCTATCAAGCCAAAAATTCTATCAGCTGTTAACTAATCTTTTACATGCTTATTAAGCTCGTTGTAATGCCTTTTGTTAGGACTAGTAGAGTGTTGATTCATATTAATCCTGCACTTCCTTCTTTCAGAAATAAGTTCTAAGCATTTCAGTGGCATCAGGCATTCTAAGCATTCAGCCTTATCACTAAAATAATTTTGGTTCCTATGTTCCCTTTTACCCAAAAGAGTACTGTTGGTTTCAAGAAAAGCCTATTTAAACAGATCCCATTCTTTCTCAACTTCAGCAGTAAGCAAACTACGATTGTCATAATGACTAAATAGCCTATCATGCTTTGCTTTGGCTATATCTGGATCTTTCAGACTTTCAGTGTTGAAGATAATTTTTTTAACCTTAGCAGAACATTTCTTAAGCTTCAGCTCAAAGACACTTTTGACCAGATAATGGTCAGACCCAATTTCGGCTCCCCTGTATGATCTCATATTCCTAACTGAACTTGCCCATTTGCTGTTAATTAAAATATAATATATTCCTGTGCAACCCATCAGGTGAAACCCGTGTATATTTATAAATGTTCCGATGATTGTAGTATGTGTTCATCATCATCATCATCCTCAAGCAGCCGTGGGCTACGGAGGTCCAACCAGACCGTGCAATTTAGTTCCCCAAGCAAGTCTATCCTGAGCTACATCTACTGCATCTGGCCACTGTACAACAATTCTAGCAAGGTCCTGTTTGACATTGTCTGCCCACCGCATCCTAGGTCTCCCCTTCTTTCTGAGGCCTTTAGGCACACTGTTCATAACCCTATTCGCCAATCTATAATTATTCATACGGGCAACATGGCCAAACCAACGGAGTCTCTCTCTGCACAATATGCTGCTTAAAGGAGGTTGCAAACTCCTTTGCCTAACCTCATCATTAGTTACAAAGTTGAACCACCTAATGCCCAAGATACTGCGTAAGCATCTGGAATCAAAAGCATCTAGTTTCCTGCTATCTTGTTTACAAAGTGTCCAGGTTTCACTACCATAACTAACCCTAGAAAGAATCAAACTATTATAAAGCCTAATTTTAGTCTTTAGGTGTATACGCCTATTTCTCCACACTCTCCATAGATTCTTAAAAGTCCCGGCAGCAGTACCTATTCGTCTGTTATCTCATGCCGCACATCACCAGTATCACTTACATAGCTTCCAAGATAATTAAACTGTGACACCTGCTCAAGACTGCAACCATTCAGATTAACTGAATCACAGCCTGCCTGACCAATTTTCATCACTTTAGTTTTCTCTCTGTTTATAACCAAACCTACTCTACTACAGTCTCATCAACAGCTCGAATGAAAGAGTTCATCTCATCAACATCATTTGCCAAAAGGGCTAAATCATCAGCATAATCTAAATCAGAAATTTTCGTATCTCCAGCCCATTTCAGGCCAAAATCTTTCCCTTGAACTGAATTTCGCATAACATAATCAATAACCAAGCTAAAGAGAAAAGGAGACAAAATTCACCCTTGTCGAACACCAGAAGTAATGCTAAACCATTTGCTACAAGCCTTACCAACTCTCACACACGACTCAGTGTTATTATAGAGAGCTTTCATTATGTTAACTAACTTGTCAGGTATACCATATGATATCACAATCAACCACAAATTATGACGATCAACAGAGTCGAAAGCCTTTTTGAAATCAACAAAGCTAGCAACCAAAGGTTTCTGAAACATTTCTCAAGAACTTGCCTAAGTGAAAATATCTGATCCACACATCCCCTACCACTTCTGAATCCACATTGCTCATCACGCAATTGCCTGTCAACCAGATTCTTAATTCTATTAAGCACAATCATGGAAAGAACTTTACCTGGAACAGAGAGTAGGCTAATACCCCTATAGTTATCACAAGAACTGCGATCACCTTTTTTGAAAATAGGGATAAAAATAGCTCTGGTAAAATCCTTTGGAACCATGCCTTTATCATAAAAGATATTCAGAATTTCAGTCATCCAAGTGGTAACCGAAACATTCCCAGCTCTAAGCATTTCAGTAGTAATTTCATCTACCCCTGGGAATTTATGAAGTTTAAGTTTAGAAACAGCCAAAATAACTTCAGATTGTGTTATAGGGCCAACATTAAAGCCACCAATGCATCTATCATTGCACATAATGGGATAGAACTAACTGCATTGTTTAGAATATCACTGAAATGCTCAGCCCACCTATCCATGACAGAATCCCCACCTTCTATAACTTTACCTTGTTTATCCTTCAATCCCTATATACCTGTCCGTTTTCTACCACACGAAACATTAACTATCTGGTACAGCTCTCTGCTCTTGTGCTGTCTAACTGCTTCCTCGGCTTTGTCAGCCAAATCATCAAGCCAAAGATTCTTATCAGCGGCTAACTGATCTTTTACATGTTTATTACGTTCTCTGTAATGCTTTCTATTAGTACTAGTAGGATATTGATTAAGGACATTCCTGCAGTTCTTTCTTTCCGAAATAAGCTCAAGTGCCTTATCACTCAGATAATTCTGTCTCTTCTGCTCCTTTTTTCCCTAAAAGAGTACTGTTAGTGTCCAAAAAAGCTTGTTTAAAATGATCCCATTCTTCCTCAACTTCAGTAGTAAGCATACCATGACTGTCATAATGACTAAGTAACCTATCATGGTAAGTTTTGGCTATAACTGGGTCTTTCAGAGCTTCAGTATTAAAAGCAAATTTTTTAACCCTAGCACAACACATTTTAAGTTTAAGTTGCAAGACACTTTTAACAAGGTAATGGTCAGATCCAATTTCAGCTCCCCTATATGCCCTGGTATTTCTAACAGAACTAGCCCATTTGCTGTTAATTAATATATAATCAATCATATTCCTATGCAGCCCATCAGGTGAAACCCATGTGTACTTATGTATGTCGCGGTGTTTATAATATGTGTTAGTTATTCTGAAACCATTGAGTTTACTTACCTGTAGGAGACGTTGCCCATTGCGATTGCAGCTACCAATACCAAAAGGGCCAATCACCCTTCACCAAGGTCAGAGTCAGTACCAACTTTGGCATTGAAGTCACCAAGAACAAGGGTAATATCTCCTTTCTTGACAGAATTCAAAATATCCTGAAGTTGTTCATAAAACCTATCTTTCTCATCCTCATCTTCATCCTCAGTGGGGGCATAACAGCAGATAACATTCAGGTCTTTAACGTTTGTCTGAAATTTTGCTGTAAGAAACCTTTCATTAATGCACTCATATCCTAGAAGAGCATCACTAGCGTGTCTGCTGAGAAGCAGACCCATGCCTTGGTGATGCTTATTGTCGTCCCTCCCTGAAAAGAGAAATTTAAGATTATTTTTAAGAATCTGACCTTTATCTGTCCATCTGGTCTCTTGCAAGCCGAGAATATCTAAATTATAATAGTGGAATTCTTGTGTGAGGACATCAAGAGAAAAAGCTCTGTGCAAAGTCCTCACATTCCAACTACCTATGGAGAGAAAATGGTTAGTAGGATGTTTAAAGAAACTATGTTTATTGAGAGAGGGAATGCCGACAATATCAAACAGCCCCCTAATCGCAGACATGGGGCAAAGACCCGTTCCCCCACCACTAAAGGCTGAAGCCATCTACACTGGAAGACTTCCTCCAATGTAGAATTTGACGATGCCAATAGAAGCAAAGAGTTCAGGTGCCTGCGATGATTTCTGCTCAGGATTATCCACCAGCTGATAAACATATCCTGTGAATCTATTCACTTGGGGCTGTCAACCCACAAACAAACAGAAAATACAGCGGAAGATTTTCCCTCCACAGAAGCCCACCAGTGCAGCAAAATCAGGATCCATAATCAAGCTCAGAGCCACATACCTGTCAAGTCCAGTGGGTTAGTTATTCGTAAACCATTAAGTCTACTTACCTGTAGGAGACGTTCCCCATTGCCATTGGAACTACCAATGCCAAAAGGACCTAAAACTCCTGCCCAAAAAGTCAGAGTCAGTACCAACTTTAGCATTGAAGTCACCTAGCACAAGAGAAATATCTCCTTTCACCAAATAAATTAAAATATCCTGAAGCTGTCTCTGAAACCTATCCTTCTCGTTCTCATCAGAGTCCTCTGTGGGGGATTAACAACAGATGACATTCGTCTTTAATTTTTGTTTTAAATTCTGCTCTAAGAAATCTTTCATTAACGCATAACGCTGAGAAGCAAACCTACACCTTGTTTCTCCCTGCCTGAAAAGAGAAATTTAAAGTTGTTTTAAAATATCTCACCTTTACCTATCCATCTGGTCTCTTGCGAGCCTAGAATATCTAGCTTATAGCGCTGGAATTCCTGTGTGAGGACATCAAGAGAATAATCTCTATATAACGCCCTCAAGTTCCACGTTCCTGCAGAGAGAAAATGATTAGTAGAATTTTTAAAGAAACTAGGCTTATTGAGATAGGTGGGCCAACAATATCAAACAGCCCCCTGATCGCAGGCATGGGTTAAAGACCTGTTCCTCCTCCGCTAACGGCTGAAGTCACCGATGCTGGTAAGAATTTCAATCACCACCTTTTCAAGTGGACTTTTTCAAAAGCCATATGACTTGCCTGAGACACATCACTCCAGTTTAGGATTGACGATGCCCAACTAGCTAAGTCAAGTTCAGATACTTGCGATGTACCAGCTGGTATAAGGTATCCCATGCCTCGGTTCACTTAGGGCTGGCAACCGTAACCGTCAGCCATAAATGGTGAGTGCGCAAAATTTTAGGCTTAGCAATTTCCTTAAGAATTTTAATAAAATAAAATTCAGTCATGTATAACTAACAGAATCAGAGTTGCGGATATCTGGATAAGGAGAAAGAAAGAAGAAACACGTATGTGAGGTGCAAAGAAGAAATTGTTTCTACTGCGGGATCTGTTGTATGCAGTGATTGTAAAGGTAAGCTTCATCTGAATTGTACAAGAATTTAAAAGAAGATGTGTAAAAAATTGTTCGATGACAAGAGTTATAATTGGAATTGTCCAACTTGTACAAATATAAGAATACCAGTTCAAAATCTAAAGCTGACAGTCAACCAGATAAAAGTATTTTGCATGAGATAGGCACCAACCTTAATGAATCCCAGCCTATGCTGATGTTGTCTACTAAAGGAGCTACTAAACAGAAAGTTTCATATGCCGCAGTCGGAGCTGTCGTAACCGATAAAGAAGAGATTGTGAAATCGTCAGTCCCAAAACTTCAAACGAATCTTAAAACCAATATGAGTAGTAGAAAACAGTTCACAACAACTTCCAACAAGTGACGTCAACCTCACGGTAGAGATCCGTGACTTAAAGATGGAAATGAAAGAATTGAAACGAAGTGTGGAATTTTTTTTCTAGCAAGTATGACGAACTGATGCAACAAGTAGTAAATTACGAGAAAAATCAAAATATTTTAACCTCAAAAGTCTATGAAGCTGAAAATTTAAACACAAAAATGAGAAAAGAGATTAAGGAGCTGAAACAAAATCTTAATGACGTGGAACAATATGGACGCAATAAAAATATAGAAATTCATGGTGTTCCCATAAATGAAGGGGAGGATGAAACATAGCTTAAAAGAAAGTTGAATAAAATTTCCCAGTCATTAAACATAGTCAACTACACAGACAATATGATGGAAAAAATTCACAGACGAAAAAAAATAAAAGCAAAACACCAAAGATAATTGTTCAATTCTTTATACGGAATGACAGAGACATTTGGATACAAAACAGGAAAAAAAATTACAACCACTATTGCAGAACTTAATGATAAAGGAACACCAATATATATTAATGAAAACATGACAGTGATTAACAGAGAACTTTTCTGGAGAGCTAGGATGTGGGCAAAAGAAAAAAAATATAAATACGTTTGGTTCAAAAATGAAAAAGTTCTAATGGGGAAATCAAATGGTGGAAGAATCAATGTTGGTATGTTCACCAACTTTGACGATTTTGGAACGTCTAGATATATCCGATAAACTTCGCTTCTTTCATCTTTTTTTTATTTTGTTCATTACTTTTGCTATTTTATTATTTGATGAATATTTTTCTTAGCTATGTCTGTTATGAATTTTGAAGGTTTTAATAACAACTGTGATGTTGCTTATGTAACTACAGGTATAGAAGTAGAAGCTTGGTTCGGAAATAATTAGGGTAAATTTATTCACAAAAATAAATTAGGAATCGCTCATGTTAATATAAGAAGTCAAAGAAAACATTGGGATTCATTAAAAATAAGTATTATCAATTACATGAAACACATTAATTTGCTTGTTTTAACTGAAATAAATGTAAATAAATATGAAAATTATTTATATAATATTGACAAATTTAGTAAAATTACAAATGTTAATATAAATAAAAATATTAGGGGGATTTCATTATACTATAAAGAAAATCTAGATATTGAAATTATTTCACAACAAACACTTCCAGCGGAAACTATACATATAAAAGTAAAAAAAATATGTATAATATATCATGTTTTAGCACTATACAGATCACCTAGTACAGATGTGAACTCTTTTGTGTTAAATTTCCGAAACTGGATGGAAAATACAGAAAAAGATCAAAATTAGATTTTAATTGGTGATTTTAATATCGATACAATGAATAATGAAAAACATGGCACAGAAAAATATATCACCTATTGGCTGAAATGAATTTTGAAAGATTAATAAGGGAAGCTACAAAAGAAGAAATAGTAAAAAATAAAATTACCAAAACCTGTATAGACCATATTAATATTAAACTGATTAAAAATACGTCAGCAAATTCAATAATTGAAACAAGCAAAATAGCAGATCAATATATGATTTTAACACTGATTAGCAACACCAATAACAATTTGAATAATATTTATTATACTGAAACAGACCAGGAAAATAAGAATTGGTCATTTGACCATAACAATATAAACAAAGCTATTTCTGAAATGAAATGGAATTTAGAAAATTATGGATACAACTCAATGGATGAATTAAACCTATATAAAGTATTTAAAGGCATTTATGATGGAATTTTAGGAAAAAATAGAATATATATGAGGAGTGTTGGAAAGGTAAAAAGAAATCATAGCAAAAATTGGATAATACCGAACTTGATAGAATTAATTGAAGAAAGAGATAAAGCTTGGATTAAATTTAAAAACAATGATAAAACTGATGCTCATAAAAATAACTATAAAAAATTAAGAAATATGGTTAATATTCAGATGGGAAATCAGAAAGAACTTTATTATAGAAGTAAACTTATAATGTAAAAAAAATGATATGAAGGCTACCTGGCAATTAATATATGAAATATTAGAAGGAAAACAGAAAAAATCAGCGGACGATGTAATAATTGACAATGTGTCCAAAAAGAAATTATCTGTGGAAGAAATTGCAAATAATTACAATGACATTTATAATACATTAATTTTACAGATAAGAAATATAAACCACCAAAACGATATAAATTATGTTTCAACCATGATGCAAAGAGTTTTGAAATCTATCTATATACATGAAATCAGTGAAAAACAAACTGATGAAATAATTGCTTCATTAGACACCAATAAATCACCTGGTTACGATAATGTTTGCATTAAACATATAAAATTTAATAAAGAAACACTACTTAATATTATATCAAAAATTATAAATCAGATTATATTTACTGGGAGCATACCTACTGAACTCAAAACAGGTGTTTTAAGACCTATTTTTAAAGGTGGTATTAAGGAGGACTTTTCTAACTATCGACCAATAACAATTCTACCTATATTTTCAAAAATAATGGAAAAATATATTTATAATACTGTTTATAACTTTTTACTTAAGCACAACAAAATTAATCAAAACCAATTTGGCTTTCAGAAAGGAAAAAAACACTTCAACTAATTTCTAAAATTGCAAATAATATTAATAAATCATTGAATAATAGGGAAGAACTGTAACTCTGTTCTTAGATTTAAAAAAGCCTTCGATACAATAGATCATAGCATTTTACTAAATAAATTGGAAAATTACGGTATTCGCTGTATATTGTTAGATTGGACAGACAGATACACAATTACTAAAATAAAAAACTGCTACAGCAGAAAAGTAAATATACGATATGAAATTCCCCAAGGTTCAATTTTAGGTCCTTTATTGTTCCTGGTATACATGAATGATTTGTTAAATACAAAATTAAAAAGCACTCTTTATCTAGATGTTGACATTGTTTTAATAAACAGTCACAAATATTTAAATGATAGCATTTCAGAGATTCAAACAGATTACAATAATATTAGTAGATGGTTAAATCATAATAAAATTTATTTGAATGAGAAAAAACAAAATTGATGAATATACATTCATCAGGATTTCATGTTCATCAAAATCTCTTTATCAAAACTCATAAAATAAATTGCAAAAAAAAAGGATGCCTCAAATTGTGAATCATTATGTAGTTGCCCACTTGTTGAGCAAGTAAATCAAATAAATTACTTAGGAATCATTTTTGATGAATATTTTACGTGGAATTCAGATATATATCCGACATATGTGAAAGCTTGGGAATATCAGCGATAAAAATTCAATAATTGAAATACCTACTAAACATGGAAACCTGTGTATTATTTTATAAAGCAATATGCGAATCTATTTTAAATTATGGAATAATTGTGCATGGAACAACTAACTTAACTAACATAATTAAAATAGAAAAACTATAGTCTATAATAACTAAAAATATTATTTCGTTTCATTTGCAAAAAAATTATAAAACTTCAACAGATAGATTAAACTTTTTAAACATTTTATCCTACAGCAATTTATATAAATATAATTTACTAATTCAACATTTTTTGACGATACTTACAAACTAAAAATTTAACATAATAAAAATACAAGACTTCAAAACCAAGGTTATTACAAATTGCCAAATTTTCAAAATAATTACGGGAAGCATACCTCCAAATATCAAGTACCACTTATATTTAATGCTATTCCAAAAGAATTACTAAATATAGATTCTCTCAGAAGACTGAAAATGGAATTAAAAATTTATTTGGGATTATCATGTATTGTGCTGATTATCATGTATTGTGCTTTGTGGATTTATTTGATGTTCACCATTTTTGTGGCTGAATGACCTATTTAATTTAATTTATTCATTTTCCTGCAGATAACCTATTTAGCTTTGCGGGTCAAATGGTAAACGTATTTGTATTCTTTACTCTTATGAATAAAAAATTATATTCTTAAAAAAAAAAACCATAAGCAAACAGAAAACACAGTGACAGATTTTCCCTCAACAGAGGCCCACCAGAGAAGCAAGTCCAGGATCCATAATCAAGCTCAAATCCATAAACAAGTCCAGTCCAGTAGATATAAATGGTAAGCACCAGGACCCTGTGAAGTTGACCACTCCTCAGCAGGGTTGAAAAAAAAAAGAAAAAACTGGCTGTAGACGACCAGATCAGTAGGCCATACTGAACTGGCAGCCATCGTCTTCCGTTCCCTTCCAAAAGGCGCTAGACTTGGCCGGTTCTGTGCCACATCACTGGTGACTGGTACACAGCTCTCCTTCCAGTTTATGCCTAGCTACCATTTACAGATCTGCTGTATCACTAAAAATAGATAAAAAAAAATATGCAACCATAGACCTTCCTGGTAGCAAACCGTGCTGATTTACGGCGAAATAATTTGTTAGGTTATAATCTGTCTTCTGAAAAATTATAGATTCAAACATTTTAGAATCGATAAAAGTATAGTAAGAGATCTTTAATTCTCAATACTAGCTTTATTTTCCGTTTTATTATATATGTAAATAATATTGCTTTTCTTCCAACTTGAAGAAAAAAATCTTCAGTCGGAGTGACAAATAGAAAATTATTAAAAGTGGATAGACTAACGAGATTGGACAACCCTTAATAAGAAAAGCTGGAATAAGATCCAGCCCCAATGAATATGTCACTTTTAAGTGCTTTATTTCAGGAAATCCCTATTATCATACATTGTACTACTGAATGTAAACTGATATCAAATAGTCTGCAAATGCATTCACAACTTCCTGATCATCTGTAGATTCGTATCATTATTATGCACAGCCATATCATCTTTATTATTCTTATAAAAATACGACCAAAATCTATTTAGATTTCCAGTTAATTCACCTTCAATTTGAGAAACAGAATTTCTGTAAGCTACTTTCACTTTAATTTTAACTACTTTTCTATTAAAACCTTAAAAGTGATCTATATTTGCTTGTATATTGTATTTCTAATTTCCTATAAAAGAATATTTTAATTTAATATTGTAAATAATATCACTTGTAATACCCTTTTTTCTCTTCTAGATAGAGCCTCACAAAACTTAACTATCTCACAAAGTCTACTATAAATTATGAAACTGCTCTCATGGCCGAGTGGTTAGTACGCTTGGCTACTGCTACCTGGGACCTGGGTTCGAGCCCCTGGTAAGGCATGGACGTTTGTGTTGTTTTTCTGCTGAGGTCCTGCCATCCTCTCAGACCTTCTACTATGGCATATAAACTGACAGGCTCCTGTCAGACCTTTGTGGCAACCAGCTGCTTGAGGAGGGGGGGGGGGTATTTACTATTTTTTATTTTTTTCTGTATCAGCATATAAATTCAAATCATTCAATTTACTGGATTAATGAGATTATAAACAAAAAAAATTACATTTTCGAAGTTACATTTCTCCGAAACTCAATTTATATTTGTATATTTAATTCTACAATTCTCAAACAAAAGAACCTCGCCATCATGCTGAACCAATAATTGATTATCATTTACATTTGATAGGTTGATATCTAAAATTCTGTTACAAATTTCTAGGCGTATTTGAATAGTAGTCAACCGAGAGTAAAATGGACAATAAATAAGCAAATAGATTTAATAATTTATAAATAGATTTAATAACTAAGGCAATAATCACTACCTAAATCATGAACAATTTCATAGCTATTTCACACACACCACCAATATCTATTAGTATAAAGTAATCCTGATAATCACAGTTACTAGACTATTTGTTTAACTAAGGACATCTTTTTTGCGATATAGTTAAATTGCTATTTTCCTAGAAACTATGACCTTTCTTAGCAGTTAAACATCCAAAACAGTGGATTAACTTTGACTTAACACAATACAAACCAAAACTGTCCCATACACCATACTTCTTACTACCAACGCTCACAGATTAATAAAAACGTTTCTTTTTTAGACTCTCGCGCAGAGATACTGACAACTTCTTTTTCCTTCTTCCAAATCACAATTTATTTGACTATCACAAGCAACCCTTTACTGGCCTAGTGGCTACAGGGAGCTAGCTTTTAGAAGAATCCAAAAAAGCTACTCGTAGCTTTTTTGGATTCTTCTCTGTCCTATATGTAACAAATTAAAAAAAGTCTGAGAAAAAACTATTCGAATTCTCTTTCTCTTTCTTAAGTTAACTCCTTTTTCGAACAGGTGACAAAATTCTCACTCCGAGGTATACCTCAGTGGATGATTGTTCTGTGGCCGGTACCTCAGAGTTCAGAGCACCTGGCATGTTATCAGGAGGCCGTGGGTTCATATCCTAGCCAGCTAATGACAATTTTTCCCGTATAATTATTTAATATATTCATTCGATCTGTTTGCTAGGAAAAAATATTATGTAACATACTTGCTGATTACATTTCAAAATATCTGTCAGATGGTTATGTCTTCAAGATTCGTAAAGTTCTCATTTATGGGAGGCTATTTATGCTAGGCAAAAAATAATACTTCTTATGAAAAAGAATTATGTTACTTACCGATAAACAATTTTTTCTGCTAATTCTTTGTATGCTTTATACGATAATTTATCATGCACGATTTCTACTCCGATTGCAAGGCCCATTCCCCTGAAATGTTAAGTTTTAGGAATAAGAACTCGACAATATTACATAGTACATTGCCAATAATAACTACTTGAATAATGACTCATTTTAGGACTATCCAGAAAAACCGGATGTTTCATCAATGCAAAATTTCACTACAAAATTTGGTAATTATTCTTCCAATTTCAACTATTGCTACTACGAGTTAAAAACAAAGCCTCCTATAAACTTACAACATTTGCACAAAAAAAATTAAATTAGCAGTCCATAATTAAAACTAATCAAAACTGGATCCGGGGGGTCTCTCTCCCCCCCAATGAGAATACTAGTAAGGGTAAGGAAGCTGAAAAAATATTCAACTTTTGCATATTTCACGAATTATTCAACACAATTTTTAGACCTCTAAAACTGAAGGGGGGGGGGGGAGTGAATACTCTAGAGCAATGGCAATTCAGCCTCTAGACTCCCTCTCCTTTATTTTATTTTTTTTTCTAGAGCCGGGCTTGATCCTAATCATGATCATTTGCCCATTTTATTAATATAAAATTGAATTATAAAATGAATAATAGACAATCACACTATAGGTGATACATTAGATAAGTATAGAGCAAAAAATTGTCATTAGCTGGGTGGAATCGGAACCTACGACAGTAGTACCGAAGGCCGCCTGGTGTCGGAAGTGACGTCATAGACCGGAAGTGACGTCACCGCCCACGCAGGCGTCGGTGGCGTCGGGGGCTTAATTTTTGGGAGGGGGCGACCGGAAGTGCCGTACCCCCTCGCAGGTGTGCGGGATGGTCTTTCATGGGGAGGGCTAAATCGGACCCTAAAAAAGGCCCCCTGGAGATTGCCTTAATTTTTGGATTCCATCGGGGACTTATTTTTTTTAACGACCGCAAGTGTCGTCCCCCACACGTGTGTGCTGGCGTCGGGGGCTTAAATTTTGAGGGGGTGTCGACCGGAAGTGCCGTCCCCCCTCGCAGGTGTGCGGGATGGGCTTTGATGGGTAAGGCTTATGTTGTTTTGTCGACCGGAAATGTCCCACACACGTGAGTGTTGGCGGCGGGGAGGGGAAGTGCCGTCCCCCCCTTGCAGGTGTGCAGGATGGGCTTTGATGGGGCTTAATTTTTTTTTGTCGACCGGAAGTGTTAGAGAGTGAGAGGGCTTAAATTTCGTGTGCCCCCTAAAAAGGCCCCCTAGGGAGGGCTTCATTCTGGCTTCCACGGTCGTGGCAGACTAGGGCTTAACGCCCACGCAGGCTAGGGAGGGCTTCCACCCCCCACCCGTATGCTTTTCCTGGCGTCGGGATGACTTCCACCCACTCGTGGGATTCTGATTTTTTTCTTGTAATGGCGGCTTCCTCCCCCATTTCTTACCCCCACACGTATTAGCATTTGGCTGGCGTCTGCGGTAGTATGGTGAACGCCCACGTAGGTGGGGTGTTAAAAAAAACGGACGCCACGGGAGGGTGGTCACGTGAGCTTGGGAGATGAGCCCCATTTCGCTTACACAGATTCTTTCTCGTATGAAGAGAAACTTTCTGATTTAAATCGCGGCGCCATAGCGCACCGTTAGCGAAGCATGTCGTCATTGACCTGTGTGCCTGAATTACATAATTTATCGATCAAAATACTATCATTTTAAATATTACGTTTGAGTGTAATTTACCGCACGTTTTAAAATATGCTCACGATGTTTGTCATAAATGTGTGATTCATGTTACGTTCAATACATAATTTATCAGTCGTTTTAAATACAGTCAAGATATAAAGCCGTGAAAAAATTTTACGTGTAAGTGAAATATATTCACGTGTAAGCGTACGTTATATGTCCACGTATTATAACTTAGGTTCTACACACCAATAAAAATAAGATAATGTTTAACAAAAAATTATTTCTAGTAATCCAGAAGTGTATGTCCACGTATTAAAACTTAGCATGTACACACCAATAAAAATAAGACAATGTTTAACAAAAAACTTTTTGAGATCTGCATACAGAAACACAATTGGGAATTAATTTTGCTCTATCTGTAGACAATTATAAAGCAGCTTTTGATTCTGCTTAAAGCAGAGGATTTGACCCTTCCGGAAGAAGATCTGTACATGCTAAAACAATTCATGGTTCAAATTTTGGGGGTTAACTTATTCGATTCATCTGTTGGAATCGACTACCAAAGTATAACCTTAAAAGCATTGAGTCAGGCTCTTTGATTCATATGGAATCCATTTTATTAAGGTTTACTACGAAAGCTTTTAGTAATTGCACATGAATAAACAAGAACAGTAAATGACATATTATCAAAACGTTTCGAGATCTGCATACAGAAATATCTGAAAACATCAGACGGGGAAAAAATTCTAGTAATCCAGTCAACATCTAAATAATTCTAGAAGTTTAATGAGAAAAAGTCCCCAGGTTAACCCGTACTTCTTGAATATTCTGGCCAGCAGAAACACACTTAACCGTTACCAAAGCTGAGACCGTAATGTACCTTCACGACGGGAAAGCTCTATTTTTCGAAAACTCTTATACAAAAGTTTAGACACCGAGATGCTCCACCGCAATACAACACCCCAGGGGATAAAGGATCTTTCTAAAAACCCTCGTAACTTTGACGGTACGCTTTTTCTGCAACACACTACCCCAGGGGCTAAAAAATCAAACACAACTTGTTTTTCTAGGATGCTCCATCGATATGAGGACCAACCCTATACACAGGTTATATTCACTTGGCTGATGTTTTTAATCAAATATCCACACGTCAAGTGTGTAACTTTGGCGCACTACCCCAGGGGTTATAAAATCAAACCCAGCCCCATCGTGTTTTTCTAGGGTGCTCCATCGATATGTGGACAAACCCGTTTCCATATTCTTTGCGAACTGAAAAAAGCTGGCAAAGGCCATATTGAGATATTCATAGTCTGATGATTTAAATACACACGCTATATTCACGGACTGATGATTTAAATCAAAATACACACGCTATATTCACTATCTGATGATTAAAAACGCCATAAATATACACTTTTCTGATGAGTAAGTTGACTCGTACACGTGGGAAATGTACGGACATCAAAGGGTTAAGATTTTACGTCTGAGGTCTTGCACTCTGTCCGTGCTTTCAGTTTAAAACATCGGTAAAATTGTCTGTGCGTTTCAAGTTGCCACAAGACGCGTGATTTTTTACGAGTCGTCGTATTAAAGCCGCAATAGTCGACCACGCAGCCCGCAACATTATGGAGACAGACGGTGGCCTTGAAAGACGCAACTCCGTCGGTCCCCTGGCAGGGGAGGATTTGAAAAACTCGAGTCCTGAATGTTTTACTTAGAATGGCTTTTCACTCTAGATAACCCGTTATTTTCTAAGACATAAAAAATATTCTGATATTACTTATTTAAATTCCGAAAATATTCTCCATCTTTATCACTGTTCATTTTAATATTACTCTCTAATACCACCTAAGTTTACTATATTTGTTTATATGTACTGGGGTGCCAAACCACTTGAACGTAAAACAAACTGTCTTTCGTACATTTGAAACTTTTGCATGCACATGTAGTTAGAATTGTGACCCCCACTGCTCTAAAACAGGTTTCACGAACCTTCTTTTGGTATTTATACTGACATAGTGCAAACGTATGGAATGTGCTATTGGTAAAGAATGTTTTACTGCGAACACTAATCTCTTTCATAACGGAACCTAAAAGTACACACGCAAACGAGTTAGGGGGTTATACACTTGTAAGAAATATTTTGTTCATGTTGGAAGAAAATTTAAGATTCTTGTTTCCTGTGTTTTTCTCTTCTAGAAACGTATAAAGGCAACCGTGTTTTGGAACAGAAGTTTACACCATAATTGCTTAATGCTATCACATTTGTACCCACCAAGACATGTGAAAAAATTTTGCAGCGTAAAGTCCCTGTAACACATTTTGAGATTCACTTAAAACTCCTCTGGTCGTTTACATGCATTTTTCTGTGTAATTCCGCTGTCTGGGGAATTAGCCATCACTTTCTTCCTATAGTTTTTGACAGATGTCTTTGTCTCGCTAGTTCGTATAGGGTTTAGGTAAACCTTTTCAACCCCGCTAAGAAAGAAATCACAATGACAAAAAAATCAGATACACTATTTATTTAATAACTATTAGTACATATACAGCCTGCGCCGCAGGAAAGTTCCATATTGACAGGAATGATATCTAAACGATGTAATTCAACTTCTTCCACAAAAACGTTTAGCGATATCGGTGAACGTTTCTTACATCTTCTGGGAAATAGTCTACAGCTGTTATAGCAAGGTACCAATGGCGAAGCTGACTTTACCCGCAATACAGTTCTTTGCGCATCCTGACACATTCTTAACTGAATGGTACAGAGCCATAGTGGATAGTTAAATTCATTCACTTCGCATCGCTGAAACCTTTGCTTGGTCCCTCAAGGCCTTTAGATGAGTTTGAAGGGTGTCGAGGTAGCGTCTCATTTTGTCGGGTTCTGACGAGTTCATTACAGATAAGATTTCATGGTCTAGCCATTGCGAAGATGTTACGGCTGGTCCTTCACATTGATGGCTTTTAAGTCCCGCTACAAGCCCGATGACGTCCTTGTTACACTGTAAACAAACGGCACGAAATCCCTTTCCTTTAGGGTATTTCTTGAAACCTTTCCAAATAGGATCGCTCTTTCGTCCTGACATGTTCAACGAGTCGCTTACTGACAGCAAATGATACAGGCACACAGTGGTACTTATGATTTAAATTCAAACCTTTAACCATTCAGTGTGAACTATATCTCGACCAATGAATGGCTTCTGCAATTCAGTGTGAACTATATCTCGACCAATGAATGGCTTTTGCAATTCAGTGTGAACTATATCTCGACCAATGAAAGGCTTCTGCAAGATTCTCGTAACCTATTTACACGCTCCAACAACCCATCCTCTTTCTTATAGAGCCTTAACGATCCGGTGGAAAATTCTCTAGTTGTCGAGTTAATATGACTCTCATGTGTGTAGTTTGTGAGTCTCTTCATTTCAAAGGCGCATGTGATGAAGAGGACCATTTTTATTGTTATGGTTTTGAGAGGATGTTTTTAGAAAAGAATTGGTTATGTTCGAAATGTATCAATCTACCCAGTAACACTTCTAAGCTTAAATAAACAACAGAAGAACGCGTTTCACGTGATATAACAACAGTTGCCATGGAGACTAAAAGTTGTACAACAGATAACTCTAATGTGTATAACGTCTAGCCTCGTTTTCTTACATATCTCAAAATAAGAGGTAAAGCAACGTGAAGTACGAGAGGAGCTTCTGGATTAAATCTGATACTAAGCACATTACTCAACTGATTTAAATCCACAGTAATGTTATTCAGGACTTCCTGTACAGTATGAGAAATTAATAAACTCCCTGCCTTTTCCATTACTGGGACATGAATAAGTAAAGACCTAGAACTCTGGCAGTTGCTTGCTACAGAAGAAGCTAACAATTTAAAACGAGACGATTTCTTTCATAACCATCACTCATATCAAATCTACAACATTATTGCTCTAATATCGTACAGTTTTCAGTTAAGTAGAACAATGAAACAGCATTGCAGGAAATATCTTTTATTCATACACTAAGAAATTACAATGACGCCCAATCAGATATAGAACAGAAATTAGTAACACTATTAGCATTTGTTTAGTACATATTCAGAGGCACGTACCAATTCGTCGTACACTTCGTTTAGTAATATAGGAAAGTGTAACATGCAGGTATAATTATCTTCAACTCCGGCCTCTTCCACAAAACGTTTAGCGATATCGCTTAAATGAATGTTTCTCACGGCTTCTGTGAAATGGGCATCAACTGATTCAACGGATATAGCAACACACGAATGGCAAAGCTGACTCGGATGATCTACTTCGCACCCAATACAGTTCGTACGAAGAATCCAAAAAATTTCTTTTCTGACGAGAGTATTTAATGTTTTTATGAAACTTAGCTTGGCTCTCTGATCATACGGTTCAGTATGAATAACTCTAATGTTATCATACGGTTCAACATTAGACAGTCTTGGAGTACGGTCTTGGAGTTGATCATACGGTTCAACATTAGACAGTCTTGGAGTACGGTCTTGGAGTTGATCATACGGTTCAACATTAGACAGTCTTGGAGTACGGTCTTGGAGTTGATCATACGGTTCAACATTAGACATTCTTGGAGTACGGTCTTGGAGTTGATCATACGGTTCAACATTAGACATTCTTGGAGTACGGTCTGTAGTTAATTCGACATCCCTTACCGCATTAGAAAAGTTATTGAACTTCAGAGCCATCAAGCTGCAGGTGATGGAGTTGCGGGAATCTTTTAACCACGTCCATTGTTTGATGCTAAGATGTACCGAAGAAATCATTGAAGTACCGTCGTCACACACACCACCTTTTTCAATGACCACCCCATTTTAACCCTTGAATACCACCATGCCGTTCAGTTCATACTCGAAGGTAAACGTATAGGCGAGTGTAGAAGTCAGTCCACACCACTGTTCTTCGGATAATATAACCGAAGCCTTTATGGGCCTAAACGGAATGTCACTGCACTTCTGAAGCAAACATATGTGGACTTCGGGAACGTTCTTGCAAATCTTCACCAACAAGTCAGAGCCTAGCTGGTAGTCGTCATCTCCAATAGCAAACCGCTCCACGGTGAGATCACTTTTGGTCTGAGAATGCTGAACACAGGCCATCGTTAACACTTCAGTACTGCAAAACTATGTCTTTTCACACATCAAGTGTACTACTTATACCTAAAACCTTTGACGTCATCTGGCAATAGCCCGCCATTGGTCGAGATCTAATTCGTAGTAATATTAAAAACCAATTGTAGAAGAGTAATTTCTTAGTGTATGAATTGGGGTGCGGGACTTTTTTCGTCACACATAGAGTACAATATTTCCCCGCAATAATTTACATAATTTCAAATAATTTATTTTTTAAATCAAAGATTTTTTTCTTTTCACCGTTTTTATTTTTAACCTATATCATTTTTTCTTTTTCTGTGGGACAGTTACTTAAATCAGTTTCTGCGGGATAGAAGATGGGCTATCCATCACCTGCAGCTTGATGGCTCTGAAGTTCAATAACTTTTCTAATGCGGTAAGGGATGTCGAATTAACTACAGACCGTACTCCAAGACTGTCTAATGTTGAACCGTATGATCAAAGAGCCAAGCTAAGTTTCATAAAAACATTAAATACTCTCGTCAGAAAAGAAATTTTTCGGATTCTTCGTACGAACTGTATTGGGTGCGAAGTAGATCATCCGAGTCAGCTTCGCCATTCGTGTGTTGCTATATCCGTTGAATCAGTTGATGCCCATTTCGCAGAAGCCGTGAGAAACATTCATTTAAGCGATATCGCTAAACTTTTTGTAGAAGAGGCCGGAGTTGAAGATAATTATACCTGCATGTTACACTTTCCTATATTACTAAACGAAGTGTACGACGAACTGGTACGTGCCTCTGAATATGTACTAAACAAATGCTAATAGTGTTACTAATTTCTGTTCTATATCTGATTGGGCGTCATTGTAATTTCTTAGTGTATGAATAAAAGATTTTTCCCGCAATGTTGTTTCATTGTTCTACTTAACTGAAAACTGTACGATATTAGAGCAATAATGTTGTAGATTTGATATGAGTGATGGCTATGAAAGAAATCGTCTCATTTTAAATCGTTAGCTTCTTCTGTAGCAAGCAACTGCCAGAGTTCTAGGTCTTTACTTATTCATGTCCCAGTAATGGAAAAGGCAGGGAGTTTATTAATTTCTCATACTGTACAGGAAGTCCTGAATAACATTATTGTGGATTTAAATCAGTTGAGTAATGCGCTTAGTATCAGATTTAATCCAGAAGCTCCTCTCGTACTTCACGTTGCTTTACCTCTTATTTTGAGATATGTAAGAAAACGAGGCTAGACGTTATACACATTAGAGTTATCTGTTGTACAACTTTTAGTCTCCATGGCAACTGTTGTTACATCACGTGAAACGCGTTCTTCTGTTGTTTATTTAAGCTTAGAAGTGTTACTGGGTAGATTGATACATTTCGAACATAACCAATTCTTTTCTAAAAATATCCTCTCAAAACCATCACAACAAAAATGATCCTCTTCATCACATGCGCCTTTGAAATGAAGAGACTCACAAACTACACACATGAGAGTCATATTAACTCGACAACTAGAGAATTTTCCACCGGATCGTTAAGGCTCTATAAGAAAGAGGATGGGTTGTTGGAGCGTGTAAATAGGTTACGAGAATCTTGCAGAAGATCATTGGTCGAGATATAGTTCACACTGAATTGCAGAAGCCATTCATTGGTCGAGATATAGTTCACACTGAATGGTTAAAGGTTTGAATTTAAATCATAAGTACCACTGTGTGCCTGTATCATTTGCTGTCAGTAAGCGACTCGTTGAACATGTCAGGACGAAAGAGCGATCCTATTTGGAAAGGTTTCAAGAAATACCCTAAAGAAAAAGGATTTCGTGCCGTTTGTTTACAGTGTAACAAGGACGTCATCGGGCTTGTAGCGCGACTTAAAAGCCATCAATGTGAAGGACCAACCGTAACATCTTCGCAATGGCTAGACCATGAAATCTTATCTGTAATGAACTCGTCAGAACCCGACAAAATGAGACGCTACCTCGACACCCTTCAAACTCATCTAAAGGCCTTGAGGTACCAAGCAAAGGTTTCAGCGATGCGAAGTGAATGAATTTAACTATCCACTATGGCTCTGTACCGTTCAGTGAAGAATGTGTCAGTATGCGCAAAGAACTGTATTGCGGGTAAAGTCAGTATGCGCAAAGAACTGTATTGCGGGTAAAGTCAGCTTCGCCATTAGTACCTTGCTATAACAGCTGTAGACTATTTCCCAGAAGATGTAAGAAACGTTCACCGATATCGCTAAACGTTTTTGTGGAAGAAGTTGAATTACATCGTTTAGATATCATTCCTGTCAATATGGAACTTTCCTGCGGCGCAGGCTGTATATGTACTAATAGTTATTAAATAAATAGTGTATCTGATTTTTTTGTCATTGTGATTTCTTTCTTAGCGGGGTTGAAAAGGTTTACCTAAACCCTATACGAACTAGCGAGACAAAGACATCTGTCAAAAACTATAGGAAGAAAGTGATGGCTAATTCCCCAGACAGCGGAATTACACAGAAAAATGCATGTAAACGACCAGAGGAGTTTTAAGTGAATCTCAAAATGTGTTACAGGGACTTTACGCTGCAAAATTTTTTCACATGTCTTGGTGGGTACAAATGTGATAGCATTAAGCAATTATGGTGTAAGCTTCTATTCCAAAACACGGTTACCTTTATACGTTCCTACAAGAGAAAAACACAGGAAATAAGAATCTTAAATTTTCTTCCAACATGAACAAAATATTTCTTACAAGACTTTTTTACAAGAGTACCCCCTAACTCGTTTGCGTGTGTAATTTTAAGTTCCGTTATGAAAGAGATTAGTTTTCGCAGTAAAACATTCTTTACCAATAGCACATTCCATACGTTTGCACTATGTCAGTATAAATACCAAAAGAAAGTTCGTGAAACCTGTTTTACAGCAGTGGGGGTCACAATTCTCACTACAAGTGTGCATGCAAAAGTTTCAAATGTACGAAAGACAGTTTGCTTTTACGTTCAAGTGGTTTGGCACCCCAGTACATATAAACAAATATAATAAACTTAGGTGGTATTAGAGAGTAACATTAAAATGAACAGTGATAAAGATGGAGAATATTTTCTGAATTTCAATAAGTGATATCAGAATATTTTTTATGTCTTAGAAAATAACGGGTTATCTAGAGTGAAAAGCCATTCTAAGCAAAACATTCAGGACTCGAGTTTTTCAAATCCTCCCCTGCCAGGGGCCCGACTGAGTTGCGTGTTTCAAGGCCACCGTCTGTCTCCATAATGTTGCCCGGCTGCGTGGTCGACTATTGCGGCTTTAATACGACGACTCGTAAAAAATCACGCGTCTTGTGGCAACTTGAAACGCACAGACAATTTTACCGATGTTTTAAACTGAAAGCACGGACAGAGTGCAAGACCTCAGACGTAAAATCTTAACCCTTTGATGTCCGTACATTTCCCACGTGTACGAGTCAACTTACTCATCAGAAAAGTGTATATTTATGGAGTTTTTAATCATCAGATAGTGAATATAGCGTGTGTATTTTGTTTTAAATCATCAGTCCGTGAATATAGCGTGTGTATTTAAATCATCAGACTGTGAATATCTCAATATGTCCTTTGCCAGCTTTTTTCAGTTCGCAAAGAATATGGAAACGGTCCACATATCGATGGAGCATCCTAGAAAAACACGATGGGGCTGGGTTTGATTTTTTAATCCCTGGGGTAGTGTGCCAAAGTTACACATTTGACGTGTGGATATTTGATTAAAAACATCAGCCAAGTGAATATAACCTGTGCATAGGGTTGGTTCTCATATCGATGGAGCATCCTAGAAAAACAAGCTGTGTTTGATTTTTTAGCCCCTGGGGTAGTGTATTGCAGAAAAAGAGTACCGTCAAAGTTACGAGGGTTTTTAGAAAGATCCTTTATCCCCTGGGGTGTTGTATTGCGGTGCAGCATCTCGGTGTCTAAACTTTTGTATAAGAGTTTTCGAAAAAGAGAGCATTCCCGTCGTGAAGGTACATTACGGTCTCAGCTTTGGTAACGGTTAAGTTTGTTTCTGCTGGCCAGAATATTCAAGAAGTACGGGTTAACCTGGGGACTTTTTCTCATTAAACTTCTAGAATTATTTAGATGTTGACTGGATTACTAGAATTTTTTCCCCGTCTGATGTTTTCAGATATTTTTGTATGCAGATCTCGAGAAGTTTTGATAATATGTCATTTACTGTTCTTGTTTATTCATGTGAAATTACTAAAAGCTTTCGTAGTAAACCTTAATAAAATGGATTCCATATGAATCAAAGAGCCTGACTCAATGCTTTTAAGGTTATACTTTGGTAGTCGATTCCAACAAATGCATCGAATAAGTTAACCCCCAAAAGTTGAACCATGCATTGTTTTAGCATGTACAGATCTTCTTCCGGAAGGGTCAAATCCTCTGCTTTAAGCAGTATCAAAAACTGCTTTATAATTGTCTACAGATAGAGCAAAATTAATTCCCAATTGTGTTAAACATTATCTTATTTTTATTGGTGTGTACATCCTAAGTTATAATGCGTGGACATACACTTCTGGATTACTAGAAATAATTATTTGTTAAACATTATCTTATTTTTATTGGTGTGTAGAACCTAAGTTATAATACGTGGACATATAACGTACGCTTACACGTGAATATATTTCACTTACACGTAAAATTTTTTCACGCCTTTATATCTTGACTGTATTTAAAACGACTGATAAATTATGTATTGAATGTAACATGAATCACACTTTTATGACAAACATCGTGAGCATATTTTAAAACGTGCGGTAAATTACACTCAAACGTAATATTTAAAATGATAGTATTTTGATCGATAAATTATGTAATTCAGGCGCACAGGTCAATGACGACATGCTTCGCTAACGGTGCGCTATGGCGCCGCGATTTAAATCAGAAAGTTTCTCTTCATACGAGAAAGAATCTGTGTAAGTGGAAATGGGGCTCATCTCCCAAGCTCACGTGACCACCCTCCCGTGGCGTCCGTTTTTTTTAACACCCCACCTGCGTGGGCGGTCACCATACTACCGCAGACGCTAGCCAAATGCTGATACGTGTGAGGGTAAGAAATGGGGGAGGAAGCCGCCATTACAAGAAAAAAATCAGAATCCCACGTGTGGGTAGAAGTCATCCCGACGCCAGGAAAAGCATACGGGTGGGGGGTGGAACCCCTCCCCAGCCTGCGTGGGCGTTAAGCCCTAGGCCGCCACGACCGTGAAAGCCAAAATGAAGCCCTCCCTAGGGGGCCTTTTTAGGGGGCACACGAAATTTAAGCCCTCTCCGTCTCTAACACTTCCGGTCGACAAAAAAAATTAAGCCCCATCAAAGCCCATCCCGCACACCTGCAAGGGGGGACGGCACTTCCCCTCCCCGCCACCAACACACACGCGTGGGGAACGACATTTCCGGTCGACAAAAAAACATAAGCCCTACCCATCAAAGCCCATCCCGCACACCTGCGAAGGGGGACGGCACTTCCTGTCGACACCCCCTCAAAATTTAAACCCCTGACGCCAGCACACACGTGTGGGGAACGACACTTCCGGTCGTTAAAAAAATAAGCCCCCGACGCCAGCATCGGAATCCAAAAATTAAGGCAATCTCCAGGGGGCCATTTTTGGGGTCCGATTAAGCCCTCCCATGAAAGACCATCCCGCACACCTGCGAGGAGGTACGGCACTTCCGGTCGCCCCCTCCCAAAAATTAAGTCCCCGACTCCACCGACGCCTGCGTGGGCGGTGACGTCACTACCGGTCTATGATGTCACTTCCGACACCAGGCGGCCTTCGGTACTACTTACGACCTAACACGTTATCAGTAGATCATGAGTTCGAATTCCACCCGAATCATTACAATTTTTCCTCTATATACTTCTCTAGAGTTGTAAGATATTTCAGTAAAGTTAATCATCATCTATACTCTACGAAAGGATAAGACTGCTAATTGTGCCTTCTAAATTCTGTTATTGACAGATTCGAGTGTGAGTATTTGGACCTCCACCTATTGAGAGATCAGAGTCTCAGTTGGGAAATGTTTTGGAGAGTTTCATGTTCTTCGTATCGCTTTTTTTTTTGCTGATGAGATTTGTTTATCAGAGAGACCTCGACTTCCCTGAGATGTTTCTGAGATGAGAATTCCTGCAGACATTGAATGACTCCTACTGTCTATGAAAGCAAGAAAGCTCTAGAGAGAAAAACTATAGGTCTAAATATATAAGCATATACATAGAAAATCTAAATATATGCTTATATATTTAAATATTACTCTGATCGAGACAACTAGATTGTGGTGAAGAGGTGCACCTTTGCCGCCACACCCTGTTCACATTAAGGAACTCGCTTGATAACAATGACGGGAGGCGGTACGTCTGCCTTCTAACCAATGGGTCCCATTTCTTCAACTTTCTCTGATCCCTTGGGGTCTTGTGACCTGGCTGCTTATCTTATTGTATGAAAAAACGTGGCGCTAACTGGTAAACCAACTCAATCCTTCACGAAACAATACTTCTTCATCACACTCTAGTTGCCTCAATCCGAACGCTCTCCTGCACTCGGTGGGGGGCAGAGGCGACTCAGTCGGTAGCGCCTCACGCTCGTAATCTGTAGCTGTCCCAGCTGGGTCAGCGTTGAGATTTATCTCTGCAAAATTCCCTGCCCTACCCACGGTCAGTAGGGGACACCGATGGGCTTAGAAAGACCGCCGTCGTCGGATGGGACGTTAAGCCGTGGCCCCGTGTGCGGGAGAAAAGAAAAGATTTCGAAGCCATACCCTGTGCACGTTAGAGAACACGCTGGATGGCCTTGACGGGAGACTACCATCTGTCTCCCAACAGCTGTTGCAATGGGTCCCCTCCCCCAACCTTCTCTGAGCCTTCGGGGTCCATGTGACCTGGCCATTTAGCCCATTGTGTGCAAAAAAAGTGCCGCTAAAAGGTAAAACCCAACCCAAAATCCTGCACTCTGTTCGACGTCCCATTCACGGACGGTTAGAAATGTTGCTGGAAGAAAATTAATAACATTTGTAGGCACGAATGGTAAAATATTTGTAAAATATTGTTCAAAACAAGGAAAAAAAGATGACAACAACTTTTCCGTTGAAGAAAGTTATTTGTTTTTAAAGCAACCTATAGATTACCATTAACATTTGGGACTTTATCAAATGTTCTATAACATCTGATTATTGTTTATCTTTTGAAAAATCGTTTTCAGTTGATAATATTGCCAGTCCTGCCTATCGTTCCCGACTGATCGTCGAAAGCAAATAATATTTTAAAATTTGAATTTCAAAAACCTTCAGTCGGCTGAAGCCACAGATACGGTATTGTTAATGATATTCTTACTCCACAATGAATGAACAAATTATTTTATACGCCCCAATAACAATATGCAAACAAGTATTGCGTCCAGTCACGTGGGACGCTGAAACTGGCAATGTCTCTAAATAGAGCAGGTCTCTACGCATTGGAACCCGGAGAAGTAATCACGGTAAGTAATCATGGGTAAGGGCAGTGACGTAAGTGAGTTTCACTGTGGCCAGATAGTAGCAAGGCCGAACTGCTGAACTGTTGGAATTTCCACGTCAGACATCGCACGTATACACCAAGACAGCTGATATACGTTAAAACTTCCAACCAGTGGGTAAAATGTGGACGCAAACGGGCAATTGACTCTCAAGGTGAGTGCAGACTGTCCTGCATCATTAGAAGGAATCGCATGGCTACCATGGGGCAGGTAATGTGGCACGGCTATTTTGGATCTGTTTTTTGTCAAATGTTTTTTCAAAGTCAAGGAAGATGATGTCAACTGATTTGCTTTCTTCTAGTGCAAATGTCCATATATTTAGGTAGTGTAAGATAGAACAGAGATCTGTATTGTTGTTGATCGACCTGGTACAAATCCAAATTGCTCATCAAAAATTATGCTATTGCATAATACAAAGGAAAGTAGCTTAGATAAAATGTTCCATAAGTTTAGATGATGCTGGTAAGAGAGATCGCCCTTTGGAGTTAGGAGAAAAAATGGCGTCTTCAGGTATTTCAAATCTTCAGGTATTTTACCAGTTGTTTGGGTTGTTTACCTCTGAGCGGCACTTTTTTTTGCACACCATGGGCTAAATGACCAGGTCACAAGGACTTCGAAGTCTCAGAGAAGGTTGGGGGAGGGGACCCAGTGGAACAGCTGTTGGGAGACAGACGGTAGCCTCCAGTCAAGGCCATCCAGCGTGTTTTTAACGTACATGGGGTATGGGCAACGGCTTAAAGTCCCATCCGACGGACGGCGGCCTTTCTAAGCCCATCGGTGCCCCCCTACTGACCGTGGGCAGGGCGGGGAATTTTGCGGAGATAAATTTCAATGCTGACCCAGTTGGGACTCGAACCTGGGAATTACAGATTACGAGCCTGGCGCGCTACTAACTGAGCCACCCCATTATTTTGCCAGCTTCATAACAAACACTGAAGAGAAAAGATAGTTTGGTAGAAACACTTTAAGAATAAAGGAGAAATTTCATCAGGCCCTGGAAAATATCTTGCAGGCGCATTTTCGATCGCTGCATTAACAAATGCAGGATCAGATACATCGGAGAAGTCAGATGCACACTGGAATTCATGATCTCCAACAAAGGCAGAGTCAAATGTATTGGACAACAGAGTAGCTTTTTCAACATCAGAGCTTGCATATGATCCGTCGAGAGATTTTAATGAGGAGGATTTGGTTGGTAGGTATCTTGGATCTTTCATCTTTATAAAAGGAATGTATATTCCTCTCATCACATAACGTGTTAAATCTGATTGATTACTTTTTCTCAGTAACATTGTAGACTCCAGCAATTAAAAATAATCTTTCTTCTCAGACTTCGAAACAAACTACTTAGAAGCAAAATAGATATTAATAAAGGCAAAATTCATATTAAAACAATGCAAAAACATTTACCATTAATTGAGTCGGCTGCATCCAATATAATCAAGTCAGGCAGCTATGTTCTTAAAGGAAGACAAACTGAACTCTGATTGGTTAAAGCGAGGAGCGGAGTTTTTTCCTCTGCGTTTGTTTGCAGAGAAATATCTTTGACTACACTTTAAGAATTTCAAAAGGTACTCTGAATTTCCAATATCTATTATTCTAAAAATATGCTTAACTTTGGCATCTGGGTTTAGAATATGCAAACTGAATGACAAAGACTAAAATACAAGTGAAAAGTTTATTTTTCTTTCTAAAACATTTGCTTTTAATATTTTTAAGAACTAAAATAAGTTTAAAAAAGTTATAATACACTGCTGCTTAAAAGCAACAAATGCAAAAATCTTCATATATCGTGCTATAATTGGTAATAAATAACAAAAGTCAGTTTTTTTTCATGAAAATCGATGCTAAGTTCAAATCTGCACACGAGATTTGCATTAAACACAGCCGCACATGCGAAACAGGTCAGTATAAAATGCACCTCGTATTACGTGCGAGTCAGTTGGTGTTCGAGTCTTCACGTACGACATTTGGGATAGCCAACCGTTAGATAATGGCCGGAAGAAATCTTTCGATGAAGAAATGAGGTGGCGAGCAATCGGGAGGCTCGAGGCCTGAAAACATCAGTTTGAGGTATCCAGATGGCTAAATGTGAATCGTAGCGTAATCCGCCTTCAGAAACGATTTCGAACAAGCCAATCCATCGCTAGAAGATCTGTTCCTGGACATCAGACAGCCACATCGACTAGGTAAGTTAGGTTACTAAATGTAAGGCGCCATAGAACTCGTACAGCACGCCAGCCCGCTTTCGGCCTGACTGCATCCACAGGACGGGCTGTATGCTAGCAGTGTCCACAAGGCTTCATGTAGGTCATCTCTATGCAAGATGACCAGTTGTCATCCGCCCAGCACAGAGCCCGATTGAATTGATCTCGACAACATCGCAATAACTGGATTCAACGTCAACAGAGCAATGTTGTGTTCACCGATGAACCCCGATTTGTTCTGCAAACAGATTCCCGACGACTGTTGGTCTGGAGATAGCCTGGAAATAGATGTCATTCCATTAACAAGGAATGGGAAAGGAACAAATTTGGAGCTGGTGGTGTGGGCAAGCATCACTCTCAATGGCCGGACAGACCTTCATGTCTTCCCAGAAAGGATTGTAACAGCTATAAAGTACCTCAATGCAATTGACTATTTCTCTAAGCATTGGTATGATTCCGTGTTAATGGATTATAATGCTCGCCCTCACAGAGCTCTCTTGGTGGACGAACACATTGAGAGTGAAATCATAAACCTTATGGACTGGCCTTCCCTGTTACCTGACCTAAATCCAATCAGACGCTCTAGGACAATGTATTACCAGTCGCAATCGACTGCCAAGGACTACAGGATGATGATTCACTAGTGCATGAGTGGCGATTATCCCTCAAACCCTCATTGCACCTGATTTGCAGCATGATGAGTCGTTGCTCAACCTGTATCGCTATCCGAGGTAACACACACCATATTAAATGTATGATATCATTGAACCTGTACATATCATTTTGTGATAATGATTTTGTAATTTGAATGTCTCCTGAAATATTCACGGCAATTCATTTGTTTTCAGGTATTGGTGGTACATATGATCATGGATTTCACCTCTAGGTTTCATTGAAATCGAATGAAAGACATGTCTCCAATTCGTGTTTTGTGTTTGTTGCTCAACCCTCTATGCCCGAATTGTTTTCATGCAAGAAAAAAAACTAAACCAATAATTCATCTTAAAATAACATTAGAAGACACACAATATAAACAATTAATTTTTTTAATTTGAGATTGTTACTTTGAATTCACAGTGGACCACAACGATTTGTCTATAGGTTTTGATTTGCAGTCGTAGGTAACATAAATAAAAACAATATACTGAATATTAACCTTCTATTTTACCCTAAAAGCTATTATGTACATAAGAGAACATCATGAATGCATTTTATTAATTTTTTACCAGCTTCTGCTGTTGTTCATATGTAATTCCAAAGCTAAATAAATTGAAATCATAAATTCAAAAATGATTGTAATATTTGTCTTTATTATTTAAAAAGGAACCTTTAGGGAACAAAAAATCCTGACATTACTGTGTGTGGAATTCAACAAAACAATTTGATGTTGGTGTAAAACACAGATTAACCAGGCACTTGGAACATTTTACTTTTGGTACCCCGTCGCACCCTGGTCTTTTAGGTAAACGTATTTTTTCATCGAAACAGGGAAACCAATTCACGCTGGCCCTGTTTCTCTGGCTCACGCTGGCCCTGCTGAAAAAGAACACGCTGGATGGCCTTGATGGGAGACTACCATCTGTCTCCCAACAGCAGTTTCGGTGGGTCCCCTCCCCCAACCTTCCATTGTCAACCTTCCATCATTGACCATGTGGCCCAATGTTACTTGGAGGTAACACAATTATTTTCTTTGTAAAATCATCATATTATACGTTATATGCCAATATCTATTACATTGACTAAATATTCAACACTTACCTGTGTTCCGAGATTTCTTTCTTTCAGTTTTTACGTTATAATCAAACACATATACACGTATAACAAATAATACACGTTATATATATATATAACAATATATACACGTTATAACAAATACAGCATTTTTTCTTATTTCAGCAATTAGAAGAGCTGCTGAATTTCTCTCATTTACGTTTTCTGAATCTGATTCTCAACAGAGTCAGAACTGAGTCTCTCTTCTTCAGGAAGGAAATACTTATTGTATCGTAAAGCTATATTTGGGTATTCCACGTCTACAAATGTTTTTCAGATTAATCCCAACGGTAATTTTTGAAGCAGGATGAGCACCAACAAACGCAGTTGCACGTATCACTCTACTGCATTTAAATTAACTCTATTAATAGTGATTGTTGCTTCCTCAAAGTTTCCTTTTCCCTTCTTTTTAATGTCTTTGTCGGATGTGAAATTATAGCCTTTGAGTCTATTTATCCTAGCTGTTCCAAGACACAGTACTTCCACCTTGTTGAGTTCAACAAGTTGTAGTCCGGTAAACCAATTATCAAAGTATAGTTTGTGAAATAAATTCCTAGGACTATTTTACTCAACCTCAAAGCAACATTACCTGACACAACAACATATGGTAGGTTTGCCTCACCATGCTTTGCCTGCAAAAATTTCCAAATTGTACACTATTCCAGATATATCGCAAAAAAGAAAGTACAAAATATTTTATGAATGACAATATTTGGAAATATACAAAAATAATATTAAAAATATTTATTGATAGTTGATTAAAAATTAAAATAGGAAAACAGTTTATAAAATCTAGTATCTGCTATTTAAATTGTAACATTTCTGATGAACAAAACATTACTCCTACTTCAAAGTTTGTACATAACTCATTTCTTGATGTGACCATTGACCCAGTGTTACTTGGGGGTAACACAATTATTTTCTTTGTAAAATCATCATATTATACGATATATGCCAATATTTATTATATTGACTAAATATTCGACACTTACCTGTATTCCAAGATTTCTTTCTTTCAGTTTTTACGTTATAATTAATATAAAATAAAGAAAAGAAAACTACTATGTGCACCTTCTCAGACATGTGTTTACAAGTGTTGATTTGGCCACCCGCTGTTAACATAAGAGAGAACTAAAGAGATAAACATTCCTTTACACAGAGTCTCCATAATGTTATTTTGAAGTTCCAACACAGTGGTAAATCTTCATAAAATTATGAAAAAAGAAGGAAGAAAAGCTTATATTACTTGAAAGTCCCACTGGTCCACAGAGGGTTAACTTTTTAGTAATAGCGTAGATAAGAACCCATTTCTTAAATACATCTTATATATATATTTGTTTTTCAATAAGGCCGTAATCCGCGAACAAGGGAATGAGCACGTGTATAGGAATATTAATATTTATTTCACATTAAAAACCCAAAAATCATTCGCTATTTACTGAAACCTTACTGAGAAATAGAAAATACTGTAGCACTGTACTTTTGTCACCATACATTTAATTTTATTACCACTGTAAGATGACTGCAATGGAGTGGTCGCCTGTGATTAATTTGAAGCGTACAATTCGAAATAAAGATCTAATTTCGCTACTGGCTATATTATAACTGTTGCAACTTATAGAATCGTAATTGCACTTCTACAAACGTTTTTTCTAGTGTATTCTTCAAAATGATAATAATTCGGTCTATGTTAACATTCGTGTGTATAATTTTGATATCATAGCTCGCCATAATGGAATTTTTAATATTTTAATTGATTTTATTTCCTTGACCAAGTGAAAAGAATTTTTCAGTAGTGTTCGGTAGTTCAATCATATTTTGCATTACCAAGCCACCTAATGAAAGAAACATAAGAAAACCAACATATAATGTAAACTTCAATAGAAAGAAACCTCTTACCATAACGGATTGCTTGAAAATCATAAAATATAAACTATAATTTAAAATATTGGACTTACACTAATTTTAAACATTAAAATAGAAATTATTTTCCAATTCAGAAACAAAAGGATTTTGTTGGGTTGCTTTACTTCTGAGAGGCACTTTTCTTGCAGAAATGGGATACATGGGTAGGTCACAAGGACCCCGAAGGATCAGAGATGATTGGGGGAGGGAACCCACTGGAACAGTTGTTGGGAGACAGATGGTAGACTTCCGTCAAGCCATTCAGCGTGTTATTTAAAATACACAGGGTATGGCTCTCCCGCACATATAGCATGGAATAACGTCCCATCCGACGGACGGCGGTCTTTCCATGCCCATCGGTGTCCCTTACTGATCATGAGCAGGGCAGGGAGTTTTGTGGTGATTAATCGCAACGCTGCCCAGCTGCAACTCGAACCTGGGAACTGTAGATTACGAGCCTGGCGCACTGCCGACTGAGCCACCCCGACTGAGACAATAAATATAGAGAGAGAAAATGGTGCAATCTTTAAGACAGCCTACCATATACACAAGACTGGACAAACATAACGTTACCAAGACTATAACAATCTTAAAGAAAGAGAACAAATAAATTTTTCAAGGAAAATACATCAAGTCTTCTGATGCAAGCAACAGAGGGCGCCATCATCAACGATCACAGACATGGAGGTAGTGTCGTGCTCACAGCGAATTCCTCCTGTGGACACGACTTTGGGAGCCGGAAGGTTCGAGAACACCGGCCGTTGAGCCAGCCGCCATGTTCAAATTCGGCGGAGCGAACTGCAGCGGAGGTCAAGATGACCCCCTGCCCCCCTCCCCGTGGTGGTGAGCATGGACGGTGCTCACGCCTCGACCCACACCAGGGACTCCAGAAAGAGGAGAGGGGGCGCTCCCCTTTGATCTTCGAAAGTTCGACCAATAAGGTAAAAACACATCTCACTGACCGAAAACGATTGGTGGCGAGGTCTAGAACAAAGGAGAAGAGACTTTTCCTCGCCAGTGACGACGACTTTTCTTTCGACTTTTGCTTCGGGTGAGCGAGATGGACGGACATGCCTCGTGAGTGCTCTGCGAAAAGTCCAAAACCTGCAGACAAAAGGCGACGCTGATGGCGGAACATCGACTGAAACAAAGAACGAGGTAGGGAAATTATTATCAGCATTAAGGGCTCTCACTCATTTATGCAGTGTCCAGCCTCCGTCACCATACTCCCATATCGAACTGGTCGCTTTTAACGCTTTTAACGTTTTTACCCGAGTTCTGGCCAAAAAATAGAGTTCGGCCTCTGTAATAATCATGATTGTATAATTTTATGCTTAGTTAAGGGATCTGTGAAAATAAAATGTTTGCTTGTAACCCCTATGTTTTGTTAAGTTACATACCCACACGGAGGGAAGATTTCGTGCAACATGCATTGGCCGCCTAATGAACGCACTTTGGTTAAATGAGCATAGGAAGGAAAAACCTGGGTTATATCGGCAGAGTAGTTAAAAATAAAATACAAAACGCAACCATCCACGCATTTTGGGGAATTGAAATTATATGCTGATTTCTCCCCTAGTTGTAGCCACCCCATCTCCCAGAGCTGGTGGGGTGCACAACAGTAGGAAGAACAGGAGGGAGCATGTGAGCCGTTTCTCGTACTAGACGCATGACGCCGAATGTCGGAGGTGCCACGGCCCCTTTGGTATGCAGAAACATTTCACAGCGATTGCATTTCGTTCACTAGAGCTGTTATGCATTTTAGTTATAAATCACATATATCGTGTATAGAATAGAAAATAGCATTTCATTCTTTATAGTAGCGTATACACACCTCATAGTTGTACATACATTTATATATATATATAAGATATTTGTGACATGGAATATATTTAGCATATCAGTTTATCATATTATTTTTAACAACTGGATAAATTCCATTATTCAATTTTGCAGTGTAAATGCAATCATTAGAGTACTTAATATTTCAGGTGTTATATCAAAAAGTAAATAAACATATTCAGAAAAGTTTTTTGCTAACGTAATCAATTACACAAACAAATTGCATATTTTGCAAACATATTATATTGCCAATTTAAATTCCAGAAATTCGCTTTCTGATAAGGCAAAAGTTTTTGAAATTTATATCTTTTCATTATCATCATCATCATCATCCTCAAGCAGCCATGGGCTACGGAGGTTTAACCAGTATATAGTTTTCCAAATATATCTGTCCTCAGCTATATCTGCTGCATCTGGCCACTGCACAACAACCAATTCTACAAGCCTTACCGACTCTCACACAGGACTCAGTGTTATTAGAGAGAGCCTTCATTATGTTAACTAACTTGATTGGTATGCCAAACGAGCTCAAATTCAACCACAAATTATGGCGATCAACAGAGTCGAAAGCCTTTTTGAAATCAACAAAGCTAGCAACCAAAAGTTTCTAAAACTCTAAACATTTCTCAAGAATATGCCTGAGTGAAAATATCTGATCTACACATCTCCTACCACTTCTGAATCCCCATTGCTCATCACGCAATTGACTGTCAACCATATTCTTAATTCTATTAAGTACAATCATGCAAAGAAAACTTGACCAGGAACAGAAAATATGCTAATACACCTATAGTTATCACAAGAACTGTGACTACCTTTTTTAAAAATAGGGATAATAATAGCTCTGGAGGAAAAATACATTTATCATAAAAGATATTCAAAATTTGAGTCTGCCATGTGGTAACCGAAACATTCCCAGCAGGGATGGCTTTCTTGCTGGAAAAAACGTCATGGTGTTCATTACCTTGGTATTTGTGGTCAGAAACTGACAACTGATTCTTTAGCAGCAAAGGAATTTTCAGAAAAACTTTTAGTGCTTATTGAAGAAGAAGGCCTATGCGCAGAACAAATCTACAATGTAGATGAGACTGGATCAAATTTTAAACTTCTTTCAACGAAAACGTTTGTGACAGTGGAAGAAACCCCAGCATCAGGAATTGAAACAAAGAAAGAAAGAATCACTGTAGCTGTGTGTACAAATGTTGCAGGTACGCACAAACTTCCTCTTTTTGTAATTGGGAAATCAGCAAAACCCCGAGCATTGAAGCATTTAAATTTAGATGCTCTGACAATTTACTACAAAGCTCAAAAGTCTGCTTCGATAGATTTGTTAAAAAAAAGTGGTTCTTTACAGAATTGTTCTAAAAGTAAAAAACCACTTGACAAGTCTTAAAATGCCTGTAAAGGCCCTACTCATTCTCGGCAATGCCCCAAAACACCCAAGCGAACTCATTTCTAACAACATAAAAGCCATGTTTTTGAAGCCTAATGTAACTTCCCGTTTAAAGCCGTCCCGTGGCCGAGTGGTTAGCATGCTTGGCTATTGATCTAAGGGACCGGTTTCGAGCCCCGGGTAAGGCATGGATGTGTGTGTCGTTTTTCTGCTGAGGTCCTGCCATCCTCTCAGACCTTGTACTACGGCATATAAACTGTCAGACCTCTGTGGCAAGTAGCTGCTTGAGGGGGTATTTATTTTTTAATGTAACGTCTTTAGCGCAACCAATGGATTAAGGCGTGCTTTTAAGTTTCAAAAGGCGATGCAGGAAAAACTTCTTTCAGAAATTCCAAAGGGAACCTAAAATGACCGAATAGGACTTTTAAATGCTTTGAAAGCAGTAAATATAAAGGATGATATCTACATGTTGGCAAGAGCTTTTGAAGAAATGCCTCGTACATCGTTTGGGAAGTCATGGAGAAAACTTTGGTCCAAAGTTGAAAACTGTGTAGAAAAATACCAAAGACAACAAACACGAAAGTATCGAATGAGCCTGCACCTGCAGAAGATATGACGGATAATTGGCAGTATTTCGCTGCTTTATGGCTTTAAACTGCTGTCTGGATGTGGCACACTTGAAGAAGATGGCATTGAAATATGATTAAAAGGTGATGAACAGTTGGAAAATGAAACACTGAACGATGACGAAATTATCAATACAGTCTGCCAAGAAGGGAACGGAGAAGAAGCGGAGAATGAAGAAGAAGAGAAAGAAGAGGAAGAAGGGAAAGTTAGATATATTGAAGGGAAAAAAGTTTTTGATGTTGCAGTAAGACACACTGAACAACAACAGACCTCATCTGCGATTGATGTGATGTTTACTAAAAAATGGAAAGACTTTGCAGGTAAAAAAGTGTTAAGTTCAAAGAAACAAAAGAAAATCACGGACTTTTTCAAATGAGTGTGAGTAAATTGTTAATATTGTAAAACAAATTATTAATTAAAATACAGTAGAGTTAGGATTTTTGTCATTTGCCATTTTTATTTATTTCTGACACAATTTTCGTATTAACCAGCCTTTCGTTCATCTGGCCAAGGGTCCGGTCTCGTAAAGGCCGGATAAGAGGGAGTCTACTGTATGTCGTGGTGTTTGTAATAAGTGTTAGTTATTCTGAAACCATTAAGTTTACTTACCTGTAGGAGACGTTGCCCCTTGCCATTGCACCCACTTATACCAAAAGAGTCTATCACCCCTCCCCAAAAGGTCAGCGTCAGTACCAACTTTGTTATTGAAGTCACCTAGAACAAGGGTAATATCTCCTTTCTTGACAGAATTCAAAATATCCTGAAGTTGTCCGTAAAACCTACCCTTCTCAATCTCAATGTCATCCTCAGTGGGGTCATAACAGCAGATAACATTCAAGTCTTTAACGCTTGTCTGAAATTTTGTTGTAAGAAACCTTTCATTAATGCACTCATATCCTAGAAGAGCATCACTAGCGTGTCTGCTGAGAAGCAGACCCACGCCTTTGTGATGTTTATTGTCTTCTTTCCCTGAAAAGAGAAATTTAAGATTATTTTTAAGAATCTGACCTTTATCTGTCCATCTGGTCTCTTGCAAGCCGAGAATTTCTAAATTATAATGGAATTCTTGTGTGAGGACATCAAGAGAAAAAGCTCTGTGCAGAGTGGTCACATTCCAACTACCTATGGAGAGAAAATGGTTAGTGGGTTGTTTAAAGAAACTATGTTTATTGAGAGATGGAATGCCGACAATATCAAACAGCCCCCTAATCGCAGGCATGGGCCACAGACCCGTTCCCCCACCACTAAAGGCTGAAGTCATCTACACTGGAAGACTTCCTCCAATATAGAATTTGACGATGATCTGCTCGTAGAAGCAAGAGTTCAGATGCCTGCGATGACCTCTGCTCATGATTATTCACCAGCTGTTTCATTATCACCACTATTCATTTTGGGCTGTTAGCCCACAAACAAACAGAAAACACAGAGGAAGATTTTCTCTCCACAGAAGCCTACAAGTGTAGCATATTCGCTATTCATAATCAAGCTAAGAGCCTTAATGTGTGGTTGACCACTCCTCAGCAGGGTAGAAAAAAAAGAAAAGTTTCCATAGTTATATATCAGTAGGCCACACTAATCTGGCAGCCCTCCTTTTCCGTTCGCTTCCACAAGAGAGTATCTCTTTTGAAAGGTACTAACGGACTGCACCACAAGAAGGCGGAATCGAACATTAGGTACTAGGCGTTGCCTGTTCTATGCATCACAGGGGATTGGTGCATAGCTCTCCTTCCAGTTGCCAAGCTACCATTTACAGGCCTTTTTCTTGGAACATTACATCACTATACCAATTACTATGTCAAGAGTTAAGAATTATGATTCATTTTATGGAACTGTGGGTTGGGTTGTTTTACCACTGAGAGGCACTTTTTTGCACATAATGGGCTAAATGGCTTTACCTCAAGGACCCACTGGAACAGCTGTTGGGAGACAGATGGTAGCCTGTTCTTTAACGTGCACAGGGTATGACTCTCCCGCACACGGGACCATGGCTTAACGTCCCATCTGGTAACGACGGCCTTCCCAAATCCATCGGTATCCCTATCTGATCGTGGCAGGGCGGGGAGGTTTCTGGAGAAAAATCTCAACGCTGGCCCAGCTGAAACTGGAACCTGGGCACTGCAGATTACGATCTGACTGAGCCATCCCGCCCCCTAGAAATTTAGGAATGAGAGCTATGACTTTAGGCAAAGTGTCATTCTTGCAAACTATTTTTTGGTGAGCCACACTAGTAAGCCTAATTTAAGTAATCTGGAATAATTTTTAAAATATGGATAGCTTGTATCCCAAGTTATGTTACCCAAGAATTGGGAATAAAAACGTTTCAATCAGATGCAAAAAAAAGTTTCCTATGATGTTTTTTCCTCTATAAGTTTTTATACTACATTTTGAAATATTTTACTTGTAAACAGGTAACTATTCTCTAATAAAAATATGAAGTAATTAAAATGCTACACTAATTTTTACATTTGTATCGAAACTTTATGAAAATTTTAAAATGCGTAAATTTTAAAAGCCGTAAATATACTTGACGTAAAAAATAGGTTTTTACATAACAAACTATCCCATATTCATTATGAGGTTGACATTCCTGTATTATTCATGGAGATAGGAATGATAGTATAAATAAAATATAGTACCTCCCTCAAGCAGCTGCTAATCATAAATGTCTGAGGAGCCTGTCAGTTTATATGCCATAGCTCTGTGAGGAGGCGGGACCTCAGCAGAAAAATAACAGATACTATTGTAATAAAATTATTCTTACCACTGCAGATATCTGAAAGAAACCCTGGAGTTGCTCTTAATACAAAAAAAAAGACTTGGAGTTTACGAGAAATCCATCTAAACTACAATACAGGGTATAAAAAACCAGACAAATTACAGACTTATATGTATCACTGTAGAAGTCATCCTAAATACAAACAAGCCTCAATTTTAAAATTTTCATATCACATATTTATTTGTAGAAATTTAGGGCTATTAGCCCCACACCATGTATTCTGAAATAGTTTTAAATATTGAAGCTAATTTATAAGTATTCTTTAATGGTAAATACAAGGAATCACGAACAATAAAATTTAATCTAGGGAATGTAGGTTTCCGATGTTCACGAAATTGAGCAATATTAAAAATTCAGCTGTGAAAAGTTGTTCCTGGAATTTTCTTACTGAAACAGATAATACAACCATATGCAACGCATGACATCTTGAAAATGAAAGTAAATTAAGAATTCCAATAGGTATATATGTTATGTAAGCTGTATCCTCCAACGAGTGATATGAATACACAAATCACACAGCGAGCCCTTTCTAGAAGGCACTGTGCAGTTTGGCATCACCGTCAGAGCTGCATGCTCCTTCCTGTTCTTTCCTACCTCCACGACCACACATGCTTAAATCTGAACAATGGCTGGAAAGTATCATGAAAAGTGCGCAGGTAGGGCCGGAAGTTTTGGCATAATTCAAGTAAGGAAATTTTATGTTTTTTTGTAAATTTAAAAGTATAGTGGAAACATTCTCATATTTTTTCAGTAATATCATATTTACGTGTATTCGAATACTTTGATACTCATTCTTAGTAGTAATACTAATCCAACCACTGCAAGCTTTACCAACTTTCACACACGACTTATCCCTCGCTGCGAGCTCCTGTCCGTGGTAAAGGGACCACCCTGTGAAGGTTCCGCTGGCTTGGTTACCTTCACAGGATCCTAAACGCTCGCCTGCATGTTTACCGTGTGCGGAGACCCGTGTCCCGGGAAAGGAGGATCCTGGTACTTGCTCAGGGGTCCCCGTCTTCTCTCCTCAGCTCGTGACTGGCAGGGTCCCCTTTGGCCACCTTGCCATTGGGAAGCCTATCTTTCGCGGGGCTGGGCAGCGGATTCCAGGGCCTCTGCTTCCGGTAAACGGGACTCCTGGGGTGGTCCTCCCAGGAGCAATCGGCTGTTGCGCAGGTCCTGCTAGGGTCAACTATGCAGAGCGGTGAGTAACCTTGCCCACGGTCTGGGTACAGGTTTGCAAGTTTTCTCACAGATTATTTTCATTTTGAAGTTATAATTTCTTTGTGAGGCCAGTTTCGTCATTCACAATTTTGTTATTTTACATGTAGTTTATTTTATGTAGAAAGTTTATATCTACACATTTCTCTTTTCATTTTCCTTTTATTTATTTGTGAGGGCTTGGCTCACTATGTGGGTATAGTGCCTGCGTAGCCCTGGCGCCCGACTGGGTGTTCCCTTGTTGGACTCCATGGAGGGTGGGGACGGCGGGCACTGGACCACACAAACATAAACATGATAGAGAATGATGTAATTAATGTGATCAATGCCGCAAAGAGGGCTCGACACGAGCCCCCATCTTCCTCTTTGTCTTCGTTATCAACGCCATCGTCTTCTTCGCCTGTGTCTTCGTTCACGAGATTCCTGATCATCCACTCCACGGGTGATCAGGTACTTGTGGACATGCCCCGTTTTTTCGTCAACAAAGGTTTGAAAGGTCTTGTGGGAGAGCCGAAATCCGTAAAGCACTTACGATCTGGCGACTTGCAGGTTGAGACCGCTTATTCAAAACACTCCTAACTGCTCCTGAAAGTCAAAGAAATTGGTGGGTGGCTGTCGAAGTCACTCCCCATAAAACTTTGAATTCCTCTCAGGGTGTGATCACTGAGTGGGGCCTCCTCAAAGTCACTGAGGAGGAAATCTTCTCAGAGCTCACACCTCAAGGAGTTTCCATCGGGTTTCAAAACGCCGTGATGGAAAATTGGCACCCACCCGGGTGCTGATTGTCACATTTAACATGCCACGCCTGCCTTCTTCCATCAAGGCAGGTTATTTGCATTGTGAAGTTAAACCATATATTCTGAACCCTCTGCGCTGTTTTCAGTGTCAGATATATGGTCATGCCCACACAGCTTGCAGGGGCAAACCCACCTGTGCTCGCTGTGGCAGTAAAAGTCATCTTGATCCTGACTGCACAGAACAAAAGAGGCAAGCTGTGTCAACTCTAGTGGCGAGCATCCGGCGTACTCCCGCAACTGTCCCAAGTGGAAGGAGGAAAAGGAGGTTCAACGATTGAAAGTTCTAAACAACATCTCTTATGCTGAGGCGAGAAAGCTCGCTGCACTGCCCACCCCACCTGGCAAAGTATCCTATGCCAGTGCAGTCACTGGGAAGCCCATTGTTCCAATGACTTCGGTTTCGGTGCAGAGTGACATCAGTGTCCCACCCACTGAATCTTTCTCACCTGCAGCAAAGCACCTCCTTACACAGGCGAAACCGTTGGTGGTGTGGAATTCGACATCAACCCCAGTTTCCATTTCTGCAACTCAGCCTTTCACCTCCACCGGAAGGCATCCTCCTCCCCTTCCTCAGACAGCAAGACCTTCAAACCTAAGGGCCCCCCACCGGCAACTCATTGCCAGCCATTGTGCTGAGTACCCAGACTTCTTCCTGTCTTCACAAATGGCTCGAAGTCCGACACATCTGTGGGATCGGCCATGGTCTGCTGTGATGTAATCATTGCAGACCATGCATCATCCCACTGCAGTGTTCCATCTTTACTGCAGAGTTGCACGCTATCAGTCTCGCTTTGGACCATGTGGTGGCTAAGCATCATCGTCGGTGTGTGCTTTATACCGACTCGCTTATTTCGCTACAGGCTTTGATCTTGGTGAGGCATTGGCCTCACCCTGTTCTTTCTAAGATCAGCCAGCAGCTCCATCGTCTGGCAGCCACCACCATCATCCATTTCTGTTGGGTGCCAGGTCATGTCGGTATCAGGGGCAATGATTTGGCAGATGCTGCTTCCAGGTCAGCCATGCCCCTGTCCGACTCTCCGTTTCCGGTTCCATACCTGGATTTCCGGCAGCGTTTCACGATCGAGCTCCGGGGACAGTGGCAGAGGTCTTGGTCAGAACAGCTTACGAACAAGCTCTTTCAGATCAAACCTATCTTCAAACCATGGCAGTCATGTTACCGCAGGAATCGCAAGGAGGAAGTTGTACTTGCTCGGCTCCGCTTAAGTCATTCGTTTATTTCTCATTCGTTTCTTCTACGGGTGGACGACGTACCTAAATGTGAATTTTGTGACACCATTTTGACTCTCAAACATATTTTAATCTCATGTCCATGTTTTACCTTTTAACGACATACGTTTTTCAACCATCATGATTTTACGTCTGAGCCCCTTACACTCGGACATTTATTATCTGATGACTTCTTTTACCTCTACATTTAGATTTTTAAAATATACTGGATATTTTACTCACATACAGTTTTTACTCTTCAGCTTTTTATATATATTTTTTAACCCAGGTTGCTTCCACCTAGGTTACTTTCATCTCTTTTTACAACAGATTTCTACATTTGTTTACTGTTATTTCCAATGTGGTATTTTATTGTTTTACAATTTTCTTGTTGAATTTGTAGTTTATTTTTAAAAATTGGTTCAGAGTTTCATGACTTTTATCTTTTTACTTTTTGGACATTTGTTTGGCGCAATATATAACAATAATTATATATAGTCTTAGAAGCTAAAACCCTAAACAACCAAACCAAACCCACACACGACTTACCTTACATCTCCAATATTCTGATGTTTCCTTAGCAGGCTCCGAAGTCCCTTTTTCAGTTTGGTACCCAGATCCTTAGCTCGATTTATCAATTTCTCACTTTCCAAAACGTCAAGAACAGCCATACCAACAGTCCACATGACAGCATTACCACGGAACTGGAAATTAAAGTTCAGGCACAGGTCAGGTTGCATTTTGGGCAGCCATTAATTATATTGGTAGAAACAAAATATGTGAACTCCTCTAAAATACTTAACGTCTCGGGGCCGGACCTAGGAGTGGGAAAGGGCCATGCCCCCCCCCCCCCTTTCAGAATGCTAATAATCGTAAAAGAGGCAAACATTTATGAGACTTATTTATATTTCATGTATTTTTCAAGAAATTTTTAAAGACGTAAAATGGAGGGGGAAATGTTATACTCCATCGGAAATCCAGTCTCTTGGCCCCCCCTTTTGAATTTTTCGACTAGATCGCATTTCTTCCTCCTCCTACTCATTTTTTTTTCTAGATACGGGACTGGTGTTTTTTTCCTAGTGTACCTCAATTTCTTACTTTAGATAATTTTTTGTTTGAAGTTAATATTTTACACCTATCTACTTTCACTTAACGCTATCATGAGAACAGGTGCTCTTCTCTTACACAAAATTTATGAGTCTTCGCCATAGGTCTGAATGTTTCAACTGGACATCAGGACTAGATAGACAAACTGAGAGAAATTAATGTTATGCATAATTAATATTTCAACTGCTCATCAGGACTAGGCAGACAGACAGACAGACTGAAAGAAAGTAATGTTAGACATAATTAATGTTTCAATTGGACATCAGGACTAGATAGACAGACTGAAAGAAATTAATGTTATACATAATTAATATTTCAACTGGACATCAGGACTAGATAGACAGACTGAAAGAAATTAATGTTATACATAATCAATGATTAAATTGGACATCAGAACTAGATAGACAAACTAAAAGAAATTAATGTTATACATAATTAATGTTTCAACTGGACATCAGAACTAGATAGACAGACAGAAAAAAAATTAATGTTATACATAATTAATGTTTCAACTGGACATCAAGACTAGATAGACAAATTGAAAGAAATTAATATTATAAATAACTAATGTTTCAACTGGACATCAAGACTAGATAGACAAACTGAAAGAAAACATCAGAACTAGATAGACAAACTAAAAGAAATTAATGTTATACATAATTAATGTTTCAACTGGACATCAGAACTAGATAGACAGACAGAAAAAAAATTAATGTTATACATAATTAATGTTTCAACTGGACATCAAGACTAGATAGACAAACTGAAAGAAATTAATATTATAAATAACTAATGTTTCAACTGGACATCAAGACTAGATAGACAAACTGAAAGAAATTAATATTATACATAATTAATGTTTCAACTGGATATCAGGACTAGATAGACAAACTAAAAGAAATTAATGTTATACATAATTAATGTTTCAACTGGACATCAGAACTAGAAAGACAGACTGTAAAAAAATTAATGTTATACATAATTAATATTTCAACTGGACATCAAGACTAGATAGACAAACTGAAAGAAATTAATGTTATACATAATCAATGTTTCAATTGGACATCAGGACTAGACAGACTGACTGAAAGAAATTAATGTTATACATAATTAATATTTCAACTGGACATCAGAACTAGATAGACAAACTAAAAGGAATTAATGTTATACATAATTAATGTTTCAACTGGATATCAGAACTAGATAGACAGACTGAAAAAAAATTAATGTTATACATAATTAATGTTTCAACTGGACATCAAGACTAGATAGACAAACTGAAAGAAATTAATGTTATACATAATTAATGTTTCAACTGGACATCAGGAATAGATAGACAGACTGAAAGAAATTAATGTTATACATAATTAATGTTTCAACTGGACATCAGGACTAGATAGATAGACTGAAAGAAATTAATGTTATACATAATTAATGTTTCAACTGGACATCAGGACTAGATAGACAGACTGAAAGAAATTAACGTTATACATAATTAATGTTTCAACTGGACATCAGGACTAGATAGAAAAATTGGAAGAAATTAATGTCATACATATTTAATGTTTCAATTGGACATCAGGACTAGATAGACAAATTGAAAGAAATTGTTATTCATAATTAATGTTTCAACTGAACATCAGGACCAGATAGACAAACTAAAAGAAATTAATGTTATACATAATTAATGTTTCAACTGGACATCAGAACTAGACAGACAGACTGAAAAAAAATTAATGTTATACATAATTAATGTTTCAACTGGACATCAAGACTAGATAGACAAACTGAAAGAAATCAATGTTATACATAATTAATGTTTCAACTGGACATCAGGACTAGATAGACAAATTAAAAGAAATTAATGTTATACATAATTAATGTTTCAACTGGACATCAGAACTAGATAGACAGACTGTAAAAAAATTAATGTTATGCATAATTAATGTTTCAACTGGACATCAAGACTAGATAGACAGACTGAAAGAAATTAATGTTATACATAATCAATGTTTCAATTGGACATCAGGACTAGATAGACAGACTGACAGAAATTAATGTTATACATAATTAATGTTTCAACTGAACATCAGGACTAGATAGACAGACTGAAAGAAATTAATGTTATACATAATTAATGTTTCAACTGGACATCAGGACTAGATAGACAAATTGAAAGTAATTAATATCATACATATTTAATATTTCAACTGGACATCAGGACTAGATAGACAGACTGAAAGAAATTAATGTTATACATAAATAATGTTTCAACTGGACATCAGGACTAGATAGACAAACTGAAAGAAATTAATGTTACACATAATTAATGTTTCAACTGGACATCAGGACTAGATAGACAAATTGAAAGAAATTGTTATACATAATTAATGTTTCAACTGAACATCAGGACTAGATAGACAAACTAAAAGAAATTAATGTTATACATAATTAATGTTTCAACTGGACATCAGAACTAGATAGACAGACTGAAAAAATTAATGTTATACATAATTAATGTTTCAACTGGACATCAGGACTAGATAGACAAACTAAAAGAAATTAATGTTATACATAATTAATGTTTCAACTGGACATCAGAACTAGATAGACAGACTGTAAAAAAATTAATGTTATACATAATTAAAGTTTCAACTGGACATCAAGACTAGATAGACAGACTGAAAAAAATTAATGTTATACATAATCAATGTTTCAATTGGGCATCAGGACTAGATAGACAGACTGAAAGAAATTAATGTTAGACATAATTAATGTTTCAACCGAACATCAGGACTAGATAGACAAACTGAAAGAAATTAATATTAGACATAATTAATGTTTCAACTGGACATCAGGACTAGATAGACAGACTGAAAGAAATTAATGTTATACATAAATAATGTTTCAACAACATAATTAACAAAATAATTAATGTTTCAACTGGACATCAGGACTAGATAGACAAATTGAAAGAAACTAATATTATACATAATCAATGTTTCAACTGGACATCAGAACTAGATAGACAGACTGTAAAAAAATTAATGTTATACATAATTAAAGTTTCAACTGGACATCAAGACTAGATAGACAGACTGAAAGAAATTAATGTTATACATAATCAATGTTTCAATTGGGCATCAGGACTAGATAGACAGACTGAAAGAAATTAATGTTAGACATAATTAATGTTTCAACCGAACATCAGGACTAGATAGACAAACTGAAAGAAATTAATATTAGACATAATTAATGTTTCAACTGGACATCAGGACTAGATAGACAGACTGAAAGAAATTAATGTCATACATAAATAATGTTTCAACAACATAATTAACAAAATAATTAATGTTTCAACTGGACATCAGGACTAGATAGACAAATTGAAAGAAATTAATGTTATACATAATCAATGTTTCAATTGGACATCAGGACTAGATAGACAGACTGAAAGAAATTAATGTTATACATAATTAATGTTTCAACTGGACATCAGGACTAGATAGACAGACTGAAAAAATTAATGTTATACCTAATTAATATTTCAACTGGACATCAGGACTAGATAGACAGACTGAAAAAATTAATGTTATACCTAATTAATATTTCAACTGGACATCAGGACTAGATAGAGAGACTGAAAGAAATTAATGTTATACATAATTAATGTTTAAACTGGACATCAGAACTAGATAGACAGACTAAAAAAAATTAATGTTATACATAATTAATGTTTCAACTGAACATCAAGACTAGATAGACAAACTGAAAGAAATTACTGTTATACATAATTAATGTTTCAACTGGACATCAGGACTAGATAGACAAACTAAAAGAAATTAATGTTATACATAATTAATATTTCAACAACATAATTAACAACATAATTAATGTTTCAATTGGACATCAGGACTAGATAGACAGACTGAAAGAAATTAATGTTATACATAATTAATGTTTCAACAACATAATTAACAACATAATTAATGTTTCAACTGGACATCAGGAATAGATAGACAAATTGAAAGAAATTAATGTTATACATAATTAATGTTTCAACTGGACATCAGAACTAGATAGTCTGACTGAAAGAAATTAATGTTATACATAAAAAATATTTCGACAATATAATTAACAACATAATTAATGTTTCAATTGGACATCAGGACTAGATAGACAAATTGAAAGAAATTAATGTTATACATAATCAATGTTTCAATTGGACATCAGGACTAGATAGACAGACTGAAAGAAATTAATGTTATACATAATTAATGTTTCAACTGGACATCAGGACTAGATAGACAGACTGAAAGAAATTAAGGTTATACATAAATAAAGTTTCAACAACATAATTAACAACATAATTAATGTTTCAACTGGACATCAGGACTAGATAGACAGACTGAAAGAAATTAATGTTATACAAATTAATTTTCAACTGGACATCAGGACTAGATAGACAAATTGAAAGAAATTAATATTATACATATTTAATATTTCAACTGGATATCAGGACTAGATAGACAAATTGAAAGAAATTAATGTTATACATAATTAATGTTTCAACTGGACATCAGGACTAGATAGACAAATTGAAAGAAATTAATGTTATACAAATTAATGTTTCCACTGGACATCAGGACTACATAGACAAATTGAAAGAAATTAATGTTATACATAATTAATGTTTCAACTGGACATCAGGACTAGATAGACAGACTGAAAGAAATTAATGTTATACAAATTAATGTTTCAACTGGACATCAGGAGTAGATAGACAAATTGAAAGAAATTAATGTTATGCATAATTAATGTTTCAACTGGGCATCAGGACTAGATAGACAGACTGAAAGAAATTAATGTTATACATAAATAATGTTTCAACAACATAATTAACAACATAATTAATGTTTCAACTGGACCTCAGGAATAGATAGACAGACTGAAAGAAATTAATGTTATACATAATTAATGTTTCAACTGGACATCAGGACTAGATAGACAGACTGAAAGAAATTAATGTTATACATAATTAATGTTTCAACTGGACATCAGGACTAGATAGGAAAATTGAAAGAAATTAATGTTATACATAATTAATGTTTCAACTGGACATCAGGACTAGATAGACAGACTGAAAGAAATTAATGTTATACCTAAATAATGTTTCAACAACATAATTAACAACATAATTAATGTTTCAACTGGACATCAGGAATAGATAGACAGACTGAAATAAATTAATGTCATACATAATTAATGTTTCAATTGGACATCAGGACTAGATAGACAAATTGAAAGAAATTGTTATTCATAATTAATGTTTCAACTGAACATCAGGACTAGATAGACAAACTAAAAGAAATTAATGTTGTACATAATTAATGTTTCAACTGGACATCAGAACTAGACAGACAGACTGAAAAAAAATTAATGTTATACATAATTAATGTTTCAACTGGACATCAAGACTAGATAGACAAACTGAAAGAAATTAATGTTATACATAATTAATGTTTCAACTGGACATCAGGAGTAGATAGACAAATTAAAAGAAATTAATGTTATACATAATTAATATTTCAACTGGACATCAGAACTAGATAGACAGACTGTAAAAAAATTAATGTTATGCATAATTAATGTTTCAACTGGACATCAAGACTAGATAGACAGACTGAAAGAAATTAATGTTATACATAATCAATGTTTCAATTGGACATCAGGACTAGATAGACAGACTGACAGAAATTAATGTTATACATAATTAATGTTTCAACTGAACATCAGGACTAGATAGACAGACTGAAAGAAATTAATGTTATACATAATTAATGTTTCAACTGGACATCAGGACTAGATAGACAAATTGAAAGTAATTAATATCATACATATTTAATATTTCAACTGGACATCAGGACTAGATAGACAGACTGAAAGAAATTAATGTTATACATAAATAATGTTTCAACTGGACATCAGGACTAGATAGACAAACTGAAAGAAATTAATGTTACACATAATTAATGTTTCAACTGGACATCAGGACTAGATAGACAAATTGAAAGAAATTGTTATACATAATTAATGTTTCAACTGAACATCAGGACTAGATAGACAAACTAAAAGAAATTAATGTTATACATAATTAATGTTTCAACTGGACATCAGAACTAGATAGACAGACTGAAAAAATTAATGTTATACATAATTAATGTTTCAACTGGACATCAGGACTAGATAGACAAACTAAAAGAAATTAATGTTATACATAATTAATGTTTCAACTGGACATCAGAACTAGATAGACAGACTGTAAAAAAATTAATGTTATACATAATTAAAGTTTCAACTGGACATCAAGACTAGATAGACAGACTGAAAAAAATTAATGTTATACATAATCAATGTTTCAATTGGGCATCAGGACTAGATAGACAGACTGAAAGAAATTAATGTTAGACATAATTAATGTTTCAATCGAACATCAGGACTAGATAGACAAACTGAAAGAAATTAATATTAGACATAATTAATGTTTCAACTGGACATCAGGACTAGATAGACAGACTGAAAGAAATTAATGTTATACATAAATAATGTTTCAACAACATAATTAACAAAATAATTAATGTTTCAACTGGACATCAGGACTAGATAGACAAATTGAAAGAAACTAATATTATACATAATCAATATTTCAACTGGACATCAGAACTAGATAGACAGACTGTAAAAAAATTAATGTTATACATAATTAAAGTTTCAACTGGACATCAAGACTAGATAGACAGACTGAAAGAAATTAATGTTATACATAATCAATGTTTCAATTGGGCATCAGGACTAGATAGACAGACTGAAAGAAATTAATGTTAGACATAATTAATGTTTCAACCGAACATCAGGACTAGATAGACAAACTGAAAGAAATTAATATTAGACATAATTAATGTTTCAACTGGACATCAGGACTAGATAGACAGACTGAAAGAAATTAATGTCATACATAAATAATGTTTCAACAACATAATTAACAAAATAATTAATGTTTCAACTGGACATCAGGACTAGATAGACAAATTGAAAGAAATTAATGTTATACATAATCAATGTTTCAATTGGACATCAGGACTAGATAGACAGACTGAAAGAAATTAATGTTATACATAATTAATGTTTCAACTGGACATCAGGACTAGATAGACAGACTGAAAAAATTAATGTTATACCTAATTAATATTTCAACTGGACATCAGGACTAGATAGAGAGACTGAAAGAAATTAATGTTATACATAATTAATGTTTAAACTGGACATCAGAACTAGATAGACAGACTAAAAAAAATTAATGTTATACATAATTAATGTTTCAACTGAACATCAAAACTAGATAGACAAACTGAAAGAAATTACTGTTATACATAATTAATGTTTCAACTGGACATCAGGACTAGATAGACAAACTAAAAGAAATTAATGTTATACATAATTAATATTTCAACAACATAATTAACAACATAATTAATGTTTCAATTGGACATCAGGACTAGATAGACAGACTGAAAGAAATTAATGTTATACATAATTAATGTTTCAACAACATAATTAACAACATAATTAATGTTTCAACTGGACATCAGGAATAGATAGACAAATTGAAAGAAATTAATGTTATACATAATTAATGTTTCAACTGGACATCAGAACTAGATAGTCTGACTGAAAGAAATTAATGTTATACATAAATAATATTTCGACAATATAATTAACAACATAATTAATGTTTCAATTGGACATCAGGACTAGATAGACAAATTGAAAGAAATTAATGTTATACATAATCAATGTTTCAATTGGACATCAGGACTAGATAGACAGACTGAAAGAAATTAATGTTATACATAATTAATGTTTCAACTGGACATCAGGACTAGATAGACAGACTGAAAGAAATTAAGGTTATACATAAATAAAGTTTCAACAACATAATTAACAACATAATTAATGTTTCAACTGGACATCAGGACTAGATAGACAGACTGAAAGAAATTAATGTTATACAAATTAATTTTCAACTGGACATCAGGACTAGATAGACAAATTGAAAGAAATGAATATTATACATATTCAATATTTCAACTGGATATCAGGACTAGATAGACAAATTGAAAGAAATTAATGTTATACATAATTAATGTTTCAACTGGACATCAGGACTAGATAGACAAATTGAAAGAAATTAATGTTATACAAATTAATGTTTCCACTGGACATCAGGACTACATAGACAAATTGAAAGAAATTAATGTTATACATAATTAATGTTTCAACTGGACATCAGGACTAGATAGACAGACTGAAAGAAATTAATGTTATACAAATTAATGTTTCAACTGGACATCAGGAGTAGATAGACAAATTGAAAGAAATTAATGTTATGCATAATTAATGTTTCAACTGGGCATCAGGACTAGATAGACAGACTGAAAGAAATTAATGTTATACATAAATAATGTTTCAACAACATAATTAACAACATAATTAATGTTTCAACTGGACCTCAGGACTAGATAGAAAAATTGGAAGAAATTAATGTCATATATATTTAATGTTTCAATTGGACATCAGGACTAGATAGACAAACTGAAAGAAATCAATGTTATACATAATTAATGTTTCAACTGGACATCAGGATTAGATAGACAAATTAAAAGAAATTAATGTTATACATAATTAATGTTTCAACTGGACATCAAAACTAGATAGACAGACTGTAAAAAAATTAATGTTATACATAATTAATGTTTCAACTTGACATCAAGACTAGATAGACAGACTGAAAGAAATTAATGTTATACATAATCAATGTTTCAATTGGACATCAGGACTAGATAGACAGACTGACAGAAATTAATGTTATACATAAATAATGTTTCAACAACATAATTAACAAAATAATTAATGTTTCAACTGGACATCAGGACTAGATAGACAAATTGAAAGAAATTGTTATTCATAATTAATGTTTCAACTGAACATCAGGACTAAATAGACAAACTAAAAGAAATTAATGTTATACATAATTAATGTTTCAACTGAACATCAGGACTAGATAGACAGACTGAAAGAAATTAATGTTATACATAATTAATGTTTCAACTGGACATCAGGACTAGATAGACAGACTGAAAGAAATTAATGTTATACATAATTAATGTTTCAACTGGACATCAGGACTAGATAGACAAATTGAAAGTAATTAACATCATACATATTTAATGTTTCAACGGGACATCAGGACTAGATAGACAGACTGAAAGAAATTAATGTTATACATAAATAATGTTTCAACTGGACATCAGGACTAGATAGACAAACTGAAAGAAATTAATATTAGACATAATTAATGTTTCAACTGGACATCAGGACTAGATAGACAGACTGAAAGAAATTAATGTTATACATAAATAATGTTTCAACAACATAATTAACAAAATAATTAATGTTTCAACTGGACCTCAGGACTAGATAGACAAATTGAAAGAAATTAATGTTATACATAATCAATGTTTCAACTGGACATCAGAACTAGATAGATAGACTGTAAAAAAATTAATGTTTTACATAATTAAAGTTTCAACTGGACATCAAGACTAGATAGACAGACTGAAAGAAATTAATGTTATACATAATCGATGTTTCAATTGGGCATCAGGACTAGATAGACAGACTGAAAAAAATTAATATTATATATAATTAATGTTTCAACTGGACATCAAGACTAGATGGACAAACTGAAAAAATTAATGTTGTACATAATTAATGTTTCAACTGGACATCAGAACTAGATAAACAGACTGTAAAAAAATTAATGTTATACATAATTAAAGTTTCAACTGGACATCAAGACTAGATAGACAGACTGAAATAAATTAATGTTATACATAATCAATGTTTCAATTGGGCATCAGGACTAGATAGACAGACTGAAAGAAATTAATGTTAGACATAATTAATGTTTCAACCGAACATCAGGACTAGATAGACAAACTGAAAGAAATTAATATTAGACATAATTAATGTTTCAACTGGACATCAGGACTAGATAGACAGACTGAAAGAAATTAATGTTATACATAAATAATGTTTCAACAACATAAGTAACAAAATAATTAATGTTTCAATTGGACATCAGGACTAGATTGACAAATTGAAAGAAATTAATGTTATACATAATCAATGTTTCAACTGGACATCAGAACTAGATAGATAGACTGTAAAAAAATTAATGTTATACATAATTAAAGTTTCAACTGGACATCAAGACTAGATAGACAGACTGAAATAAATTAATGTTATACATAATCAATGTTTCAATTGGGCATCAGGACTAGATAGACAGACTGAAAGAAATTAATGTTAGACATAATTAATGTTTCAACCGAACATCAGGACTAGATAGACAAACTGAAAGAAATTAATATTAGACATAATTAATGTTTCAACTGGACATCAGGACTAGATAGACAGACTGAAAGAAATTAATGTTATACATAAATAATGTTTCAACAACATAATTAACAAAATAATTAATGTTTCAACTGGACATCAGGACTAGATTGACAAATTGAAAGAAATTAATGTTATACATAATCAATGTTTCAACTGGACATCAGAACTAGATAGATAGACTGTAAAAAAATTAATGTTATACATAATTAAAGTTTCAACTGGACATCAAGACTAGATAGACAGACTGAAATAAATTAATGTTATACATAATCAATGTTTCAATTGGGCATCAGGACTAGATAGACAGACTGAAAGAAATTAATGTTAGACATAATTAATGTTTCAACCGAACATCAGGACTAGATAGACAAACTGAAAGAAATTAATATTAGACATAATTAATGTTTCAACTGGACATCAGGACTAGATAGACAGACTGAAAGAAATTAATGTTATACATAAATAATGTTTCAACAACATAATTAACAAAATAATTAATGTTTCAACTGGACATCAGGACTAGATTGACAAATTGAAAGAAATTAATGTTATACATAATCAATGTTTCAACTGGACATCAGAACTAGATAGATAGACTGTAAAAAAATTAATGTTATACATAATTAAAGTTTCAACTGGACATCAAGACTAGATAGACAGACTGAAAGAAATTAATGTTATACATAGTCAATGTTTCAATTGGGCATCAGGACTAGATAGACAGACTGAAAGAAATTAATGTTAGATATAATTAATGTTTCAACCGAACATCAGGACTAGATAGACAAACTGAAAGAAATTAATATTAGACATAATTAATGTTTCAACTGGACATCAGGACTAGATAGACAGACTGAAAGAAATTAATGTCATACATAAATAATGTTTCAACAACATAATTAACAAAATATTTAATGTTTCAACTGGTCATCAGGACTAGATAGACAAATTGAAAGAAATTAATGTTATACATAATCAATGTTTCAATTGGACATCAGGACTAGATAGACAGACTGAAAAAATTAATGTTATACCTAATTAATATTTCAACTGGACATCAGGACTAGATAGAGAGACTGAGAGAAATTAATGTTATACATAATCAATGTTTCAATTGGACATCAGGACTAGATAGACAGACTGAAAAAATTAATGTTATACCTAATTAATATTTCAACTGGACATCAGGACTAGATAGAGAGACTGAGAGAAATTAATGTTATACATAATCAATGTTTCAATTGGGCATCAGGACTAGATAGACAGACTGAAAGAAATTAATGTTAGACATAATTAATGTTTCAACCGAACATCAGGACTAGATAGACAAACTGAAAGAAATTAATATTAGACATAATTAATGTTTCAACTGGACATCAGGACTAGATAGACAGACTGAAAGAAATTAATGTTATACATAAATAATGTTTCAACAACATAATTAACAAAATAATTAATGTTTCAACTGGACATCAGGACTAGATTGACAAATTGAAAGAAATTAATGTTATACATAATCAATGTTTCAACTGGACATCAGAACTAGATAGATAGACTGTAAAAAAATTAATGTTATACATAATTAAAGTTTCAACTGGACATCAAGACTAGATAGACAGACTGAAAGAAATTAATGTTATACATAGTCAATGTTTCAATTGGGCATCAGGACTAGATAGACAGACTGAAAGAAATTAATGTTAGATATAATTAATGTTTCAACCGAACATCAGGACTAGATAGACAAACTGAAAGAAATTAATATTAGACATAATTAATGTTTCAACTGGACATCAGGACTAGATAGACAGACTGAAAGAAATTAATGTCATACATAAATAATGTTTCAACAACATAATTAACAAAATATTTAATGTTTCAACTGGTCATCAGGACTAGATAGACAAATTGAAAGAAATTAATGTTATACATAATCAATGTTTCAATTGGACATCAGGACTAGATAGACAGACTGAAAAAATTAATATTATACCTAATTAATATTTCAACTGGACATCAGGACTAGATAGAGAGACTGAGAGAAATTAATGTTATACATAATCAATGTTTCAATTGGACATCAGGACTAGATAGACAGACTGAAAAAATTAATGTTATACCTAATTAATATTTCAACTGGACATCAGGACTAGATAGAGAGACTGAGAGAAATTAATGTTATACATAATCAATGTTTCAATTGGACATCAGAACTAGATAGGCAAACTAAAAGAAATTAATGTTATACATAATTAATGTTTCAACTGGACATCAGAACTAGATAGACAGACTAAAAAAAATTAATGTTATACATAATTAATGTTTCAACTGAACATCAAGACTAGATAGACAAACTGAAAGAAATTACTGTTATACATAATTAATATTTCAACTGGACATCAGGACTAGATAGACAAACTAAAAGAAATTAATGTTATACATAATTAATATTTCAACAACATAATTAACAACATAATAAATGTTTCAATTGGACATCAGGACTAGATAGACAGACTGAAAGAAATTAATGTTATACATAATTAATGTTTCAACAACATAATTAACAACATAAGTAATGTTTCAACTGGACATCAGGAATACATAGAGAAATTGAAAGAAATTAATGTTATACATAATTAATGTTTCAACTGGACATCAGGACTAGATAGTCTGACTTAAAGAAATTAATGTTATACATAAATAATGTTTCAACAATATAATTAAAAACATAATTAATGTTTCAACTGGACATCAGGACTAGATAGACAAATTGAAAGAAATTAATGTTATACATAATCAATGTTTCAATTGGACATCAGGACTAGATAGACAGACTGAAAGAAATTAATGTTATACATAATTAATGTTTCAACTGGACATCAGGACTAGATAGACAGACTGAAAGAAATTAAGGTTATACATAAATAAAGTTTCAACAACATAATTAACAACATAATTAATGTTTCAACTGGACATCAGGACTAGATAGACAGACTGAAAGAAATTAATGTTATACAAATTAATGTTTCAACTGGACATCAGGACTAGATAGACAAATTGAAAGAAATTAATATTATACATATTTAATATTTCAACTGTATATCAGGACTAGATAGACAAATTGAAAGAAATTAATGTTATACATAATTAATGTTTCAACTGGACAGCAGGACTAGATAGACAAATTGAAAGAAATTAATGTTATACAAATTAATGTTTCAACTGGACATCAGGACTACATAGACAAATTGAAAGAAATTAATGTTATACATAATTAATGTTTCAACTGGACATCAGGACTAGATAGACAGACTGAAAGAAATTAATGTTAATCAAATTAATGTTTCAACTGGACATCAGGAGTAGATAGACAAATTGAAAGAAATTAATGTTATACATATTTAATGTTTCAACTGGACATCAGGACTAGATAGACAAATTGAAAGAAATTAATGTTATACATAATTAATGTTTCAACTGGACATCAGGACTAGATAGACAAATTGAAAGAAATTAATGTTATACATATTTAATGTTTCAACTGGACATCAGGACTAGATAGACAAATTAAAAGAAATTAATGTTATACATAATTAATGTTTCAACTGGACATCAGGACTAGATAGACAGACTGAAAGAAATTAATGTTATACATAAATAATGTTTCAACAACATAATTAACAACATAATTAATGTTTCAACTGGACATCAAGACTAGATAGACAAATTGAAAGAAATTAATGTTATGCGTATTTAATGTTTCAACTGGACATCGGGACTAGATAGACAAATTGAAAGATATTAATGTTATACATAATTAATGCTTCAACTGGACATCAGGACTAGATAGACAGACTGCAAGAAATTAATGTTATACATAATCAATGTTTCAATTGGACATCAGGACTAGATAGACAGACTGAAAGAATTAATGTTATACATAATTAATGTTTCAACTGGACATCAGGACTAGATAGACAGACTGAAAGAAATTAAGGTTATACATAAATAAAGTTTCAACAACATAATTAACAACATAATTAATGTTTCAACTGGACATCAGGACTAGATAGACAGACTGAAAGAAATTAATGTTATACAAATTAATGTTTCTACTGGACATCAGGACTAGATAGACAAATTGAAAGAAATTAATATTATACATATTTAATATTTCAACTGTATATCAGGACTAGATAGACAAATTGAAAGAAATTAATGTTATACATAATTAATGTTTCAACTGGACAGCAAGACTAGATAGAGAAATTGAAAGAAATTAATGTTATACAAATTAATGTTTCAACTGGACATCAGGACTACATAGACAAATTGAAAGAAATTAATGTTATACATAATTAATGTTTCAACTGGACATCAGGACTAGATAGACAGACTGAAAGAAATTAATGTTAATCAAATTAATGTTTCAACTGTACATCAGGAGTAGATAGACAAATTGAAAGAAATTAATGTTATACATATTTAATGTTTCAACTGGACATCAGGACTAGATAGACAAATTGAAAGAAATTAATGTTATACATAATTAATGTTTCAACTGGACATCAGGACTAGATAGACAAATTGAAAGAAATTAATGTTATACATATTTAATGTTTCAACTGGACATCAGGACTAGATAGACAAATTAAAAGAAATTAATGTTATACATAATTAATGTTTCAACTGGACATCAGGACTAGATAGACAGACTGAAAGAAATTAATGTTATACATAAATAATGTTTCAACAACATAATTAACAACATAATTAATGTTTCAACTGGACATCAAGACTAGATAGACAAATTGAAAGAAATTAATGTTATGCGTATTTAATGTTTCAACTGGACATCGGGACTAGATAGACAAATTGAAAGATATTAATGTTATACATAATTAATGCTTCAACTGGACATCAGGACTAGATAGACAGACTGCAAGAAATTAATGTTATACATAATCAATGTTTCAATTGGACATCAGGACTAGATAGACAGACTGAAAGAATTAATGTTATACATAATTAATGTTTCAACTGGACATCAGGTCTAGATCGACAGACTGAAAAAATTAATTTTATACATAATTAATATTTCAACTGGACATCAGGACTAGATAGACAGACTGAAAGAAATTAATGATATACATAATTAATGTTTGAAATGGACATCAAGGCTAGATAGACAAACTGAAAGAAATTAATGTTAGACATAATTAATGTTTCAACTGGACATCAGAACTAAATAAACAGACTGAAAGAAATTAATGTTATACATAAATAATATTTCAACAACATAATTAACAACATAATTAATGTTTCAACTGGACATCAGGACTAGATAGACAGACTGAAAGAAATTAAGATTATACATAATTAATGTTTCAGCAACATAATTAATGTTTCAACTGGACATCAGGACTAGATAGACAGACTGAAAGGAATTAATGTTATACATAATTAATGTTTCAACAACATAATTAATGTTTCAACTGGACATCAGGACTAGATAGACAGACTGAAAGAAATTAATGTTGTGCATAATTAATGTTTCAACAACATAATTAACAACATAATTAATGTTTCAACTGGATATCAGGACTAGATAGACAAATTGAAAGAAATTAATGTTATGCATAATTAATGTTTCAACTAGACATCAGGACTAGATAGACAGACTGAAAGAAATTAATGTTATACATAAATAATGTTTCAAGAACATAATTAACAACATAATTAATGTTTCAACTGGATATCTGGACTAGATAGACAAATTGAAAGAAATTAATGTTATACATAATTAATGTTTCAACTGGACATCAGGACTAGATAGACACACTGAAAGAAATTAATGTTATACAAATTAATGTTTCAACTGGACATCAGGACTAGATAGACAAATTGAAAGAAATTAATTTTATACATATTTAATGTTTCAATTGGACATCAGGACTAGATAGACAAATTAAAGAAATTAATGTTATACCTAATTAATATTTCAACTGGACATCAGGACTAGATAGACAAATTGAAAGAAATTAATGCTAGACCTAATTAATGTTTCAACTGGACATCAGGACTAGATAGACCAATTGAAAGAAATTAATGTTATACATAATTACTGTTTCAACTGGACATCAGGTGTAGATAGACAAATTGAAAGAAATTAATGTTATACATAAATAATGTTTCAATAACATAATTAACAATATAATTAATGTTTCAACTGGACATCAGGACTAGATAGGCAAACTGAAAGAAATTAATGTTATACATATTTTATGTTTCAACTGGACATCAGGACTAGATGCATCAGGACTAGTGCACCTTTTGATTTGGACCTCAACCTCATCGTTAATATAATGTAGAAAACTAATTTCTTCATCCGCCCCTCAACAGGTAGGAATTATAAATTTATCTACTGAACCAAATTATTTCAGAATGAATATCAAAATACGTTAATAACAAAAATATCGCAGCAATGGGCAGAAGAGGTAAGAAGGATACCTTGCAGTTCTTTGGATGTTTTGCAGTCGATGTCATATTTGGGTATAACCGAATGCTCTGATACCCAATCGCAATAGTAATTCTAATCCAACCACTGCGACCTTTACCAACTCTCGCACACGACTCAGTGTTATTATGTATAGCCATCATTATATTAACTATCTTCTCACTGACATTAAATTCAATGGTACCAAACCTAAACTTCAAAATTATCATAGAAGATAATCAAAAACACTTTTTTTTCATGATATCCAATTTGAATCGTAACAGAAATATGTTGAACACTTTCCTACACACACATACACTGAAAGGACAATTTATTATACACACCCACCTAATAACGTGTGGGTCCACTTTTCGCCCTCACAACAGCTGCAACACATCGTGTCGTGGACTCTTCCAGGCGTTGGAAACGTTCAGACGGCATTGCTGTCCCTAATTCCAGGAGAGTTGTCTTTAAGAATTGCCCGTGGTGTGTTCGGGTTTCTCCACTTCATCCCACAATCCATGAATGAATCCCTCAACTTCGTTCCACAGATTCTCAACACGGTACAAATCTAGAAAGTGAGAGGGCCATTCGAGGTTGTGAACTCACTGGAAACTCACTCCTTCGCCAAATGGGAGCGATTAGATTGGGCATTGTCTTGTTGAAAGAAGGCATCCTGCTATTGGAAATGGAAAGCCATGAATAGGTGTAGGTGGTTGACGAGTACATGAACATAGCTTTGTTCATTTTGATGGTCTCAATATGTACAAGGGAAAACAAGGATGACCCACATAAACATACCCAGAACATTGCAAAGCTCCCACCGCTATCGAGCCGTCCTGTAACACCCCAACTTGACAGTTGGTGTCCATGGCCTCAGGTGGTCCTATGTGGTCTACACTACACACACACAACCTCCGGTCGGCGTGTTGTAGTTGGAACATCTATTCGTCAGACCAAGCTACCAGTTTCCGGTCTTCCAAAGTTCATTGGTGATGATCTTCACCCACCGCAACCCAGTGACGTGTTGTTAGCGAGAGTACTCCATGTGGCATTGGCTGGGTCCTGTCATTGTACATCTAATGTCTTTGCACAAACCTTCGTAGCTGCCCCATCATTAAATCCGACATTATCATCTGCATTGTGTTACTTCATTTTGACATTACGATACCGAAGAGGTGGTGTTCACCTCGAACATCAATTGCCTAGTTACAACAATATTTTACCCGGTGACTGAAGGTTTTACCGGTTTTGATGTAGTCCTGACATGTGCAACGGTCGCATACGAAATCCCAGATGTTCTGCAGTCATGAATATGGAGCAATCTTGCATGAGCCAACGATGCCCACGATCGAACTCGCTCCGATCGCCGTGTCAACTCATCATAACAGGTGCGCTACATAGTAGGTAGGTATCTCACCTCTTTATAGCCTGCAAAGCGTTTCGGCTAGCTACATTTTTGTGGCCGAGTAGGGCAGGCTAATGAGCACGGTGTATATAATAAATTGTCCTTTCAGTGTACATCCATACACACACATACATACATGCGTACATAAAAATGAAGGGCGTTGGTGCTGTTGTAGCAGTCAGACGTTTGTACCACGACTGTTGTAGCATATCCACTGAGATGAGAAAAATTAGAGATGTAAGGGATTGTTTTAAGTGACAAAATTCTCCCCAATAAATCATCGCTCGAAATGGTCCCTCCTTAGATGGCGTAGCTGCAGATATTTCAATATTTGCACACAAATGTAGGTAAGAATGAATTTTAACTGTTAAGAGACTGGATCGTTGAAGTTTATTACTGGAGGGCGTTGCCAACAAGTCCTAAAACCAAAGTCTATGATAACTGTTGCCGAAATAAAACGGTTTCCGAACATTTATTCCAAGGACAGGTACAGATAATTACTTATGAGAAGAAATTTAAGTTCCAAAAGTTATACATACAGATATATATTTGGCAACAGCATAACTGACACGTATGTTTGCAACTTTCACGTTTGAAAATTTATGATTTTTATAATTAAATGTTATTTTGAAAGTTTTAAAAGAACTCTTTGATAAATATGAAGCGAATCCTGAAATAGCTACTTATAATGGTAAGAAGAAGTGATATAAAAGTAAATTATTAAAGCTTTTGAGTATTGAGTTTGGTAATGAGTAGTTACGAACTTGTGAAAGCGTTCCTGATATCTGGTGTAAAATTTTACAATTCAAAATTTAAGTTTATTATAGAGTTTCTGAATTCCATCTGAGAAATAAAATGTAACAAACTGATGAACAAAATAAATTTGGTATTCAATTGTAATCCAAGTCAGGTCGAGGGTTTCTTCAGCAAAATGCTCTTTTTCTGTGAATCTAGATGTAGTTCCGCCCTATTTGTTCTGCAGTTACAGAAAATGTATGAAAAAAAATAGAAAATATATGTAAAAAAATGGGGAGGAATAAAAGAAACAGATGGAAATTTCTAAATATAGTCTTAAGCCTAAAGAAATGTCAACCACAAAAGAGAAACAAAAATATGAAAGATTGGATATGCAACCTGTAGCAGATACTTTTCAAGTAAAAGAAAAATCTAAAGATGTCAATCCTACAGTAGAAAATTTAATGATCTTAGTTAATGAATTAATAAAGGATATCAAAGATGCTAATACCAGTGATAACAGTGATATGATAGAATTGAAACAATCTTTGGAATTCACCCATACCTGCTTACAGGACCACATTAAATCCTTCACAGACTATGAGAAAGAGTTCAATAATATGAGAGATTACCAGAGGGAAATAAAGGACAAATGAGTGTATGAAACCAAGTTACTGAAGATCGTAGACCTGATCTTCATGAACTGGGGATCAGATCAAAAGCTCGAAATGTTGAAATCCCTGGTATACCTGAACAACTTAATGAAAATCAACTGCTGTTGTACAAAGGCTTGCAAATATGTCTTCCCAGATCAATTAAAGAGAGTAGTCGTGGTTCCTTTTTATAAAAATGGAAATAAAATATTGTTACGACAGATGAACGTGCTGCAGTGAATTTATGATAATCGCAGAAGCAGTATGCTTCTGCGTGAGAATTACGTAACCAACGATTTGGAACATGCAATCTATCTGAAAAATAGGAAAGATAGAATTGTTATGTTCCAGTTATTGATATGTGAAAGAAGACATAATTAGTGTCAGTTTATACACGTTAAAGTGGTTAAAAAAAGAAGTATTTTATGTGGTGAGTGCACGGGAGGTTAATTAGTTTATTAGTGTGGTTCGTGTTAGCAAACTAGTGAAGGAAAAGAGGAATTTATCGTCTTGTGCGTGGTGATCAACGTCTGAAAAGAGTTGGTTCTGAGAAACCGGTACACCTAGCCGCAGTTTTAGAGTACTTGATGACTAAAACCTTAGAAGGAAGTCATTTAGTGTATAGTTATTTAGCTTGTTTTAGGAATTGGTAAGGATATTCTCGGTGGATTGAATATTTATTTACTAACATGATTTCATTGTTCATTGAATGATATTAGCCTTGTTTTGTGAAATGAGTGTGAATAGAAATAAGAAAATGCGTTCTTTTGAAAGTTTATCTTTGTATGTTATAGAGCTTTGTGCCGGTTGACTTAGTTCGTATAAATAATTTCATCCATGCTTTTGTAATAAATTGCATTGTTTTGTAATTAACATTGTAAAATATTTACTTGAACTTATGTTGAGTGCTCATCCATTTTAATTCGTAACAATTGGTGCCAGGAGTGTAGATAATTTATTGAATGGCTTTTATTAGAAGTATGGATGAATTAGTAAAGCTGATGACTGATATAACAGGTGAAATTAGTAACATGAGAGATAAGGTAGTTTTTCAAAAAGATGACTTGAAAGCCGATATGGCTACACAAAATAATGAGTTCAGAGCTGAAATGGCAGCTCATAGAGGTGAAATAACTGACCAGTATAAAGACATTAAGACCGAACTTAACAGATAGTGTGATACTTCAAAGGTTGAAATTGACGGTGTAAAAAATGATATTGATGGGGTTAAGTGTAATGTTAATGAAATCACTTATGATTTTGATACAAAACCTGATGGTGTTAAGCATCAAATTGAAAGTGTAAAAACTGATTGTGAATGTCAGTTTCAGATTTTAGGAAATGAAAGGTCACCTTCTTCCTTCTTCTTGTGACAATAGTAATTTTAAGGATTATAATGTTTTCACACATATCGCTAGAAATACAACTAAACCTTCTACATATGATGGTCAATCATCTTAGACAGTATTCAAAACACAGTTTGAAGTTATCGCTAGAGCTAATGAGTGGAATGAATTCCAGAAGGCCAGTTTTCTTGCAGCTTCCCTAAGAAATTCTGCCGCAGAAGTTTTACAGTCTGGTTCCAGAAGAAAAACGACTCGATTATCAAAGTCTGGTTTCTGCATTAGAACTCTGGTTTGGCGATAGTTATTTAAAACAATACTATATAGACTCAATTTAAACATTGTATGCAGTTGAGTAGTGAAACTTTGCAAAAACTTGCTAGTGATATTGAGCGTCTAGCTACATTGGCTTATAGTAACTGTCTACCAGAAATTCAGGATAACTTAGCTCAATTGCAATTTATTGATGCTATTGCTCACCTTGACACTCAAAAATCTCTAAGAATATTGGAAGGTGAATCCTTAAAGTCACTGTGTTACATGTCATGAAGTACGAGTGCTCCATTCTTTCCTACCGAGCGAACAAACGCACAGTGAGATTTGTGAATGTAGAAGAAACTGTAGAAAAGAATAGTGAAAAGCAAGAAATAATCAAAGTCATATTATCCGTTTTGAAAGAGATTAAAGGTTTCTCTCCAAGGACTTATACAAACATACAGTTTTGGAATTGTGGCAAGATTGGACACATTCGAGTCAACTGTAAAGTGTGGTGGGTACATAGTTCAAGCACGTCTAACATACAACAGAAACAGTATAATAAACGTGAAGGGCAAAGGCTGGCTGTTGATTGGTTGGCCCCAGGAGACGTCGCCCACGTTTTAACACTATATGGTGATTATAATGGATTAATAACTGATGGGACCATAAATGGAATACCTTGCATATAATGGAATACCGTATGATAGTCGACACTGGTGCAAATGTAACTTGACTCAGAAAGGATATAATAAAGAAAATAATACTTCATCCAAACTGGAATACTACACAGTATAAAATAGCCCTACAAACAGCCACTTGAGATCGTGCTAAAGTCCATGGAAAGATAGAACTTAACATCCGAGTTGGTAGCTATCTGGTAAACCATCCTGTTTACATCGCTGACATCTACGATGAATGCATATTAGGCCTTGATTTCCTTAAGAAACATGGATTCAACATTAGATCCAGTGACAACCTACTCATCTATAAGACAGAAGAAATCCCTTTGCTTAGCCGAACATCTGATTCTTTATAAAGCGTGACTCCAATATCAGTGAAGGAAGACACAGAGATCCCAGCACAAAGTGAAATTATTGTCTGTGGTCATCGGGCGGAGAGTTCTGGTGCCTTCCGATTGGCATTCACTTGAAGCCTCTGGTAAAGGAGCTTTGTCTCATGGTATCCTGCTTGCAAGGACCAGTCAGAATAGATAAAGAACAGATTCCTATCAGAGTGATGAACTGTAACAAATCCAATAGAATATTGAAAAAGGGTGAAGAATTAGCAATATGTGAACCTGTTACCTGGGTAACAAGTATAAATAAAATAGAAGTTACTGACCAAACCAAAATCATGTAGACATCCTATCTCATCTTACTGACTTATGGAGAGAAACAAGACGAATATTAACTGAAGACGAAGCTGCTAAGGCCCAGAACCAACGGAAAGGGTTTTCCGACATTTTTTCTGCCACATCAAATGATTATGGCCGTATTAACCTGACAGAACATAAGATCAACACTGGTGATTCTCCTCCAGTACATCTAGCAGCAAGAAAGCATCTATTGGCAAAACGGGAGGAGACAGAACAACTAATAAGGGACATGGAAGCTCAAGACATTATAGAACCATCACAAAGAACCATCACTTTGTGCTGGGATCTCTGTCTCTAGCAGCGGTTCTTGTCAAGAAAAAGGATGGATGTACACGATTTTGTGTAGACTGCCGCAGATTGAATGATATAACAAAAATAAACGACTGCTTTTCTATATCCAGGATTGATGATACACTGGACACTATCTGGGTCAAAATGATTCGCAATATTAGATTAGAAGAGCGGCTATTGGCAAGTTGGTATACATCCTGAAGACCGTGAGAAAAGCTTTCACTACAGGAAATGGACTTTGGCAGTTTAAAGTGAGTGATGCCATTTGGACTTTACAAGGCACCTGCAACATTTGAACGACTAATGGAGTCGGTGCACAAAGGATTGTCTTGCAAGGTCTGCCTGGTTTACTTGGACGACATCATCGTTCTTGGAAAGACTATTGAAAAACATTTGAGAAATCTTCGTCAAGTGTTTGAAAAACGTAGGGCAGCCACACTAAAATTGGGACCAACTACATGTAAACTGTTCCAGCAAGACGTTCATGATCAGAAGACTGATCCTAGTAAGATAGAAGCTGTAAGAGACTTGCCTGCACCACAAGATGTTCATCAACTTCATAGTTTTATTGGACTTTGCACCTACTATAGAGGATTTGTCAAGGGTTTCTCCAGCATTGCAAGGCCATTACATCGTGTGACAGAGGAAGGCCAGCGGTTCATGTGAACCACCGAATGTGACGTAGCCTTCCAACATTTAAAGCAGGATCTTTCCACAGCACCAGTGTTAGCATATCCACAAACTGGAAAACAGTTCATAATAGATACTGACGCAAGTAACACAGGAGTTGGTACTGTACTTTCACAACAACAAGACGGACAAGAAAAAGTTATTGCATATTTTAACAGAACTTTATCCAAACCAGAACGAAATTATTGTGTAACAAGAAAAGAACTGTTAGCAATAGAACATTTTCATCATTATCTCTATGGCGAGAAATTTCTTATCCGTACTGATCATGCTACACTCAGGTGGTACTAAACGTTAAAAACCCTGAAAGACAAATTGCTAGGTGGATACAGCGGTTACAAGAGTACAATTTCTCCATCGAGCATCGAAGTGGCAAAATGCATAGGAATGCAGATGCCTTTTCCAGACGTCCATGTATTGACAACTGTAAGCATTACTATAATGCGGAGTTGAAATATAGTACTAAAGATATAATGCCCATAACATAAATAACATCGACCCAAGCAAACAGTGATACTCCTAACATCTGGAGTCCAATAGAAATTAGAAAGGCCCAACTAGACGATGAAGATATAAGGCCAATAAAGGATTTGATTGAAAAATCTGATGTAAGACCTAATTGGGAGCAAATCTCGAGGTATAGTCCAACTACTAAAAGTTACTGGACACAGTGGGACTCCTTAAAAGTGAAAGTCGGTGTATTATATAGAAGATGAGAGAATCCCACTGGACGGATGATCCGTTCGCAGATAATCCTTCCTCACTCCCGAGTGGAACTAGTGATGAAAGATGTACATGATAGTGACACTGGAGGACACGTCGGTGTTAATAGGACATTAGCTAAAGCCAGGGAACGATTTCATTGGCTGAAACGTAGGGCAGACGTTGAAATATGGTGTACGCAATGTGAGGTCTGTGCAGCAAAGAAAGGCCCTAAGACTAGGAGTCGGGGTAAGCTGCAGACGTATAACGTTGGTACCCCTTTTGAGAGAATAGCCATTGATGTAATGGGTTTATAATCATCAGAATAGATCAATCACTCTGATCTATTCTGATGATGGAAATCGATATTTATTAGTGGTAATGGATTATTTCACAAAGTGGCCTGAGGTCTATCCCATCCAAGACCAGGTAGCAACAACAGTTGCAGAGATGATTGTAAATAACTTGATTAGTAGGTATGGAGTACCTTTGCAACTCCACTCAGACCAAAGACGGAATTTTGAATACAATGTGTTTAAAGGCATATGCCAACTAGTAGGCATTCGGAAAACCAGAACAACTCCCCTACACCTCAGTCGGATGGTATGGTTGAGAAATTAAATAGGACAATTGCACAACATCTAGCATTGTTTGCGACGACCACCAACGTGACTGGGATCGCCATATACCACTCCTTTTGTTGGCATACAGAACAGCAGTGCATGAGACAAATGGACAGACAACTTCCATGATGCTCTTTGGAAGAGAGTTACGTCTTCCCATGTGGTCGGCCCGAAGCGATGCCTGTATCCACTCCACAATACGTACAAGAATTGCAAAAACGATTAGAAGAAATCCATCGCTTGCTAAGTAGATGTTATGCTTGATGGAGGTCAAGCATAACATCAACTTAGCAAGCGAAAGAACCAAAACGAGATACGACAGTAAAACAAATGGAACTGTTTTCAATCAAGGAGACTTTGTTTGGCTGTACGTTCTACATAGAAGGAAGAATTTTCTGCAAAACTTCAGAAAACTTGGGAAGGTCCGTATACAGTAGTTAATAGGATTAACGGCGTGGTGTATCGCATTCGTCGACGTCCTGATTCTACAAAGTGTAAGGTGGTTCATGTGGATCATTTGGCCCCGTTTCATCAAAGAACTGAAGAAGCTTCGGAATCCAGAATTGTTCGGGACGAACAAGACCTAATAATGGGGAAGTGTTACATCTAATGAACGACGTATCCTCACTCCCGAGCTACAGTGAATTTATGATAAACATGTCATGAACGCTTGTGTATGCTTCTGCGTGAGAATTACGTAACCAACGATTTGAAATGAATAACCCAACTGAAAATAGAATGGTAATATTGGCGTTTGGATATGTAAAAGGGGAGGTTAGTCTCGATATATACACGATAAGTGTTTAAAAAGAAGAAGTATTTTATATGGTGAGTCTGCGGGAGGTTAATTAGTTTATTAGCGTGGATCGTGTTAGCAAACTAGTCAAGGAAAAGAAGAATTTATCGTCTTGTGTGTGGTCATCAACGTGTGAAAAGAATTGATTCTGAGAAACCAGTACACTAAGCCGCAATTTTATGGTACTTGATGTCTAAAACCTTAGAAGGAAGTTATTTAGTGTATAGTTATTTAGTTTGTTTAGGAATTAGTAAGGATATTCTCATTAGACTGAATACTTATTTATCAACATGATTCTATTGTTCATAGAATGATATTAGCCTTGCTTTGTGATTTGGGTGTGAATAGAATTGAGATAATGGATTCTTCTGAAAGCTTATCTTTGTATTGCTATAGAGTTTCGTGCCGGTTGACTTAGTTTGTATAAGAAATTTCATCCATACGTTTGTAATAAATTGCATGGTTTTGTTATTATCATATTTACTTGAACTCATGTTGAGTGCTTATCCATTTTAATTCGTAACAATACGTTTCAATTTATAAGTAATTTATTTCAATTTTTGGAAATATTTTTGGAAAGTTAATTAAAAAAAGAATTAGCCCTTTTTTATTAAATTTTTTTTCAATAGGCAGTTTGGCTTCAGAGAGGATAAAAGTACGGAGGATGCCACAATTGATTTTATTAAGTACATATATGATTCCTTAGATAATAACTATGAAACTTTATTTACATTTTTGGACATACAAAAATCATTCCTCACCATCTCCTATATTTATTACATGTATTGCTTAATAAAATGGAACATGCCGATATTAGAGGAAATGTGCTAACATGGTTTGAAAGTTATCGAACGAATAGGATGCAAGTTGTTAACATAAATGGTATTATTTGTTTTGAATTAGAGGTAAAATATGGCGAGCCACAGGGTTCTGTACTGAGGCCGATTTTATTTTTGATATATATATTAATGATTTTTGTCAGATGAATATAATAGGGAGAATTACCAGTTTCGCTGATGACATTGCCATAACTTTTCGAGCTAAAAATATAATAGAATTAATAACCATTAATCAACAGTGAATTGAAAATTATTTTTACTTGGTTTAATATTAATAAATTAACTTTGAACTGAAATAAAACGAAATTAATGTGTTTTATTTTGAAGAGAAGAATTATAGAAGATCTGGATATTAGAATTAGTAATGATGCCTACAATTACGTTATTGTAAGCTTATCGAAATGGTTAATGTCACTGACTACTTAGGTATAAAAATCGATCATAAATTGAATTGGAAACCGTATGTGGATAAAATTAAAATAAAACTTAAATCAATGCTATACAAAATTTATTACTTAAACAAATTGGCAAATGCAGAAATGATGATATACATGTATAATTCCTGGATTCAGTCTGTATTTTATTATGGATATTGCTGTATAGGAGAACCTATATAACAATTCTCCAACCAATAATCGCTATACAAAACAGAATAATGAAAAGTCTAACAAAAGTATTAATTGGTGGTGTACTGTACATTGTAGATATGTACATATAAATATATTGCCTTTAAGATATACTTATGTATATAAACTAATCATATATGTATATAGAAATCGCACGTATCTTCAAGAAAAAATATGTGAACATCCTTTGTGTACGGATGGGAAACAATATTTTGTTCCATTAGTAAAATGGAGATTGTACATAAGAATTCAATATATTTAGTCCCCAAAATGTTCAATAGCTTACCTAATGAATTAAAAAATTTATCTGGGAAGATTTTCTTGTTAAAAAAAAGTTAAAAGTTTTTCTTATGGAGTTTGCAGATACTGAATTTCTGTATAAAATACTAAGGAAAATCATGTCAAAATCCTGAAGCTCAGAATTATTTTGCATTTGAATTATTCATATATTTGAGGATTCCGATAGTTAGAAATTTTTTATGTGTGTGTATGTGTACATGTTAATACGTTTAATTTTCTATGTACATATTTATATTATTTCTCTACAATGTACTACGTAATAAAACAACCCGGAAAAGCATAGCTCGTGGGTTTGTTTATAGGAAAAACAAATGTATATTTATTTCTTTAATAAAGTTCACGTTCATGATGTCTTAGAAATACAAGGGCGAAATCATAACTATGCGCAAAGTGCCAAAAGTAAATAAAAACAAATTAAGCCTGCCATTGTTAGATTTCAAGGCACTTCTATCAAAAAGCAAAGGAATCAAAGAGGCCAAGGAAAAGAAAGATTTAAAGGCAAACATGATTAATAAACGCTTTGGGAATAATAGTCTTCATAAATGAACATTTGCCTAAATATATAAAACAACTATTTTACAATGCCAAAAAATATAAAATTAAACATGGATACCGATTTCTTTGGGTGAAAGAAGGTAGAATCGTCCATAGGGAAAGATGCTAGCTGAAAGATGTGTAGAATTAGAAGAGAAAATGATTTATTTCTCTTACAGTCTTAATGGTTGATTTGTTTTCCTATGATGATGGCTAAATAATCTCAAATGTTATTTTTAATAGCTTATTAAAATATTCCATTTCCATTCTTCATTCATTCCATTTATACCTTCTTCAGCTAACATACCTTTTGCTCATTTCAGCATTAGAAGCTTAAGACACAATTACAATGAATTGCTTCTACACTTGAAATTGTTGGAAAAGATTTTGATTCGATTTTACTCTCTGAGATTGGCTAAAAAGTTAAATGGTAGCTCTGTACAATACTGATGGGTGTAAAATGCTATATAATTGCAGAGACACAAACAGATCACGGGGTGTTTTAATGTATGCCAAAGAGGAAAAATATTATTTAAACAAATCGATTTTGATATACATACTTCAGAAGCATTGAATCTTTATAAATTGAAGTTTAATTTTATTTTAATATTAGTTTATAGATCGCAAAATTGCTCAATGGAATGGTTTAATCATGAAATCCGGCTTTCATTCAAACGGATTATTGTATTTCTATTCCTTCTTTTCTTTCTAAGACGAAAAAAAACCCTCAAATAGAAGGGAAAACTGCAGGGAACAACATTGCATAAGACTATTAGTATGCTCGCTTATAAGACTTTCACTAAAACGAATATTTTGAAGAACCTTTTATTTTAAAAAGGAATAATGTGCAATCTCTTGCAATGCATTACAGGAAATCAAAATAGTTGATATTTACCATTATTATTGTTATTCAGACTTTGATTATTGTATCTCTATTCCATTCCTTTCATTTTAAATGAAAGAATCTCAAATAGAAAGGATGACTGCAGGAAACGGAACTGCATAACACTATCAGTATGGTCCTTAATCCCCCTTTCAATAAAACGAATATTTTGCCGATCCTGCTATTCTAAAAGGAACCATCTGTAATCATTGAGATGCATTGCAGGAAATCAAAACATGTCTCATTTAACATTATTCTCGTTATTCCGACTACCATTCAAAGGGATTAATATGTTTCCATTCCATTGTGTTCACTGTATGTGAATCAATCTTAAAGAAAATAATTACTACAGGAAACGAAACTGCGTAAGATTATCAGTATCCTCACTAATACGACGTTCAATAAAACGAATACCCTTTTGTTCTAAATGGAACAATTTGTAATCATTGAAATTCATTACAAGAAATCACAATAGCTGATATTTACCATGAAATAAACAAAGTGGCATATATATGTTAGATTATTATATTTCAATTCCATTTTTCCTTCTAAAGAAATATACCCATAGAAAAGGAACTTTCAATAGAACGAATGTTTCGAAAATCCTTCTGGTCTATTCGATAAACGTTGGAATGCACTTCAGGAAATCAAAACAGGCGATATTTACCATAATTTTCGCTATTTCTTCTTTTATTGAAACATATTTTTGTACTCCTACTCCGTTCTATTCGTTCTAAATGATACAATATCAAATGGAAGAAACGACTGCAGGGAACCGAACTGCATAAGGCCTATCAGTATTCTTACAAATCCGACTTTCAATGAAACGAATATTTTGATGTTCTTTTTATTCTAAAGAGATCAATCTACAATCAATGGAATGCAATCAGGCAATCAAAACAGCTCTCATTTACCATTACTCTCGATATTCCGACTTTCATTGAAAGCACATTATTATATTTCTATAGAAATATAATTCTGTGCGTTCTAAGTGAAACAATCTGAAGTGGAAAGAAGACTACGTAAAACAGAACTGCATAGATCTATCACTATTCTCATTAATCAGACTTTCGATAACACCAATATATCGAAGATCCTTTTAGTCTAAAAAGAACGATCTGTAATCAACAGAACGCTTTACATGATATCAAAACAGCTTCAAAAAGCACCTACTCTTATCATTATTCTTGCTATGCCGACTTTCCTCAAAACGGATTCTTATACTTCTATTCCTTTTGTTCTAAGTGAAACAATCTCGTAAGGAAGGAACGACTACACGAAACGAAAGTGCATTAAACTGTAATTGGACGTTCAATAAAACGAATATATTTAAGATCCTTCTATTCTAAAAGGAACAATCTGTAGTTAATAGAGTGCAATACAGGAAATGAAAACAGCTGACATTTACCATTATTTTTGCTATTCAGACTTTTATTGTAATGGATTATTATATTTCCAATCCTTTCTTTTCGTTCTAAATGATACAATATCAAATTGATGGAACGACTGCAGGACTCGAAACTGAATAATGCTATTTGTATTCTTACTAATACGACTTTCAATAAAACGAACATTTTGAAGATCAATTTATTTTAAATGAAACAATCTTAAATCAATGGAATGCATTACAGGTAATTAATACAGCTTATATTTGCCCAAATTTTATTCAAAAAGATTATTACATTCCTATTCCATTCTGCGATATCCCCAATGCCTGCGATTAAGGGGCTGTTTGATATTGTTGGGATTCGCTCTGGCAACAAACATAGTTTCTTTAAACATCCCACTAACTATTTCTCTCCACATGTAGATGGAATGTGAGGACTCTGCACAGAGATTATTCTCTTGATGTCCTCACACAAGAATTCCACCATTAAAATTTAGATATTCTCGACATGCAAAGGACCATATGGACAGATAAAGGTCAGATTCTTAAAAATAATCTTAAATTTCTCTTTTAAAGAGGGAAGATAACAGACATTTCTAAGGCGTAGGTTGGCTTCTCAGCAGACACGCTAGTGATGCTCTTCTAGGATATGTATGAATGCATTAAAGAAAAGTTTCTTACAGCTAAATTTCAGACAAACACTGAAGACTTGAAATGATATGTGCTGTTATGCCCCCACTGAGGATGATGCCGATGAGGATGAGAAGGATAGGTTTTTTGGATAACAACAAAGGATATTTTGAATTCTGTCAAGAAAGGAGATATACCCTTATTCTAGTTGACTTCAATGCCAAAGTTGCGCTGACTTTGACCTTTGGGGAGAGGTGATAGGTTCTTTTGGTATTGGTAGCTGCAATGGCAATGGAAAACGTCTCCTACAGGTAAATATAAACTTAATGGTTTCAGAATATCTTATTACAAACACCGCGACATACATGGGTTTCACCCGATTGGCTGCATAAAAATATGATTGATTATATATTAATTAACAGCAAATGGGTTAGTTCTGTTAGGAATACCAGGTCACATAGGGGAGCTGAAATCGGACCCGACCATTACCTTGTTAAAAGTGTCTTGCAACTTAAACTTAAGAAGTGTTGTACTAAGGTTAAAAAAATTATCTTTAATTCTGAAGCTCTGTAATACCCAGTTATAGCTAAAGCTTACCATGATAGGTTACTTAGTCATTATGAGTCAAGATTGTCTTAGTACTGAAGCTGAGGAAGAATGGGACCATTTTAAACAGGCTTTTCTTTAAACTAACAATACTCTTTTAGGAAAAAAGGAGCAGAGGAGACAGAATTATCTGAGTGATAAAGCACTTGAGCTTATTTTGGAAAGAAGGAACCGCAGGAATGTCCTTAATCAGTATTATTATCCTTATTTTCAAAAAAGGTGATCGCAGTTCTGGTGATAACTATAGGGGTATCAGCCTACTCTCTGTTCCAGGTAAAGTTCTTTCCATGATTGTGCTTAATGGAATTAAGAATCTGGTTGACAGGCAATTGCGTGATGAGCAATGTGGATTCAGAAGTGGTAGGGGATGTGTAGATCAGATATTTTCACTTAGGCAGATTCTTGAGAAATGTTTAGAGTTTCAGAAACCTTTGGTTGCTAGCTTTGTTGATTTCAAAATGTCTTTCGACTCTGTTGATCGTCATAATTTGTGGTTGATTGTGAAATCATATGGTATACCAGACAAGTTAGTTAACATAATGAAAGCTCTCTATAATAACACTGAGTCATGTGTGAGAGTTGGTAAGTCTTGTAGCAATTGGTTTAGCATTACGTCTGGTGTTCGACAAGAGTGCATTTTGTCTCCTTTTCTCTTTAGTTTGATTATTGATTATGTTATACGAAATTCACTTCAAGGGAAAGATTTTGCCCTTAAATGGGCTGGAGACTAAAATTTCTGATTTAGATTATGCTGATGATTTAGCCCTTTTGGAAAATGGTGTTGATGAGATGAACTCTTTCATTCGAGCTGTTGATGAGACTGGTAGTAGAGTAAATTTGGTTATAAACAGAGAGAAAACTAAAGTGATGAAAATTGGTCAGGCAGGTTGTGATTCAGTTCATCTGAATGGTTGCAGTCTTGAGCAGATGTCACAGTGTAATTACCTTGGGAGCTATGTAACAGATACTGGTGATATGCGGCATGAGATTAACAGACGAATAGGGATTGCTGCAGGGACTTTTAAGAATCTATGGAGATTGTGGAGAAATAGGCGTATGCACCTAAAGACTAAAATTAGACTGTATAATAGTTTGGTTCTTTCTAGGGTTAGTTATGGTAGTGAAACTTGGATGCTGTGTAAACAAGATAACATGATACTAGATGCTTTTGATTCTAGATGTTTACATAGTATCTTGGGTATTAGGTGGTTTAACTTTGTAACTAATGATGAGGTTAGGCAAAGGAGTCTGCAATAAGCATAATGTGCAGAGACTCCGCTGGTCTGGCCATGTTGCTCGTGCGGATAATTATAGATTGGCGAATAGAGTTATGAACAGTGTGCCTAGAGGCCTCAGAAGGAGAGGGAGACCTAGGATGCGGTGGGCAGATAATGTCAAACAGGACCTTGTTAGAATTGGTGTGCAGTGGCCGGATGCAGTAGATGTAGCTCAGGACAGATATGTTTGGAGAATTAAACTGCACGGCCTGGTTGGACCTCCGTAACCCATGGCTGCTTGAGGATGAGGATGATGATGGCTGTGATTAAGCTAATCTTAATAGTTCCACTATCGAGCAGGTGTCAAAGTTTAATTATCTTGGGAGCTATGTAACAGATACTGGTAATGTGTGACATGAGGAAAAGAGACGAATAGAGGTTGCTGCTAGGACTTTTAAGGATCTGTGAAGAGTGAGGCGTATAAATTTGAAGACTAAACTTAGAATGTATAATTGTTTGGTTCTTTCTACGGTTAGTTATGGTGGTGAAACATAAACTCTTTATAAACTATATAACAGGAAACGTGATGCTTTTGGATCTGTATACTTACGCAATATCTTGGGAATCAAGTGGTTCAATTTTATAGTAATGATGTGGTTAGGCAAAGAGTCGGCAACCTCCTTTAAACAGCATATTGTGCAGAGAGAGTCTCCGTTGGTTTGGCCATGTTACCCGTATGGATAATTAATAGATTAGCGAATAGGGTTATGAACAGTGTGCCTAAATGCCGCGGTGGGCAGACAATGTCAAAAAGGACAATATTGTAATGGGAGGTCTGTTAGAATTGGTGTACGGTGGTCAGATGCAGCAGATATACATAGCTCAGAACAGACGTGCAAAGAAGAACTAAATTGTGCAATCTGGTTGCCCATGGCTGCTTGAGGATGATGATAACATTAAGATGGAGGCCAATATGAACTTTTGGATGTTATATTTGTTGAAAAGGTGTTGGAAAAATTTCTACGATCTTCATATTCTTTAAAATTAAGGATATTATGTGACACAATATCTTTTTCTGTGCCATATTTACACTTAGCATGCTAATAGAATTATGCTTAGTTCTTGCGTTATAAAGTGCAATATTACATAATGCATTATAAAATAATTTTTGTGTTTTTTTTTTAATTCATAGTGTATGATTTTGATTATTTGATTTTTGAAGATGGGGTGGGGAATGGTTTTTTCTGAGTAGTTTAATATGGAAGTGCTGATTTGCACTCAATTAAAATTATAAATTTTTGATCGTAGTCATACCGGGACAATTTAAAAGCTTCTGCTACAGTTGTATGTTCTAAGATAATTATAGTTGTTTCATTTTTGATCAGGAAATGTTCTTCTATTAGTCTCTGCTAGTATGTAGAAGTCCCCACTTGTTTGTAAAGGAGGTAAGATCCATCTGCGCATATTTGTTTATGAGTTGAATAGTTTTGGTTACTTTTAAAGTTGACCACACTATTAAATTCCGATATGATCCTGAAGCAGTGGACCTCAGGATCATAATAGAGAGACTAAGAAAAAATTATAACATAATTTTTTCTTAGTCATGAAGGACCATATGAGAATTTTTTCTTGCGTTAATTCGTAGTCCTGAAGTAAGTCCACTCTATGGACTTACTTCAGGACTAAGAAAAAAATAAAATTGTAATCATTTCTATTGTCTTCTTCTTTTGGTAGTAAGGGTCATTTCTTTTGCAACGTTGGCGTTATTTTTTTGTTTTGTTACTTTGTTCCAAGTGTTATGTTACCTGTGTTTCATGCTTAATCTGGTATAGAATTTTAATAGGTCCTGTCTCTTCAAAGTGATAGGTGCCCAGCTAGTTTTAGCATCTAGTGCAATTTACAGGGCTTGATTTTATTACATCAGTAAGTACACAGTTAGTATTTTACACACCTCTGAGGCAGTCGTTATGTAGAGTATTAAGTTTATTTGTATTGGAGATGGGGATGTTAGAAGATTAGGTTTTAGGATGTTGTTCAATAATTTAAGGAAATGAAGTGGGTGGCATCCCTAGTTATACCTACCAAAATATTTCAACATTTAAAAAAAAAATTATCTTTGTTGAGCAGGTACTGTGTGTGAGGACTCCAGTAGAGATGAGAGTCTAGGATATTTCCAAGGAATTTTGCTTCTGAAGATTTTTTACGGTGTGATTCTTTGATTTTTGCTTGGAAATTAGGTTTATAAAACTTAACAGCATTTTTCTTACTAAGTGTTACGAAGGATAGAATAGAAAATTTTTCTGGTTAAATTTTTATTGTACATCTGTCACACTAGGCATCAATGGGTCTAATGGTCTCTTGAAGTTTTCTTTCATTAGTCCAATAAGATTTATCTGAGCTCCATATACATAAGTCGTCTGCAAAAATGGAGAATGAAGTGTCGGGAAGCTTAAGCTGGTCGATATGGACTGGCAGGTCATATAGATAAATATTGAAGAGGGTAGGACTAATAATTGATCCTTGGATGCTTCCATGTACTTTGAGAAGTCCTGAGGGAGAGTTTCTAAGTTTTACTTGTATAAATATTTCAGAAATAATAAAGTGTAGGAAGTGCATGGCATTACCATTTAGTCCTAGTGAGTATAATTTCCGAAGAAGGCCATCATGCCATAACCCATCGAAAGCCCTTTACAGATCTAGAAAGGCAACTGCTAAGGGTCTTTTTGAGACTATGCAGCGTAGGGCCTCCATAGCCAGGTCAATGATATTGTTTTGAATGCCTCTGTGATTTCTGAAACCTGTTGATCTTTCATCTGTAGTTTATATTCTTTCCAGTATCCAGTTTGATCTGTAGTTAACCATTTTTCCATGAGTTTTAAGAGGAAAGAAGACAGTGCTATTGGACTGTATCAACTAAGGTCAGTAAGGTTCTTGTTCGGTTTATTTATCATGATAGTATGAATGATTTTACAGTCTTTTGAGTATTTGTGGCTATTCCATTTATTGTTGATGATATCCAATAGTTTGCGTTCTCCTTCTATGGGTAGATTTTTGATGGTTTTATTGGTTATTTTGTCGGGACCTGGTGCAGTTTTTGGATTACCGGATCTGATGGCATTGTCAAATTGAAAGCAGGTGAAATCATATTCTTTTAATTGAGGGTTTTTTATGATTGTTTCATATTGCATTTTTTCTTTTATACTAAAGTTTTTCTCTTCATCTGTGAAGGATCCGATATTCCACTTCGATGTCAGCAAATACGAATCACATCTACTAACCGTAGAAAGAACCAATTATACACTCTAGGATTAGTCTTCAAGTCTATACGTCTATTTCCAACATTAAAAAAATAATAATAAAAATACCCCCTCAAGCAGCTGCTTGCCACAGAGGTCTGACATGAGCCTGTCAGTTTATATGCCACAGTATATGGTCTGAGAGGATGGCAGGACCTTAGCAGAAAAACGACACATACATCCATGCCTTACCCGGGACTCGAACCCACGACCCTTAGATCAGTAGCCAAGCGCACTATAAATTTAAATAATTTTTATTTAATACATAAAATTTTTAGAATTAAATATTTCATTTCCTCTAAAATATTTTCATAATATTAGACAAGTATATTTTTATGAAATTATTTTATTTAAATAAAATAATTTTATAAACCTCAGTAAACTGTTACTTTTAACTCCAGACAAACTGGATTACTAAATAAAGTTCCTTTAGCAAAAAGAAATATTTTATGGAGACATTTCTCATACTTGCACCATCAGTGTTTAATTCTTTGCAATAATAATAATAATAATGCGAGTTTGAAATTTAAGTGATGACAAAACTTGTTTGTATAGGTAGTGCCGGAAATATTTCGCAGGAAAAAAATGTGAGATTCTCGGAGCAATCACACTCAAAAGCGCGAAAATTCGCGGGGAATTTCACAGGGCAAGATTGCAAAATTCGCGAATTATTTAGATTCAAAAGTAATAAAATTACACATTAGTGGCATTCAAATAAACAAGGGTGTGGTCAACAACACTTAGGTGCCTCTGCGAAGTGGGGTGGACTGGTGGTCCTTATGCGTGCAGCCGAGTCGGCAACCCCCTGGAGATGCCTAGAAAGGGAGGGTCTGTTGAAAGGACGTGGAGAACCCGATTAGGCAGACTCCTCCTGCATCTGCGAAAGGCCCGTTGCAAGCCCCGAAGTGGGTGGCAGCCTGTGCGCTGGGGGCCGCGAGTCGGCTCCATGGAGAGGACGAAGTTGAGGGCCATGCTGAAAGGCTGGTGGGAACCGATTAGGCGTGGCTTATCGACGGGACAGCCTTAGAGTCTCCGCTGCGGAAGACTCAAAACGTTAGGATTACCATCTTAAGTTTGACTTCTAAATTCAAAAGATACCGTCTGATATGATTTTGGCAAAGTATTTGGACGGAATTCAATGAGTTATTTGGCTTTTTCCTAGGCAATGATCAAAATGACCACTCACTGCATCTCAATGATTATCTCAACAGACTTGTTTGTAAAGTAAGGTCTCTCTCTTCATCAAGTGTTCTCCCGATGCGAATGGCAGGATCTATAGAATGTTCTCTGGCTAGTGGATGTGGTTTAATGGCAACTCCCTCAAGATGGTATGCTATCTTGTATAGCGGTACACCGGGATTGCCATACTATACTAAGTTCGGTACATACAGATGTTTAAAAAGAAAGGAAATAAATATTAAATAATTGGCTTTAGGTTAAACTAGCACGTTGCGTATCAAGCATAAATGATGAATTCTGATACATTATGTTACACGTAGTTAAAATTTCCCTCTTTTGTCCACTGGCGATCATCTCACGCAACCCCTCTCTATTTGGAAAGAGATCTCTCTGAATTCACAATGTTCGTTCAGACTGATAAATAGGAGAGAGATTTAAGAAATCGTTATTTTTTGAAACAATAAAAAAGAATTAAGTTTTCAGTGCTATTTAATTCTTTCACAGTTTTCTTTTTTCATAGCATCGCTATGTGGCTGCTGAGCTGTTATCATACTTGAGATGAAAATTATATCATCAACATTATTCACAGAAATATTTAAGCACTTTAATTAATTTTAATTGAAAATTCGACATACTTTAAAAAAAAAGATGTTACAGGTTGATAGAATTCTGCAGGGTTTTTTTTTTGCGTCACTGAAATATTGCCCAATTTTTTTCTGTACACGAAGTGTCGATCCTATTCTTGACTTTTTCTGAGTAATTTTACTGAGAAATCGTTCATTTCATTATCGACGCTGCGGTTAAATGAATGATGAAATGCCTCCTTCAATGATCATTAGTAGAGCTGTAAAGTTTACGTGGGGGGAAAAAAGTGAAATTCGCTAGAAAAACGAAGACTTTAAACAGCGGATTGGAAATATTCTATATTTTGGATTTCCTTCAAATCACCTCTAAAAAATCATTTTTACACATTTCAAATACATATTTTAAAATACTGCTGCAGCTCTTTCCCATTTTCTGCTGGAAAACTAACTTTAATCTTTTATGTATCGCAGCCATAAAGTACAACTTGGAACCAAACGTTCTACCTTGTTTGAAAGAAAACTGTCACTTTGTTAGGTTTGTGTCCTTTTCCTTGAAGAAACAAACACCTTAAAACAAGGGTGGTGAATTTGCGTTTCACCGCTGCAACCAAAGAATTAACAATTTTGAATTCTCGTTGTCCTATCTTACCGACAAGATTCAGAAGATGAGCATTACACGTCGCATGAACTACATTTGAAGAAGCAACTTTGAAACATTCATTCCCACGCTTTGAAGTTATACGAAGAATTTTCGGTAACAGAAGCTGCGACAACCGAATGCGATAATTTAAATTTGTTTCTACGTAGAATAATTGCTACGGTAAACCGCAGTAGCTGGAGAAATGTGGAGTTCCAAAACTGAATTCTACTCTTGCTCCATTAACGAAAACGTATTACTCCATTAATGAAAATCATGTAGAGGGTATTGAAGGAGATTGTCTCCCCCACCTACGAAGTGAATGTGTGGAGAAATTTACAATTGAATTATGTACAAACTAGGTATTGAGGAAAAGATAAGATCATTAAAACTAGAGTCACAAACCACATCAGTTTTTCAACACGTACGTTTTCATGCATTTTAGAAAAAATAGCATAAGAAATGCGTGAAAAGTCGGAAATGTACTCAAACTGACTATTCTGTGACTTATCGGAATTTTTCTAATTTTCAAATTGTTCAAATTCTGATAAATCCAGAATTTCAGGAGAGAAAAAAAAAGCAATCATCAGAGTTCTCAGAAGAATTGTGAAAAAATATCGAAATTCGCGGAATTCTTTAAAAAACGTTGTAATTCGTGGAAACCTTTAAAAAACATTGTAATTCGCGGAAACCTTTAAAAAACGTTGTAATTCGCGGAAATTGTAGCAGAAATTCGCGCCGCGGAAAATTTACATCCTTATGTATAGGTCATGTCGCAGAAAAATCATAGATTGTTCAAGTACATTATCCAATGACGTTAGAATTTAACGTAAAGAGTGGATGTTTGTCGCAGTGTAATTGTAGTTTGATTAAGAGTAACCTATGACATCATATGTATTTGGATATATGATTAATTAATTTTAGTGGGATATTGGCTAGGTCTACTTAGAGACCCTATACAGGTAGTGGTTGGCCATCTCAAAATTGGACGCCATGTTTTGTCGTCGCTCTGATGGTTTAGCGTGCATAGCTGAATGGTATTGCACGGTATTTATGGATTCCGGAAAAGGAAATGTTATTTTTTGATACAGATTTCAGTGTTCATGATTGGAAGTACTTTAGAAATGGCTAAGAAAGGAAAAGTAAATTTTAGGGCTTTCATTTAAAAAAAAAAATTGCTATCTAGTCTGTCCGTCTGTAGACATTGAACTTTTTTGTTTATACAGATAAATAAAAAATTCTTTTTGTGTTTGATAGGAAATAATGATATACTACTATTTGTATTTTTTGATTCTCTCAAAACTGCGCCCTCTAACGGTGGAAAAAGCTGAAAATTCCAAAATATCAAACGAATATTCCAAACAATGTAGTTAAGTTAGAAGTTTAAAATTTTGTTGTTGAAATGTGAAGGTTACGAAGTTACCATTGGCAACAATCACTTGACACTTTAGACCCAGGGGGTGAGGTAAATGTAACTTTTTTTTTGTTTTAACAGAAAAGTGTATTACAATTTGTATTTTGCAATTTTTCCAAAAGCTGTAATTGCGCTCTCTAACGGTGGAAAACGAAAAATCCCAAAAATTTAAAATGAATATTGCAAACGATGTAGTTATGCTAGAAATTGGAAAATCTGGTCGTGGAATGTGACTGTCTTGAAAATTCCGTTGACAACAATGATTTGATCCTAAGCGGTTTTGTTTTAAGAGATAATTGGAAATCTCAGGTTTTAGTTGGTTACTAATGAAATGTAATTCGCATTTTCAAAGGTAGTTTTAATTTATATCATTAGATATCATGTTTACGGTAGAAAATTCGGCGTGAGGAGTTCTGTTATGGTAGAAATTCCACTGAGAACAATTATCTGCCCACTATTTTCAGAGGAGCGAGAGAATGGCAACTTTTTAAATTTAAGAACTGAAAGAAAAATAATTTTTATGTTTTATAATTACTAATAAAATACTACTACATGCATTTTCCCCCATCATATATTAAAAAATAGATAAATAATCCCTCAAGCAGCTGCTTGTACAGAGGTCTGACAGGAAATGTCAGTTTATACGCCATAGTAAAAGGTCTATGAGGATGGCGGAAGCTCAGCAGAAAAACAACACGAACATCCGTAATTAAAATTTTTAAGGATTGAAAAAGTAGGCAAAGGAAGAACTTCATTCTCTTTGAAAGTGAGATTCCCATATGCGCCATAAGCGATATGCGTTCTTCTAATTATTTTACACTTTCAGTACCCTCTGATAGCGGAAATTCTAACTACTGTATAATTCAGAAAATAAACTATTAATATTTTATTAGTACCTGTAATGTGCAAAAAAAGATTTTTCATTTATCTCTTAAAGCAGAAAGGTTGCATTTTACCAACGGGACAAATCATTACTATTAAGGTAAACCACTTGACCATTACCCTCTATGACCAAAAATTTAAGTTTCTAGAAAAAAAAATCGTTTGCAATATTTATTTAAAGATTTGGTATTTTCCAGCCTTTTTCCGCCGCTAGAGGTCTCCTTTCGAGTTTTTATTTACCGACCTTAGCACTCTCTACTCTGGAAATTCCAGCTGATGGGTATTCGAAAAATGTAAGTAGTAATATTTTTGTTGAAAAAAATTTCGCGACATGCAGGATTCGAACCCGCATCTCTCACAACCGCATCTCTCAGAATATTCTAACCTGTTGAAGTAACGCCGGCTTTTTTCATACAAAAAATTATTGATTTATAGACTTTTAAACATCTACAGGTAACGCTGAGATTATCAAATATTGTTTAAATCATTAATATTTTGCTAGTGCCTGTGAAACAAATATATATATTGTTTCGTTTATCTCTTTAAAAAAAAGTTTCATTTTCGCACTCCCTTTTGGTTAAGACGTCAAAGCCTTATTGCCATTGTAAACCTTCGGACCATAACACTCTAGTATCAAAATTTCAGATTTTCAGTGTAAATAGTTTGTTTGCAATATTCGTTTGAAATTTTAGCATTTTCCATCTTTTCCCATCGCTAGAAGACGCTATTAAAGCTATTGAAAATTTTCAAAATTGCGAATCGCAATATTTGTTCGACACGTATACGACCCAAAAAGAATTTTTCATTTAGCTCTAAAACTAAAATATTGATTGTCTATAGACGGACAGACAGATGGAAACACAGATGGACAGACAACAGTAACAGAGAGACGGACAGACAGATGAACAAATATTGGCAAGGCAGACGACAAAGTGAAAATATTTGCTCGTTTTTCAAACGAACCTTAAAAGAAATTATTCTTTGGTTTTCGGTTAGCTCATTCCACTTTTGCAGCCGTTTGCCGTCTTCTGATGGAGTTTCTGAGGGAAAATATTTATTAAATTATTTCTTTGAGTGAAATTTTTACACCCAAATGCAGCGCAGAGAGGCATTCATAAAATATGACAGCTTTTATAGACAAAAAGTGGTAGAAATATATAAAACAATAACAACTGAGAAGTTTTAACTTTGTACATACACTAACTCATAGGCTTTCGTCTCACGGTACGATAAAACATGGCGTCCATAAACCACGTGACTCAATCAACCAGTGGCAGTGAATCACCGAGATGGCCAGCCTCTAACTATACAGGACCTCTAGCTCTACCTAGGCCTTAGATTGTTAGGCGACAAACTAAGATCTTTGTATTTTGCTTCTATTTCCTGTACATGACCGACTGTATTGAGAAAAATGAAACTTTCAGCTCTACATCTTATATACCCAGTAAATGTCTTTGTGTAAGAGTTATGGACTTATGAACTTTGTTTGTAGACATTTAAGTTGCAAAGAAAATGAAGACTTACCATTCACCTCAGCATGGGATTTTTATCCGTATGCAACGCGCCAGGAAGAAGAAAGGATCAATGTTAACGTAAGTAGGCGGATTGATTCTTGTGTTTATCTACCCACTTTCGAGATTGCACTGCCAGGACAATCTATCAACCCTTTTGAGAAATACCGCCTTTTTCACAGAGGGGAAAGTTCGTTACACTTAGATTCACATCAGTGCAACTGGTGCATTATTCACTTCAGTAGGGGGAAAAGGAGATTTCTGGACCAGAGGCGGAGCTATGTTAATCCTATGGTGAATAAAATACCTCCCTCCATCATCATCATCATCATCATCAAGCAGCCATGGGCTACGGAGGTCCAACCAGACCACGCAGTTTAATTCTCCAAGCATATCTGTCCTGAGCTACATCTGCTGCATCCGGCCACTGCACACCAATTCTAACAAGGTCCTGTTTGACATTGTCTGCCCACCGCATCCTAGGTCTCCCCCTCCTTCTGAGGCCTCTAGGCACACTGTTCATAACCCTATTCACCAATCTATAATTATCCATACGGGCAACATGGCCAAACCAGCGGAGTCTCTCTCTGCACAATATGCTGCTTAAAGGAGGTTGCAGACTCCTTTGCCTAACCTCATCATTAGTTACAAAGTTGAACCACCTAATACCCAAGATACTGCGTAAGCATCTAGAATCAAAAGCATCTGGTTTCCTGTTATCATGTTTACAAAGTGTCCAAGTTTCACTGCCATAACTAACCCTAGAAAGAACCCAACAATTATACAGTTTAATTTTAGTCTTTAGTTGTATACGCCTATTTCTCCACAATCTCCATAGATACTTAAAAGTCCCGTCAGCAATACCTATTCGTCTGTTAATCTCATGCCGCATATCACCAGTATCTGTTACATAGCTCCCAAGGTAATTACACTGTGACATCTGCTCAAGACTGCAACCATTCAGATGAACTGAATCACAACCTGCCTGACCAATTTTCATCACTTTAGTTTTCTCTCAGTGTATAACCAAACCTACTCAACTACTAGTCTCATCAACAGCTCGAATGAAAGAGTTCATCTCATCAACATCATTTGCCAAAAGGGCTAAATCATCAGCATAATCTAAATCAGAAATTTTCGTATCTCCAGCCCATTTAAGGCCAAAATCTTTCCCTTGAAGTGAATTTCGCATAACATAATCAACAACCAAACTAAAGAGGAAAGGAGACAAAATACACCCTTGTCGAAGACCAGACGTAATGCTAAACCAATTGCTACAATGCCTTACCAACTCTCACACATGACTCAGTGTTATTATAGAGAGCTTTCATTATGTTAACTAACTGTCTGGTATACCATATGATTTCACAATCAACCACAAATTATGACGATCAACAGAGTCGAAAGCCGTTTTGAAATCAACAAAGCTAGCAACCAAAGGTTTCTGAAACTCTAAACATTTCTCAAGAATTTGCCTAAGTGAAAATATCTGATCCACACATCCCCTACCACTTCTGAATCCACATTGCTCATCACGCAATTGCCTGTCAACCAGATTCTTATTTCTATTAAGCACAATCATGGAAAGAACTTTACCTGGAACAGAGAGTAGGCTGATACCCCTATAGTTATCACAATAACTGCGATCACCTTTTTTGAAAATAGGGATAATAATAGCTCTGGTAAAATCTTTAGGAACCATGCCTTTATCATAAAAGTTATTCAAAATTTCAGTCATCAAGTGGTAACCGAAACATTCCCAGCTCTGAGCATTTCTGTAGTAATTTCATCTACCCCTGGGGATTTATGAAGTTTAAGTTTAGAGATAGCCAAATTAACTTCAGATTGTGTTATAGAGCCAACATTAAAGCTGCCAATGCATCTATCATCATTACAAACAATGGGAGTAGAACTAACCACATTGTTTAGAACATCACTGAAATGCTCAGCCCACCTAGCCATGACAGAATCCTCACCTTCTATAACCTTACCTTGTTTATCCTTCAATCCCTGTATGCCTGTCCGTTTTCTACAACATAAAACATTAACTATCTGGTACAGCTCTCTGCTGTTGTGCTGCCTAACTGCTTCCTCAGCTTTGTCAGCCAAGCCATCATGCCAAAGATTCTTATCAGTAGCTAACTGATCCTTTACATGTTTATTAAGCTCTCTGTAATCTTTTCTGTTAGGACTAGTAGGGTACTGATTAAGGACATTCCTGCAGTTCCTTCTTTCTGAAATAAGCGCAAGTGCCTTATTACTTAAATAATTCTGTCTCCTCTGCTCCATTTTCCCTAAAAGAGTACTGTTAGTTTCCAAATAAGCCTGTTTAAAATGGTCCCATTCTTCCTCAACTTCAGTATTAAGCATACCATGACTGTCATAATGACTAAGTAACCTATCATGGTAAGCTTTAGCTATAACTGGGTCTTTCAGAGCTTCAGTATTAAAGGTAAATTTTTTAACCCTAGCACAACACTTTTTAAGTTTAAGTTGCAAGACACTTTTAACAAGGTAATGGTCAGATCCAATTTCAGCTTCCCTATATGCCCTGATATTCCTAACAGAACTAGCCCATTTCCTGTTAATTAATATGTAATCAATCATATTCTTATGCAGCCCATCAGGTGAAACCCATGTGTACTTATGTGTTTCGCGGTGTTTGTAATAAGTGTTAGTTATTCTGAAACCATTGAGTTTACTTACCTTCAGAAGACGCTGCCCATTGCCATTGCAGCTACCAATACCAAAAGGGCCTATCACCCCTCCCCAAACGTCAGAGTCAGTACCAATTTTGGCATTGAAGTCACCAAGAACAAGGGTAACATCTCCTTTCTTGACAGAATTCAAAATATCCTGAAGTTGTCCGTAAAACCTATCCTTCTCATCCTCATCAGAATCCTCAGTGGGGGCATAACAGCAGATAACATTCAAGTCTTTAATGCTTGTCTGAAATTTTGCTGTAAGAAACCTTTCATAGAAACCTTTCATATCCTAGAAGAGCATCACTAGCATGTCTGCTGAGCAGCAGACCCACGCCTTGTTGATGCTTTCCATCCTCCCTCCCTGTAAAGAGAAATTTAAAGTTCTTTTAAGTATCTCACCTTTACCTGTCCATCTGGTCTCTTGCAAGCCTAGAATATCTAGGTTATAGCGCTGGAATTCCTGCATGAGGACATCAAGAGAATAATCTTTATGTAATGTCCTCACGTTCCACGTTCCTGCAGAGAGAAAATGATTAGTAGGATTTTTAAAGAAATTAGGTTTATTGAGATTGGTAGGGCCAACAATATCAAACAGCCCCTGATCTCAGGCATGGGGCAAAGACCTGTTCCTCCTACGCTAAAGGCTGAAGTCACCGATGCTGGTAGGAACTTCAGACACCACCTTTTCAAGTGGAATTTTTCAAGAGCCACAAGGCCTGCTAGAGACACATTACTCCAGTTTAGGCTTGACGATGGCCAACTAGCTAAGTAAGGTTCAGGTACCTGCGATGGCCTCCAGCTGAAATAAGGTATCCCATGCCTCTGTTCACTTAGAGCTGGCAACCCAGAAGCAAACAGAAAACACAGCAGCAGACTCCCTCAACAGAGGCCCACCAGTGCAGCAAGTCCAGGATCAATAATCAAGCTCAAATCCATAAACAATTCCAGTCTAGTAGGTCCAGTCCAGTTCAGGCCATACTGAACTGGCAGCCCTCCCCTTCCGTTCCCCTCCAAAAGAGAATATCTCTTTTGAAAGGTACTAACGGCCTGCACCACAAGAAGGCGGGGTCGGACATTAGGTGCTAGACCTGGCCGGTTCTGTGCTTCATCACTAGGGATTGGTTCCTCCCAGTAATATGTTAATCTGAAATTATTCAGTTAAATTGCAGATAATCCACTCGTAATTTCCACCGACATCCATCTTGGTTTCCACAAATTTTTTCGAGTCCACCATTTAGAAACTCCCACGATTTTACCGTTAGTCCACCATCTTGGTTTCTAACCTCATCCGAAATTACTAAGTCCAGACTCCGCCATCTTGATTCCTGACATATTAATTAAATGCTTATCAGAAGTTCCACTACCCTTTATTAAACCTCCCCTATCAAAAACTGTCACCCCCCATTAATTAACCCATTATCGAAAGTCCCTTTCCCCTTTTATTAAAATAAAAGAAACCCACTCTTTTCCTCTGATTCCATCATGTTCACATCCCCTGTGATTGTGTCCATGGAGGTAGGAAGATAAGGAGACGCCCTAACGCGCTTTCCCTGTCCAAGGAAAATGATGCTTAGGCAGCAGGACGGTAGCCATATTGTTGCATTAAAAACAAACCGTCTGCCGCTGCAATCAAGCCTACTTTTCACGTGTTATACTCAGTTTTACTGTGCGTTATATATGGGAAGATTATTTTTTTACGACTAAGAGAAAGCCCATTTAAGCTACTTGGAATTTATATTGTTTTTTTCAGTGCAATGAATATTTCAATACAGAATTACTGTATAGCAGAACTATTTATGTATTTCGTTGAATACGACAATAACAAACAATTACCAGATTTTGAAAGTTTATTTATACTGCACTGAAAACAGTAGAACACATTTTATGGATAAAACACTAAACATTATATGCAATAGCAGCATTTAAACTGCAAAAAAATCACATTTGTAAGATTCAGGAAATAGATGTTTTACGTTAAAAAAATTCTCATTCCACAAAAATAAAAAAATTTGCTTAACAAAACTAAATAAAGCTAATAGTATAAGAAGTAAAAAAAAGAAATAAAAAAATATATATATTTATACAAAAAAAAAATGCCCTAGATGGTGGCTCGAACCCACCAGCTCTATGCTTGTACCCTCAGCTTCACATCTCTCCCCCATCAGTAGTATAGTGCCACCCCACCGATCCCCCACTAGTGCTTTCCCCCTATGACGTCACCGACCACGCCCTATGACGTCACCGACCACGCCCACTTCCGCCCCCTCCCCTATGACGCAGCATGGCGTAATCATTACATAATCATTACGTAACAGGCCACGCCCCTTTATTAATAATTCCTCCCCTTTATTAAACCCCCCTTTCCCCCTCAGTGGCGCCACCTGTTGACAGTGAGAAGTACTATTTTCCCAAAAAAACCCTTTATTTTAAGTCTAATTTCTCGTTTTCGGACCCCACGGTCGACCTACCTATATTTTAAGCCCTCCCTCCTCTTGTAGACCCCCGGGTTGACCTTTTAAGCCCTTCCTATATTTTAAGGCCACCTCCTTCACTCGGCTGATGCAAGTCTCAGAATAATTGCATGGAACGATTGACTGGTCTCAGAATAATTGTACAGAAAGGAATGATACAAAATTCCTTAGTAATTAAACACTCATCAAAATTCCCTTACCTCTATTAAAAATCATCCTACAGTTGAAACTCATTTTACTCTTACTGTTTCCATAGAAAATACCATATGGTGAAATTAATAATGGTTTAAATTATTCGTAGGGATGACATGTTAAATCTGCTTTTAGAACACACGTCTGCAGTGGAAAAGTTTTCAAACTCCGTTAATCAACTCCCTAGTAATTAAACACTCGTCAAAATATTCCTCACCTTTATTAAAATCACTCCACGGTTGAAATAAAAATCAGTTTTCTGTAGATGTGTTTCACCGGAAAAAAAAAATCGTCCCTCGCTCTGTGGATTCCGTCCAACTGTCTTGGGTTCCCGGACTATACCGTGTACTTGCTGTGACATAGATGCGGGCCAGACATTTCAGATATTAACCTAGCATTCTTTATGACTAGCTTTTTCTATGTATTTCTTACATCAAAACCAACACTACCACTGAACTCTTTTGAATGCGGATCTCAAATTGTAAATCAAACTCACAAAGCTGTATTTATCCCACCAAGACGGCTAAACGATTTTCTTATAATTAAAATTCCCTAGTAATTAAACACTCGTCAAAATATTCCTCACCTTTATTAAAATCACCCCACGGTCGAAATAAAAATCAGTTTTCTGTAGATGTGTTTCACCGGAAAAAAAAAAATCGTCCCTCGCTGTGTGGATTTCAGGACGCACGGGAATACGCCATGTACTTGTTGTGGTTTAGATGCGGGTCAGACATTTCAGATATTAACCTAGCTTTTTCTATGTATTTCTTGCATCAAAGCCAACACTAGCACTGAATTCTTTTGAATGCAGATCTCAAATTGTAAATCAACTCACAGAGTTGTATTTATTCCTTAGTAATTAAAACTCTTTGCTATTCATTTAGCCAGGACGACTAAACGATTCCTTTATAATTAAAATTCCCTGCTATTAAACTCCCTAGTAATTAAACACTCATCAAAATTCCCTTACCTTTATTAAAAAAAAAACACCGTACGGTTGAATCAGTTTTCTGTAGAGGTGTTTTATCGAAAAAAAAAAACTTATCTCCGGCCAACGAGAGTCGAACGCGCTACCACAGCTTCACTCTGTTCTTGAACAAGAACCAACCTGCAATGGAAAAATTTCAAACTCGGAGGAGGTTTCATCATGCACGTACGTGTCAGGTAGCAACGAAACATCTCGTGACAAATGATGCAATCGCCCTAGGGTTGAGTGTCCTGTGATTGTTGCTCTCTAAGGGTAAGTGACGTGTCACTCGCTGGACAGTCCACGTTATTCTGATCTTGTTGTGACACGTATTAGATAGTGGGATTTGGGGGTGTATATATACGGGGTCAAGTCAGCCCAAGGACATTCCATTGCTAGCTTCTCTACTGAGTTATCAACGCTGCTGACTATCCCAAGATGTCTACTGAGCAAGTTCCCGCTGGATCATCAACAGCTAACAGGTAAGTAAAACTTTATTTAATGCTATGTTGTCCTTAAGACACAATCATTTACTGACGTACATAGAATATTATATTTGTTTCTATCCAGTAAAAGTCATTTTACTTACTTTATTCTACTTATAAATTAGTTAAATATTTAATTAGATCTTTTGCTCAGGTTAGAAAACTGTTAAATTGTTTCTCAAACTTTAGTTAAATATTTAATTAGATCTTTTGCTCAGGTTAGCAAACGGTTAAATTGTTTCTCAAACTTTAGTTAAATATTTAATTAGATCTTTTGCTCAGGTTAGCAAACTGTTAAATTGTTTCTCAAACTTTAGTTAAATATTTAATTAGACCTTTTGCACAGATTAGCAAACTGTTAAATTGTTTCTTAAACTTTAGTTAAATATTTAATTAGATCTTTTGCTCGGGGTAACAAACTGATCAACATAGAGTTTTATTGTAAAACTTAATTTTCAAACTTTAGTTACTTAGATATATTGATCGCGCTAGTAAATGTACTGCATATTCTGAGACCGTATTATCTATCTAGGAAAACTACGGATATGGAGAATTTTGAAAAACTCCTAAAATCAGTGAAGACCCTAGATGATGTCTCCAAAAGAAGCCTGCCCATGGAGGATCCCCAACATGCAAAACGTCCTTGTTGTCAGTTGGAGGCAGGGCAGGATTTACGGCAGAGGACTTTGAGGCTGTCGCTGACCCATAGACGTAGGGCAGCCGCCGCAGCAAAAGCAGCAACGGAGATGAGACCTCCCACCGTCGTCGGTTCTGACGCGCTCCCTTCAACGGCAACTAGGTAAATGAAATTTTATTTAACGCTGTCCTTAAGAAACTCAGCTATTTATTAACGTACATCGAGTTTTCTAACCTGTAAAGTCATTTTATTGTAAATGCTAACTTTAGTTACTTAGATTTTTTGCTCACGCTAGTAAATGTACCGCGTGCTGTCTTTTATTACAACTGTTAAAAAAGAAAAATTTTTTTTTTCTCAAACGTTAGTTAAATATTTAGTTAGGTCTTTTGCTCAAACTGTGGCGCATGCTGTCTTTTATCACAACATAACTGTTCAATGTAGAGTTTTATATTTGTTTCTAACCTGTAAAGTCATTTTCAAACTTTAGTTACTTAGATTTTTTGCTCACGCTAGTAAATGTACTGCGTGCTGTCTTTTATTACAACTGTTAAATTTATTTCTCAAACGTTAGTTAAATATTTAGTTAGGTCTTTTGCTCAAGCTGTGAGGCATGCTGTCTTTTATCACAACATAACTGCTCAATATAGAGTTTTATATTTGTTTCTATCTAGTAAAGTCATTTTCAAACTTTAGTTACTTAGATATTTTGATCATGCTAGTAAATGTACTGCATATTGTCTTTTCTATTCTAAGATGAAAAAACATGTAAATGTGCTGCATATTCTGAGACTGAATTATCTATCAATGTAGGGTCCCCACGGAGAGTGTGCTACTCGGAGCCGCTCGTGTGCTAACCAAGCCTCAGCCACCCATGACCCGTTCGTCATTGACAGTGCCGGCTACGTCCCTCAACGACCCCGCCAGTGCTGACGTCACCTCTGCAATCTTCACAGGCGCTGGGTCTTCAGCTGCAGTCAGGTAAATGAAATTTCTTTTTGATGTTGAGCGGGGTCTTAAACGGTTCAATCATTTACTAAAGCATATATAGTTTTATAGCCTGTAAAGCCATTTTACTTTCTTTATTCTACTTATAAATTAGTTAAATATTTAATTAGACCTTTTGCTCGAGCTAGCAACGGTTAAATTCTTCCACAATCGAGTGTTTACTCCCGTGGAACATTTTTTCTCAGACTTGTACTGTAGGTAAAATTATACTAGCAATGTGTGTTGTCCTTTATTACAACTGTTAAATTTTTCCACCTTCGAGTGTTTACTCCTGTGGAACATTTTTTCACAGACTTGTACTGTAGGAAAAATTTATATATATATATATGTGAATAAATATATGATTTTTATTGGTCAAACTATGTATAAAGAAGAATATTAGTAAACGTAATACTTTAAAAGTGTGTATCTGGGGAAAATGTGATACTTTAAAAATGTAATACTTTAAAAGTGTGTATCTGGGGAAAATGTGATACTTTAAAAATGTAATACTTTAAAAGTGTGTATCTGGGGAAAATGTAATACTTTAAAAACGTGTATCTGAGCAATACAGCATTATAACTTCAGTTCTAAGATAAAAAAACACGTAAAGTACTGCATATTCTGAGAATAAATTATCTATCTAGGTCTGTCGAGTCCTTCAACGTTCCAGGACCATCCACAGTCAGACCTGCTGCAGCAGCACCTTACTACACCATTGTGAACACACGCCACTACAACTCCGATAAGTTTCGCACACAATTTATCTCAACGAGTGTGCGGTTTGGCGGAATGGAGGATGTACACCCCCCATAATTTCATTCCGGTCCTGCACGACTTGCACGAGCGGATGCTAGCTGATATCGTCCCCACAGGTGAATATAGCCACGTGCGGCTATGCTTACGTTCCCGGGATTTGAAAAACCCCGTCAACCTGTCCCTAATTCGACGTAATGCCCTGACGGGTGAGAGATTCATGACTGCATTAGACAAAGTAGTGCAGTCAAATGAATCTCTCAGTCCTGGGAGTGAACTAGAATTTGACTTCGTCTGTGCGGACTTGGACAGGGTCAGCAGCGGAGGTATTGGGAGACGTGCCGGGCCGGAGAAATGAAGCCTTGTCGACATTCAGTCATTCGCTGTCAAGAAGGGGAGCGTTTTGAGAATCATCAACTGTGACGATATCTGTCTTGCAAGGGCTCTCGTCGTTGCACGAGAGCTCTGTTCAAAAAATAAAGGGCTGGCAAACAGCTATTCGAAAATTGCTGATTACCGTCGACCACTCCAGCAGACAGAGGCCCTTAATCTACACCTGGATGCCGGGGTCCCTGTTGCCCCCTGTGGACTCCCGGAAGTACAATTGTTTCAAGCGCACATGGTGCAATACCGGCTTGTAGTGTATTCTGCTGACGACGCCTTCCTCCCCATCTTCATTGGTCCCGAAGGAGGGGACAACATCTATTTACTGTTTAGTGCTGGGCATTATGATGTGATTACCAGCCATCAGGGTTTTTCGGGGCTAGGCATTTCTGCCATAAGTGTTTAAAGGGGTTTAATCACGGGCACGTTTGCAAGGGGACCTACAACAGGTGCCTGTCAACCGATGTGGTTCATGCAGGGGAGTTGTTGCTCTGCACAGTGTGTTGTGTGTATTTGCGCGGGGCTGAATGCTTTCAGGCGCATCTGCTGAAGGCATGTCAGACACAACATCGCTGTGTTAAGTGCATCAGCTTGTACGATCCCCTGAAAAAACACGTTTGCAAGGTTGACACTTTAAAATTCGTCGAGCCCTGCAAGATTGACCCTGTCGGTCAGAATTATCTCTACTTTGATGTAGAGACTGTGCAGTGTGCCGACGGATTGCTGAAACCGATACTGTGTGTGGTCACATACCAAGTGGACGACGAGTGGGTCTATGCTTCATTCCCGGAAACGGACGCCTTTATGGATTGGTTTCTAGCCGAAGAACGTCCCGGGGTTCAACGATTCAAGGATGCCACAGTCCTAGCACATAATCTCAAAGGCTTTGACGGCATGTTCGTTATTAGTTACCTGTACAGAAAATTTTTAAAACCAGATCTCGTGTTCGATGGATCCAAGATTTTAGGTATCTTTTTACCTGGCCTTAAAATAAGGTTTATCGACACGTTATCCTTTATTCAGGCTCCTCTTCGATCATTCACTAAGACCTTCAACTTGGAGACGGTGAAAGGCTTTTTCCCCTTTAAATTTGTGAAGGAGGAAAATCTACAATATACAGGAGCCATGAAACTCTGTCAGCATTCAACGAGTGGTATGTCGCAGCAAGCCTTGAACCCTGGGATTTTCAACAGCAGCTTCTGTATTACTGCAAGGCAGATACAGAGCTGCTGCAGCGAGGCGCCCAAGCTTTCCGTGAGGAATTTTTAAATCTCACAGGTGTAAACCCATTTGCGCGTGACCTGACTATTGCCGGTGCTTGCCTTCGCATATTCCATGGAAAATTTTTGCAAAAGAATACCCTCGGTGTGTGTCCCGCCCAAGGGTATTCAGCGAGTAATGACCGGCAGTCCTTGAAAGCTCTCGCATGGTTAGAGTATGAGGCTTCCAAGGACAACATCGAAATTCAAACTGCGCGATCACCCGGAGGTGAGTATAAGATAGGGCAGTACAAATTGGACGGCGTATGCCATAGTACCCGTTGTTATTACGAATTTTTAGGTTGTTACTTTCATCACTGCTTGAAATGTTTCAAACCTGAAAAAATAGATCAACACATGAGAAAGCCATTTGGTCTGCTAAACACCCGGACCATGGATCGTCTTGAGACCTTGAAAGTGCTGATGAACGGGTACACATGCAAAATAATGTGGGAGCACGAATTCGACGAGTTGATGCGCAAAAACCAGTCCGTCGCATTAATTTATAAATCCGTCGAGCCTATCCGGCGTATAGGGGCCTGTGACTACCTCTACGGAGGGCGCGTGGAGGTGTTCTCCATATTTGCATCGGTTGACTTAGGATGTAGCCTTAACTACGTTGATTACAACAGCCTGTACCCTTATGTTTGCAAGAAGGCTCCATTCGGTAAAGGTCACCCGGTTCGGATCACCTCCGATTTCGCCACGGACCTCGACCACTATTTTGGCATTGCACACGCCACACTGTTACCCCTCGACGGCTTATTCATCCCTGTACTGCCCTATAGGTGTAATGGGAAGCTGCTTTTTCCCCTTTGTAGGATCTGTGCGGATGGACAGCTGGCACCCCCTTGTCGGCACACCGTGAAGCAGCGCGCATTGACAGGATCTTGGCCTACGTTCGAAATTTACGCTGCAATGCGTGCTGGCTACAGACTTCTCCAGTTCCACGATGTGTGGCACTTTAATACCATCCTGCAATATGATCCTACAACAAAAAAAGGAGGTGTCTATGCTGGGTACATAGACACTTTTCTGGGACTGAAGCAGCGTTACTCCGGGTTTCCCCCTGACGTGCAGACCAAGGAGCAAAAGGAAGCCTTCTGTGAGGCCTTCTCCCAGGCAGAGGGGGTTCGGATCCTCCCCTCGGAAGTTGAGAAAAACAACCTTAAGCGAACTCTTTCCAAGGTCTCGCTTAATTCGTCATGGGGGAAGCATGCTCAGAACATGAGTCGAACCCAGACGACCATTGTGAGTTGTCCTGTCAAGTACATGGAGCTCTTGACAGACGCATCGCTAGTCATCACTGACGTCGCTGTTATCAGTGATCAGGCCGTACTTGTCACGCACAAGCCGGCAGAGTCTGCCACTCCAGCGAACACCCGTGGAAGCCTGATTCTCGCTGCAATGGTGACGAGTCACGCCAGACTAAAGCTGTACGAGCTTCTATCGAAATTAGATAGTCGTGCAATGTATTCTGACACGGATTCGGTGATTTATACAACGTCTCCTCGCGACACCTACACACCACCACAAAATCCCTTCCTTGGAGATCTCGTTGACGAAATTTCATCAAAGTATGGCCCCGGTGTACACATCACGAACTACATTAGCGCAGGGGCCAAGAGTTATGCTCTTCGGTTGAGCAACGGCGATGAAATTCTTTGCGCCAAGGGCATATCTCTCACGAAGCAAAACAGGTGTAAATATAATTTTGACTTCTAAAATCCATGGTCCTAGGGAATTCCCCAGCCAGCGAGACCTTCGTAGTCCCCTTTAATGTATTTCGTAATAAAGTGGATGGGTCACTTACGAACAGGCCCATGGTAAAAAGGTTTAAGGCTAACCTCGATAAGCGGTATCTCAGCCCGGGTTCGACTCTCACTGTACCTTATGGTTACAATGACCTGGGCCTGGATACCCTTATCCAACTCATGGATGAGTAATTGCACAGTTTTATTTATTATTGCACACTAATTTATTATTTATTTTTTTATTTATTTATTATTTATTTATTTATTATTGCATCTTCATTTATTATTTCAGTGTGCATAGTATTACAACTCTATTTCGTTGCTCACCAGTGTAAATATTATTTCATTACACGCTTTATTTCGTTGCTCACCAGTGAAAATATTATATCATTACACACTTTATTTATTTCAATGTCCTTTGTGGACCTTATTATTTCACTGCACACTTTATTTATTTCAATGTTCCTAGGGGACCTTATTATTATTATTATTATTATTATTATTATTATTATTATTATTATTATTATTATTATTATTATTATTATTTCAGTATCTGTAGTGGATCTTGTATCCGTAGCAGACCTTTTTTTTTAAACTTATTATTTCAATGTTCCTAAGGAACCTTATTATTTCAGTATCTGCAGTGGATCTTGTATCCGTAACAGACCTTTTTAAACTTATTATTTCAATGTTCCTAGTGAACCTTAGTATTTCACACGTAATGACCCAGCACTGAGGCGTCGTCAGCGTTTGAATTACTGTGCCGAGTGGTTAGCGCGCTTGGCTACTGATCTAAGGGACCCGGGTTCGAGTCCCAGTTAAGGCATGGATGTTCGTGTTGTTTTTCTGCTGAGGTCCTGCCATCCTCTCAGATCTTCTACTATGGCATATAAACTGACAGGCTCCTGTCAGACCTCTGTGGCAAGCAGCTGCTTGAGGGGGTATTTTTATTATTATTTAACTTATTGTATTTAACTTATTGTATTTAAAACTACAGCGGATATTATTTAACTTATTGTATTTAACTTATTGTATTTAAAACTACAGCGTATCTGTCATTGTTTTACTGTCCAGCATTGGATATATCATGTAAATTATTGTCTGTGAATTGTTTCAATAAAAAAGGTTTCAAAAAATCTGCCTCTTTATTACCTAGCTGAAACACACTACGGCGGGGGGGGGAAAGTTTTATCAATGCCGTGCTCCACAGTGCGAGCGAGAGCAGCACATGCTGACGCCAACCAATAAAAACCACCGGTGCATCTAAGCTTAGAGCGCTCTGAAGAAGGACCAATGAGAAACCTGGATGCATCCGTGCTTAGAGGACTACTCCAGCAAGACCGTGTTTGGGGCGACATTGCACGGATTTGTAAAACTAATTAACGGAATGGAGTAGAAGAGTGAATGAAGCAAGAGATGCAAATATCAGTTTTACTTTCTTTTATTGGATATTTTGTAATGCACATTTTAAATACATGGGTTTTTTAACACAAATCTTCAAGCGCACAGGGCTTGGATTATACAAAAGGTTTCAATATGCTGACCACTCGGATAATTTTCTTTTCTTACGTCGGATGGGTACGGCAATGTCTTTTGGCGGGCGCTCTTCAGCTATAGTGCTTCTGGGGATGTTGACTTTTAGTTCATGTGGAGTGTCAAGCTGTTTTGAGAATAACAAATAATTTTTCAAAGCAGTCAGATACTTTTCGGATTTATCGTCAGCATCATCAGACTCTAATATTTTCTTGATCTCTGAGTCCAAATCACATACTTTTTTCTTATGTTTTTTCTCTGCACAGCTTTTACAGAAATCATTTTTTTTTAAATAGCGAAACCAACAGGGGGAGGGCAGCAGTCAGCAGGGGTATAATGAACCCTGAACCACGCTGCAGGAGATGCTTCTTGTGGCGTAAAGATGCGCGTTTGGACGCTAGACTCCTTATGACCGTCTTGTGCTGGCGTAAATTCTTTAATACTCTGTGGGAAACAGGTATATTTCCTTTTAAAAAATTGGAACACACTTCACATATAGCATACATCTGGGGGTCGGAGATGTGCTTCATCAGAGCTGTACGCTGCTTTCCCCCTAGCTTTGGTAAGCACTGAAGGAACGGACCTTGAGATTTAACTTTCATTTGGAACGTAAAGTATTTCGGGTTCTTCTGATGGAAGAATCTTTGCACGGAGCATTTCACTGTCCAACGTTCTGGGATGAAAGTCAACACACAAATAACCCCAGGTTACCTGTGTAGCCAGTCTATAGGCATCCGTCAGGAGTTTAGATTGATGGGGGTACACTTGTCTCGCCAGGTGGGTTATTTGTGATGCATCCCGACAATTGTGAAATAAAAACATGTAGCGAGGAACATTGAGCGATATAGTCCTCGAATGTCTTCAATTTAAAAACAGATTTTGTAAGATCAGGATAATCGTGATATTTTTATGATGACCCCCACGAATAAACAATTGTGATATGCGCTCGCTGGCTACAGACTGTTCCATCAAGTCATCCAGTACCAGAAGTGTAGGTCTGTGGGGATCAAATTCCAGATCCATAGGTAGTCCTTCATAAAATTCCACCGTTTTCTTGAAGGGTTCAAAGGCAGGCTGCCACTCACCGTAGCAGTAAACGACACGCTGGGGTGGGGGTTCGAATACTTGAGCTGCTTCTTTGATGAGTTTCAGAGTGAAAGTCGTCTTCCCACACTGTGAAGGTGCTGCAATTATAATATTTGAAGGAGTGCGGAGAGCCATCGCACCACCATGCAGTCGTTAAAGTCTACTCGACACGTGTAATCACGATGCAGTACTGTGGGAAGAGTCGAACCACACGATCTTTTAAACAGGAAATACAGACAGTGAGCACTGCATGTGTCTCCCAGGGGGTCCTGCAGAGGTATCGAGGGGTGTAAGACGTGACGTATGCCTAGTCGACTATAGTATTCTTGCATGGAGGCATCGGGACTCGTACCCAGGGGGTTAAAGTGATCCACTTGCACTCCTTTCTTGTAAACCGCTATCCAGTGGGTTCCAGGCAGGGAGGACGGATCGGTGTTGTAGATAAACAAGGCTTCTGACTGATTGATTCTGTGAGGTAGTCTGTCACGGGGGAACACTCCGAGACTTGTGGGTAACATCGAAAGGATGGATTCTAACTGATAGGAATTCATGAGCTGTAGTCAAACAGGACTTTACGGTCCAATGGGATTTCCAACAAATTCTGGTACTCGGCATACAGGATCACAGTGACCGATGCGGGTAGCGGCTTGGCAAACTTTAATTCGACTCTCACACTCCCACTCTTTATTAAAGAAAATACTTGATTGCATTCACGTTGCTCGGGGGTCAATTGGAATCCGAATAATGTAAAACCTTCTCCATAGGCTTTTCGCGATAAGTTAATACCGCTATCGGATTTCCAGGCATCCACAGCTTTCAATAATCCTTGGTAACAGCGGAGATAGCGCCCATTCGCAAAGTCGGGGATGTAGGACTGATGATCACTGTCTATGTGAAGACTGATGTAGTTTAAGTCGAAATGTTGGAAGTTGAAGGGATTTTTTTCGTACGATCCATTCAGGCTGGTACTTTCCAGCATACCCAGTACAAGCCGTACAGGGAGCTGGCCGAGAAATAAATTGTCACGGTTCACACTCGTCAGGCCCGAAGCGATGGAAAACATACGTAAATCCGTTCTTTGCAGAGGGTACTTGGCACTCTCCGAACCCAGCAGGCGAGCGTGTGGAAGGATGACACCCGCAGTGGGTTTGACTTTACGCACGAAAAATTCAGCTTCGTTTATCTGTACTTTGTAAGAGGGGTCTGCTTCACCTGTCATGAGGCAGAATTCGGGTTTGGATCTCAGCAAACGCAGTCTCAGGTCGACTTGATTGAGTAGGTAACGATCTTGATTAAACAGGTCGGCGTGGATCCACGAGATGAGTTCGATACCTGTTGGTTTGACATACTCCTTGCGTTGATGCCACCCCTCATTCTCCCTGCTGGTCAGTTCCATTTTACCTGGGGTATCGCGACTGACTGCTAGGTGCCTAGCTGACTTCGTGTGGCATCGGTCCCGTAATTCAATAGAGTCTCTAGATACGCCCTGTAGGGGTACAGGGTGTGAGAAGCACTCACGAGATGATCGTTTCGGAAGACGTCTACCTGGCTGAAGAGGGCGTGGAAGAAATGATTGCAGGGGGCAATCACTTCCGACGGTGCTGTACCATCGGATTTTACAATTTTCAAGACGAGACGTAGGTGACATCGAGAAAGATCAATGTAATCGTCCGTCCCCTTCATGATGAATTCGAGTGGTGCATTACCTTCCAGGGAAGCCACAGGTAAATAATTGACATAACAGCCTCTTTCTAATTGTGAGACAGTGGGTGGGACCAGAAACAGATCCAGTTCTGAATTGGCACAGTCGCCAGAATCAGCGTGAATTTTCTGAATGCTCATGATGAAAACACGTCCTGCACAATACAGTGTCTCTTCACTTTATGAACCTTGGGATGCTGACGACGACGTTTTATTCCTTTCCCTCCCTGCAGCTTTGAACTGGCACGCTGCAAGAGGTCGGCACCCGCTTCACGGAGCCCCGCTTTGGCTGCAGATTTGAAGTTTTGCCCCTGGGACATCTCTGAAACGAACCGTAGCCCGCCCTTACGCAGGGTAGACAGCGCAGGTCGTATGAGAGGGTGTACGAGAGGGCTGATGAAACGTCCGATCCTAGCAAAGATGCTTCCTAGCCCGTCGCCTCTCTGATAACGAGGACTACGGAACACACCCTTCCCTGTCTGGCTCTTGTAGTAGCTCACGTAGGCGTCTGCGGAAGGGGGAACGAATTTAACCCTCATGACAGAAATGTAACTTGACTAAAACTTTACCGAATTTAAAATGTAGTGGTTCTCCGGTGTCGGTACGAAGGAAGATTCTCACACTCTCGAAACTGTTCCTTGCAAGGGGGTAGTAATCAGGCTGATATACAGCAACAATGGCTTCGTTATTACTAGTTCTGACGGCAGGATTCACGACACACAACAGTTCACCGTGAGTATCACCTAACAACTGAGGAGCAATCAGATCTGAATACAAATAAATACCATACATTCCTCTGTTCATATTGATGGGATAGTCACCCAGGACTTTATTCAGCGGTATATCTAATTTAGCAATTCCTAGCATGTCACCTAATCCGGGGTTCGATCGAGGAAATTTAATGTAATGCGACTTGTCTGTATCCATCAATACGGTGTGATCTGCCTGCTGCTTGAAACGGTAAGCTTTTCTCAGCCTGTAGGGTAACATCTGGTTCATTGCATCGAATAATGATTCAGCAGTTTCGTATCGTCCGTGGGGTACCTTTCGTTCTTGGAAACTACCAGGTGGGATCACGTAGAAATAACACTCGTCATCTATGTCGAAAGTTGGTGTATTGCAAAGTTTGCTGGCAAATCGTTGGTGGAAGGGTTTGTCAACTTCTCCCTCGCCGATACACAGAAGTTACCGAAATTCGTTTTTGGAAACATCAGTCCGTACCCCTCACTCGGTTTGAATACCAAGTAACCACCGTTTTAGGAAACTATTATTTCTTTGGGGAGCTGTGTGGTGAGGAGAGACAACAGCTCCATTCGAGTTATTTTACCCGGTTTAAGTTTGATTTTCCTGTATTCTTCAGGGATGGCAGGGGCGTAATATTCATATGTGTCGTTAGAACCGTCCACATTGTACCAGCTCACCGGTAAGTGAACTTCTGCTAGTCCCACTTTCCATTTTCCTCTCAGTCTTAGGGGTTGTGCCAGACGGACTGTGAAATCGGTCTGCGAATTGTTCGGATAAATATTCTGACTAGCCGTGGAGGGAAGAGTCAGGTAGAAACTATCCATGTTTTAGGGATCCAGGCAGGTTTGGGATAGCCGCGAAATTTGACCAGTGCCTTTTGACCTTTTCTCTCGATTATTTTCTCAACCGTGTAAAGTTCGGGTTCTGTCACTTTTTGAAACTCCGATTTATAGAATGTGCCTTTCAACACTTCTCCCTCAGAATCCCTTACGACATATACAGGGGGCTGCCGTTGTAATACCTTGTCGACTATAAATATTTCTTCGGTCCACAAATGTGTACCTGCCTTCTTGAAGGGCGCTTTTACACTGGCTAGTCGAACTGTGTCACCTACTTTAAATGCTGGTTTTTCTTTTACTACACTCGGATTGCGATAGAGTCGAACACACACGACGTCTTCGTTGCGTAAGGTCACGTCCTTTGGGGCCATATCGTGTGCACTGTGAACGGTGGCATTGTATCCCCTTACAACACACTGCAGCACGTCCAGGTAGCGGTAGGTATTGTTGCGTGTATAATATCTCCCCAGTCTCTCGGGTAGGGTACGATTCCATCTCTCCACCAAAGCTGCTTTTTTGTCGGAGTATGTAGCAAAGAACCGAATACCTTTCTTTTTCAGGAATTTCTGGAACACTCTGTTGGTAAATTCCTTACCCTGATCAGTATTTAAATTTATTGGGGATCGACCCTTGGAAAGGATTTTTTTGAAAGCTGAGACCATTTCTTTCCCCGTTTTAGCCTTCATGGCCAGCGCCCACCCGTATCTCGAGAACACATCGATGACTGTTAATATGCAGCGATACCCGTCATTGAAGCGAGTTAGATTTTTCACGACCATGAGATCGGCTTGCCATTGTTCGTCTAACCCTGTGACATAAACTTTGTTACGAGGGAACTTTCTTCGAACAGGTTTATGTAACGTGTAGGCAGGCTGCTTTTCTAACCATTCTCGGACGAGTTTGAGTGGCAGTCCCGTATTCTGTGCCAACTTTTTTACACTACCGAATTATCTTTCGGGTTCGAAATAATGGGACTCCAAAGTTTTGTTTTCTGCTGCACCCAGACGTCGTACCCAACCAGGTTTTGCCATTGATGTAGTGAAAGTGTAACACCTGTCACTGTAGGAACGTCACCTATAAACTGTCTGATATCCACTGTTAAGTTACACACACGAATTTTGTATTCTCCGTCTAAGGCTTTTGACTCCCCACACTGAATATTTTTACTAGGAGCTACAAGTTCTAATACAAGTAAGGCTATCGTTAACAATGTCACGATTACACTACCCACACTAGCTAACACCTTCTTTCTCCTATCCATACCAAGACTAAAATGACATAGGATGAAAAGACAGACACATTATATAAGGTTACAATTATTTATTTAATTTATACATTTCATTTTTTGCCTCGTCGACAATAGCATTATATTTTAGATTGCAAACAAAACCAGAATCTACAAAATTCAATAGACCTCGCTTCCAGGCCGTATCCACAAATACCTGTGCTAGACCATTAATGTCCAAGTCACCACACCACCCTACGATGGTCGGTATTTTTTCTTCGGGTTGCAGTCCATCTAACGGTATCACACGCATAAGTTCTTGCTGAAAAATATTCACCAGCAGCGGGTAAACACAATCGGGACCGTCGAAAACAGGACTCAGTAGGAAAGGACGAATGGATTCAGAATGTTCCATAATGGCTGTACGGAGTTGGTGATCTTTGGGGGTCCCGCACACGTTGTGCACAATGCGCATCACCTCGTCTAAGTGAATAGCCAGCGTGAACAACTGCGAAGCGTTCAATGTTATACAGCGTCTCACCACACGGAACTGTAGAGTTCTTTGGTCTGCTGATTGTTTGATGAAGTCGACACAGCGTTCACCACCTGCAGTGCGATACATGTAGGCACGTAAACCGTGCATCACGTACCGTGTCTGTTGATCGGGACCGATTTTTACTTTGTCCTCTATTTGGGGTACCGCGGCACACAAAGCCTCCCATTCAGGTATGGAGAGGCTAACTCCTGCTGGTGTAGGGTAGATGAGTTCACCATTTTCAAATTTCTTGTAGCGGCGTACGTGCACAGAAAACTTATTTTTGAACAGTGAGGGCATGACGTACACATCTTCACTGAGACACCACACATCTGGATTGCTAGGCTGAATCGTGAACAATGCGGCGCAGAGCACTCGCTCCCTATTTAACTAGAGAGCTGCACCACCTGAGACGACCAATCAGGAACGAGCTGATAAGCAAGTGTTTGTTGAGACATGCTCTCGACGATCGATCCATCCGAAGAAAGCAACTGTTTCTGCTAAAGAGCAGTGGACGTCCTCTCCGGTGTGATATCCGCATTCGAACTCGGAAACTTTGGGGAGATCACAATATTTGGGGCAACCGTAAAGTTCGAGATTAACACTGGGAAGATTTAATTGTTCCAAGAGAATTCTTTCCACAGTACCTCCTTTGTAACCCACCACAGTAGCTTCTTCAGTACGTGCAAGTTTGTAAACATATTTCACGATGTTAGGGACGTGATCTAGCGACCACACCTTTTCTCGAGGTAGAGGATGAAAGGGTAGACCTATCACATATTTAGACACGTAGTTGGCTGTCCTTCTGTCTTTTGCTGACAAAGGTTGGTGCTGTCGAAGATTGAAACGATAAACACCACATTTCCCATTCAGAGTTGCATATCCAAGTTCACGCACTAGGAAACGACCATTTACACGGAAACCATCGAGGTCTAGAACCATACAGATGTTTTGCATAGTTGTACTAGTTCGAGTATCTGGAGATGAAAACACTTGACGTCTTCACACTGGCAGGGTCTACAGACGTCTCTGTCGTTTACGTCTCAGAGCCTGCACCACACTCTGTGGTAGTCCCGGTCAACCATTGGGGTAAAATAAAGAAAAATCGAAGAATTAGAATAAAAATAAGGGCTCTTTGGGAATTAGTGTTCCTCACAGGCACCAGATGGCGCCAGGGGTTTTTCATAAGGGGGAGGAATTTTTTTTATAAAGGGGGAAATCAAAAATCGAAGAATTAGAATCAAAATAGGGGTTTTTTGGGAAAATAGTACTTCGCACTGTCAACAGGTGGCGCCACTGAGGGGGCAAGGGGTGGTTTAATAAAGGGGCGTGGCCCGTTACGTAATGATTATGTAATGATTACGCCATGTTGCATCATAGGGGAGGGGGTGGAAATGGGCGTGGTCGGTGACGTCATAGGGGGAAAGCACTAGTGGGGATCGGTGGGGTGGCACTATACTACTCCCATCTCATGCTCATTCTCCTCCCTCAACCAGAGTTAACAATCAATACAAAATACACAATTATTACAATCTCTCAAAAAAAAATCTCATAAGGATTGAAATACATCCTTCCTCAGCCACAAAGGAAAATTTCAAAATAATATCTGAAAAAACTATAGGAAAAAAAAGCAACTAAAAATTATACTAAGCAAAAATAATAAAAAATTAAAAAATATAAGAAAAAGAAAAAAAATATATCCACAGGGTGAAGGTAATATAACATCCATTTAAAAAAAAAGGCAACGTTCCAGACAGTGGTTTGAACCCGACATCTCAGTGCCTGACTCCTCAGTCTCTCATACCTATCTTCATGTACGCCTAACCTACCCCTCAACCAAAGTAAAAATAAAATAACTACAAGCAATAAACTCGCTCTATTTGAAATCCATAGAGAATTAAATAAAATTCAGTATTCACCTTAAAAGGGACAATTAGAACCCTATCAGAAGAATTAACGAAAAGGAGAAAAGCATTACACTCTCCTCTCCTCTTTTAATAAAATTATTTAAACAATTTGAAAAATTTTCATCCTAACTAATGACATTTAAACAAAATAATATCTAATACTTCCACCTAAAATAAAATAAAAAACAAAAAAGAAACTCTTTGATATTTTAATCACCCCTATTTAAAAGTATGTAAATCCATCATCCATTAAATAGAATACACACTAATATTCAATTACAGCCAACAAAATTTTTTAACTGAGAAAGCCTGCAGAAGGAATTCTCAAATAAGTGTAACGTAAAATCAATCAATCAATCAATCAATCAATATAAGAAGTACATCTTCACATTTATCACTGAGTACAATCCGAAGAAAATGAAAAAAATCTGGTGAAGAATCGAGGTTTGTAACTCGAAATAAAACCGATTTCATAGCGGCGTAATTTCAACACGAAGTTGCTTGTATCATTATATAATTACTTAAACTTTTATAAAAATGACAAACTTACCGATGAAAGGTAATTCCTGGTATCTTTTTTGAAAGGCGATTCGTGCAACCGTAAGCTGAACAGGCTGCCATAATACAAATGTCAAAAAAAATTAAATTTTTATAGCGCAACACTTCGTTACTCACCTATACTACTGATCAATGTTTTGAATAGAACAACATGGCTGCCGCGCAGTCGCCGACGCATCATTTTCAAGTGCTTAGGGCTCCTCCTCTTATCTTCCTACCTCCATGATTGCGCCATCTTCCTACAGCGTGAAGTAAGTCCGCCATTTTGAAATCTGATGTTGCCGATTAGAAGTTTTCTTTTCATTTACTGCGGGACAGTCTTTTAAATCAGTTTCTGCGGGATAGTCCTCCTTCCAGTATAAATACGATATCCATCAGTCAGAATCCTCATTCCGTTGGCAGACGTTGACAGTGACAGTTCTCTGCTGCTGCGTCTCAGTGATTTTTTTTTCAACTGCAATAGTATTAGTTCTCGACGTCCTGCAGTTTCTGCGTGATAGTTCTCCTTCCAGTATAAATAGACATCCATCAGTCAGAATTTTCATTCTGTTCTCAGAAGTCGACAGTGACAGTTCTCTGCGTCTCCGTGATTTTTTCAACTGCTAGAAGCCAATGGCGATAGTTCTCAAAGTCCTCGTGTAGTATCAGTTATTTTACAACTCACTGCTACATAATGTATCCATGTGATATATGTAAGAAGGCTTTCATGCTCCAGAAAAATCTCATTCGTCATATGAGAAATCATGATGGGAATAACCTGTTTAACTGCTTTGAGTGCGAATCGACATTCTCAAGGAGAGATGACGTCCGACGTCATGAGTTAACCCACACCGCCAGAAAAACCTACAAATGTGAAGAATGTGCCATGGAGTTTGGAAGAAAAGACAATTTTTTAAGACATCAAAGAAAGCCACACAATAATAAGCGAAAACGTTCTGAAGATGAAAGGATTCCCCAGAAGAAGCAAAAACCAGACCCTGAAGACCCCTGCCAGTTTACAGAAGAAATGAAAGGACCCTGTCAACACATAAACTGATGGCAACGGAAGAAACATCTGTCGACCTCACCTTTTCCTTGAATCCTCGCGGGAGTCATTCCTAACGCATCTGAAAGAAGAATTGACCTCGAAAGGTAGCATTAAATGGTACAGTCGCTCAAATAAGTATCCGAACACTATAGTTGATTACAGAATTCAGAAAAATATCTGGCAACGATTTTTTTAGAAATTAGTGATCTGGCAACCTTCGTGTCACGTGACACGAAGGTTGCCAGATCACTAATTTCTAAAAAAATCGTTGACAGATATTTTTTCTGAATTCTGTAATCAACTATAGTGTTCGGATACTTTTTTGAGCGACTGTACCTTGTCGTGCAAGTGCGCTTCAGGCGAAAAGTCTCCCCTTCTACCTTCGAACACTGTACCCCGTTTTTCCGAAGTAACTGTGTTACAAGTCTTCCTACATCATCCCTATACAGAGAACTGGATTCAGCGTGTAAGAAGATAAAGATCTCATTTGAAGAATTTGAAGGAGCACATAGTGGATGGACACTGGATGCCGTACTCCACGCTGAAATGAACATTGGAAAATATATCCCTCTTTCAGGATCTAGTTATATCCCTACTCCAAGAGAATTACTGTTAAAACACTCTATTGTCGATGTATGTAATTCTGACCAAAAATGTTTTGTATCGTCTGTTTTAGCCTCTTTGTATCCCACCATAGATCATCCACAACGTCCTACCACCTACATTCATTTAGAAGACAAATTAAACACATCTGGCCTAATTTTCCCTGTTACAATAAATCAAATATCTAAATTCTAAAAAATGAACAATATTTCTGTTAAGTTTTTGGATATGAGAAAGAGGTGTTCCCACTCTACATCACAGCATTCAGATTAAAACACATGCAAATCTCCTTCTGTTATCGGATGGTGAAAAGCAACATTATTGCTCCATTAAGAATATGAATAGACTTCTCAATCCTCTCACTAAACATTACGGTATACGTTTCTACTGTGATTAGTGCCTTCACCGTTTCAAAAATGAATCACTCTTTAAGGATCATGTTCCCTATTGTCAAGAACATGGACCCCAAAGAGTAAAATTTCCAACTGAAGAAGAAAAATGGTTGAAATTCACAAATTTTAAGTTTCAGCAGCCCGTTCCATACGTGATTTATGCCGACTTTGAATCATTCCTAGTGAAAGTGGACACTTGTATGCCTAATCCTGAAAAATCTCACACCACTATCACGGCAAATCATGAACCCTGTGAATTTGCATATATTGTTGTTGGACCTGATGGCTGCAGCTATAAACCTCCAGTAGTTTATAGAGGTCCTAATGCAGTAGAAGAATTTTTAGAACGTCTGCTTAAAGAAGAAGAAAACATCAAAAATTTACTGTCGATGATGAAGCCAATGCAACTCTCGAATCATGAAGAGGAATCATTTCGCAACGATACTGAGTGTCATATTTGTAAGCGTGCCCTAGGAGCAGATCGTGTGAGAGATCACGATCATATAACAAGTAAATTCCGAGGAGCTGCCAATAATCTGAACTTTAAGTTAACCAATAGGATTCCAGTTATCTTTCACAACCTAAAGGGATATGACAGCCACCTTATTATGCAGGGAATCGGCAGAATCAAAAATAAGAAGATTAATTGCATTCCCAATAACATGGAAACATACATAGCCTTCTCCCTGGAGACATTACATTTTATAGACTCCTATCAGTTTTTAAGCACATCTCTTGAGAAGCTAGTAAATAATTTATCAACAGATGAGTTCCATATTTTAAAGGATCACGTTGAACCCGAAAGGCTACATCTGGTTCTGAGAAAAGGAGTTTACCCCTATGATTATATCGACAACACTGAAAAGTTTGAAGAAACAATATTACCACCACGTGAAGCATTTTGAAACCAACTCACAGAAGAAGCATTAGGGGAAGGAGACTACACCCATGCAATAAGAGTGTGAAACACATTCAACATAAAAAATATAGGCCAGTATCATGACTTGTACCTGAAATCAGACGTGCTCCTCTTAGCTGCTGTTTTCGAATGTTTCAGAAAACTATGCATCAGATACCATGAAATCGATCCCTGCCATGTTTACACAGCTCCTGGATTAGCCTGGCAAGCATGCTTAAAAATGACAAATGTAAATCTTGAGTTGATAACTGACCCTACAATGTACCTTTTCCTGGAAAAAGGCATACGAGGGGGAATTTTTGTGATATGCAATCGTCTTAATACTGCAAATAATAAGTATTTAGACAGCTATGATCCTCAGTTACCCTCTAAATACATTATGTACTTTGATGCCAACAATCGTTATGGGTGGGCAATGTCGCAATGTCTCCCTCAAAGCGATTTTCGATGGCTTAATAAAGAAGAAATAGCAGATCTAAATATTACGACAGTTGCTGATGATGCGAATAAAGGGAACATATTGGAAGTTGATTTAGATTATCCAGTTTCTCTGCACGACAATCATAATGATTATCCACTAGCCCCTGAGAAACTTCAGATTACCAGCAGCATGCTATCCCCATATTGTCAAGAGGTTGCCCAAAGCCTTGGAATAAATACAAGTCAATCAGTCGTGAAATTAGCCCCAAATCTAAATTCTAAGGAAAAATATGTCCTTCGTTATCGAAATCTCAAACAATATTTAGCCTTCGGTATGCAGCTGAAGAAAATACATCACGTTTTAGAATTTAATCAGTCTTGCTGGCTAAAACCATATATAGAATTTAATACAGATCAGCGGAAGAAAGCCAGAAACTACTTCGAGAAGGACTTCTTCAAACTGATGAATAATGCTGTGTTTCGGAAAACGATGGAAAATTTGAGAAATCGAGTGAAAATTGAATTGACTCAGAGCCCGAAGAGAGTATGTAAACTCGTAAGCATCACCTGCTTTTCACGCTTTTCGTGTTTTTGACAACGACCTCGCATGCGTACAATCAAAGCTAACTAAATTGAAACTCAACAGGCCTATTTATGCTGGTTTCAGTATTATAGATATTAGTAAACTATTGATGTATAGCTTTCATTATGACTATATTAGTCCGAAATATGGAGAAAAAGCTAAATTATTGTTCACTGATACAGATTCACTGTGCTACGAGCTTCAAACCGAGGACGTGTATGCTGATATGAAAGCTGATATAGATCATTTTGATACGTCCGACTATCACATATACCATGTTTTGTATAGTACACATAATAAAAAGGTACTAGGTAAAATGAAAGATGAACTTTCAGGAGTACAAATCAAACAATTGGCAGGCCTTCGTTCTAAAATGTATTCCCTTCAGAGTTTACATGAGGAGAAGAAGACGGGGAAAGGAGTCCCCATATACATCGTAAAAAGAACCCTTCATCACAAGGATTACAGAGACTGCTTGATAAACAAATCACCTTGTCGAGTAGATTTGACAAGGATTCAAAGTAGCCACCATCATCTTCCTACAGTGAAAGGTGTAAAACTTGGTTTGTCACCATTTGACGATAAAAGATATATTTTAGAAAATGGTTATGACACCCTTTCATACGGTCACTACAAACAACGAAAATATAACATAACAGAAAAAAAAACGAATATTTCACTGTGATTTTTAATATGTTTGAGCTATTTATGTATAAAAAATACGATAATTTTATCCAAATGTATGCATATAACCCCCTATATATATGTAAAAATATTACATGTCATCATTATTATATGTAGACAGCTGTACGTAAAAACCATTTCCTCTGTTAACCTGCATTTTTTTTGTAAGCAGGCTGTAAAGTATAATCAATGTGAAAAATCATCATTGTGAAATGTGTAAAATTGTAAACCAATGGAAATCATTACATGTGCATGCATTGTCATTGTATCGCCCAATACTTTGAAATCAATAAAAAATTCTAAATGAAATATATGTGTTGTCTGAGTCTTATCTTTAGAAAGCGGAGAGGTAAACAAGCATTACCACGTGACTTACTCCTCGGGCACTCATGGTGCTGACTCACTTCCACCCGCTCACATCGTATTGTAACGTCAGACTAGCTCACTCACTGGGAGAAAGCCCCTCCGAGATCCATTTCTGGGATTATACTTATAATAAAAGGTTGGTAATTCTCTAAATTTTCATGGTTTATCAAACATTACTTATAATTTCGCGATGTAGTGACGTTCTCAAGTGTTAAGAAGTGATGAAAACATAAGATTTCCTTTCGAAGCTGGCTGGACACACTTGTAGGGTCATAGAATAATCAGAAAGAATCAGCTTGAAATCAACGTTTTTTTTTTTTTTGAAGCGATCACTTCTCAGATGTGGAAGACTTCAATAAATGCACCGAGTGCTGTGTTTATGAGAAAATTATCAGCACGGAACGAAATTCTAATTTTTTTTTACTTTGCAGTGACGAGAACTTTACGAGAATTTTACGTAGATTTTTACAGAGAAATAATCGAAATTATTGCATCAGCCATTTAGCGATAAAGTGTTTTAGAGCAGATTTTACTGAATATTAATACTTTACAATAAAGGATAATTTCCTGTACAGAGGTGTACAGACGAATTTTATTTCCTACGAATAAAAAAATAGGATTTTCATACTGTTATTCAAATTACTCAATAAATTCACCACTTGTTTCTACTGTTTAGTAAAAAGAAAAAATACATTTATTTCCCAGAGTTTTAACGACTGAGATAAAAAATAATATGCTTAGCCACATTAAATACAATGTAAAAGAGCGAAATTCACCACTAATTTCAGCTGTTTAATATCAAGAAATACAGATGATTTCCTGTTTTTTTTTTAACATTACACATAAGGAAAAAAGGACTAGCGAACCTATCAACATACACCTTTGAGACTTAAATATGACATGCTCTGTGTTCCAATATTACGCATTTTTTTTTCAGTATTTTACACATTAATTACTAATTTTTTTTTCATTCAACAATTAAGTACCCAATTGGAAGTAATGTGAGCAATATTTCCTGTTTAAATGCATCTCCACAAATCGGCTTTAAAACATTTTCATATAATTTAAGGGGAAAATAAAGAATTTTAATTGAATTTCTTTTAACACTATATACCAAATATATTGTCATCAATGTATTCTATGTACAAAACGAATTAATACAGACTAGGTACTATAAATTAACATAATATTGAAGTATTTTCTACCTTAATAAAAATAAACCTGAATTTTAATTACATTTCTAACCATTAGAAGGCACCACACTTAGAATTACTATGAGACCTTGTGCAGACGAGAGAAACATCAAGACTTTGCTCAGAGCGCCACCTAGCGGAATCGATGCCCCAAGGCAAAGGGAGGTGAAAATGAAGTGACAGATGGCATGGATGCCCCATGGCAAAGGAGGTGAAAATGAAGTGACAGATGGCATGGATGCCCCATGGCAAAGGAGGTGAAAATGAAGTGACAGATGTCATGGATGTCCCATGGCAAAGGGAGGTGAAAATGAAGTGACAGATGGCATGGATGTCCCATGGCAAAGGGAGGTGAAAATGAAGTGACAGATGGCATGGATGCCCCATGGCAAAGGGAGGTGAAAATGAAGTGAGAGATGGCATGGATGTCCCATGGCAAAGGGATGTGAAAACGAAGTGACAGATGACATGGATGCCCCATGGCAAAGGGAGGTGAAAATGAAGTGACAGATGGCATGGATGTCCCATGGCAAAGGGAGATGAAAACGAAGTGACAGATGGCATGGATGCCCCATGGCATAGGTAGGTGAAATGAAGTGACAGATGGCATGGATGTACCATGGCAAAGGGAGGTGAAAATGAAGTGGCAGATGGCATGAATGTCCCATGGCAAAGGGAGGTGAAAGTAAAGTGACAGATGGCATGGATGCCCCATGGCAAAGGGAGGTGAAAATGAAGTGACGGATGACATGGATGTCCCATGGCAAAGGGAGTTGAAAATGAAGTGACAGATTGCATGGATGTCACATGGCAAAGGGAGGTGAAAATGAAGTGACAGATGGCATGGATTCCCCCATGGCAAAGGGAGGTGAAAATGAAGTGACAGATGGCATGGATGTCCCATGGCAAAGGGAGGTGAAAAGTGAGTGACTGATGGCATGGATGTCCCATGACAAAGGGAGGTGAAAATGAAGTGACAGATGGCATGGATGCCTCATTGCAAAGGGAGGTGAAAATGAAGTGACAGATGGCATGGATGCCCCATGGCAAAGGGAGTTGAAAATGAAGTGACAGATTGCATGGATTCCCCCATGGCAAAGGGAGGTGAAAATGAAGTGACAGATGGCATGGATGTCCCATGGCAAAGGGAGGTGAAAATGAAGTGACTGATGGCATGGATGTCCCATGACAAAGGGAGGTGAAAATGAAGTGACAGATGGCATGGATGCCTCATTGCAAAGGGAGGTGAAAATGAAGTGACAGATGGCATGGATGTCCCATGGCAAAGGGAGGTGAAAATGAAGTGACAGATGGCATGGATACCCCATGGCAAAGGGAGGTGAAAATGAAGTGACGGATGACATGGATGTCCCATGGCAAAGGGAGTCGAAAATGAAGTGACAGATGGCATGGATATCACATGCCAAAGGGAGGTGAAAATGAAGTGACAGATGGCATGGATTCCCCCATGGCAAAGGGAGGTGAAAATGAAGTGACAGATGGCATGGATGTCCCATGGCAAAGGGAGGTGAAAATGAAGTGACTGATGGCATGGATGTCCCATGACAAAGGGAGGTGAAAATGAAATGACAGATGGCAAGGATGCCTCATTGCAAAGGGAGGTCAAAATGAAGTGACAGATGGCATGGATGCCCCATGGCAAAGGGAGGTGAAAATGAAGTGACAGATGGCATCGATGCCATATGGCAAAGGGAAGTGAAAACGAAGTAACAGATGGCATGGATGTCCCATGGCAAAGGGAGGTGAAAAAGAAGTGACAGATGGCATGGATGCCCCATGGCAAAGGGCAAAGGGAGGTGAAAATCAAGTGATAGATGGCATGGATGTCCCATGGCAAAGGGAGGTGAAAATCAAGTGACAGATGGCATGGATGTCCCATGGCAAAGGGAGGTGAAAATGAAGTGACAGATGGCATGGATGCCTCATAGCAAAGGGAGGTGAAAATAAAGTGACAGATGGCATGGATGTCCCATGGCCAAAAAGGAGGTGAAAGCGAAGTGACAGATGGCGTGGATGCCACATGGTAAACGGAGGTGAAATGAAGTGACAGATGGCACGGATGTACCATGGCAAAGGAAGGTGAAAATGAAGTGACAGATGGCATGGATGCCCCATGGCAAAGGGAGGTGAAAATGAAGTGACAGATGGCATGGATGTCCCATGGCAAAGGGAGGTGAAAAAGAAGTGACAGATGGCATGGATGCCCATGGCAAAGGGAGGTCAAATGAAGTGACAGATGGCATGGATGCCACATGGCAAAGGGAGGTAAAATTGAAGTGACAGATGGCATGGATGCCATATGGAAAAGGGAGGTGAAAACGAAGTAACAGATGGTATGGATGTCCCATGGCAATGGGAGGTGAAAAAGAAGTGACAGATGGCATGGTTGCCCCATGGCAAAGGGAGGTGAAATGAAGTGACAGATGACATCGATGTCCCCTGGCAAAGGAGGTGAAAATGAAGTGACATATGGCATGGATGCCCCATGGCAAAGGGAGGTGAAAATGAAGTAACATATGGCATGGATGCCCCATGGCAAAGGGAGGTGAAATGAAGTGACAGATGGCATGGATGCCCCATGGCAAAGGGACGTGAAATGAAGTGACAGATGGCATCGATGCCATATGGCAAAGGGAGGTGAAAACGAAGTAACAGATGGCATGGATGTCCCATGGCAAAGGGAGGTGAAAAAGAAGTGACAGATGGCATGGATGCCCCATGGCAAAGGGCAAAGGGAGGTGAAAATGAAGTGACAGATGGCATGGATGTCCCATGGCAAAGAGAGGTGAAAATGAAGTGACAGATGGCATGTATGTCCCATGGCAAAGGGAGGTGAAAAATGAAGTGACAGATGGCATGGATGCCTCGTGGCAAAGGGAGGTGAAATGAAGTGTCAGATGGCATGGATGTCCCATGGCAAAGGGAGGTGAAAATGTAGTGACAGATGCCATGGATGCCCCATATCAAGGGAGGTGAAAATGAAGTGACAGATGGCATGGATATCACATGGCAAAGGGAGGTGAAAATGAAGTGACAGATGGCATGGATGCCCCATGGCAAAGGGAGGTGAAAATGATGTGACAGATGGCATGGATACCGCATGGCAGAGGGAGGTGAAAATGAAGTGACAGATGTCATGGATGTCCCATGGCAAAGGGAGGTGAAAATGAAGTGACAGATGGCATGGATGTTCCATGGCAAAGGGAGGTGAAAATAAAGTGACAGATGGCATGGATGCCCCATGGCAAAGGGAGGTGAAAATGAAGTGACAGATGGCATGGTTACCCCATGGCAAAGGGAGGTGAAAACGAAGTGACAGATCGCATGGATGTCCCATGGCAAAGGGAGGTGAAAACGAAGTGACAGATGGCATGGATGCCACATGGCAAACGGAGGTCAAATAAAGTGACAGATGGAATGGATGCCATATGGGAAAGGGGGTGAAATAAATGTGACAGATGACATGGATGCCATACGGCAAAGGGAGGTGAAAACGAAGTAACAGATGGCATGGATGTCCCATGGCAAAGGGAGGTGAAAAAGAAGTGACAGGTGGCATGGATGCCCCATGGCAAAGGGAGGTGAAATGAAGTGACAGATGACATGGATGTCCCCTGGCAAAGGAGGTGAAAATGAAATGACATATGGCATGTATGCCCCATTTCACAGGGATGTGAAAATGAAGTGACATATGGCATGGATGCCCCATGGCAAAGGGACGTGAAAATGAAGTGACAGATGGCATGAATGCCCCATGGCAAAGAGAGGTGAAATGAAGTGACAGATGGCATGGATGTCCCCTGGAAAAGGGAGGTGAAAATAAAGTGACAGATGGCATGGATGCCCCATGGCACTGGGAGGTGAAAATGAAGTGACAGATGGCATGAATGCCCCATGGCAAAGAGAGGTGAAATGAAGTGACAGATGGCATGGATGTCCCCTGGAAAAGGGAGGTGAAAATAAAGTGACAGATGGCATGGATGCCCCATGGCACTGGGAGGTGAAAATGAAGTGACAGATGGCATATATATCCCATGGCAAAGGGAGGTGAAAATAAAGTGATAGTTGGCATGGATGTCCCATGGCAAAGCGAGGTGAAAATTTAATGACAGATGGCATGGATGTCCCATGGAAAGGGAGGTGAAAATAAAGTGACAGATGGCATGGATGCCCCATGGCAAAGGGAGGTGAAAATGAAGTGACAAATGACATGGATGGCCCTTCGAAATAGGAGGTGAAATGAAGTGACAGATGGCATGGATGCCCCATGGCAAAGGGAGGTGAAAATGAAGTGACAGATGACATAGATGCCCTATGGCAAAGGGAAGTGAAAATCAAGTGACAAATGACATGGATGCCCCTTGGAAATAGGAGGTGAAATGAAGTGACAGATGGCATGGATGACCCATGGCAAAGGGAGGTGAAAATAAAATGACAGATGGCATGGATGTCCCATGGCAAAGGGAGGTAAAAAAGAAGTGACAGATGGCATGGATGCCCCATGGCAAAGGGCAAAGGGAGGTGAAAATGAAGTGACAGATGGCATGGATGTCCCATGGCAAAGAGAGGTGAAAATGAAGTGACAGATGGCATGTATGTCCCATGGCAAAGGGAGGTGAAAATGAAGTGACAGATGGCATGGATGCCTCATGGCAAAGAGAGGTGAAAATGAAGTGACAGATGGCATGGATGTCCCATGGCAAAGGGAGGTGAAAGCGAAGTGACAGATGGCGTGGATGCCACATGGCAAACGGGGGTGAAATGAAGTGACAGATGGCATGGATGTCCCATGGCAAAGGGAGGTGAAAATGAAGTGACAGATGGCATGGATGCCCATGGCAAAGGGAGGTGAAATGAAGTGACAGATGGCATGGATGTCCCATGGGAAAGGGAGGTGAAAATGTAGTGACAGATGGTATGGAATCCCCATGGCAAAGGGAGGTGAAAATGAAGTGACAGATGGCATGGATGTCACATGGCAAAGGGAGGTGAAAATGAAGTGACAGATGGCATGGATGCCCCATGGCAAAGGGAGGTGAAAATGAAGTGACAGATGGCATGGATACCCCATGGCAAAGAGAGGTGAAAATGAAGTGACAGATGCCATGGATGCCCCATATCAAAGGGAGGTGAAAATGAAGTGACAGATGGCATGGATATCACATGGCAAAGGGAGGTGAAAATGAAGTGACAGATGGCATGGATGCCCCATGGCAAAGGGAGGTGAAAATGAAGTGACAGATGGCATGGATACCGCATGGCAGAGGGAGGTGAAAATGAAGTGACAGATGTCATGGATGTCCCATGGCAAAGGGAGGTGAAAATGAAGTGACAGATGGCATGGATGTTCCATGGCAAAGGGAGGTGAAAATAAAGTGACAGATGGCATGGATGCCCCATGGCAAAGGGAGGTGAAAATGAAGTGACAGATGGCATGGTTACCCCATGGCAAAGGGAGGTGAAAACGAAGTGACAGATCGCATGGATGTCCCATGGCAAAGGGAGGTGAAAACGAAGTGACAGATGGCATGGATGCCACATGGCAAACGGAGGTCAAATAAAGTGACAGATGGAATGGATGCCATATGGGAAAGGGGGTGAAATTAAAGTGACAGATGACATGGATGCCATACGGCAAAGATAGGTGAAAACGAAGTAACAGATGGCATGGATGTCCCATGGCAAAGGGTGGTGAAAAAGAAGTGACAGATGGCATGGATGCCCCATGGCAAAGGGAGGTGAAATGAAGTGACAGATGACATGGATGTCCCCTGGCAAAGGAGGTGAAAATGAAATGACATATGGCATGTATGCCCCATTTCACAGGGATGTGAAAATGAAGTGACATATGTCATGGATGCCCCATGGCAAAGGGACGTGAAAATGAAGTGACAGATGGCATGGATGCCCCATGGCAAAGAGAGGTGAAATGAAGTGACAGATGGCATGGATGTCCCCTGGAAAAGGGAGGTGAAAATAAAGTGACAGATGGCATGGATGCCCCATGGCACTGGGAGGTGAAAATGAAGTGACAAATGGCATGTATGTCCCATGGCAAAGGGAGGTGAAAATAAAGTGATAGTTGGCATGGATGCCCCATGGCAAAGGGAAGTGAAAACGAAGTGACAGATGGCATGGATGTCCCATGGCAAAGCGAGGTGAAAATTTAATGACAGATGGCATGGATGTCCCATGGAAAGGGAGGTGAAAATAAAGTGACAGATGGCATGGATGCCCCATGGCAAAGGGAGGTGAAAATGAAGTGACAAATGACATGGATGGCCCTTCGAAATAGGAGGTGAAATGAAGTGACAGATGGCATGGATGCCCCATGGCAAAGGGAGGTGAAAATGAAGTGACAGATGGCATAGATGCCCTATGGCAAAGGGAAGTGAAAATGAAGTGACAAATGACATGGATGCCCCTTGGAAATAGGAGGTGAAATGAAGTGACAGATGGCATGAATGCCCCATTTCAAAGGGAGGTGGAAATAAAATGACAGATGGCATGGATGTCCCATGGCAAAGGGAGGTGAAATGAAGTGACAGATGGCATGGATGTCCCATGGCAAAGGGAGGTGAAAATGAAGTGACAGATGGCATGGATGTCCCATGGCAAAGGGAGGTGAAAATAAAGTGACAGATGGCATGGATGCGCCATGGCAAAGGGATGTGAAAACGAAGTGACAGATGGCATGGATGTCCCATGGCAAAGGGTGGTGAAAAAGAAGTGACAAATGGCATGAATGTCCCATGGCAAATGGAGGTGAAAATGAAATGAGAAATGACATGGATGCCCCTTTAAAATAGGAGGTGAAATGAAGTGACAGATGGCACGGATGTCCCATGGCAAAGGGAGGTGAAAATAAAGTGACAGATGGCAGGGATGCCCCATGGCAAAGGGAGGTGAAAATGAAGTGACAGATGGCATGGATGGCCCATGGCAAAGGGAGGTGAGAATCAAGTGACAGATGGCATGGATGTCCCATGGCAAAGGGAGGTGAAAATCAAGTGACAGATGGCATGGATGTCCCATGGCAAAGGGGGTGAAAATAAAGTGACAGATGACATGGATGCCCCATGGCAAAGGGAGGTGAAAATGAAATGACAGATGGCATGGATGTCCCATGGCTAAGGGGAGGTGAAATGAAGTGACAGATGGCATGGATGTTCCATGGCAAAGGGAGGTGAAAATGAAGTGACAGATGGCATGGATGTCCCATGGCAAAGGGAGGTGAAAATGAAGTGACAGATGGCATATATGTCCCATGGCAAAGGGAGGTGAAAATAAAATGACAGATGGCATGGATGTCCCATGGCAAATGGATGTGAAAACGAAGTGACAGATGGCATCGTTGCCCCATGGCAAAGGGAGGTGAAAACGAAGTGACAAATGGCATGAATGTCCCATGGCAAATGGAGGTGAAAATGAAATGAGAAATGACATGGATGCCCCTTTAAAATAGGAGGTGAAATGAAGTGACAGATGGCATGGATGTCCCATGGCAAAGGGAGGTGAAAATAAAATGACAGATGGCATGGATGTCCCATGGCAAGGGAGGTGAAAATAAAGTGACAGATGGCATGGATGCCCCATGGCACAGGGAGGTGAAAATGAAGTGACAGATGGCATGGATGTCCCATGGCAAAGGGAGGTGAGAATCAAGTGACAGATGGCATGGATGTCCCATGGCAAAGGGAGGTGAAAATGAAGTGACTGATGGCATGGATGTCCCATGGCAAAGGGAGGTGAAAATGAAATGACAGATGGCAAAGATGCCTCATTGCAAAGGGAGGTCAAAATGAAGTGACAGATGGCATGGATGGCCCATGGCAAAGGGAGGTGAAAATGAAATGACAGATGGCATGGATGTCCCATGACAAAGGGGGTGAAAATAAAGTGACAGATGACATGGATGCCCCATGGCAAAGGGAGGTGAAAATGAAATGACAGATGGCATGGATGTCCCATGGCAAAGGGAGGTGAAAACCAAGTGACAGATGGCACGGATGCCCCATGGCAAAGGGAGGTGAAAATAAAGTGACAGATGGCATGGATGTCCCATGGCAAAGGGAGGTGAAAAAGAAGTGACAGATGGCATGGATGCCCATGGCAAAGGGAGGTGAAATGAAGTGTCAGATGGCATGGATGTCCCATGGCAAAGGGAGGTGAAAATGTAGTGACAGATGCCATGGATGCCCCATATCAAAGGGAGGTGAAAATGAAGTGACAGATGGCATGGATATCACATGGCAAAGGGAGGTGAAAATGAAGTGACAGATGGCATGGATGTCCCCTGGAAAAGGGAGGTGAAAATAAAGTGACAGATGGCATGGATGCCCCATGGCACTGGGAGGTGAAAATGAAGTGACAAATGGCATGTATGTCCCATGGCAAAGGGAGGTGAAAATAAAGTGATAGTTGGCATGGATGCCCCATGGCAAAGGGAAGTGAAAACGAAGTGACAGATGGCATGGATGTCCCATGGCAAAGCGAGGTGAAAATTTAATGACAGATGGCATGGATGTCCCATGGAAAGGGAGGTGAAAATAAAGTGACAGATGGCATGGATGCCCCATGGCAAAGGGAGGTGAAAATGAAGTGACAAATGACATGGATGGCCCTTCGAAATAGGAGGTGAAATGAAGTGACAGATGGCATGGATGCCCCATGGCAAAGGGAGGTGAAAATGAAGTGACAGATGACATAGATGCCCTATGGCAAAGGGAAGTGAAAATCAAGTGACAAATGACATGGATGCCCCTTGGAAATAGGAGGTGAAATGAAGTGACAGATGGCATGGATGACCCATGGCAAAGGGAGGTGAAAATAAAATGACAGATGGCATGGATGTCCCATGGCAAAGGGAGGTAAAAAAGAAGTGACAGATGGCATGGATGCCCCATGGCAAAGGGCAAAGGGAGGTGAAAATGAAGTGACAGATGGCATGGATGTCCCATGGCAAAGAGAGGTGAAAATGAAGTGACAGATGGCATGTATGTCCCATGGCAAAGGGAGGTGAAAATGAAGTGACAGATGGCATGGATGCCTCATGGCAAAGAGAGGTGAAAATGAAGTGACAGATGGCATGGATGTCCCATGGCAAAGGGAGGTGAAAGCGAAGTGACAGATGGCGTGGATGCCACATGGCAAACGGGGGTGAAATGAAGTGACAGATGGCATGGATGTCCCATGGCAAAGGGAGGTGAAAATGAAGTGACAGATGGCATGGATGCCCATGGCAAAGGGAGGTGAAATGAAGTGACAGATGGCATGGATGTCCCATGGGAAAGGGAGGTGAAAATGTAGTGACAGATGGTATGGAATCCCCATGGCAAAGGGAGGTGAAAATGAAGTGACAGATGGCATGGATGTCACATGGCAAAGGGAGGTGAAAATGAAGTGACAGATGGCATGGATGCCCCATGGCAAAGGGAGGTGAAAATGAAGTGACAGATGGCATGGATACCCCATGGCAAAGAGAGGTGAAAATGAAGTGACAGATGCCATGGATGCCCCATATCAAAGGGAGGTGAAAATGAAGTGACAGATGGCATGGATATCACATGGCAAAGGGAGGTGAAAATGAAGTGACAGATGGCATGGATGCCCCATGGCAAAGGGAGGTGAAAATGAAGTGACAGATGGCATGGATACCGCATGGCAGAGGGAGGTGAAAATGAAGTGACAGATGTCATGGATGTCCCATGGCAAAGGGAGGTGAAAATGAAGTGACAGATGGCATGGATGTTCCATGGCAAAGGGAGGTGAAAATAAAGTGACAGATGGCATGGATGCCCCATGGCAAAGGGAGGTGAAAATGAAGTGACAGATGGCATGGTTACCCCATGGCAAAGGGAGGTGAAAACGAAGTGACAGATCGCATGGATGTCCCATGGCAAAGGGAGGTGAAAACGAAGTGACAGATGGCATGGATGCCACATGGCAAACGGAGGTCAAATAAAGTGACAGATGGAATGGATGCCATATGGGAAAGGGGGTGAAATTAAAGTGACAGATGACATGGATGCCATACGGCAAAGATAGGTGAAAACGAAGTAACAGATGGCATGGATGTCCCATGGCAAAGGGTGGTGAAAAAGAAGTGACAGATGGCATGGATGCCCCATGGCAAAGGGAGGTGAAATGAAGTGACAGATGACATGGATGTCCCCTGGCAAAGGAGGTGAAAATGAAATGACATATGGCATGTATGCCCCATTTCACAGGGATGTGAAAATGAAGTGACATATGTCATGGATGCCCCATGGCAAAGGGACGTGAAAATGAAGTGACAGATGGCATGGATGCCCCATGGCAAAGAGAGGTGAAATGAAGTGACAGATGGCATGGATGTCCCCTGGAAAAGGGAGGTGAAAATAAAGTGACAGATGGCATGGATGCCCCATGGCACTGGGAGGTGAAAATGAAGTGACAAATGGCATGTATGTCCCATGGCAAAGGGAGGTGAAAATAAAGTGATAGTTGGCATGGATGCCCCATGGCAAAGGGAAGTGAAAACGAAGTGACAGATGGCATGGATGTCCCATGGCAAAGCGAGGTGAAAATTTAATGACAGATGGCATGGATGTCCCATGGAAAGGGAGGTGAAAATAAAGTGACAGATGGCATGGATGCCCCATGGCAAAGGGAGGTGAAAATGAAGTGACAAATGACATGGATGGCCCTTCGAAATAGGAGGTGAAATGAAGTGACAGATGGCATGGATGCCCCATGGCAAAGGGAGGTGAAAATGAAGTGACAGATGGCATAGATGCCCTATGGCAAAGGGAAGTGAAAATGAAGTGACAAATGACATGGATGCCCCTTGGAAATAGGAGGTGAAATGAAGTGACAGATGGCATGAATGCCCCATTTCAAAGGGAGGTGGAAATAAAATGACAGATGGCATGGATGTCCCATGGCAAAGGGAGGTGAAATGAAGTGACAGATGGCATGGATGTCCCATGGCAAAGGGAGGTGAAAATGAAGTGACAGATGGCATGGATGTCCCATGGCAAAGGGAGGTGAAAATAAAGTGACAGATGGCATGGATGCGCCATGGCAAAGGGATGTGAAAACGAAGTGACAGATGGCATGGATGTCCCATGGCAAAGGGTGGTGAAAAAGAAGTGACAAATGGCATGAATGTCCCATGGCAAATGGAGGTGAAAATGAAATGAGAAATGACATGGATGCCCCTTTAAAATAGGAGGTGAAATGAAGTGACAGATGGCACGGATGTCCCATGGCAAAGGGAGGTGAAAATAAAGTGACAGATGGCAGGGATGCCCCATGGCAAAGGGAGGTGAAAATGAAGTGACAGATGGCATGGATGGCCCATGGCAAAGGGAGGTGAGAATCAAGTGACAGATGGCATGGATGTCCCATGGCAAAGGGAGGTGAAAATCAAGTGACAGATGGCATGGATGTCCCATGGCAAAGGGGGTGAAAATAAAGTGACAGATGACATGGATGCCCCATGGCAAAGGGAGGTGAAAATGAAATGACAGATGGCATGGATGTCCCATGGCTAAGGGGAGGTGAAATGAAGTGACAGATGGCATGGATGTTCCATGGCAAAGGGAGGTGAAAATGAAGTGACAGATGGCATGGATGTCCCATGGCAAAGGGAGGTGAAAATGAAGTGACAGATGGCATATATGTCCCATGGCAAAGGGAGGTGAAAATAAAATGACAGATGGCATGGATGTCCCATGGCAAATGGATGTGAAAACGAAGTGACAGATGGCATCGTTGCCCCATGGCAAAGGGAGGTGAAAACGAAGTGACAAATGGCATGAATGTCCCATGGCAAATGGAGGTGAAAATGAAATGAGAAATGACATGGATGCCCCTTTAAAATAGGAGGTGAAATGAAGTGACAGATGGCATGGATGTCCCATGGCAAAGGGAGGTGAAAATAAAATGACAGATGGCATGGATGTCCCATGGCAAGGGAGGTGAAAATAAAGTGACAGATGGCATGGATGCCCCATGGCACAGGGAGGTGAAAATGAAGTGACAGATGGCATGGATGTCCCATGGCAAAGGGAGGTGAGAATCAAGTGACAGATGGCATGGATGTCCCATGGCAAAGGGAGGTGAAAATGAAGTGACTGATGGCATGGATGTCCCATGGCAAAGGGAGGTGAAAATGAAATGACAGATGGCAAAGATGCCTCATTGCAAAGGGAGGTCAAAATGAAGTGACAGATGGCATGGATGGCCCATGGCAAAGGGAGGTGAAAATGAAATGACAGATGGCATGGATGTCCCATGACAAAGGGGGTGAAAATAAAGTGACAGATGACATGGATGCCCCATGGCAAAGGGAGGTGAAAATGAAATGACAGATGGCATGGATGTCCCATGGCAAAGGGAGGTGAAAACCAAGTGACAGATGGCACGGATGCCCCATGGCAAAGGGAGGTGAAAATAAAGTGACAGATGGCATGGATGTCCCATGGCAAAGGGAGGTGAAAAAGAAGTGACAGATGGCATGGATGCCCATGGCAAAGGGAGGTGAAATGAAGTGTCAGATGGCATGGATGTCCCATGGCAAAGGGAGGTGAAAATGTAGTGACAGATGCCATGGATGCCCCATATCAAAGGGAGGTGAAAATGAAGTGACAGATGGCATGGATATCACATGGCAAAGGGAGGTGAAAATGAAGTGACAGATGGCATGGATGCCCCATGGCAAAGGGAGGTGAAAATGAAGTGACAGATGGCATGGATACCGCATGGCAGAGGGAGGTGAAAATGAAGTGACAGATGTCATGGATGTCCCATGGCAAAGGGAGGTGAAAATGAAGTGACAGATGGCATGGATGTTCCATGGCAAAGGGAGGTGAAAATAAAGTGACAGATGGCATGGATGCCCCATGGCAAAGGGAGGTGAAAATGAAGTGACAGATGGCATGGTTACCCCATGGCAAAGGGAGGTGAAAACGAAGTGACAGATCGCATGGATGTCCCATGGCAAAGGGAGGTGAAAACGAAGTGACAGATGGCATGGATGCCACATGGCAAACGGAGGTCAAATAAAGTGACAGATGGAATGGATGCCATATGGGAAAGGGGGTGAAATTAAAATGACAGATGACATGGATGCCATACGGCAAAGATAGGTGAAAACGAAGTAACAGATGGCATGGATGTCCCATGGCAAAGGGTGGTGAAAAAGAAGTGACAGATGGCATGGATGCCCCATGGCAAAGGGAGGTGAAATGAAGTGACAGATGACATGGATGTCCCCTGGCAAAGGAGGTGAAAATGAAATGACATATGGCATGTATGCCCCATTTCACAGGGATGTGAAAATGAAGTGACATATGTCATGGATGCCCCATGGCAAAGGGACGTGAAAATGAAGTGACAGATGGCATGGATGCCCCTTGGCAAAGAGAGGTGAAATGAAGTGACAGATGGCATGGATGTCCCCTGGAAAAGGGAGGTGAAAATAAAGTGACAGATGGCATGGATGCCCCATGGCACTGGGAGGTGAAAATGAAGTGACAAATGGCATGTATGTCCCATGGCAAAGGGAGGTGAAAATAAAGTGATAGTTGGCATGGATGCCCCATGGCAAAGGGAAGTGAAAACGAAGTGACAGATGGCATGGATGTCCCATGGCAAAGCGAGGTGAAAATTTAATGACAGATGGCATGGATGTCCCATGGAAAGGGAGGTGAAAATAAAGTGACAGATGGCATGGATGCCCCATGGCAAAGGGAGGTGAAAATGAAGTGACAAATGACATGGATGGCCCTTCGAAATAGGAGGTGAAATGAAGTGACAGATGGCATGGATGCCCCATGGCAAAGGGAGGTGAAAATGAAGTGACAGATGGCATAGATGCCCTATGGCAAAGGGAAGTGAAAATGAAGTGACAAATGACATGGATGCCCCTTGGAAATAGGAGGTGAAATGAAGTGACAGATGGCATGAATGCCCCATTTCAAAGGGAGGTGGAAATAAAATGACAGATGGCATGGATGTCCCATGGCAAAGGGAGGTGAAATGAAGTGACAGATGGCATGGATGTCCCATGGCAAAGGGAGGTGAAAATGAAGTGACAGATGGCATGGATGTCCCATGGCAAAGGGAGGTGAAAATAAAGTGACAGATGGCATGGATGCGCCATGGCAAAGGGATGTGAAAACGAAGTGACAGATGGCATGGATGTCCCATGGCAAAGCGTGGTGAAAAAGAAGTGACAAATGGCATGAATGTCCCATGGCAAATGGAGGTGAAAATGAAATGAGAAATGACATGGATGCCCCTTTAAAATAGGAGGTGAAATGAAGTGACAGATGGCACGGATGTCCCATGGCAAAGGGAGGTGAAAATAAAGTGACAGATGGCATGGATGCCCCATGGCAAAGGGAGGTGAAAATGAAGTGACAGATGGCATGGATGGCCCATGGCAAAGGGAGGTGAGAATCAAGTGACAGATGGCATGGATGTCCCATGGCAAAGGGAGGTGAAAATCAAGTGACAGATGGCATGGATGTCCCATGGCAAAGGGGGTGAAAATAAAGTGACAGATGACATGGATGCCCCATGGCAAAGGGAGGTGAAAATGAAATGACAGATGGCATGGATGTCCCATGGCTAAGGGGAGGTGAAATGAAGTGACAGATGGCATGGATGTTCCATGGCAAAGGGAGGTGAAAATGAAGTGACAGATGGCATGGATGTCCCATGGCAAAGGGAGGTGAAAATAAAATGACAGATGGCATGGATGTCCCATGGCAAAGGGAGGTGAAAATGAAGTGACAGATGGCATATATGTCCCATGGCAAAGGGAGGTGAAAATAAAATGACAGATGGCATGGATGTCCCATGGCAAATGGATGTGAAAACGAAGTGACAGATGGCATCGTTGCCCCATGGCAAAGGGAGGTGAAAACGAAGTGACAAATGGCATGAATGTCCCATGGCAAATGGAGGTGAAAATGAAATGAGAAATGACATGGATGCCCCTTTAAAATAGGAGGTGAAATGAAGTGACAGATGGCATGGATGTCCCATGGCAAAGGGAGGTGAAAATAAAATGACAGATGGCATGGATGTCCCATGGCAAGGGAGGTGAAAATAAAGTGACAGATGGCATGGATGCCCCATGGCACAGGGAGGTGAAAATGAAGTGACAGATGGCATGGATGTCCCATGGCAAAGGGAGGTGAGAATCAAGTGACAGATGGCATGGATGTCCCATGGCAAAGGGAGGTGAAAATGAAGTGACTGATGGCATGGATGTCCCATGGCAAAGGGAGGTGAAAATGAAATGACAGATGGCAAAGATGCCTCATTGCAAAGGGAGGTCAAAATGAAGTGACAGATGGCATGGATGGCCCATGGCAAAGGGAGGTGAAAATGAAATGACAGATGGCATGGATGTCCCATGGCAAAGGGGGTGAAAATAAAGTGACAGATGACATGGATGCCCCATGGCAAAGGGAGGTGAAAATGAAATGACAGATGGCATGGATGTCCCATGGCAAAGGGAGGTGAAAACCAAGTGACAGATGGCACGGATGCCCCATGGCAAAGGGAGGTGAAAATCAAGTGACAGATGGCATGGATGCCCCATGGCAAAAGGAGTTGAAATGAAGTGACAGATGGCATGGATTGCCATGGCAAAGGAAGGTGAAATGAAGTGACAGATGGCATGGATGTCCCCTGGCAAAGGGAGGTGAAAATGAAGTGACAGATGGCATGGATGCCCCATGGCAAAGGGAGGTGAAAATGAAGTGACAGATGGCATAGATGCCCCATGGTAAAGGGAAGTGAAAATGAAGTGACAAATGACATGGATGCCCCTTGGGAATAGGAGGTGAAACGAAGTGACAGATGGCATGGATGCCACATGGCAAACGGAGGTCAAATGAAGTGACAGATGGCATGGATGCCACATGGCAAAGGGAGGTGAAATTGAAGTGACAGATGGCATGGATGCCATATGGCAAAGGGAGGTGAAAACGAAGTAACAGATGGCATGGATGTCCCATGGCAAAGGGAGGTGAAATGAAGTGACAGATGGCATGGATGTACCATGGCAAAGGGAGGTGAAAATGAAGTGACAGATGGCATGGATGTCCCATGGCAAAGGGAGGTGAAAGCGAAGTGACAGATGGCATGGATGCCACATGGCAAACGGAGGTCAAATGAAGTGACAGATGGCGTGGATGCCATATGGCAAAGGGAGGTGAAATTGAAGTGACAGATGGCATGGATGCCATATGGCAAAGGGAGGTGAAAACGAAGTAACAGATGGCATGGATGTCCCATGGCAAAGGGAGGTGAAAAAGAAGTGACAGATGGCATGGATGCCCCATGGCAAAGGGAGGTGAAATGAAGTGACAGATGACATGGATGTCCCCTGGCAAAGGAGGTGAAAATGAAAGGACAGATGGCATGGATGTCCCATGGCACAGGGAGGTGAAAATGAAGTGACATATGGCATGGATGCCCCATGGCAAAGGGAGGTGAAATGAAGTGACAGATGGCATGGATGCCCCATGGCAAAGAGAGGTGAAAATGAAGTGACAAATGACATGGATGCCCCTTGGAAATAGGAGGTGAAATGAAGTGACAGATGGCATGGATGCCCCATGGCAAAGGGAGGTGAAAATGAAGTGACAGATGGCATGGATGTCCCATGGCAAAGGGAAGTGATAATGAAGTGACAGATGGCATAGATGCCCCATGGCAAAGGGAAGTGAAAATGAAGTGACAAATGACATGGATGCCCCTTGGAAATAGGAGGTGAAATGTAGTGACAGATGGCATGGATGCCCCATGGCAAAGGGAGGTGAAAATGAAGTGACAGATGGCATGGATGTCCCATGGCAAAGGGAGGTGAAAATAAAGTGACAGATGGCATGGATGTCCCATGGCAAAGGGAATTGAAATGAAGTGACAGATGGCATGGATGTCCCATGGCAAAGGGAGGTGAAAATGAAGTGACAGATGGCATGGATGTCCCATGGCAAAGGGAGGTGAAATGAAGTGACAGATGGCATGGATGTACCATGGTAAAGGGAGGTGAAAATGAATTGGCAGATGGCTTGAATGTCCCATGGCAAAGGGAGGAGAAAATGAAGTGACAAATGGCATGGATGCCCCATTTCAAAGGGAGGTGAAAGGAAGTGACAGATGGCATGGATGTCCCGTGGCAAAGGGGGGTGAAAATGAAGCGACAGATGGCATGGAGGGAGATGAGTAGGGGGAAAAGGAGATTTCTGGACCAGAGGCGGAGCTGTGTTAATCCTATAGACTCCGCCTCCCATGTGTTTCAAACTGGAGGTGGAGCACATTGGTTAGAATTCTTTTTTTTTTTTTAAGACTGAAGTCAGACAATGGTAAATAAAATCAGCCAGATTGCGACTAATTTTTATAAGAGAGGCACAACACTTGGAGGTTTAGGGGCACGTAATTTCAAAATGGTTTGTCTTCTTCCGACGGGGTACATTGAAACAAATTGCTGACCTATCATAAAGGGTAGATTCGATGTTTTGATAAGAAGATATTTCCAAAACATTGTTTACATACTGTATCTCGTGTGATGGTCTGCGACAAAGAGGGGTAGAATTCGGTTCGATGGACTTAGAAAGATTTCGAGATGGATCCTAAAACTAAGTGGTCAATGCTGCAAGTGGGTTTTCATGTTGTAAGACATTGTATCTGATATGGCAGCAAAGGGATATCAACAGCGCAGAGGGTGAAGTGATCCAAGATTCATCCTTCAATAAAATGTGGTCCACAGTAGGGGTGAGGTACCGAACGCTTGTTACGTGTTCTAAAGCCGGTCTTTTATGTCACACATACAGGTCACCAGACCATATTATCCCTCAATATTTTTCATAATTACGAATAATTTGTTTTTAAAACAAATATTTTTTTTCGCCGTTTTCCTTTTATTAATTTTTTTTACCCAATAGCATTTTTTCATTTCATTTTCTGCAGGACAGTCTTTTAAATCAGTTACTGCAGGATAGTCCTTATTCTAGTGAAGGTCGAATTCGCAAAATATGGGACCTTGTAATTATTTTTGAGGATTGCATCAGCCATCCTGAGAGGATGCCACCGAAAGTTTAGTTGGACTTCGCAAATTTCAGATGAGAGTAGAAATCAAGGGACTTATTCGGGAGTTTGTGATCGGTGAGGGAGGAATTTAATTAAGGGGGCGGAACTTTTGATAACGGAAATTAAAATAAATACATGTTAACTGAGGGGCATTTTTGATAGGGTTTTAATAAAGGGAGGCAGAACGTTTGATAAGGGGGAGTCAAAAAATTGGAAAATTTCGATTAAAATAGAATGCTTACTAAAGTATACACTAGATGGCTCCACGAGTTTTTAATAAAGGGGGGAAGGGTTTTTTAATAAAGGGGAATTAATTATTATATATTAATTAATTATCAATTGTGAAATATTAATTAATCATTAATTATGAAATATTAATTAATTATTAATTATTAATTATTAATTAAAAATATAAATAAGGGTGTATGACCAGAAGGGGGTGTGACGTCATAGGGGGAAAGCACGGGGGTATAAGCTCCCATAGTGTCAGGTCACTACTCACATGCGAGGATTGCGCAAGTCGACCGTCTCAATCCAGTTGCACATGCAAAGGTTGTATGTTGAATCAGAATCGGCGGCAGAGAGTGTCTTTCACTCATAGGAGTGGAAAAGACGAGGAAACTTGGTTGTCGCCTACCTTTTTCTTCTTCAATTTGGTTGAAAGGATTTATAGCTTATTATAGCTTTATATCCAATGTAAGAACATAGATTTTTATGTCATAATTAGAGCTGAATAATTCTTTTTCTGAGGGACAAGCAAAACGCATATGAAAGAACAGACGACCATATCATACCCGAGACTCGAACCCGGACCCCATATAGCCTACATCATCACTTCAATGTTATGAGCTAGGAAGCATCAAGCAATATAAATCGTCGTCCAGAACAGTGGATTACTACTAATTCCACCTGAGATGCCACTTTGTGACATTTGCAAATCTAAATCCGAAATAAGATATCCAAACTCTTAAATGAATGTTTTGTCTTTGCAATGAAAATATAGTTAACTAGATGTCGGCGTGGATTGTCAGAAATTCTTGGATTCATCACACCTGGGAACGCAACGCAAGGTCCTGTTTTCATCTACTCTGCCAAACCCCAAATTCAAGAGGGTGCAAGAATATATTTGTGCTATTAATGTTTGATGCATAGTATATATTTTTTATGTATTTCATCGTGATCGTAAGTTATCTGTAATTGGTTTTCAGTTGTGAAAGCCAAATTGATTCTTTTATTTACTCCTATAATATTGAATTCCTTGTCACAGGCATAGGAATGCAATATTATAGTACACACAGTTTTGTAATGAAAATTTAGGTATCATTTGGTCCACTTTTCAGCATTGTAAATTTATAACAATATTATATGGTAGATTATTATATCCTAGTAAGGAATGACTTGAAGACTTTAATAACTACCTCTTCAATGGGTAAATCGGCACATTCAGCAATTTCAGGTGTAGTAAATACAGCTGCCATCGGATAGCCATTGCCCAAGGGCTTGCCTACGGTCATGATATCAGGAGCCAATCCTGCAAGAGAAATTTCAATCAATACAATTTTCAAAATCTAACAAAGATTAATTGCATTAGTTGCATTTACTTGAGCGTTCATTAATCTTGCATTCAGACTCTGAGATTAAGCAACCAAAAATGTTGCGATAACGATGGTGTTCCTGCTAACTTTTTGATTACAATACATGGATATAATTTATAATAACTGAGTGGAAATAGAAAAGAAATCAAGACCAAGTTAAGAATTTCAGCTATGAAATTAAATATACAAATTTCAAACATTCTGGTTTCCTCTCCCAACCGCAAACGGTCCGTGGAAGCGGAAACATTCATTATGAACCATATGTCAACAATTTTGTTTTGGTCTCTATTTCTTAAAAATCCAGCTGTCTTTCATTAAACCTAAATCTCATTAGGTTAAAATCTCAGCATGTAGTATAATAAGGAAGACAATTGTAAAATTAGTGAAATTCCAATGCCTTAACAATTCAATAATAATTTAAGGAAAGAAAGATTTTTCTGCTTCTCTAAGCTACCAAGACAACCTCAGACAGGAATACAAAGTACTAAGAAATGTTACAGAAGTTTGGAGGAAAAATATTTTTGATCATAGTGTAAGGGTGAAATACTTCTGCTCATCAGCGTCTTCATTTGGCTATGGGCAAGATGTGTTACATTAAGGAAAGGAGTGTTTAGCAATTAAAATAAAATATAAACAGTCAATGGACAGGAGAATAGTTTAAAAACGAAAAAGTAATAGACAACCATTCATATTTTTTCCTTGATTTCAACACGTTCAGCACAATGAAATCAAGGAATCAGGAATTCATCAAACTTTCGTTCTCAACCAGTGGTCGGTGTGGATCAAATTTTTCCAGCAGAGATTTTGGCGGTCGTCTCTTCAAGGTTCAAAGGGTGAATCACGATTACAAATAGCAAACGCCGGTGATCTGTTCTTTAAGGTAGCGCGCCAGTCTTGTAATCTGCAGTTCCCAGGTTTGAGTCAGGGTTGAGAATTATCTCCGCTAAAATCCCCGCCCTGCCCACGGTCAGTAGGGGACACTGATGGGCTTGGAAAGGCCGTCGTCTGTCGGATGGGACGTTAAGCTGTGATCCGTGTGCGGGAGGGCCACACCCTATGCACGTTAAAGAACAAGCTGGATGGCCTTGACGGGAGTCTACAATCTGTCTCCCAACAGCTGTCCCTCCCCCAACCTTCTCTGAGCTTTCGGGGTCCTTGTGACCTGGCCATTTTGCCCATGCTGTGCAAAAAAGTGCCGCTCAGAGGTAAACCAACTCAACTCTGTCCCTTAACAAAAGTTTTAAATTTCGTGAATAATGACTTGAAATATGGCGATCAAACCCATTTTGAAGAAATACCATGTATACTCGCCCATGTGCCGAGACTATTTCTTTAACAGATAAAAATCAGTGAAAAAAGGGATACGCAAAAAGCTGATCCTCAAATTTCAAGTTTCGCCTTGTCGTCTTGTCTGTCTGTAGCCATCAAACGATTTTGTTTATAGAGATAAGAATTCTTTTTCTGTTGAATAGGTATTGATGAAATATTATGATTGGCTCTTTCGGAACATTCCTACAGCACACTTCGAATCTCTCAGAAACTACAATTGCGCCCTCTAACAATGGAAAAATGCGAAAACTTTCAAAAGAATATTGCAAACCAATGAATTTACGCTAGAAATCTGAAATTTCGGTGATGGAATGTGAAGGTCATGAAGTTTCCATCGGCAACACTGGATTGACTCCCTTAGACCCCAGGGGGGGAGCACTTTTTAAAGGAGAAATCTATTTGTTTTCAGACATAATTTAAAACTTATTTTTGTGATGGGTAGATATTGATGAAATTTTAAGATTTGCATTTTCCGAATTTCTGAAAAGCTATAATTGCACCCTCTGCGGTGAAAAAATCGGAAATGAAAAAGTTTCAAACGAATATTGCAAACGATTTAGTTCTGCTGGAAATTTAAAATTTTGGTAGTGGAATGTGAAGGCCAAGAGAAAAACGATTAAAACTTATATTTGGGCGGGATAGGTATCGATGAACTCTTGCGATTTGCTCTTTCCGAATCTTCCAATAGCTATAATTGCACCCTCTAACAGAAAAAGTGGAAAATTCCAAAATTCTTAAAGAATATTGCAAATGATGTATTTAGGCTAGAAATTTGAAATTTTGGTGGTGCAAATGCGAACGTCATGAAGTTTTCACTGATAGCAATAAGTTGGCCCCTTACGCCCAGGGCGGGTAGGAAAAGCATTTGTTTTGTTTTAAGTGATAACTGGAAAAGTTGAATTGGCACTAATGAAATCAAAAGTGTCAGAAATGGAGTTTTCCAAGGAACCGTGTTTGACACATTACTTTTTGTTTTTTAGCGTTTGACATTCCAGATATACTTCGCCCAATCATGAATAATATCTTTGCGGATGTCATCAAATTTTTCCAGGCTACAACGACACAACAAGACCTATATGAAGCATACTTCACAAACTCTGTATCCTCAACCACCAATTCGTCAGTCATTCATTTAGGCCACAACAATAACTACTACAATTAACACATTGGCAACAATCCTCTCAAGAATGTCCACCACCTTTCTGATCTTGACATTACGTTCCGCGATTCTATGTCATTTTCACCCCATTGTTAGAAAGTTGCTATGAAGATCTTTCTCGTTGCCAGCATTATTCTAAGAAGATATCGAAAGCGCAATCATGTTACCCTCGTTAATGCTTTCATGTTCGACGAATATGCTTCGCCAATGTGGTGCCCTCAAGTGGTGTGTAATATTGGCTCATTAGAAAGGCCACAGAGATGGTTCAATAAAAGTCTACCAGGTTACTTAAACTTACGAACAAAGGCTGGAAAATCGTAATATCCGTTCATCGGAATGGAGGAGGCTTGAACTGGATGTGAAAACTTGCCACAAACTCATTTATGGGACACTCACTAAGACATCCAGTATCCTTGCTAAACAATGTTAAGCACCAATGCAGTGGACAAAAAAATTGTAAATATCACTCTTTCGTCTGCAGAGCAGAGAGCGTTTGGAACCAACTTCCAACGGAAGTGGTGCTGTCACCAACAATAGCGAATTTCATTAGAAAATTGAAAGAAGTGAGCTTGTCACCATTTCTTCGATGCTTCAGATTCTAAACATCATAGTGAACTTTGTTTCTGCAAATATTAATTATTGTACAGTCTTTTATTTATGCATTTCTTATTTTGAAGTCAACAGGGAAGGTGCAAGAGTGCAGTGCACCATCTGTGTATTTAATTGAACATAAAACAAAATTATTATTATTATTATAATTCGCACATTTCAAATACTTAGGTAGTTTTAATATATATCTTTAGAGATCATTAAATATGGAAACGGAAAAACTGTTAACGAATTTTGCAAATAATCTGCATGTGATAAAAAAAATTTTGATTTCGGTGGTTTTCAAGAGATGTTCCACTGACAACAATAATCTACCCCTTTTCTAAGAGAAGTATGGGAAATTAAACTTTTTTAAATTCAAGAAATCATCATTATCCTCAAGCAGCCATGGGTTACGGAGGCCCAACCAGACCGTGCAATTTAGTTCTCCAAGCAAGTCTATCCTGAGTTACATCTCCTGCATCCGGCCACTGCACACCAATTTTAACAAGGTCCTGTTTGACATTGTCAGCCAACCGCATCCTAGGTCTCCCCTTCTTTCTGAGGCCTTTAGGCACACTGTTCATAACCCTATTCGCCAATGTATAATTATTCATAGGGGCAACATGGCCAAACCAACGGAGTCTCTCTCTGCACAATATGCTGCTTAAAGGAGGTTGCAGACTCCTTTGCCTAACCTCATCATTAGTTACAAAGTTAAACCACCTAATACCCAAGATACTGCGTAAACATCTAGAATCAAAAGCATCTAGTTTCCTCTTATCTTGTTTACACAGCATCCAAGTTTCACTGCCATAACTAACCCTAGAAAGAACCAAACTATTATACAGTCTAATTTTAGTCTTTAGGTGTAAAAATATTCTTTTCATTTGCCCCCATCATCCATTAGCTCATATCAAACATTTAAGGAGTGAAATAATAGGTAAAAGAAAAACTTCATTATCTTTGAAAACGAGATTTCCATATGCGCCAGAGGCGATATGTGTCCTTTTATATTAAATATGTTTTTACTGTCTAACATACAACCTACAAGGTTAAAATAAAATTACACAAAGACACCTGTTTTGTATTTAAAAGTTTCAAAGCAGGTAGACATATAATACAACCGGATTTTCGTATCCCTTCGCCTAATATGCCCCTGACTTAGAAACAGTGGCGGCTCGTGAACAAAATTTCTGATGGGGCACTTTGACAACTACAAACCGGATGCGGATAGAGGTAAATAAACTGGGCAGATCCTTGATTTTCAGTTGAACCTAATAGTTTGGTTTACCTCTGAGCAGCACTTTTTTGCACACCATAGGCTAAATGGCCAGCTCACAAGGATCAGAAAATATTGGGGGAGGGGACCCACTGGAATAGCTGTTGGGAGACAGATGGAAGACTCCCGTCAAGGCCATCCAGCGTGTTCTTTAACTTGTACACGGAGTCACGGCTTAATGTACCATCCGACGGACGGCGGACATTCCAAGCCCATCGGTGGCCCCTAGTGACCGTGGACAGGGCGGGGAATTTTGCGGAGATAAATTTCAACGCTGGCCAGGTTGGGACTCGCACCTGGGAACTACATATTACGAGCCTGGCGCGCTACCGACTGAGCCACCCCCGCCCCCAACCGAATAGCACTGAAATGGCATTTCGTAATGCAAACATTCCTTTTTTTCTCAGCTCTTACCAAAGCGCATTATTTAACGAAACATTTCGGAAAAAAATATTCGAAAAGATGTTCTTGTCCACTCTCCTTCAATTGGGTGTTTTGTCTCTCCAATGTAATAATTACACTCAATGGCCAAAAAAATACAGGCATCCCGATGAAACTGTCCGTCAACTGCGAAACTCGGCATGCGAATATTTCCTGGCCAGGCATGCAAATGATTGAAAATTGACGCCAATGAACGTACAGCGCTGTCCCAGTGCACAGGGATAAACGTACAGCACTGTCCCAGTGCATCCCAGAGAGTATGTAAAGAGCGTTGCACAGGTGCACTGAACATTCTGGCCACTGTTGAAGTAGCGTTGACATCAGTAGCCACTGCAGATGCCGCGACGACCATATCAGCAATTCAGCGAGTTCGAGAGGGGATCCGTCGTGGGTTTGGTGGTGTCGACATATCGGCTGGCATCTGGGTCGGAGTGATGCCGAAGGAGGGCGATGTTGGCGGCAGTGAGTCTAGGAGGGCACTCATACCCGCCACGAAGACACCAGTCGGCCCAGGCAAACAACTGGAGGGGAGGATCGCGCAATGGTGAGAGCAGCCAGAACGACACCAACGGCATCACTATCTACCATCCTAAGATGCGTAGAATCTTCCACAGGTTGGGTTGTTTTACCTCTGAGTGGCACTTTTTTGCACACCATGGGCTAAATGGCCAGGTCACATGAGCCCCGAAGACTCACAGAAAGTTGGGGGAGGGGACCCACTGCACCGCACACGGGACCACGGCTTAACGTCCCATCCGAAGGACGGTGGTCGTTTCTTCTACAGGCATGTGCATCAATACACATCACTGGAAGACCACTGGCAGCGGTGGTACTACATTCTCACCGCCCTTTACGATGGTTACTACTAACCACGGAATATCGGCAGCGCCATCTAGAATGGTGTCGTGCCCAGGAAGGTGGACTGTGTCCAATTGACATCGTATAGTGTTCAGTGACGAGTCCCACTTTTGCCTGGGAGCTATTGACCAATGCATATGTGTCTGGAGGAGGTCAGGCCAGCACCCCGATCTGGTTTACATTGTGGAGCAGCACACAGCCATTACACTTAGTGTTACAATTTGGACAGCCATCTCCTATGGCAGCCGGTTCCCCTAGAAGAGCTATATGATACCTTAAGAACACAGTGGTACGTTGATATCCTGCGATCAATAGAACGATAATTCCAGGATGCACACGGCTCACCTCTCCAGAGAATTTCTCCATGGTTTCGAACCTCTCCCATGGCCAGCCAGGGACCCGAATGGGAGATGCTGGGCGTGCATTGCAGCCATCCCGGAATATCGACGAAATAGCCTATCAATTAGAGCACAGGTGATCGGGATATCGGCATGCATCGCCGCCACCGGATATCGGCATGCATCGCCGCCAGAGATTTCTGTACTGTGTACTAACCTGTCATCTTTATGGAGCCATTGTTCTGCAATACAGTATTCTCTTGCTGAAACATTTTAATCACTTCTTTATCTTTACACCCTCATTTACGTGCAAGGTTTCAGAACGATCCGACACTTGGTTCGGGGTGCTTCGTTTTTTTTGTCGCAGAGTGTATATATACATTTTTTTCCTATGAATTCCGCAGAAATTAAAAAAAAAACTCTTCGTGAATCCGTTCCGATTACAAATTTACATTTATTATTACAAACTGAATTTCTCATCGCGGTTATAATTTTGGTTATATTAAATTTGCGCTATTAATTTATTATACATTCATTTAATTGCTTACATTGATTTATTTTTGAACAAGTGATATGTCGATAAAATGAACTATAAAAAAAACTACGACAGCTGCTGGGATTGAACCTGATGACACCTTTAAGTTGCAAATCGGAGGCAACACTGCATTTAGACAATTAAACTAGAAATTGTTGTCGAGGAGAAATGTTAAAATGTAAAATTAGCGTTTTCTTGTGCACCAAAGGTACGACACGTTTTATTACTTTCGTATCTAATGTTGTCCTTAAATATTTAACGCATAAATATCCTTCCTTAGCAAAATAAAAAAGTTGATAATCCGGTTGAAAACCCATCTTTCCAGGAAAGTTTAAGCTTGTTGAGCTTGGCATAGTCAATTAAAGATATTCGACTACTGGTTGCTTTGCTTAAATCAGCCAATCAAGTTTCATGGTCTACTACAAAATGGGAGACGACCTGCTGCAGGTCAGTGCTATTGTATTTCAGCGCATGCGCATTTGTGTCATTGCTATAATAGAGAATGCTAGATTCCGGGTGGTGGTTGTAATGGAAAAAATTCGCATTGACCATACGAATTAGTCTAGTTACATTAGTTTAGGTTGCGTCAATTTGCATAATCGGATAGCGACATAAAAGAGAGTGTTTTTGAGTGGATCGTTATTTTGTGTTGTAAATGTGAGAAAATAAATTCGAAATAGCCATTTTGTAGGAATGACCTCGAGATATCATTTGCCAAATGAACTGCGCTGGAGAGCTATTGACCGGCTCGAAGAAGGCCAAACTCAGTCAGACGTGGAACGATGGCTGAATGTGAGTCCTTCTGTGGGCCATAGATTGTGGAATCAATTTCTTAGCACGGATTTCGTATCTCGGAGGTTTAACGGAGGAACCGCTGTACAAGACCGATATCTGCGTTTAACAGCACGAAGAGGAAGGACGTCTACTCCCTCTCAGCTAGGGGCGGGGGTGGCTCAGTCGGTAGCGCGTCAGGCTCGTAATCTGTAGTTCCCAGGTTCGAGTCCCAGCTGGGTCAACGTTGAGATTTATCTCCGCAAAATTCTCCGCCCTGCCCACGGTCAGTAGGGGACACTGATGGGCTTGGAAAGACCGCCGTCCGTCGGATGGGACGTTAAGCCGTGGCCCCGTGTGCGGGAGAGCCATACCCTGTGCACGTTAAAGAACACGCTGGATGGCCTTGACGGGAGGCTACCATCTGTTTCCCAACAGCTGTTCCAGTGGGTCTCCTCCCCCAACCTTCTCTGAGCCTTCTGGGTCCATGTGACCTGGCCATTTACCCCGTTGTGTGCAAAAAAGTGAAGCTCAGAGGTAAAACAACCCAACCCAACCCTCTCAGCTATGATCCTCTCTTGCAGCAGACATTGGGAGTGTTGTATCAGCTTCTACTCTGCGTAAAAGGCTTCATGAGGGAGGTCTGTACGCTAGAAGGCCAGTAATTTGTATACTCCTCACGTCACGTCACAGGAGAGAGCGATTGAATTGGGCACCCACGCATGTTAACTGGACAGAAGAGCAATGGAGGTCCATACTCTTCCCATATGAGTTCAGATATTGCTTGCACAGTGATTCTGGACATTGTTTGATATGGAGAGAACGAGGTACCCGCTATCATCCCAGTAACATCCGTCAAAGAGACAGTTACGGCGGAGGTAGCGTGTGTGTTTGGGGTGGCATTTCCTTAGGTGGATACACAGACCTCTATGTATTGACGAGTGGGAACCTCAGTGCTCAAAGGTATAGAGATGACATCCTGGACTCTTATGTACGTCCTTACGCTGGCGCAATGGGTGAAACATTCATCTTACAAGACGATAACACTCGTCCACACAGAGCTCGACTAGTAGAACAATACCTTTAAGAGGAGACCATTATCTCTAGAGCAGAGGTTCGCAACGTGGGGTACGACGTAAAAATTTTTTGGGTACGCTCAAAAGTCTATAGATCTAGTAACAAAGTTGCTAAGTTGTCATTATTATACTATAACTATAGTTTTATCTATCTATATAAGGGGTACGCCTACACATTTACAGGTTACAGAGGTACGTGAAGCATAAAAGGTTTGAGAACCACTGCTCTAGAGAGACGTGTTGCTGCCCTCAATCCGCCACCTGAAACAATGGGGGAGCTTATTACTGCTTTAAAGGAACAATGGTGGTTATTCCCTACTGAGCTGATTCACATCATCATAAACAGAATGGAACATCGCTGTCGTGCCTGCATTGCTGTAAATGGTGACTGTCAGGCTAGAGGCCTTTTGAGATATTTTTTTTTTCAGGCTTTGTATATTTATTTTGGATTTCACCAACAAGGCATATGCTACGTGGGAGGCCCTCTGTCCCGGCATCTGGAAAGTTAATTGCAGTAGCAGTGTCCGGGGAACGGCTAGCGTCCGCTGACAAGTGACCCGGGTCCCTTAGGGCTAACGGCCGTGCCAGATGGCCAGGGCAGAGAGCGAAAGGAAAAAAGGGTTTGGCAACGAGGGAGAGAGCCGGTCGAGTTTCGAAAAGCGTGCAGACATAAAATTGAAAAGCTGGTGAGTGCCGACTGGTATTAGCGGTACGTAGGCTCTCGGGAAAACAGCTGAACGGGGATAGTAAGCTGGTTTTGTAATTCATAGTAAATGAGTGTGCTTTTCCTCATCAGTCAATGTAGTTTATATCAATAAAGGATAGTTATTGTTTTACCAAGGACTAAGTTGAACCAATTTATTGGGAAGGAGCCTCAGTATCGAGTCCCTTCAATTGTGATAAAATCTTTGATTTTTGATCTGAAAAACTCTTTCACCCGTCGCGTATTGCGATCGAACCGAGGGGACATTCCTAAGTGGTCCCAATAGACAAACAAACGAAGAAGCAACTTCACAAAGTGGCACAGCCGCCAGTACGCAACAGAGGTGAAAGTAGCGGCGAAGGTGAAGGAAGAGTTCCGACATCCATTATGAGCTGACCAGAACAAGGCTGATACTGCCAAGAGTGTCCTGCAGTGTGCTTCAGGCGATAGAATAGCTGTGAAGGTACCTGAAGAATCGTGCATCACGTTCGAACTGTGGAAAAAGCTGTGAAGGTGACGGAAAAGTTCAACATCCACTGGGAGCTGACCAGCGCAAGGCTGATACTACCAAGAGTGTCCTGACTGTGTGCTTCAGGTGGCAGACTGACGAGGCGGTTCGTTCCTGTTATCACATCGGAGGTAAGTATCCTCTTACTCTAGGGGCGAGTAGTTAGATACGGCAGAGGCCTGTACGAGCTAAAATTAAGCTTAGGAGCGGTCGCGATAGGGAAAGGGATGAGTTAAGGCGAGGCTACACAGTCACAGAGAGGGATAGCGCGCAGGGTGGTTATTCAGGGAGTGACCGGGGAAGCGAGGAGGTGACAATAGACAGAGAGTCGGATGCTGCGGAAGACATGAGAGGGTTGAGGGATTATGGCAATGACAACGATACGGATAGGCTGCAGAGCGGGACCAGAAAGCAGAGAGCTAAAGAAAGGATTGGAGATGATTTTGAATTAGAGAGGATGAGGTTATAGATGCAGCTGAGAAGGGAAGAGAGAGAGGCGGCAGAAAGAGAAAGGGAAAAGGAGAGAGATCATGAGTATAGAATGCTGGAACTGCAAATGAGGAATGCAAACGAGGAGAGGGGTGATGTGCGAACGGTGGCAGTTTCTAGTAATCCAGCAGTCACAGAGAGGGATAGCGCGCAGGGTGGTTATTCAGGGAGTGACCGGGGAAGCGAGGAGGTGATAATAGACAGAGAGTCGGATGCTGCGGAAGACATGAGAGGGTTGAGGGATTATGGCAATGACAACGATACGGATAGGCTGCAGAGCGGGACCAGAAAGCAGAGAGCTAAAGAAAGGATTGGAGATGATTTTGAATTAGAGAGGATGAGGTTATAGATGCAGCTGAGAAGGGAAGAGAGAGAGGCGGCAGAAAGAGAAAGGGAAAAGGAGAGAGATCATGAGTATAGAATGCTGGAACTGCAAATGAGGAATGCAAACGAGGAGAGGGGTGATGTGCGAACGGTGGCAGTTTCTAGTAATCCAGCAGATGCGCGGCTGGCTAATTATATAAAATTATTGGGAAATATGTTAGCTGGAAGCCCTAAAAGCCCAGAAGAGGTGATAAATCTCTTTGAGACAGCGGAAAGGGGATTTAAGATATATGAAGTACCAGAGGAGTTTCAAGGCAAGGTCATCGTTTCCTTTTTAGATGGTAAATATGCAAATCACGTTTTTCGAAAATTAAGTGCAGAGGATTTTGCTAATTATAAGAAAGTTAAAGAGGCTGTATTAAAAGAGTTTAAGCTCACTCCCTCTGCGTACACGAGAAAGTTTGAAACTGTCGCGAAAGAACCGAATGAGTCATATAATCAGTTAGCCTCGAGACTCAGAAATAGCTGGGATTACTACGTCCACAGTAGGAAGGTGACAAAATTTGAGGAGCTTATGGACCTGATAGTGTCGGATAAGTTACGTGATAGCCTTCCTCAAGACACTCATGCTTACGTAGTACAGAAAGAGGCAGAGTCATGGGCAAAAGCAGACGAAATAGCCACGTGGGCAGAAATCCATCTTGCCAGTGTAAACGGAACGGAAGAGGTCCTAACTTTTAAAGAGGTAAGGCATAGACAATATGCAGAACGTGTTGTTTCCCCCCAGCAGAGGACAGACTCAGAGAGAAATTATTCGAGCAGAAGGTATTAGCCGGCAGTTAATTTAGCTGAATATAGAAATGTCCCAAAGGTAAGGAGGTGCCATAAATGCAGATCCGATGAACATTTGATGAGAGATTGCCCACTGAGAACTGGGGACCGTGAGAGATGAACTCAGGTGTACCAAGTTAGCACCTTGGATCAGAATTCTAAAGATGTTTGTGAGGCAACAATAGGAAGGGTTACGACACATTCAAAGCCAAGTCCAAGCAGTCGAGAAGCAGTCGATCTGAAAAACTCTTTCACCCGTCGCGTATTGCGATCGAACCGAGGGGACATTCCTAAGTGGTCCCAATAGACAAACAAACGAAGAAGCAACATCACAGGTGACCACACTCCTTATTAAACAATTTTGCCCATTGCATTCTGACACGTCAGTTTTGGACAAGTTCCTGTAAGTGTTATTTTTTGACGGAAAATTGATTTTATGCCATTCTGAAACTAGTATTGCAATTCATGTTTCCATCAAATTTCATTAAAATCATTCACATGTTTTTTTTTTGTTCACCATAATTTTTCTGAGTTTCCTTAATTTATGGAAACAATAATTCTACAGATTCATTCTTATCAGCTTTTTTTTTTCAATCCGGATAGACCCAAAAATGAGGCATTTTATAATTGCAAAATTAACTATTAGACGGCAGAAAATGCGCACGCTTTTCTGAGGAGGAGACAGAGAATTGTAAGCTCTTAAATCTCCATTCTCTACTTCCAGTACTAGTATACAATGTACGAAAATGGACAAAAGGAGCATAATTAAAAGGTTGCTCATCCTCCACTGGCAGTTCAAGAAATCTGAAGAAGATTCAGTTAATCCAATCAGCCAGTGAGAAAGCAGCTTGAAGATCCATTGCAGATGGAGCTGCACAAACAGCAGAAGAAAATGAAATCACAAGTGAACAGTTTGAAGTAGAAAGAACAAAGCAGAGTTCGTTCTAAGTTTTACAGAGAAATTCACAAACAAATTTCAAATTTTGTCAACCAAACATTTTCCTTTTTTTTCTAAAGATTAGGAATGTAACTTACGATTGAGGAATGAATTTCAATTTTTTCAAGGATTCCAAAAAAGATTTCGTCTTTCTTCATAGTATTTGGAAAATGGAAGAAGATGTGTTCAATACTTTCGGCATCATTCCAATAATCACAGTTTGGATCCAATACTTGTTTGAATCTCAACAAGTATTTTTTAGAGATGCAACACCAGTTCATAATCTTCTGATCATCACTTGCTCTCTTCTGCGTTTTCAAAGCTGGGAAAAAATTATTTTTTTCTATATTTTAACGATATATGTTTTTCTCATTTGCATCGGATATCGATGTCTATCTCTCCATTCTTCGCTAGAATCAACCAGAAATTGAGTTTGAAAGTTCCGAAAATTATGTGAATTATTAACCTGATTTAAGTTTATTATTCATGGCGCTCTTTGCCAGCTAATAAACTTTCTCATTCTCCAATATAGCAACATGACTTGGGATCCAAATGAAATCAAGCTTCTTTACTACGATTAATGTTGTCAGAACATTAACTGATAATTTCTAAATTAAGGGTGAAATAAGCTCATTTATGACGATGCCGATTGAATGACTGAAGGCTGCAGAGAAAATCAGTGAAACGAAGATTTTGACGATTATTTCTAGAAAAATCGTCCCCTCCTCAGGTTCTATTCGTCCCAAACAAGTTTTTAATCGCTAGGTTCCTGACCTTCCCGCAAAAAATGACCAAGATATCCTGGTCAGTAACATATACGGAAAAACCCATGTCGCTAGTACCTATACATAATATAAGCCTGCAGAATAATAAGTATGTAGAAACAGTTACTACTCTGTAGCTTTCTTGTCGGTTCTCTTTCTCTCTGCGGGTTATGCAAGCACACAATTGCACTCTTTGATTCCATATTCAACCTACCTGCACAACGGATTTCATCTAACAGTTATTGCAGATCTTCCATTCGTAAACATAAGAAGAGATCACATGGAAGTTGCATTTATCTCCCCTATAGCACCATACGTGGCGTTTGCCTTCAGATTCTTAATAATACCGTTGCCACTGAAAAATATATTTAATTGTCACCCTTTCAGTCATTACATAGACATATGTGATCACTGATTTTAGTTTCATTCCACCTAGTTAAATATCCAGTCATTACTTAAAATATTTCTTATTAAAATGTATTTCGCAACGTATAAGACATATGTCTATATTAGTTACATCAAATGGAAAACATTAATTTCTTTAAAATTTGGTTATTGCTTTTTATTATTGTTATTAATAGAGGAAATTTAATTTTTTCGTGTTCTTAAATGAGAATGCTGAATATATTTAGTCACTACAGAAAATTTAGTATTTCTCAAATTTTGTTATATATGTATCAAAAACGGAAACTTATTTTTCTATATTTTCCAGATGGGACAGTGCAATATATTTAAAATTAGTAAACAACTAATTGTGAATATTTTGCACTTCCTTATCTGGTAAACATATTTCTTGAATTATTTAATCAGCTTTTTTTTTGGGGGGGGGGGAGGAGGGGGTTGTGAAAAAAAAGGGAGGGTTGTTTTTTGGGGGAGTTGTTAATAAAGAAAACTTATTTTCTTTATTAACTAAAAATGCAAAGCATACAAAATGGTAAACTATAAAATGCAAAATAGTAAAAATAAAGCATTACCAAACAATTAACTATTTTGTATACTTTATATTTCACAAATGATATTTATTTCGAGGTAAAGAGTATGATGAGTAAACATAATGAATCATATTCAGATCTCTATATCTATATTCAGTGCCGGATTTACACCTCACGCTTCCCTAGGCACCCGAAGGAGTAGTGCGCCTTAGGTGTGGTGGGTTTTTCAATTTCGTATTAAAATATTCAGCCTTTTTGCATTCACAACCATGAAAAAAAGGACATTATTAATTGAAATGGACATAGGAATTTTAATGATAAATAATGTAGTTTTGTTAATAAATAGCGAAATTAATGTAGCAAACTAATATTATACACAGCGTATAACTAATAACATCGGTAGAAGCAAAATTTAAAATAAAATCCCTCATTTGAAATTCCTCGCTTTTTTTTCTTCGAGAATAAACATTAAATTTTCCAAAAAACTGGGACATTTCATAGCTGTGCGAATGGAAAACTCTTCAGAGCTCTTTAACTCTTAATTAAGCATTTTGCAGCAAAATGTCACGAGAAATGGAAAATATAAAAATCACCAAATCTAAATTTTGAGCAATATTTATTTGCTAAAAATATAAAAAATATTTTCTGGAAACTGAAACATTTAACATCAGCATTGCTACTCGTAAGAATTTACCTTAAGATTATAACAAATCGTTTACACAAAAGATATTTTGCATCAATTTTGAAACAGTGTTTAGGACAAGAAAAGCAACATCTGCTGTCAAACATTTCAGCTTCCATAACATTTTGTAGAATATTAAAGGAATATTTTCTAAAATGGAAATCGTTATAAATGTGATTCAAATCTAGAATTTATGTTCTGCAACATTTTTCTGTGAAAAAAGCTTATTTTCAAAGTTAGGGAGTTTTGAATATAGTTTTCCATTCACATAATATGTTTTATCTCAAATTTCAGTTTAACAGTAATAATAAACATTAATGTAACATTATTTTGTATTTTATTTCTACTTAATTAAATAACCTTAGATTAATTTCTCAAACATTTCCTTTTCCTTTTGTCACGGAAACTGCTTAAACTACTTGTCGTTAATGTAGCAGTTGCGTAGGTGGGGGGGAGGGGGAGAAAACAGTCTCTGCCCCCTCTGATCAGCACAATCTCCAAAAGTAGCGTCTTTCGTTTGGTACATGGAGTAGCTCTTTTTTTATGTGCTCCTTCTCCCTGATGTTAGAACTTGGATTGGCCTCCGATATATAAATCTTGTCATAAATTGAATTTTTGGCTATGTAGTTATAATTGGCTATTGTATTATATGTAATCCTGTTATTGCTTATCTGAATGGTCAATATATTTCTACCATAGTGTATTAGTGTATAACCAACTTCTTGCTACGTGGAGGTTAAACAGAAGTTAAACAATCAATTCTTTAATACATTTGCTCAGTTTTTGTAAATAAAATTCTGAATAATTTCTCTCAGCCTTTTCTTTGATAAATTCATAACAATATAATTAAAGTCCAATTTTAAGAGGTGGACTTTAGAGAGAGTGGATAACAACCAGTGCTGACTAATACTTCAGCGTTTACGATAAGCTAAAATAAGAGAAAAAGGACACGACAATATACATCAGAATTTCTAATGCTATCTCACGGAATGTTTTCGCTAAGTTTCGGTATACACAATTTGCCAAGACATTTAAACTTTGGCTGCTGCATTTAAACTTGGAATGACGAAATTAAGAAACTACGAATGTGTCTATTACGTACACAACGATCTGAAATATTTAGGTGTAATGAGATTGTAAATTTTTGAAGTCATTATGCATGTTCAAAAATGGAATTGTCAGATTATTAAGAAGTTTAAAAAATTGATTTCAAATCGGTTGATATTTTATTTTATTACGGCTTGTAGGCCCCTAATTTACAACATACAGTATACATCAGTATTTCTAATGCTATCTCACGGAATGTTTGCTAAGTTTCGGTATACACAATTTGCCAAGACATTTAAACTTTGGCTGCTAAATGTAGATAATACAATTTTTTTGTGAAATCATCATATAAATGATAGTAATGTGCAGGAATGGGTAAGTTTGAAAACAATCTGACCAGCCAGTAATTTTCTACCACGAACCTGAACAAAAACGGTTAACACCTTCAGGGGAGGGCAATATTTTTTTACTTGCATGAAAAAACAATAGACCATTGTATTCAAAGAGGAATTCAATAATGTAATATTAATCAATTAATAATTAAAGCGGATGTTTTTTCCCTGGAAATATACATTCTTATTCAACTTTTCACTTGTTTTGAAAGTATGTACTAGATTTAATCGCAAAATAAGAATATGCAGTCTATACTGCACCAACAGAACTTTATATTCAAATGCGACTGTTACATCTTCGTAGGTTGTATCATCTAGTGGATTAAGGCATTTCTCGCAACATGAAATCAGTGTGTCTCTCTGCAAGGAGGGAGCCGTGGTGGACTTTATAAAGAGTGGGATCACAACCAGTGCTGACTCCAGCGTTTACGAGAAGCTAAAAATAAGAGAAAAAAGACCGGGATTTCTTGTCATCGTGCATCCCAGAACACATATAATTCGACACATGCAAGGCTTGTTGAAAACATTTCGATGGGAAAGTTTTGAATACCTCTTCTACAACTGAATAGTACATGAGCAACTTGATCTAGAAACGACCTTTGGCCCTTGAGCTGCGGTCATATCTTGTCGATAGAGCCACGCCCACTCTCAGAATGGTCCCCGGATTTCAGTCGATTGTGTCATGACCCCTGCAGAAAGGATCCCCCCCTCCGTTCGCCAGACATCTTGCATCATCGCCTCTAACCAACGGGAAGTAAACAACCCTCCCGAGTCCGGCTCTGTTGCATCATCGAACCAAATACGGGATGTAAACAACCTATGGTGCCCGGAAATTGCAATTCTTTGCCGTCGAATTTTCAAAGCGCCATCTGGTGTAAAAAAAGCGTATTATTTTTTTTTCCTTTAAAAAAATCGTTACGTGTTTGCGAAACGGAGATTGTTGGTGAAATTGTTGAGATTGTTGGATGATTCACACGTTTATGAGTCAGCGAATTATTAGCGAATAGGGTTATGAGCAGTGTGCTTAAAGGCCTCAGAAAGAGGGGGAGACCTAGGATGCGGTGGGCAGACAATGTCAAACAGGACCTTGTTAGAATTGGTGTGCAGTGGCCAGATGCAGCAGATATAGCTCAGGACAGTTATGCTTGGAGAACTAAATTGCGCGGTTTGGTTGGAGCTCCGTAACTCATGGCTGCTTGAGGATGATGATGATGATGATGACATCGCAATATACTTAGGCACTTGGACAGAAAATTTGAGTTGGTTGCCTATTTTTTTAATGAAAGAGCATCAACGAAACAATTTAAAAACATCACACTCAGAGGTATGCAATTAATTTCCTAATTGAAATAAAATTCAGCTGCTATGAATCGCAGACTTTATGCAATTAAGCTTGTAGACCATAATTCTCGAAATACAGTACCCGCACATGAAGGTTAGTAGTGTCATCCCATTATACCGTTCCCCCTTTACACAGTGCTTTCCCCCATGACGCCACAGGCCACACCCACTTCCGGCAACGCCCCTATGACGTCACATACCACGCCCCTATGATGTCACCGACCACGCCCACTTCTGGCCACACCCCTAAGCCATAGCATGCCATAATCATTACGTAACGTGCCACGCCCCCTTATTAATAATTCCTCCCCTTATTAAAAGTCCCCCAGTGGCGCCATCTGGTGTCTATGAAGCGTACTAATTCCCAAAAAACCTTATTCTAATTTTTCGATTTTTGATTCCCCCTTTATAAAAAAATTCCTCCCCCTTATGAAAAATCCCCCTTCTAACCCGTGGCGCCATCTAGTGATTATAATATCGGGAAAACCCTCGATTTTAGTCGTAATTAAACTTTGGGATGGCAACGATCGGTTGTTGCAGGTCTCAGAATAATTGCGCAGAAAGGGATGATGCAAGCCTCAGAAAAATTTCAAAACTTTCGATAGCAATCACTCACAGAAAATCAACTCCCAAAGTTGTATGTTCCCTGTATTTATTCCTTATTAATTAAACACTCATTAAAATTCTCCTCCCCTTTATTTAACCCCCTTATCAAAGTTCACTCTATTAAAACATCACTAATCACAAACTCCCATCCTTTACAAGTCCACTAAACTTAGAAAATCAACTCACAAAGTTGTACATTCCCTGTATTTATTCCTTATTAATTAAACACTCAATAAAATTCCCCTTTATTAAACCCCCTTATCAAAAGTTCACTCTATTAAAACTTCACTGATCCCAAACTCCCATCCTTTACAAGTCCACTAAACTTAGAAAATGAACCCCAAATTTGTATATTCCCTGTATTACGAATTTTTATTCCTTATTAATTAAACACTCATTAAAATTCTCCTCCCCTTTACTAAACCCCCTTATCAAAAGTTCACTCTATTAAAACATCACTAATCAGAAACTCCCTTCCTTTACAAGTCCACTAAACTTAGAAAATGAACCCCAAAGTTGTATATTCCCTGTATTACGAATTTTTATTTCTTAGTAATTAAACACTTATCAAAAACTCTGTTCCTCCTCATTAAAAACCCTCCTTTATTAAAACTTCACAAACTCCCTCATTATCCACGTTCATTTTTCCAAGGCCAGTAAAATTTGGAATGGCAACATTTTTGGAATTCGTCCTTTATCGAGTCATGCGTGTAGCAACAGGCAAGTTAGCGTATGTGTCAGGTCTCTTCTTATCGGAGGTGAAGGGTCAAGAGGAATGTCACCACACGCTGTCTGCAGCACCGTATTTGCATCTGTTCCTGATAAGATCTGATTAATATCTACAAGCTTTATCCACGCCTGAGTGAGTGACGGCACTTATCGCTACACCGTCAAAGAGTGAATGCCAATGGTATGCTATCTGTTTACATTTGCTAATGATAAACGAAAATATTTCGAATGACGCTTTAGCTCACGTGTTTACCCCAGAACGTATCTCATGAATGGAGGCTTATCGGATGAAGGTTGGCCTTGATCGTGTCGAGAGATGTATCAAGGTCGTTTATGAGATAACATTTCCCTGTATATAAGCTCGCACCCTGCTTTCTTCGTCATTCCGTGCTTGCTGGTTAGAAAGCTATCATAAGTTTTTGCTCCTAGTTTGCTTTGTTTTTACTCCTAGTTTGCTTAGTTTTTGCAAGATGTCTACAATCCATGAGTTTACCCAATCTGCTGAGATGGCTGGTGAAAGGAACGATGTAGCTCGTTCGTTTGAAGATCTTCCTGCCATGGTTTGTGTATTGGACGGTGCGTCCAAACGTCCTTCATCATCTGAGACTCAAACATCGAAACGTGTTCGTCGTCACACTACGAAACTCTCATTAACCACACGCCGCAGTGCTTCATCCACCGCTGGGCAGGCACGTCCCTACGTTCCTGTGAGCCCGTTAGATGGATCACTTCCAGGTTCTTCAAGCGCTCGTGACGTCACATCTGCATTCTCTGTTCCGAGTGTGAGTTCTCCAGTGCCTCATTACACCGTGACGAACGTGAAGAACTTTAATTCGAAAAAGTTCAAGATGCAATTCATCTCAAAGAGTGTTCGCCTCGGCGGAATGGAAAACATTGAAGCGCACGATTTCCTTCCGGTGCTACACTCCCTGCAGGAGAAAATGCTAAGCGATGTGGTGCCCAAAGGTAATTATAGTCACGTGCGTCCGTGTTTCAGATCGCCAGATTTGAAAAACGCTGTGAATTTAAGTTTGATCCGCTGTAATGAATTAACTGCTGAGCGATTCATGGCTGTGCTGGACCGTGTGATTCAATCTAATGAATCTCTTGGAAGCCAGAGCGAGTTGGAGTTTGATTTCGTCTGTGCAAACATCGAGCGCCAAGGCAGTGGTCGCACTGGCCCTGAGACACGTCATCTAGCCAATGTTCAATCTTTTGTGTATAGCAAAAAAGCGGTCTTAACAATAGTGAACACAGATTCCATCTGTCTGGCAAGAGCTCTCGTCGTCGCACGAGAGCTCTGCTTAAAAAACCGCGGCCTACCCAACCGATATGTGTCAATCAGCGATTATCGTTGTACACAACAGGCGACATTAGCAAGACAGCTTCATCTCGACGCCGGTGTTCCTGAGGGTCCCTCTGGTCTCCCGGAATTTCGTCTATTTCAGGCACACCTGGTACAATTCCGCATTATTGTTTATTCAGCCGATGATGGATTTTTACCTATTTATATCGGCTCCGAAGCCGAGGACAATCTGTACCTGCTGTACAACCAAGGACATTACGATGTCATAACAAAGCCAGCTGGATTTTTCGGAGGCAAAAAATTCTGCCCAAAGTGTTTGAAGTGCATTAACAACCCAGGTCACGTGTGTAAGGGCACCTGTAATTGTTGCCTTTCAGATGACGTCATGCACACAGGGGAACCTCTGCTCTGTACAATGTGCTGCATGTATTTACGTGGCGCAGAGTGCTTCCAAGCACACTTGCTGAAAACTTGCCAGTCGCGACATCGCTGCACCAAATGCTTGGATATTTATGATCCGAAAAAACGTCACATCTGCAAGAGTGAGAAACCAAAATTTGTGGAACCCTGCAAAATTACCCCTGTCGAACAAAGTTACTTATACTTTGATGTGGAGACTGTACAACTTGACGACGGCCTTCTGAAACCCATCCTGTGCGTTGTAACATACATGCTGAACGACGACTGGGTCTACGCCTCATTCCCGGATGTGGATACCTTCATGGACTGGCTTTTAGCTGAAGAACATCCCGGGGTTCAGCGGTTCAAGGACGCTACCATTCTTGCCCACAATTTAAAAGGTTTCGATGGATCATTTGTGATCAGTTACCTTTACAGAAGATTTCTCAAGCCTGATCTTATTTTTGATGGCTCGAAAATATTAGGTATCTTTTTACCTGGATTAAAAATTAGGTTTATAGACAGCTTGTCCTTCATCCAAGCTCCTCTTCGCTCCTTCAGCAAAACATTCAACCTGGAGGCAGTGAAACGCTTTTTTCCCTTCAAATTTGTGAAGGAGGGGAATTTAAATTACGTGGGTGACGTTCCAGAACGTCATTATTTTCAACCTGAGGACAAGGAGCCTTCAACCTTGATAGAGTTTAACGAGTGGTATGCGACCGCTAGTCTCGAGCCCTGGGACTTTCAACAGCAACTCCTGTTCTACTGTAAGGCTGACACAGAGGTGCTACGCTGTGGAGTGCAAGCTTTCTGTGCGGAGTTTCTAGACATCACAGGTGTGGATCCCTTCGCACGGGACCTTACCATTGCTGGTGCCTGTCTACGTATTTTCAGAGGGAAATTCCTACAGAAGAATACTCTAGGTGTGTGCCCTCCACAAGGATACTCTGCAAGTAATGACAGACAGTCGTTAAAGGCCCTTGCCTGGCTGGATTACGAGGCCGCCAAGGACAACATCCAGATACAAACCGCACGTTCCCCCCAAAGTGAGTACAAGGTTGCTCAGTATAAGTTGGATGGTGTGTGTCATACCACACGCACCTATTACGAATTTTTAGGATGCTTCCACCATCACTGCTTGAAATGTTATTCCCCCAGTAAAATGGACACTCGAACTGGAAAACCCTTTGATTTAATGAACACTCAAACCCTGGACCGACTTGCAAAATTAAAAGTTTTGATGGACAGCTATACATGCAAGGTCATGTGGGAGCATGACTTTGACTGTTTACTGCGTACTGAGCAGACCTTGGCCACCCTGTATAAAACCATCGAACCTATTAGAAGGATCGGCGCTCGAGATTATCTCTACGGGGGACGTGTGGAGGTTTTCTCCATTTTCGCCTCGGTGGAGCAGGGATGTAGTCTTAACTATGTAGACTATAATAGTTTATATCCCTATGTGTGCAAGAAGGCTCCTTTTGGGAAAGGACATCCCATACGGATCACAAGTGATTTCAACCCCGACCTGGACAGTTTTTTCGGAATAGCTCACGCCACATTACTCCCACCCGACGATTTGTTTATCCCTGTGCTACCATACCGAAGCAACGGTAAACTCCTCCTCCCCCTCTGCAGGACCTACGCCGACGGACAACTGGCGCCCCCTTGCCAACATAACATGAACCAGCGTGCGCTGACTGGTTCCTGGTCAACATTTGAAGTTTACGCTGCCATGCGCGCTGGTTACAAGCTTATTAAATTCCATGACGTGTGGCATTTCAGAGAAGTGTTACAATATGATCCAGTAACGAAAAAAGGAGGTGTTTACGGCGGGTATATTGACACTTTTCTCGGCCTGAATCAACGATACTCTTGCTTCCCTCCCAATGTCCAAACTGACCAGGAAAAAGAAGAGTTCTGCGAAGCTTTTTTCCAAGCAGAAGGGGTACGGATCCAACCATCGGAGGTAGTTAAAAACAGTCTCAAAAGAACTCTCTCAAAGATATCACTTAATTCCTCCTGGGGTAAACATGCCCAGAATATGGACCGTACACAGACATCCGTAGTGAGCTGTCCAGTGAAATATATGGACCTTTTAAATGATGCCTCTATCACTGTAACTGATATTGTGCCCATCAGCGATCAGGCTGTGTTAGTGACGCACAAACCTGTAGCGGACGCCATACCTGCAAACACACGCGGCAGTTTAATTCTAACTGCCATGGTGACTAGCCACGCCCGACTCAAACTTTATGAGTTGATTTCTAAACTGGGTCAACGTGCGTTGTATTCTGATACAGACTCGGTTATCTTCAGCACAAAACCCTCTGATAGCAACGTTCCAGCTCAGAATCCCTTTCTCGGTGGACTTGTTGACGAGATAACGACTAAATACGGAAGCGATGTTCACATCACAGATTACGTCAGAGCCGGGGCGAAAAGTTATGCCCTCCGTCTCAGCAACGGTGACGAGATTCTGCGCTCCAAGGGGATATCTTTAACTAAGAAAAACCGTGAAAAATATAATTTCCAGCTCTTAAAGTCCATGATTTTGGAACAGTCACCATCCACTGAGACTTTCGATGTTCCTTTCCACCTGATTCGTAGTAAAGTGAATGCTACACTTATTAATAAATCCATGGTGAAACGATTCAAATCGAACTTAGATAAACGATATCTCTCCCCCGGCTCGACTGTATCTGTACCTTACGGGTACAATGATATGTCACTTGACACCCTTATAGATCTGATGGATATGTAAATATAATGTAGTTTCAAGTTATTTTGTAAATATTTTGTAAAAGTATTTTACAATGTTAATAACATATGCTGAAAAAGTATATTTAAATGTGTTTTTAAAAAAGGTGCAAATCGAGCATATTTTTAGAAGTGTTTAAAATCTGTTTTTAAAAAATGTTAATAACAATTGCAGAAGTATTTTTAAATGTGGTTATAAAATGTTAATGACATATTGCAGAAAAAGCATATTTTAATGTGGTTATAAAATGTTAATAACGTATTGCTGGAAAAGTATTTTAAAATGTGGTTATAAAATGCTAATAGCGTATTCTGAAAAAGGTGTGAATCTAACATATTGCAGAAAAAGTATATTTAAATGTGGGTATAAAAAATGTGCAAATCCAGCATATTTAAGAAGTATTTTTAAAATGTGTATTTACCATATTGCTGGTTTTTTAAATGTGGTTTTTAAATGTGGTTTTAAAATGTTAATAGCGTATTGCTAAAAAAGTATTTTTAATTGTGTGTATTTAGCATACTTCAGAAAAAATGTGCATATTGCAGATAAAGTACTTTTAATTGTGTGTATTTAGCATACTTCAGAAAAAATGAGCATATTGCAGAAAAAGTATTTTTTAATTGCATGTATTTAGCATACTTCAGAAAAAATGTGCATATTGCTGAAAAAGTATTTTTAATCGTGTGTATTTAGCATACTTCAGAAAAAATGAGCATATTGCAGAAAAAGTATTTTTTAATTTTGTGTATTTAGCATACTTCAGAAAAAAAAAAATCTGTTTTTAAAAAATGTTAATGACATATTGCAGAAAAATATGTCGCTTGCTAGCGAACTGTCAATCTAACCCGCAGCCAGGTATGCGAAGCTATCACGATCGCAGCCACTATTTTCATTTCCTTTCCACTATGCGCTCTCTGCCTACACTAGCGCTCCCTATCACACTTCCGGTTTTGAGCCGGCCGCGCGATGCTCGCGTCTGCATTAGCGGAAGTCGGAGCTGCGACTGCGTCTGCACTAGGCGCCATCTATCTCATGGCTCACTTGCTATAGAATTGTTAATATTGTGAAACGTTTGTAAATATCAGTACTGTTTTTATTGAAGCTTCCACTGCAATTACCAAACTATTGTCTGCATTGAAATATATTGTGCCATTTAGCTTAATAAATGTTTTTTTAAAAACCAGTCTCTTTATTTTTCCAATCTTCAACACTATATTTATGTGAGTAAAAAAGATGGATCAGCAAGATGATGGATGACATTTATAAAACCTACAAAAGGCGTATATCAGTTTTAATTTCTTTTATTGGATATCTTATTACATTGTTTTACATTTTTAATACTTCGTTTTTTATCACACATTTCTGATACAGAATTTTAATACAAGTCTTCAAACACACAGGTCTTGGAAAGTTTTTTACAGATATCTTCAATATGAAGTCCATTCAAATAACTTCCTTTTCTTACGTCAGACGGGAACAAAGTCGCTCATTGGAGGATGAGCAAAAGTCTCTGCTATGGGTTCTCGGGGGATGTTGACCTTTACTTCGTGGGGGATGGTGACCTTTACTTCGTGGGGGATTTCCAATTGTCGATTAAATAAGAGGTAATTTTTCAATACAGCCAGGTACTTTTCAGTTTTATCATCAACTTCAGATTCAAGTATTTTCTTCATCTCTGAGTCCAAATCACGCACTTTTTTTCGTATGTTTTTCCTCTGCACTGCTTTCACTGAAATCATTTTTTTCTAAATAAGGAGACCAGCAGGGGTAAGGCCGCCGTAAGAAGAGGGAGTAGAAATTCCGACCCCTTTTACAGGAGATGCTTCTTGTGGCGTACAGATGCGCGTTTGGACGCTAAACTTCTTATGAACGTCTTGTGCTGGCGTAAATTCTTTAATACTCGCTGAGAGACAGGTATATTTCCTTTTAAGAAATTGGAACACACTTCACATAGAGCATACATCTGGGGACCGGAAATATGTTTCAACAGCGCTGTACGCTGCTTTCCCCCTAGCTTTGGCAAGCACTGAAGGAACGGACCTTGAGATTTAACTTTCATTTGGAACTTAAAGTATTTCAGGATCTTCAGATGGAAGAATCTTGGCATGGAGCCTTTCAGTATCTAACGTTCTAGGATGGAGGTCCACGCACAAATAGCCACAGGGAGGCTGTGTAGCTGGTCTATAAGCATCGGTCAGGAGTTTGGATTGATGTGGAAATACTTGTCTTGCCAGGTGCGTTATTTGTGAAGCATCCCGACAGTTGCGAAATAAAAACATAGAGTGAGCATTGAGTGATATAGTCCTCGAATGTCTTCCCTTTAAAAACAGATTTTGCAAGATCAGGACAATCGAGATATTTTTATGACCTCCACGAATAAACAATTGTGATATGCGTTCGCTGGCTACAGACTGTTCCATCAAGTCATCCAGCACCAGAAGCGTAGGTCTGAGGGGATCAAATTCCAGATCTATAGGTAGTCCTTCGTAAAATTCCACAGTTTTCTTGAATGGTTCAAAGACAGGTTGCCACTCCCCATAGCAGTAAACGACACGTTGGGGTGGGGGTTCGAACACTTGATCGGCTTCTTTGATAAGTTTCAGAGTGAAAGTCGTCTTTCCATACTGTGAAGGAGCAGCAATTATAATATTTGAAGGAGTTCTGAGAGCCATCGTACAACCATACAGTCGTTAAAGTCTACTCGACACGTGTAATCCCGATGTAGTACTGTGGGAAGAGTCGAACCACACGCTCTTTTAAACAGGAAATACAGACAGTGAGCTCTGCAAGTGTCTCCCAGGGGGTCCTGCAGAGGTATCTAGGGATGTAACACATGACGTATGCCTAGTCGACTGTAGTATTCTTGCATGGAGATATCGGGACTCGTCCCCAGGGGGTCAAAATGATCCATGTGCATTCCTTTCTTGTAAACTGCTATCCAGTGGGTTCCAGGCATGGAGGACGTATCGGTATTGTACATAAATATGGCTTCTGACTGATTGATTCTGTGTGGTAGTCTGTCACGTGGAAACACACCTAGACTTGTAGGTAACATGGAGAGGATGGATTCTAACTGATAGGTATTCATGAGCTGTAGTCAAACAGGATTTTACGATCCAATGGGATTTCCAACAGATTCTGGTATTCTGCATACAGGATCACAGTGACTGATGTGGGTAGTGGTCTGGCAAACTTTAATTCGACTCTCACACTACCGCTCTTTATTAAAGAAAACACTTGATTACATTCACGTTGCTCGGGGGTCAATTGGAATCCAAACAGTGTAAAACCCTCGCCATAGGCTTTTCGCCATAAGTTAATACCACTATCGGATTTCCATGCGTCCACAGCTTCCAATAATCCTTGGTAACATCGGAGATAACGTCCATTCGTAAAGTCTGGGGTGTAGGACTGCTGATCACTGTCAATGTGAAGGCTGATGTAGTTTAAGTCGAAATGTTGGAAGTTGAAGGGATTTTTTTCGTATGATCCATTCAGACTTGTACTTTCCACCATACCCAGTACCAGACGTACCGAAAGTTGGCCAAGAAATAAATTGTCACGGTTCACACTCGTCAGACATGCAGCGATGGAGAACATATTTAAATCCGTTCTATGCAGGGGGTACTTGGCACTCTCTGAGCTCAGCAGGTGAGCGTGTGCTAGGATGACACCAGAAGTGGGTTTGACTTTGCACACGAAAAATTCAGCTTCGTGTATCTGTGCTTTGTAAGAGGGGTCCGCTTCGCCTGTCACGAGACAGAATTCGGGTTTGGATCTCAGCAGACGCAGTCTCAGGTCGACTTGATTGAGTAGGTAACGATCGTGATTAAACAGGACGGCGTGGATCCACGAGATGAGTTCGATACCTGTTGGCTTGAAGTACCCCTTGCGCTGATGCCATCCCTCGTTCTCCCGACTAGTCAATTCCATTTTACCAGGGGTGTCGAGGTACCAAAGCTAAGTGCCGAGCTGACTTCGCGTTGCATCGGTACCGTAATTCAATAGAGTCTCCAGGTACGCCCTGTAGGGGTACAGGGTATGAGAAACACTCACGAGGTGACGTTGAGGAAGACGTCTACCTGGCTGAAAAGGGCATGGAAAAAATGGTTGCATGGGGCGATCACTTCTGACGGGGGTGTACCATCGGATTTTACAATTTTCAAGACGAGGCGTAGGTGACATCGGGACAGATCGATGTAATCGTCCGTCCCCTTCACGATGAATTCGAGTAGTGCATTACCTTCCAGGGAAGCAACAGGTAAATAATTGACATAGTAGCCCCTTTCCAGTTGAGAGACAGTGGGTGGGACCAGAAACAAGTCCAGTTCTGAATTGGCACAGTCGCCAGAATCAGCGTGAATTTTCTGAATGCTCATGATGAAAACACGTCCTGCACAGTACAGTGTCTCTTCACTTTATGAACCTTGGGATGCTGACAGCGGCGTTTTATCCCTTTTCCTCCCTGCAGCTTGGAACTGGCGCATTGCAATAGGTCTACACCGGCTTCACGCAGCCCTGCATTGGCGGCAGTTTTGAAGTTTTGCCCCTGGGCCATCTCTGAAACGAACCGTAGCCCACCCTTATGTAGGATAGACAGCGCCGGTCGTATGAGAGGGCGTACGAGACGGCTGATGAAACGTCCAATAGTGGCAAAGATGCTACCGAGTCCATCACCTCTCTGATAACGAGGGCCCCTGAACACACCCTGCCCTGTTTGGCTCTTGTAGTAGCTCATGTAGGCATCTGCAGAAGGGGGAACGAATTTAACCCTCATGGCAGAAATGTAACTTGACTAAAACTTTACCGAATTTAAAATGCAGAAGTTCTCCTGTATCGGTACGAAGGAAGATTCTCACACTCTCGAAACTGTTTCTTGCCAGGGGGTAGTAATCAGGTTGTTGATACACTGCAATGATGGCTTCGTTATTACTGGTTCTGACGGCAGGATTCACAACATGCAACAGTTCACCGTGAGTATCACCTAACAACTGAGGCGCAATCAGGTCTGAATACAAATAAATACCATACATTCCTCTGTTCATATCGATGGGATAGTCACCCTGGGCTTATCTAATTTATTATTGTATTAGTATCTATTGTATTAGTGGCATATCTAATTTAGCAATTCCTAGCATGTCACCTAATCCGGGGTTCGATCGAGGAAATTTAATGTAATGCGACTTGTCTGTATCCATCAATACGGTGTGATCTGCCTGTTGCTTGAAACGGTAAGCTTTTCTCAGTCTTTAGGGTAGCATCTGGTTCATTGCATCGAATAATGATTCGGCAGTTTCGTATCGTCCATGGGGTACCTTTCGTTCTTGGAAAATACCTGGAGGGATCACGTAGAAATACACTCGTCATCTATGTCGAATGTTGGTGTATTGCAAAGTTTGCTGGCAAATCGTTGGTGGAAGGGTTTGTCAACTTCTCCCTCCTAGATACACAGAAGTTTACCGAAATTCGTTTTAGGAAACATCAACCCGTATCCCTCACTGGGTTTGAATACCCAGTAACCACCATTATAGGAAACTATTATTTCTTTGGGGAGCTGGTTGGAGAGGAGAGACCACAGTTCCATTCGAGTTATTTTGCCCGGTTTAAGTTTGATTTTCCTGTATTCTTCAGGGGGAGCAGGAGCGTAATATTCATACGTATCATTAGATCCGTCCACATTGTACCAGCTCACAGGTAAGTGAACTTCTGCTAGTCCCACTTTCCATTTTCCGTTCAGTCGTAGGGGTTGTGCCAGACGAACCGTGAAATCGGTCTGTGAATTGTTTGGGTAAATATTCTGACTAGCCGTGGAGGTTAGGGTCAGGTAGAAACTATCCATTTTTTAGGAATCCACGAAGGTTTTGGATAACCACGGAATTTGACCAGTGCCTTGTGACCTTTACGCTCAATTATTTTCTCAACAGTGTAAAGTTCGGGTTCGGTCACTTTTTGAAGTTCCGATTTATAGAATGTGCCCTTCAACACTTCTCCCTCGGAATCCCATATGATGTATACAGGGGCTGACGTTGTAACACCTTGTTGACTCTAAATATTTCTTCTGTCCACAAATGCGTACCTGCCTTCTTGAAGGGTACTTTTACACTGGCTAGTCGAACCGTATCCCCTACTTTAAATGCCGGTTTTTCTTTTACTATGGTAGGATTGCGGTAGAGTCGAACCCAGACAGTGTCCTCATTGTGTAAGGTCACGTCCTTGGGAGCCATATCGTGTGTCCTATGAACTGAGGCATTGTATCCATGTACAACACGCGGCGGCATGTCCAGGTACCGGTAGGTGTTATTGCGTGTATAATATCTCCCCAGTCGCTCGCGTAGGGTGCGATTCCATCTCTCCACCAAAGCTGCTTTTTTGTCGGAGTATGTGGCAAAGAACCGAATACCTTTCTTTTTCAGGAATTTCTGGAACACTCTGTTGGTAAATTCCGTACCCTGATCTGTATTTAAATTCATTGGGGATCGAGCCTTGGAAAGGATTTTTTTGAAAGCCGATACCATTTCTTTCCCTGTTTTAGCCTTTATGGCCACCGCCCACCCGTACCTCGAGAACACATCGATGACTGTTAATATGTAGCGGTAGCCGTCATTGAAGCGAGTTAGATTTTTCACGACCATGAGATCGGCTTGCCATTGTTCGTCTAACCCTGTGACGTAAACTTTTTTACGGGGGAACTTTCTGCGAACAGGTTTATGTAGCGTGTAGGCTGGTTGCTTTTCTAACCATTCTTGGACGAGTTTCTGTGGTAGCCCTGTATTCAGAGCTAACTTTTTTACACTACCGAATCCTCTTTCGGGGTCGAAATAATTGGACTCCAAAGTTTTGTTTTCTGCTGCACCCAGACGTCGTACCCCACCATATTTTGCCATTGATGTAGCGAAAGTGTAACACCCGTCACTGTAGGGACGTCACCTATAAACTGTCTGATGTCCACTGTTAAGTTACACACGCGAATTTTGTATTCACCGTCTAAGGCTTTTGACTCTCCACACTGAATATTTTTACTAGGGGCGACAAGTTCTAATACAAGCACTGCTATCGTTAACACTGTCACGATTACACTACCTACAGTAGCTAACACCTTCTTTCTCCTATCCATACCAAGACTAAAATGACATAGGATTTAAAGGCAGACACATTATATAAGGTTACAATTATTTATTTAATTTATACATTTCATTTTTTGCCTCGTCGACAATAGCATTATATTTTAGAGTACACACAAAACCAGAATCTACAAAATTCAACAGACCTCGTTTCCAGGCCATATCCACAAATACCTGTGCTAGAGCGTTAATGTCCAAGTCACCAGACCACCCTACGATGGTCGGTATTTTTTTTTAAAGCCGTCCCATGGCCGAGTGGTTAGCACGTTTGGCTACTGATCTACGGGACCTAGGTTCGAGCCTCGGATTAAGGTATGGATGTATGTGTCGTTTTTCTGCTGAGGTCCTGCCATCCTCTCAGACCTTTTACTATGGCATATAAACTGGCAGGCTCCTGTCAGACCTCTGTGGCAAGCAGCTGCTTGAGGGGGTATTTATTTATTTATTATAGTCCATCTAATGGTATCACACGCATAAGTTCTTGCTGAAAAATATACACCAACAGCTGATATACACACTCGGGGCCGCCGAAAACAGGACCCAACAGGAAAGGGCGGACGGATTCTGAATGTTCCATAATAGCCATATGGAGTTGGTAATCTTTGGGGGTCCTGCACATGCTATGCACAATGCGCATCACTTTGTCTAAGTGGATAGCTAGCGTGAACCACTGCGAAGCGTTCAGTGTTATACAGTGTCTCACCACACGGAACTGTAGGATTCTTTGGTCGGCGGATTCTTTGATGAAGTCGACACATCATTCACCACCTGCAGTGCGATACATGTAGGCACGTAAATCATGCATCACGTACCATGCCTGTTGATTGGGACCTATTTTCACTTGGTCCTCTATGTGGGGGAAAGCAGCGCACAAAGCCTCCCATTCAGGTATGGAGAGGGTAACTCCCGCAGGTGTAGGGTAGATGAGTTCGCAATTTTCATATTTCTTGTAACGGCGTACGTGCACGGAAAACTTATTTTTGAACAGCGAAGGCACGATGTAAACATCTTCTCCGAGACACCACGCATATGGATTGCTAGGCTGCATCATGAACAATGACGCACACGGCACTCACTCCCTATTTAACTAGAGAACAGCACCACCTGGGACGACCAGTCAGGACCCGTAGTTTTATCAGGAAATATAATAAGCCAATAGGAGACGGTTGGAATTTGTGATTGAGGCTTGCATCATCCCTTTCTGCGCAATTATTCTGAGACCTGCAACAACCGATCGTTGCCATCCCAAAGTTTAATTACGACTAAAATCGAGGGTTTTTCCCGACATTATAATTACTAGATGGCGCCACGGGTTAAAAGGGGGATTTTTCATAAGAGGGGGAATTTTTTATAAAGGGGGAATCAAAAATCGAAAAATTAGAATAAGGTTCTTTGGTTAGTAGTACGCTTCATAGACACCAGATGGCGCCACTGGGAGACTTTTAATAAGGGGAGGAATTATTAATAAGGGGGCGTAGCACGTTACGTAATGATTATGTAATGATTATGTCATGCTATGGCTTAGGGGTGTGACCAGAAGTGGGCGTGGTCGGTGACGTCATAGGGGCGTGGCCGGGGGTGGGCGTGGCCCTTAACGTCATAGGGGGAAGCACTAGTGGGGGTGCCATAGTGTCAGGACACTACTAAGGTTTCTTCAGACTGTATAAACGTTGTTTCTCCTCATTCACATGAATGAATCACTTAGAAATTACTTCAATATTTATTTCAAAAGTTTTGATCTATACATCGGAACACATCTGTCTTACGAATATTTATTACTAATCGATCATTAAATTTTTTCGTTTACGATACATAGGGTAGAGAAGAGAGCTACTCTTAGCTTTTGCACGCCTTCTAACACATGTTGTACTAAACCCGAAGTCACTGCTGACCTCTCCCTCAGTTAGAACTAACACACAAAGTTTGTCTTGCTGAAACAGTGGCGAATTCCCTAACCAATATATCAGTTAAGGTTCATTGGTAAGCCAATGAGTTTGATTATATCCGTGTCATTCTCAATAATGAAAATAAATAAATAATCTCAATAGTCAAAACTCAATAATTCTTAAAAAAGAAGAAAGTATGATATACACTAAATTATGATTCGTATTTGCATAGAAATATCTGGAGTTTGAATTTACTTCAGTAAACAATCCTTTCACAGAAAACTCGACAGTACTATAGTATAGTATATACAAGGTGATTCAAAAAGATGGACACAATTTCAATTTTTTATATTTCCTGAATTATACGTTTTATTTGAATTATGTAAATTACATTTGAAAGAGGATGTTTTAAAGTTTCAAATACTACTGCTAGAGCAGTCTAGCGCCGCACAGCAGCGTCAGTTGTAAGCAAGATGGCTACTATGCAACACTAGACTTTTTGCATTCGTGAGTTCAGTCAAATACAACATATTGTTCAGGAAATATAGCCAATTGTAATTGTGTACATTTATAAACTTTAATGTGTGTATAATCAAATGTAATTTACAGAATTCAAATACAACATATTGTTCAGGATATATAACCAATTGAAATTGTGTCCATCTTTTTGAATGAGTAGTTGTAGTATATTGTCTTAGCATTCACTGACTGCACGAAAATAGTGCATTAGTCAATCAGTTATTAGAAGAATTCAGCCTATGCGATTTTCTCTGTAGAGCCTCACTGGAATAAAATAGCTTTACGATAGGAATGGTTAGATAGAACAGGATAATCGACAGCGCGCATCAGAAATGAGTGTTTGTTGCGGAGAGCTCCTCAGAAACAAAGTGCATGACTCAGTCGCATGTTGTATAATCCATCGTTTCAGCGATTGGAAAAATATAATTAACATTCTTTAAAAACGGAATTTTTACATTTTAACTCTCTACGGAATATATATGCATTTTAATTTCGGTTTCAATTGCAACGCATTGATTTATTGTTAAATATATATTCCTGTATAAAAATATTCTTAACATTTATTTAAATAATAAATCAATTTTATTAAATTTTAATCAATTTATTTAAATTTCTAATTTTTCGATTAAAAAATATTTCTGTTTATATTGAAATAATTTTCAACATTAAACATTTTTGTGTGTTTAAAAATTCTATTTCAGCTTGGTTTCTCTGCATATCCTACCAATAAATATTTTTCATCACGTTTCAGAATTGCTGTTTACGGAGTTAACTAAGACCCGAAATTTCCATTTCTTTTTATTAAACACCTTTCAGAATATCTCACTTTTCCCTTTTGAATGCTTTTAACATCAAAATTTTAGCTTAAAGTGTAATTTTTATATTTTTTTCAATTTTCATTTTTTCAATTTTGTTTTCAAATAACAACTTCCAAATTTGATTTTTTTTCATTCTTTTGTATTTTAAATTAATTTGTGTTCTTCCGCCATCTTTTATTCTCGTATCGGTTGACCTGCCCTTTGCCCCCAACCCAACATCTCTGTCGGTCACCACTGGTCCCGTCACCTTAGTTTATGAAGTAAACAACACACAATATAATTCGTTGTGAAGATGTCAAACCTATGAGACCAGTGTTTTGATCACATGATGAAATGAACCAATGTGTACTAATAACGTCAAAAATCCGAGTGTTCTGCCAATGAATGTTCGAGGTATCTCTTTAGAGGTGTATATAAGCTACGGCTCTCCCCTCGGCACTGTCATTCCTGTTCTTTGAGTTCTCTTAGTAGCTGTTGGACAGGGACTTTGCTTGTTACTTCTTGAGGAGTTATATTTTTGCCGTGTTACTGTTTGTTTCCTGAAAATGAAGCGATCCTACCCTGCAGAGTCTGCTATTCCTACCAAGCTTTGCTACGGAAGCATTCACTTTAACCTATCTACTTAACAACTGTTTCCATCTCGGTTCCGAAACACTAACGAGTTAAGGAATTAATCATTAAAATCACTGGGTTGTATTAAGACCGTGATTATTCCAGCGCACCGAAGGGAGAAAAAGTTGTATAATATTAAGAGTCGTTTTATTAAGATATTCAGAGAGGAAAAAACTTCTAGGGCTGTATATGATCTTTTAAGAACCAAAGTTTAATATCACCCATAGCGTAGTTGCTAAACGTGCTGACTCATAAACGTGTGAATCATCCTTATCTCTCCATTTTGCAAACGTGTAAGAACACTTCGCTCTCTATCTGCATCTGTAAGAGTCTAAATCCAATTTCACCCTTAGCGCAATGGCTAAGCGCGCTGGCTGATAAACGGGAGATCGGTTCCACAGTTGTTCATAGTTTTTTAGGAAAGAAAAATATAATACGTATTTTAAACACCAAATATCGCTTTGAAAATTCGACGGCAAAGAATTGCGATTGCCGGACACCTTAGGCAAGGAGTTCTTAATGTGGGGTACACGGTAAAAATTTTGCGTACGCCGTGAGAGCTCAAAAGACGCTAGACTTTTGAGTCGCTAAAAACACACAAAAGTCGCTAAGTTGACAACACTGCTACTGATTAATTTCTGAGAATTGAGTGACGAAGCGCAGCGCTTTAAAATGTTTATAATTTTATAAGATTTGTTAAATTATTTATGTCATTTTTTGTGTTTAACGTTATATGTAATTTATGAATACAAAATTTAATATATTTATATATATGTTTTATTTTATTCCCATTGTTATACTATAACTATAGTTTTATCTATCTACACAAGGGGTACGCCAGTTACATACACATTTCCAGGGGGTACGTGAAGCATAAAAGGTTGAGAACCACTGATACATATGTTTTATTTTATTCTCATTGTTATACTATAACTATAGTTTTATCTATCTATTCAAGGGGTACGCCAGTTACATACACATTTTCAGGGGGTACGTGAAGCATAAAAGGTTGAGAGCCACTGCCTTAGGCAATCGAAACTAGGTTGTTTACTTCCTGTAGGTTTGGGGAATTATTGCAAGATGTCAAGGCGAACGGAGGGACCTTTCTGAGAGGGTGGAGTGGCGCTATCGACAAGGGAAGAGGATTTCCCACCGTTCAATTGTCAAAGGTCGTTTTCCGCGCAAGTGGGGCATGTGACTGGGACAGATTGATTCAATCAGTAACGCGCGAGAGTCAAAATCTCAAGTTCTCAGGTTCGAGTCTCAACTAGATTAGCATTAGTAATCTCCAATAACCACCTCGGTGTGAAATGGAATAAAAGGCTTGGAAAGGCCACCATTCTTCTGATGGGACATTAAGCAGCAGCCCTGTATGCCAAACAACTATTACTATGCTGTTGTTGCCAATGATTTTAAATGATCATACTATATTTGAACGTTCGTTTTAGCTACATGCGATTCTACACTCTTATATTACACAGAAACAAAATCCGAAATTTGTTAAGATGATTTCAGATATCCTCAAGTATATTCTGACAGTTAATAACTAGAATAAAAAAAAAACTTGACAAGTTTGGGATTCTATGTTTATCGTTCTTATATAATCTAACCGATCACCGGAAATTGGGGAAGAGCATCTGTCCCTCTGTCGCAAATTTTCTTTTCCCTTTTCTAGTTCTTACTGACATTTCGAGGTTTAAAGCGATTATGAAACAGTTTTTTCTATACTTGATATGCCAGGTTGTTATTTCAGTTGTTGCGATCGGACGTTCCTCATAGAGCGCCGGCCAGCAGGATGTGTGTGCCGCCCTCCCGTGACCTCGACCAGCGTCAGTTGACTTTCTAGGCTGTCATCGGTCTAGTAAGTGCCATAAACTTATCGCTCCTACTCGTCCTCTCCCCCCCCCCCCTGCATCACTCCTTCGTGTTTCACAGTGTCACGTAATGAGCTTGTTGAAATCAATTAAGCACCAAAACTTTATGACCCGATTTGTGTATTTCACTTAAGTAGTTCCCATCGTTGGACTTAAAAGCCAAAACTCTCTACACAATAAATTCAATGTGACAGCTGTCGAGAAACAATTATTGCTAATGCCGACCATATGCTCTGGAGTGGAATACAAAGGGAAACTGCATTTCGGGTGCTTTGGCACAACGGAGAAAAAATACAAAAGGGAGACCCAAAAAGAAGGAAAAAACGTGGCTCTGTAAGGACTGTAAATTAGTTTTTAAATTTGCATTTTTTTTTCTATTCCTGATCGTCTATTGGAATGTCATGTATCTCAATATTTCGGGGTTCTACTTAATTAGTACAAATTTTTTGGGTTCTACTTAATTCGCACAAATTAAGTAGAACTAACCCCAGACCCGTTATACAAAAGGAAAACAGAGACAATATACCTCTAAAGAATAACGCACGTGTATTACCTTCGTCGACATCGAATGAAATTGACTACAGCCAGGGACATCCTTAGGTCACGCTCAAAATGTGTCTCAAGTGTCTAAGACGCTTGGAGAAGTTCTATTTCTGGTACATGAGCCCCATCTTCGGTGCAACAAGAAGCCAGCAATTTCCAAACGTTACTAAACGAAATATCGCGTTTAAGAAATGAAATCAAAGATTTGAGGCATTCAGTAGAATTTTTCTCATCACAATATGATACTCTTATATATTATTCGTAGTCATGAATAAATTCCATGACTATGAAGTGAAGCAACTAGACATATGACTCACTGAAAAGAACATGGCTATAAAGATCTTATAATTATTTCCAACTTCCAAAAATATTAAATAATTACGGGAAATGTACGATAGCATTTACAGTACGTTATGTGTTTAATCAATTACCAAGGAAAATTATTTCAGTAAAGAAATTTAAAGAAATCAAAAAATAAGGTTAAAAATTTTCTTCTAGGCACAAAAATCAATATTCAAATTTCAACCACTACAATGGAGCTTCCACTGAAATTTCATATAATTAAGTATTCGACGACATTGTTTTGAACTATATCTATGTGTTTTCATGCAATGTTATTATTCTTCTCTCCTGCAGATAAGCAGATGCTTTGCGGATCATTCGTTCAAACATTTGTATAACTAACATGAATATGAATAAAGATTATTATCATTATCGAAATGGCCTTGTATGTGTTCTATGTGAATCGGAAGATAAACGCAAGATCACTAACAGTGGAAAAATGAATTTTTTAACGTTTTGCTTTGAAGAGACTTGCAGGAGATTACATTTCAAGGTCTGCATAATCGGATATGTGAGCAGCATAGGCGTGCGTATGAGGTGCACCCTAATGTCCAATAAAGTGGCTTTGCGTTGAAATATAATCGCATGATACGCTCTTTTAATAATTCATATTAGTTTTACAGTATGAATTGTATTATGCAATAGATGGCGAATGAAATAATATATATAGGACGTTGCAGAAATGTATGGAAAGGCCGCGCTGCTAACAGCATGCGTCCCCACTACTGCCACATTATCATTGGTATAACCCAGGGTGCACACGCTACTGAGATATGCTGCGCCCACTGTTATGGTGAGCAATATGAATTTTAGAGTGAGATTTTTCTTTAAATGCTTCCATTTTGTTACCGCAAAATTTAAACACTTTTTGCCGAGTTTGCTTTGAAGATACATTCTAACCAAAGTATATAATGTATTTATAGCTATGTACATTAATCATGTAAACAAGCCTTAAAATAAGATAAAGATTTTGAGATACCTTGGGTCTGGAATCCCCAAAACTGTTCCCCTGTCCTGCCAAGTCCCAGCTGCATCTCGCTAGCAATGCAAACACCTCCATGTTCATGCATTAGGCTGCAATGAAGTAAATTCGATTTTGTTACATCCCAGTTTTATTCATAAAGTTTGTCAAAAGTTACTAAACAAAGAATCTGAATCCAAGAAAGAAAATACCTGTATAGCTTCTTCAAGTATCCTTCAGGTGGAATCAGCATTCCAGAGGCTGTAAATAAGGACTCGGAAATAATACAGGCAGGCTGCAGAGAAAGGAAGAAACTGTTACTTGCCAAACTACCTCAGATTTATATATATTGATCATCAACTGTTTTTCATGCACGTTTCATTACATTCCTATGATGCTTTTAGCGTAACCAAGGCGCGTGCAAGCCATGGCTCATTCAAAAGAACTGGCAGCTCATGAAAGAAATAATTGGTTTACTGAAACTGGCTAATTTCTTTCGATGTTTTAACCAAACATTTTTAGGTACATAACGAACGATTTTGCCAGTTCATAATACTGTATTAAATAAAACCTCATATTTCTGTTTTTCAATTATATTGCTTTTAATTACTTAAAAATAGTTTTTTTCCTAATTCATTACTCATTTAGAAATCTGCGTTTTCGTTCTTAACCCTAGAATTTACAGTAACTACCTCAGATGTTCAAAAATCGATAGCTGCCGCTTCTAGGGTTAACTAAAGGATTTTTCCTGCGGCTCTTCATTAAATTTGGGTTGGACAGAGCTGTTCGAAACGAGGCCTGCCTCTTAACATTTGCAGGATCCTACAGCAAACAGATTTACTGGCGACATTTATGTCGAGTTGTAGTAAAATACCTATCTAGCTACTTAATCCTCAAAACGTCATGGCCTACGGGGGTCCAACAACATTGCGAAATTTGAACACGTCTGCCCTGAGCTAAACTTTCTGCATTTATCCACTGTAAGCCAATTCTAGCCAAGTTCTGTTTGACCATTTCTGCCCACTGCATCCCTGGTCTCCCCCTCTTTCTGAGGTCTTTAGGCATACTTTTCAAACCCCATTCGCTAATCTACAGTTATGCATTCAGACAACATGGCCAATCCAACGGAGCCTCTCTCTGCATACTAAGCTGCTCCAAGGAAGTTGTCATTTCCTTCGCCTAACCTCATCATTACTTAGAAAACTGAACCATCTAATAATGCCCAAGATAGTGCGTAAATATTTAGGATCAAAGGTATCAAGTTTCGTGTTATCTTGTTTACAAGGGTTAAAGCTTCACTAATATAACGAACTTTGGAAATGATCAAAATATATATATGGCCCAGAGGTTCTCAAACATTTTGACATTGCGACATTAGGACAATTGTAATAACTTTGTACTACCCCTTAGAAAATTATGTAAATAAAATTATGCGATCCTTTCTCGGTCTGTAAATGGTAGCTAGGTAGTCACTGGAAGGAGAGCTATGCACCAATCCCCTGTGATGATGCATAGAACCGGCCAGGCCTAGCACCTAATGTCCGACCCCGCCTTCTCGTGGTGCAGACCGTTAATACCTTTCAAAAGAGATACTCTCTTGTGGAAGTGAACGGAAGGGGAGGGCTGCCAGATTAGTGTGGCCTACTGATCTGGACAACTATGGCTACTTTTCTTTTTTTTCTACCCTGCTGAGGAGTGGTCAACCACACAGGGTCCTGGTGCTGACCATATAAACCCACTGGACTGAAATAAGGTTCTATGAGCTTGAGTATGGATCCTGATTTTGCTGCACTGGTGGACTTCTGTGGAGGGAAAATCTTCCGCTGTGTTTTCTGTTTGTTTGTGGGTTGACAGCCCCAAGTGAATAGATTCACAGGATATGTTTATCAGCTGGTGGATAATCCTGAACAGAGGTCACCGAAGGCACCTGAACTCTTTGCTTCTATTGGCATCGTCAAATTCTACATTGGAGGAAGTCTTATAGTGTAGATGACTTTAGCCTTTAGTGGTGGGAGGAACGGGTATTTTCCCCATGCCTGCGATTAGAGGGCTGTTTGATATTGTCGGCATTCCCACTCTCAATAAACATAGTTGCTTTAAACATCCCACTTACCATTTTCTTTTCATAGGTAGTTGGAATGTGAGGACTCTGCACAGAGCTTTTTCTCTTGATGTCCTCACACAAGAATTCCACCATTATAATTTAGATATTCTCGGCTTGAAAGAGACCAGTGGACAGATAAAGGTCAGATTCTTAAAAATAATCTTAAATTTCTCTTTTCAGGGAGGGACGACAATAAGCATCACCAAGGCGTGGGCCTGCTTCTCAGCACACACGCTAGTGATGCTCTTCTAGATATGAGTGCATTAATGAAAGGTTTCTTACAGCAAAATTTCAGACAACCGTTAAAGACTTGAATGTTATCTGCTGTTATGCCCCCACTGAGGATGAGAAGGATAGGTTTTACGGCAACTTCAGGATATTTTGAATTCTGTCAAGAAAGGAGATATTACCCTTGTTCTAGGTGACTTCAATGCCAAAGTTGGTACTGACTCTGACCTTTGGGAATGGGTGATAGTCCCTTTTGGTATTGGTAGCTGCAACGGGCAACCTCTCCTACAGATAAGTAATGGTTTTAGAATAACTAACACTTATTACAAACATCGCGACATATATATATGTCGCAGGGAGATGATAAAAATAGGGATTTGATCAAATCCCTAAGGTATATGATCAATTCACGGAAGATGTTAAAATAACAACTCTGTGGGGTGATTTCCCTGAAGAAAGTAAGTGATTTGATCAAATCCCTTAACTGTTTTAGTGAAAAGATGAAATAAAGAAGTCAATACTCGCACAGCTCTATGTTTCGCTTGTTACCACTCCCCTTTACCTCACCGCTCTCCTCTGGCATCCGTGCCGGCCAGCGCCCAAACATTACGCGATGAAGGTTGCGCGCATTTTTATTATATTTTTCTATATTTCGAGTTTTGTGCCGTCCCATGGCCGAGTGGTTAGCACGCTTGGCTACTGATCTAAGGGACCTGGGTTCTAACCCCAGATAAGGCATGGTTGTGTGTGTTGTTTTTCTGCTGAGGTCCTGCCATCCTCACATACCTCCTACTTAGGCATATAAACGGACAGGCTCCTGTCAGACCTCTGTGGCAAGAAGCTGCTTGAGGGGGTATTTATTTATTTTATATTTCGAGTTTTATCAAGTACCTACCGTAGAAAAATGAGTTCAGATATAGAAAAAAATCAAACTCTGACCGAATTTGTATCTGAAGAACAGTTTAATGAAACTATCAGGACGTTTTTGAACAAGCGGCATGAAAAAGAAAAACCTTTGTGGACTCGCGAAAGGATAGAAGAAGCTGTCACAATAATTGAACAATTTAAATTAGCACCACTACTTAAACATTTTTTCCAGAAAGGTAAAAAAAGGACCCTTTCTAGTGTCCAAAGTAGTGTCACGTGAGCTAAAGATTCATACTCAAGAGATTCACCACTTGACGGATTCGTTCTCACTGGGCCTCCGCTCATTCGGGGCGTTTCATTATAATTCGGCCAACGGAGTCACGTGACCAGAAGATTCATACTCAAGAGATTCATCACTTTACAGATTCGTTCTCACTTGGCCTTCGCTCATGAATGGCGTTTTGAATAATTCGGCAGGCGGTGTATTGTAGATCGAGTACATTAAGAATACCTTAAAAAGGCGATTCGGAAAGGAGATAATAAGAGGTGAAAAAGGCGATTCGGAAAAAACGAAAAAAGTACAATGTACCGGCTATTACAATTCCGTAATAGCCGAAATAATTTGTGTTTCAATGACTATTGTTGTATTAACTATTCTACATTTAATAATGCATGTTTACTAAATAAATACTTTTAATATCTAAACAATATCATTTCATCTTTTCACTAAAACAGTTAAGGGATTTGATCAAATCACTTACTTTCTTCAGGGAAATCACCCCACAGAGTTGTTATTTTAACATCTTCCGTGAACTGATCATATACCTTAGGGATTTGATCACATCCCTATTTTCATCATCTCCCTGCGACATATACACATATGGGTTTCACCTGATGGGTTGCATTAGAATATGATAGATTATGTATTAATTAACAGCAAATGCGCTAGTTCTGTTAGGAATATCAGGTCATATAGGGAAGCTGAAATTGGATCTGACCATTACCTTGTTAAAAGTGTCTTGAAACTTAAACTTAAAACGTATTGTGCTATAGAGTTAAAAAATTTACCTGTAATACTGAAGCTCTGAAAGACCCAGTTAAAGCTAAAGCTTACCATGATAGGTTACTTAGTCATTATGACAGTCATGGTTTGCTTACTACTGAAGTAACGGAAGAATGGGGCCGTTTTAAACAGGCTTTTCTGGAAATTAACAGTACTCTTTTAAGAAAAAAGGAGCAGAGGAGACAGAATTATCTGAGTGATAAGGCACTTGAGCTTAGTTCAGAAAGAAAAAACAGGAATGTCCTTAATCAATACCCTACTAGTCCAAATAGAAAGCATTACAGAGAACTTAATAAACGTGTAAAAGATCAGTTAGCTGCTGATAATAATCTTTGGCTTGATGGCTTGGCTGACAGAGCCGAGAAAGCACTTAGAGAATTACGTCTTCCCTGTGACCTTTTATATGGTCGGCCCTAAGCAATGCCTGTGTCCACTCCACAATACGTACAAGAATTACAACAACGACTAGAAGAAATCCATCACTCCGTTAGACATAACATCGACATAACAAGTGACAGAACCAAAACAATATATGACAGTAAAATAAATGGAACTGTTTTCAATCAAGGAGATCTTCTCTGGCTATACAGTCCACATAGAAAGAAAGGACTATCTCCAAAACTTCAGAAACCTTGGGAAGGTTAACAATATAATAGTTAACAGGATTAATGACGTGGTATATCGCATTCGTCGACGTCCAGCTACAAAGTGCAAGGTGGTTCACGTGGATCGTTTGGCCCCGTTTCATCGAAGAACTGAAGAAGCTTTGGAATCCAGAATTGTTCGGGACGAACAAGACCTAGGAAGGGGCAGTGTTACGACAGAAGGAATCTGGCATCCGAAAGCAAAAAGTATCAGCCAACGAATAAGAATTTTGGGAGAATTTGAAGAAGAACAGTGGAGCGTGTAACGGTCGTGTGTGTAACGGTCGAGAGTTCGAAAATGGACGGTTAGCTGTTCTCAGACAGTGCGCGTTAAGTATAAAGAATTATCTTTATGTGATGTGTATGCGGACGGTCGTATGGTTCTGCTGCTAGTGTGAGTTAGCGAACTAGCACAGGACGATTTTGTTTGTGTATGAAGATGTTCAAGCGACATGGTAATCAAGTAAAAAGGTAACATTTAGTGGAATAGACAGAGCTATGTTGTGTGCTCTGCGCAGGAAGGTTGATGACTTGTGTATGGATAATAGTTGATTTGTTTACAAGATACTTCATCCATATTTTCTTTGTAGCAATTTACCTTGTATTGAATTTAGTTTTAAAATATAGTTTTTAATACTCACGCTCAGTGGCTATCCATTTTTGTAATCCACAACAATATGTAAAACGAATACAGCTATTGTTGATTCAAGCACAACATCGTTATTCAAGCACCTTAAAACTCATAATATTCATCCAAATTCGGACAAACGTGAACTGGAAGATGATTCTGAAGTTGGATGTTCAATTAAGAAACCAAGGACAATGATGGATTTTGTAAAACGTTCAAGTTTAGAAGAAATTGTTTCGAAATTGGCAGCAGCAGATGGAATTTCAATAAGAGCCATTACTAGATCAGAATTTATACGAGAATCTATTACTAAACGTGGATTTAAGTTGCCTAAAAATGAAACCGATGTAATGAAATTAATACATGACCATTTTAAAGCAATTAAAAATAAAATGATTAGCGAATTGTCAGAGAAAATTAAAAATAACCAAAGATTTAGCTTGACACTGGATGAATGGACCAGCTCACGAAAGAAGAAATATGTCAATGTAATTCTCCATAGCGCCCCAAATGAAGAACCATACAATCTTGGACTAGTTCGTATATTCGGATCGTGTACAGCAACACAATTACTTGAAGTGGTTACTCACCATTTGGCTTCATTTGAAGTAAATTATGGGCAACTCATTGTTGGCACAACAGGAGATGGCGCTTCTTTGATGGTGAAATTTGCAAAGGAGTGTCCAACATTTTATCAATTGTGCCTCAATCATGGAGTACATCTTGGAGTGTGCGATACTTTATATAAGAAAAAATCAAACCGCGAAAAAGAAGAGGAATCAATTGATACTGAGATGAGAATGAAGATGTTTTTGCTGATGGATCGGATATTGAAATAAGAACAACAACAGAGGAGGGTATGGAAGAAGTTGTTAGTATCCATCAAATAATTAACAACGTTCGAAAAGTGGTTAAGTTTTTTAGATTGTCTTCCATTAAATATGGAATATTACAAGATAAAATCAGAGCTAAACTGGGCCACAATCTTGAGTTAGTTTTAGATTGTCAAACTCGTTGGAGTTATCTTGCTTATATGATAATCATGTTTGTGAAACTACAAAAATTCATCGAGGAAGCTTTAGTAGATCTCAACTGTTCACACATGCTTGATGACATCGATTTTAACGAGCTCAAAGATCTCCAGAATTCGCTTGAACTTGCCAAATTGGCAATTGAAGTTTTAAGCCCAAACGATACGACTCTGCATTCAGCTGGTATTACATTGGAGTACATGAAAAGAAAAAATTCGAACTGTAAAAGTAAACTAGCGTGTGAATTATTAGAAAATAGGGAGAAGAGAATTGATGAGGGAGTAAATATAGATTTAATGAATTTCTTCAAAGCGCTTAAAGATCCAAAATTTGTACCTACTAAACAGGCTTTAGACTTAGCCACACAATTATTAAAAAGACTTTACCAAAAAGAAGATAATAATGAATCAACGGAAGCTTCGCAAGACCAAGAATTAATAATAGTTGAAAATCAAAAAAAAATTGACAATGTAGGAAGAACTTGATTTAATTTTGAAAAACGCAGCCGAACCTCCAACTCCAAAAGAATCCGAGATTTATAGCAAATTTAAACAAGAATTTTTGCTTTTCAGAAATACTGGAAAACGAACAAGTAATCTTGATGACCTGTACAACGCACTTTCCTCCATAAAACCGACTTCAACTTCTAATGAAAGAACATTTTCAATAAGTGGCAGCTTCTGTACTACAATCAGATCGAGACTTGCTGACAAGTCTCTTAATTCGCTAGTATTTCTCAAATATTTCTACCTGAAGACCAAAAAAAGCAATTAAATTGAAATAAATAAATGTTCAAATAGTTATATCTAGTTTTAAAGTTTAATTTTTGAAAATAAATGAATTGGTTAATAAATAAATTTGAGTACATTTTCTTTAAAATTTCTTGGCACGACCACAAATCTCACAAACTTTAGTAATTTTATTTTGTTACAAAGACTTCAGCTATGAGAATTGTTATTGAACTCCAAAATATTAAACGTTTTCGATTATTGATTTGAGTTTAGATTTAGATCCGGACTCGACGAGTTTTCAAAATTTGGGACTCGTACGCGCCGAGTCCTAAAAACCCGAGTTTTCAGAAACCCTACTAGGGAAGCGACAGGAGCTTTCTATTCTTCTCTATGAAGGTGTTTGCAGCTTGATGAAGTTTTGCGGCACTAAATGGGTTGCTCAGTCGCCAATGGGTGTTCGCAGGCCAATCATCTGAGGAAGAGAAAGGGTTCGGTGATGTGATGGGCAGACTCTTAGAGGATTTCCAGTAGTACATTTTCTTCTCAAGCCATCTCTCGGTGATCGAAGAGTTTCGATGAAATTGAGAAAGATCTCAATCCAATGGATTTCAGCACGAGATAGGAGCAAGTCTGTGCTACTATGAAAGTGTAACGAAAGGTCTGCGTGATTAATCGCTGTTAATAAACGGTATGTGGGATAAATAAAGTGGATTTCAATTTGTCATCTGAGCGCATGAGCTGTAGGATCAGCACTAAGGAGAAATAGACGGTTAACGTCGAGAGGAGAATCCCAGAAACAGGATGGAGAGTACTAAGTGCTAAGGAAGAATAAATTTCATTGTTAAGTTTTTCCTTAACGGTCTCAGAATAATTCATTATTTGAGAGAAACTTTGATGACTGAGATTATTGTATCGATTATTTGGAAGATGGACTTAATTAGATATCACTGAGCATCAGTTAATAATTGGTTAGATGATCTCTGACACTTGCAACGTATTGAATAATCCGCGATCCTCAGTTAAACAGAAGTGTTAAATTTCTCAAGCCTAATCCTACAAGATGGGTCTTGACAGATATAGAGTATTTTGGAAAAAATATCGATAGTTTCCACTTTACTAGAGATAGCAGTTATCAGTGTTATATATAGTTTTTTTTTTACTTTAGACAACTATCAATAGTCTGCGAAGTTGTCTATAGCACAATCGCCGAAAACTGCCATTTAACTGATCGCGGGAAAATGAAGACACTTGACTTCGTTTTAAACGTAATATCCAACAAGTAATCTAATATTATTATGGTAAAGAAATGGTTGGATGGGTTTTGGTCAAACGTTACGACTATGTAACTGTCTAAAGGGTAGTACCTTTGAAATTATGAGAAACTCTCAAAAACATATTACATTTAGTAATAAATTGTACAGGAAAAGTCCTGTAGATAAGGAACACTCGAAAAAAAATGGTTGTCCTGACTGTGATTCGAACCCAGGTCTCCCAGAAGCATGACGGGCATCTTAACCGCTAGAGCACCTAGGAGCTGACCAACTCTCCAACTAAGTGACATATAAGCTTTCCTGTTTGATTCACAGTAGCGCAATCTATTATCACGAATTACGCAGCCAAGCCGACGTATATATGATGGTAGTAATATTTGTCACTCACGCTCACAGCGTTATATAAGCTATTCAGTAATAAATTATCAGAGAAAAGTCCTGTAGACAAGGAACACTTGAAAAAATGAGTTATATTTAAAATCTGTTCATGGTGAATTTTGAAAACTCTACGATAGTTATTAAGCTTATTAAAAATTCATCTTTATATTTCAATAGACGAGGAAAGCTTTTATATTATTATATTGTTGCGGATTACAAAAACGGATAGCCACTGAGCGTGAGTATTAAAAACTATATTTTAAAACCAAATTCAATACAAGGTAAATTTTTACAAAGAAAATATGGATGAAGTATCTTATAAACAAATCAACTATTATCCATACACAAGCCATCAACCTTCCTGCGCAGAGCACACAACATTTGCTCTGTCTATTCCACTAAATATTACCTTTTTACTTGATTACCATGTCGCTTGAACATCTTCATACACAAACAAAATCGTCCTGTGCTAGTTCGCTAACTCACACTAGCAGAACCATACGACCGTCCGCATACACATCACATAAAGATAATTCTTTATACTTAACGCACACTGTCTCAGAACAGCTAACCGTCCATTTTCGAACTCTCGACCGTTACGCACACGACCGTTACACGCTCCACTGTTCTTCTTCAAATTCTCCCAAAGTTCTTATTCGTTAGCTGATACCTTTTGCTTTCGGATGCCAGATTCCTTCTGTCGTAACACTGCCCCCTTCCTAGGTCTTGTTCATCACGAACAATTCTGGATTCCAAAGCTTCTTCAGTTCTTCGATGAAACGGGGCCAAACGATCCACGTGAACCACCTTGCACTTTGTAGCTGGATGTCGACGAATGCGATATACCATGTCATTAATCCTGTTAACTATTATATTGTTAACCTTCCCAAGGTTTCTGAAGTTTTGGAGATAGTCCTTTCTTTCTATGTGGACTGTATAGCCAGACAAGATCTCCTTGATTGAAAACAGTTCCATTTATTTTACTGTCATATCTTGTTTTGGTTCTGTCACTTGCTATGTCGATGTTATGTCTAACGGAGTGATGGATTTCTTCTAGTCGTTGTTGTAATTCTTGTACGTATTGTGGAGTGGACACAGGCATTGCTTCGGGCCGACCATATAAAAGGTAACAAGGAAGACGTAACTCTCTTCCAAAAAGCATCATGGAAGGGGTCTGTCCAGTTGTCTCATGCACTGCCGTCCTATATGCCAGCAAAAGGAGTGGTACATGACGATCCCAGTCACGTTGGTGGTCGTTCACAAATAATGCTAAATGCTGAGCAATTGTTCTATTGAATCTTTCAACCATACCATCCGACTGAGGGTGTTCTGGTTTTCTGAATGCCTAATAGTTGGCAGATGCCTTTAAACACACTGGATTCAAAATTCCGTCCTTGATCAGAGTGGAGTTGTAAAGGTACTCCATACCTACTAATGAAGTTATTAACTATCATCTCCGCCTCTGTTGTTGCTTCCTGGTCTTGGATGGGATAGACCTCAGGCCACTTTGTGAAATAATCCATTACCACTAATAAATATCAATATCCATCATCAGTTCTAGGAAACGGACCCATTACATCAATGGCTGTTCTTTCAAAAGGGGCACCAACGTTATACGTCTGCAGCTTACCCCGACTCCTAGTCTTAGGGCCTTTCTTTGCTGCACAGGCTTCACATTGCCTACACCATCTTTCAACGTCTGCCCTACTTTTCAACCAATGAAATCGTTCCCTGGCTTTGGCTAATGTCTTATTAACACCGAAGTGTCCTCCAGTGGCACTATCATGTACATCTTTCATCACAAGTTCCACTCGGGAGCGAGGAAGAATTATCTGCCAACGGATCAGCCGTCCAGTGGGATTCTCCCATCTTCTGTATAATACATCGTCTTTCATTTTTAAGGAGTCCCACTGTGCCCAGTAACTTTTAGTAGTTGGACTATACCTCGAGATTTGCTCCCAATTAGGTCTTACATCAGATTTTTCAATCAATTCTAATATTGGTTTTATGTCTTCATCATCAAGTTGAGCCTTCCTGATTTAAATTGGATTCCAGATGTTAGGGGTATCACTGTTTGTTTGTGTCGATACTATTTGTCTTATGGGCATTATCTCTTTAGTTCCAAATTTCAGTTCTGCATTATAGCAATGTTTACAGTTGTCAATACTTGGGTGCCTGGAAAGAGCATCTGCATTCTTATGCATTTTACCACTTCGATGTTCGATGGAGAAATCGTATTCTTGTAACCGTTGTATCCACCTAGCGATTTGCCCTTCAGGGTTTTTGAAGTTTAATAACCATGTGAGTGCAGCATGATCAGTACGTATAAGGAATTTCTGGCCATAGAGATAATGATGAAAATGTTCTATTGCTTTTACTATTGCTAACAGTCCTTTGCGTGTTACACAATAATTCCGCTCTGGTTTGGATAAAGTTTTACTAAAGTATGCAATAACTTTCTCTTGTCTGTCTTGTTCTTGTGAAAGTACGGCACCAACTCCTGTGTTACTTGCGTCAGTATCTATTACGAATTGTTTTCCAGTTTGTGGGTACGCTAGCACTGGTGCTGTGGAAAGAGTTTTCTTTAGCTGTTGAAAGGCTATATCGCATTCGGTGGTCCACATAAACCGCTGGCCCTCTTCTGTCAGACGATGTAATGGCTTGCGATGTTGGAGAAACCTTTGACAAATCTTCTATAGTAGGTGCAAAGTCCAATAAAACTACGAAGTTGATGAACATCTTGTGGTGGAGGCCAGTCTCTTACAGCTTCTATCTTACTAGGATCAGTCTTAATCCCTGATGTTGTGATCACATGACCAAGGACCATCTTGCTGGAACAGTTTACACTTTGTCGGTCCCAATTTTAACTTGGCTGCCTTAAGTTTTTCAAATACTTGACGAAGATTTCTCAAATGTTCTTCAAACCTTCTTGCAAGAACTATGATGTCGTCCAAGTAAACCAGGCAGACCTCCAAAGACAAACCTTTGAGCACTGACTCCATTAGTCGCTCAAATGTGGCAGGTACGTTACAAAGTCCAAATGGCATCACTTTAAACTGCCAAAGTCCATTCCCTGTGGTAAAAGCTGTTTTCTCACAGTCTTCAGGACGTATACCAACTTGCCAATAGCCGCTCTTTAAGTCTAATGTTGAGAACCATTCTGATCCAGATAAAGTGTCTAGTGTATCATCAATCCTGGGTAAAGGAAAGGAGTCTTTCTTTGTTACGTCATTTAATCTGCGATAATCTACACAAAATCGTGTAGATCCATCCTTTTTCTTGACAAGAACTACTGGTGATGTCCAGGGACTCTGTGATGGTTCTATAATGCCCTGAGCTTCCATGTCCTTTATGAGTTGTTCCGTCTCCTCTCTTTTTGCCAATGGAAGCCTTCTTGCCGGCAGATGGACTGGAGGAAAATCACCAGTGTTGATTTTATGTTCTGTCAGGTTGGTACGGCCACAATCATTTGATGTGGCAGAAAAAATGTCAGAAAATTCTTTTAATAGGTTCTCGGCCTTAACAGCTTGGTTTTCAGTTAATATTCGTCTTGTTTCTCTCCATAATTCAGTAGGATGAGATGGGATGTCTGTATAATTTTGATTTGAATCAGTAACTTCTATTTTATTTATACTTGTTACACAGGTAACAGCTTCACATATTGCTAATTCTTCACCTTTTTTTAACATTCTATTGGATTTGTTACAGTTCATCACTCTGATAGGAATCTGTTCTGTATCTATTCTGACTAAAGTCCTTGCAACCAGGATATTATGAGCCAAAGCTCCTTTACCAGAGGCATCAGTAACTGCCAATCGGAAGGCCCCAGAAGTCTCCGCCCGATGTCCACGGACTATAACTTCACTTTGTGCTGGGATCTCTGTGTCTTCCGTCACTAATATTGAAGTTACGCTTGATAAAGAATCAGACTTCCGGCTAAGCAGAGGAATCTCTTCTGTCTCATAGATGAGTAGGTTATCACTTGGTCTAATGTTGAATCCATGTTTCTTAAGAAAATCAAGGCCTAATATGCATTCATCGTAGATGTCAGCGATGTAAACAGGATGGTGTACCAGACAGTTACCAACTCGGATGTTAAGTTCTATTTTTCCATGGACTTCTGCACGATCTCCAGTGGCTGTTTGTAGGCTTATTTTAGACTGTGTAGTATTCAAGTTTGGGTGAGGTATTATTTTCTTTATTATATCCGTTCTGAGTAAAGTTACATTTGCACCAGTGTCGACTATCATACGGCAAGGTATTTCATTTATGGCTCCATCAGCTACTAATCCATTATTATCACCATGTAATGTTGAAACGTGGGCGATTTCCCCTGGGGCCAACCAATCAACAGTCATCCTTTGCCTCGCAAGATTGACAAATTTTCTGCTTTTCCTGATCCTGTTCTCTGGTAGATGGACTCGGACTCCTCGTTCGTTTCCTATTACAGTTGGTACGAATGTGTCCGGTCTTGCCACAATTCCAACACTGAAGGTCTGTTGCAGTTTTTGAAGAAGAACCTCTTATGTCTTTCAAAACGGATAGCATCGCTTTAGTTAGTTCTTTCATTTCATCATCCTTTTCTACAGTTTCTTCTGCACTCACAAATCTCACTGTGCGTTTGTTCGCTCAGGAGGAAAGCCTGGAGCACTCGTATTTCATAGCATGTACCACAGCTGACTTTAAGGATTCACCTTCAAACATCCTCAGAGATTGCTGAGTGTCAGGGTCAGCAATAGCATCAATAAATTGTAATTGAGCTAAATAATCTTGAATTTCTGGTGGACAGTTACTATAAGCCAATCTAGCTAGACGCTCAATATCACTAGCAAGCTCTTGCAAAGTTTCACCACTTTTCTTCATGCGATGTTTAAATTGAGTCACGTAATATTGTTTTAAATAACTATCACCAAACCTTAGTTCTAATGCAGAAACTAGACTTTGATAATCAAGTCGTTTTTCTTCTGGAACAGACTGCAAAACTTCCGCAGCAGAATTTCTTAAGGAAGCCGCAAGAAAATTGGCCTTTTGGAATTCATTCCACTCATTGGCTCTAGCGATAACTTCAAACTGTGTTTTAAATAGTGTCCAAGATGATTGACCATCATATGCAGAAGGTTTAGTTGTATTTTTAGCGATATGTGTAATAACATTATTTTCACTAGAATTATTATTATCACAAGCAGAATCACAATCACGTTCACAATCAGTTTTTACAATTTCAATCTCATGTTTTGTAATCTAACTTAACACTATCAAGATCATATTTTACACTGTCAATTTCAACCTTTAAACTATCACATTGTCTATTAAGTTCGGTTTTAATGTCCTTACACTGATCAGAAATCTTACCAATTTGAGAAGCCACTTCAGCTCTCATGTCATTATTTTGTGCGGCCATTTCACTTCTTTCTTTCTTTTCTATTTCACCTTTAATGTCTGTTATCTGTGTAGCCATATCGGCTTTCAGGTCATCTTTTTGAGAAACTATCTCAGTTCTCAACTCATTGTTTTGTGCGGCCAGGTCACTTATTTTATTGTTTATGTCACTCATCAACTTTACTAATTCATCCATACTTCTAGTTAACGGCATTCAATAAATTATCCCGCTTCTGACACCAAATGTTGCGGATTACAAAAATGGATAGCCACTGAGCGTGAGTATTAAAAACTATATTTCAAAACCAAATTCAATACAAGGTAAATTGTTACAAAGAAAATATGGATGAAGTATCTTATAAACAAATCAACTATTATCCATACACAAGTCATCAACCTTCCTGCGCAGAGCACACAATATTAGCTCTGTCTATTCCACTAAATATTACCTTTTTACTTGATTACCATGTCGCTTGAACATCTTCATACACAAACAAAATCGTCCTGTGCTAGTTCGCTAACTCACACTAGCAGAACCATACGACCGTCCGCGTACACGTCACATAAAAGATACCACTTTTATACTTCCCGCGTACATATCACATAAAGATAATTCTTTATACTTAACGCGCACTGTCTCAGAACAGCTAACCGTCCATTTTCGAACTCTCGACCGTTACACACACGACCGTTACACGCTCCACTGTTCTTCTTCAAATTCTCCCAAAGTTCTTATTCGTTGGCTGATACTTTTTGCTTTTGGATGCCAGATTCCTTCTGTCGTAACAATATAATGCCACTGTTATCAGTAAAATTCACAACGAATTTGTTACTTATATACACAGGCAACGAATAACAGAGATTTACCAAAGTCGGGCCATAAGAAGCAAATAGTCTATTAAAACAGTGCAAAAAACTTATATACTGTAGATTGTTCTAGTGAGTCACTAAATAACGCATCTTGGCATACGTTCTCATAAAGGAATTAAACGATTTTACGCACATGGTTTTAAATTCTTTTAGAAATCTTACAAATTTCTACGAAGAATTCTTCTATAGAGAGTTTCGTTAGCAGAAAATTTGCTTCTAAAAAGGAAAACACATTTATTGAATAACTTAGGCTAATCTACCACTGTAAACACAACCTGATAGAACCTTGATTCTAAGAAAAAACAAAGAAACCTTGATTCTAAGACAGGATTCAATTCTTATTGTGATATTAAATATTTCTAGGCTAAAGCAAATCAATGGTATAGCCAGGACCGGAACTAAAAAATAATCGGAGGAAGAAAGCAGAACATTCCCTAAACATGCTCATTAATACTTAAGCGAATTTTTAATTAAATATTCATACTCACTTGTTTGTTCTTCGTTTCTAGTTGGTCGAAGAATCGTTTTGCGTCGGAGAAATATTTTTCAGTTGCTTCTGGATCCGCTTCTTTATATGGACCACGGAACGTATTCGGACATGGCAACTGCATAGAGATAGAAATAAAGTCTCAATTCTTCATAAAAAGTTTTCATGGCGAGCAGTGTATCAGTGCTGTAATTCCCGAATCAAGAAACCTAGAAGGCTGAATCATCCATTTCACCCCCCACCCCCACTAGAAAGAGTCCCCACTCGCTTCCTGGTGCTCAACGTACACTGTCAGCGTCTTATTTTTATGTCAGCGTTCTATAGAACACTGCCTTCATCAAGGACTGCGGATCCATTTAAGTGAACTGGCCTCAACCACAATCACCTTTTCCTTGGCAATAAAAGCTTGCCAGCTAGGCCAATGGTAGTGATAAATTCACTCGTTCTTGGCAGTAGCTGACTGTTAGGGAAAAGCACAGAGCAATTGGTCTTCCTCCCTTGCTCACCCCTGAGACCGAGGTCAGTTCTTCGTCGCATAATTGTGGATTGCTCATTAGCCAGCCCCTGTGAAAGACGGTGGTATATCAGCCATTGTGTCAGACATATTGGGATCCTTACACCTTGGCCAGAGAACGACCGGAAAGAGATGCCCCTCGTGTTCGAACCAGGGGCATTGAAAATATCGGTAGGACTACTCAGTGTCCCATTCACCTGAAATTAGTTACACTTTAGGTTTAGTAACAGTTAAGAGCATTTCCAATTTTATCAGTTAAGCCAATTAAGAAAACGAAACTTACAACATGGACCCATTCTTCAGATGTTCTTCCAGAACGCTTCAAATTCCTTATGCTGAGCTCGGAAACAGTCAGAAGATTGCCATGATAGCAACTGCAATGATATAACAAACATTGAGACATGAATCACTTCAGTTCACTTATATCATTTAATCCCAGTATAGCAAACTTTTGTATACTCTGAAACTTAAAGTTGTCCGCCCCGAAACAGTAGACCAATTCTGAATCTAAGCACATTCTTGCAACTTGCTTATATACAAGGTGGTCATAATTAAAGTTCCCCTGTTCATAGGCCGCTGCAGATGTACCGAATGGACGGAATACATTCAGATTTGGAGGTTCGGATTGCAAAGCATGCGGAAAACAATTATGCAAAAAAATGTAATGGCAGAACTTACCATCAGTTGACACAGCTGGTGCAAGCATATGCAAATGCCTGTGTTTGCATATAATTCCAAGGAGTTGAACATAAATCAATAGAAGATGGAGCTATGTGCGCTGTGTCCTACAGCATCCATGGGGCTCGAATAATTGCCAAATTTGAGGGAACGGGACATTTAGATGTCAGAAGTAGGCAAGGATGGAAACCCATTCTCCAGATATTGTAGAGATGATATCCACCACGCTTTTGCAACGATTGACAGATTTGGAAAGAGCAGTGCTTAGCGTGTGGCGTACGTCAACTAACTGTGCATAATAAAGCTTTGAGAATGCTTCAGCAACAACTCAACTAGCCTTTGCAAAAAAGGTTTTATGTTAAGATGAGGTTAATTTCAATTTAAATGCAGCAGTGAATACCTACAATTGTGGGATCTGGGCAGTAACCAATCCGCATGCGATGTAGGAAAGACACTGCATTCTCCTGACGTTACCATAATTTGTTTTTGTGACTGAATTTATCATTAGTCCCTTTTTTTTCAGGGGTTCTGCTCTGCAGGATCTGAAACACGTTCTGTCGTCACCAATCAGCGCTTCCATGCCCCTTTATGTCATAGTCATTTGGTTTCTACAACAAAATGGATGTCTTCAGACCAAAGTCTTCATGCAGTATGGAGCTCCTTTACATATCATGAAAATTGTGAAGAATATGTTTGTGTAAATTGTGGTAAGCCATGGATTCATGGCCACCTACTCCCCCTAGATTTGAACCCCTGCGACCTTTGGCTGTGGGTTATTTGAAGGAACAAACGTACTGTGATGAACTAGCATACTTTTTTTTTCAATTTGGACACGTGCGAAGAACACATGATAGGACCGAGAAGAAGCATGGAAGCTATTCCTAATTATTCAAGACTTCCTCATATAACGACATGCCCTACTAAGACTGAAGTCACTGCTGACCACTGCCTAACACAGCACACAAATTCACTTAAAAAACAACATCACGCGACATGTGTCAAACATCTCGTCTGATATGCTGCATTCAGCTGTGGACAGTGCTATCCTTCGATATCAACATGTCATAACCAGTAAAGAACACCACAGAGCAGATTTCATAGTATACTGCAACAATCCTTTGTTCCCCTGGTTGTGAGTTTTGGAACGTTGATTATTTTTATTATTTTTTTTTGCGTAATCGTTTTCCTCATGCTTTGCAACAGCTAGATCCCAAAGATGAACGCATTCCGTCCGTTTCATATGTCTACAACGGTCTGCGGAGAGAGAATTTTAATTATGACCACCCTGTATATAAAGGATCACGTATCCATTACATACGAAGCAAACGTCAGTAAGTTGCTAGTGAAGAGGTTCAGGGGATGAAAGTGGCCGTTTTATTCAAAACATCAATACATATCAAAACGGATATTAATTATGCAACATCCAAAATACAAGTACGCAACAGTATCGTGAGCTGGATTAGTTTGAGAGAAGGCAAATAGTTGAACTATGAGGCCGGGAGACCTCATAGTCTAACTATTCGCCTTCTCTCAAACCATAGTCCTCTCCTACGTCAATAGTATTATGATGTCAATGTTAAATATAATATGTAATACGATATCAATGTAATCAATGTCTACAGTAATGTGATGGACAGAGAGTCAAACAACTCTCTCTCCATCATATTACTCTAGACATTGGACATTATAAGAAGTCCTTTGACCAGTGATGGTAACATGGTTACAGGATAGCAGCCACATTGATTTGGAAGGGTCTGGAGCAATCAGATAAACAATGAAGTAGGAAGAGCACATGATTTGCAGACAGACTGTTGAGATAATCACGAGGCTACCCACCATTTGAAGAGTGCCACCTCTGATGTACCTCTGAACAAGGATGACCATTGTTGGATGGCCTGCAGAGGGAGGACTGCATTCATGCCATCCGTTGAGCCACTTGACTCTTCCTGCCTGTTAGTGTTGACTGCAGTTGATAGTTTCAGACCAAAATTGTGTGCAAGAGTGACTGTCCAGTTTCATCTTCAACGACAAGTGTTGATTTTGTCTGGGTGGAGACAATCACCAAATTCAGCTGGAGATTAGATGATCATAGACGTGTGATCCCTGTTTAAAAATGGCATATTGAAATGGATGCAGGGTTGGGTTGGATTGTTTAACCTCTGAGCGGCACTTTTCTGCACACAATGGGCTAAATGGCCAGGTCACAAGGACCCCTAAGGTTCAAAGAAGGTTGGGGGAGGGGACGCACTGGAACAGCTATTGGGAGACAGATGGTAGCATCCCATCTAGGCCATCCAATTGTTTTTTTAACGTGCACAAGGTATGGCTCTCATATACACAGGGCCACGGCTTAACGTCCCATCCGCTGGACGGCGGTCTTTCAAAGCCCATCGGTGTCCCCTACTGATCGTGGACAGGACGGGGAGTTTTGCTGACATAAATCTCAACGCTGACCCAGCTGTGGGACTCGAACTTGGGAACTACAGATTACAAGCCTGGTGTCCTACCGACTGAGCCACCCCCTCCCCCAAGGGATGCAGGTGCAATGCTTTTGGATGCTAATAGTTACAATGGCTATATCATGTGCTTCATCGCAAACACTTTGGTCTATATCAACGTCCACTTGATTCCGATACCTGGAGAGTGTACCAGACATCCTCTTTCAGTAGAAAACTTCCCAACCACGCACTGCAATGATTTCCAGAGTGTGTCTATCTAACATAAACATCTTGCCCTGGACAAGCGATAGCCTCGGGATTGCTGTTAATCAAGCATGTCTACGACATCACCTGCTCACTCGTCTACAACGGACCAAAACTATTGAAGCTCGGCGAGTGTGCTGCAGCATGATACAATGCAATGATGGTTGAACAAGGGCCACGAATAATCCCCCAAAAAATAAGGGCTCGCGGGAGAATCATCCCTGTTTGTCACCTATTTAACTCTTCAACAATAAGGGTCACACTTAGAGTAATGGTGAGCACGATTCAATGTCTTTTCAATAAACATTCTGTTATTTTGTAACTGGTATCATGTAATCTTCTAATCACCATTTCTACGTAAGCTAATTTTCAGATTTATCCTCCTACAGTTTCTGGGTGAAGAAATTTAAATTTCCCAAAGTATATGTTGCTCGTTGACTTTTTTCTACGAAAAGAGCAGTGATCTCAGTAGCTTCTCTGCTCAAGCACTCTAGATACTTTCTACAAAGCAACCTTTTCCAATATAAGAATGGTCATACTTGAATTAAATGACTCTAAAAGGAGTCATTTGATTCACGTATCGATAGGTAAAACAATTCGGCCTTCAAATAGGTAAACAAACGTACTATACTGTGGTGTAGAGATCGATCTTATATACTTACGATTCAGCTTAATATTCAGTTCAGCTGATAATGAATTTTTTTCCTTTTGCCAAATGACTATATAATCTGCTGTAGATGCTCCGTAATCGATCTAATCAATACACAATGAACTTTCTAATTGAAAGATGGTCAGTGTGACAGCAGACTAAGCAGTTAAATGAAATGCAAATCGAATCTTAAATTTAATACACCTGCTATGTCTTAACCCAAGAGTTTGTTAGCCCAGCAGATCAATAGAAAACGATAAAAACTCAAGATTTTTTTCTGCTTATAATGCTAATACCGATTTATTTGACCCTTTAGAAGAGGTAGACGAATGCATCAGTTGGGTTGTTTTACCTACGAATGTCATTTTTGCACACAACGGGATAAATGGTCAGATCAAAGGGACCCAATGTCTCAGAGAAGGTTGGAGAGAGGAGGCCCACTAGACAGCTGTTAGGAGGTAGAAGGAGCCTCCCGTCAAGGCTATTCAGTGTGTTCCTTAACATGCATAGGGCACACAGCACATATCCCGCACATGGCTTTAACGTCCCATTGGCGATAAGGCGGTTTTTCCAAGTCCATTGGCGTCTCCTACTGACCAAAGGCAAAGTGGAGAGTTTTGTGGAGATAAATTTCAATGTTGGCCCAGGTGGGATTCGAACCTAAGAACTGCAGATTACGAGCCTGGAACGAATGCATGAGCAAATCAGTTTGTGTGTTCCTAGCAGCCCACAGATATATCCGCAGAATCACATCTACCGCTTATGTTCTTTTAAAATTATCTTTTCGGGAAAAGTTGTTTATATTTCACACATATGATCTTGGAAATCAGTTCACACAACATTATCTGTTCGCAGTCATCATTCATTAACATGAAAACTTGCCAACCAATTGGAGCATGATCAGGAAGTCCCACCTTCGAATCAAGAAGCTAGTGGGAAAAAAAATCCGCACTCGCCTAAATGTACGACTGAGCCTCAATAATAATTGACATAAGTCGGTTTCTACTATTTCATATTGAATTAGGAACGCAGACAACTTACAGTATCACCCTACTTTAATTCTTTCTATCTTAGCTTTTGATCAGGGCGGAAAGAACTGAAGTAGGATTCCGTGATTTTTATCATGGAAATTTTATTTTCAAAATAGTGCTTTACTATTCTTTAGTTTCAGTACTTTACATGTCACTAATGTGACAATTTTCCTAGCAATGCAGCTAGAGAAATTTCGAATCAATAGAATGTAACAACTCTATTGATTCGAAATGGTTTGTCATTATAGCAATGAAATATATTTTTATTGGTATAATAGCAATGATTTTTTTAGATTTTCCAAAAGTGTTTCAAAAAACTGTCATATTGATGAATTTGTCATAAAATTCTATTCTTTCACGAAATGATGTTTTTTTTTTCGGGAATGGCTCCCAACAGAAGAGGAAGCTTCGAGATTTTGGGCATTCCCTCTATCGGTTTGATGGAGAAAATTCCCAACCAGGCGAACAGGTAACATAGATTATGTACCTCAGTTTCTCTGTTCCAAAACTTTATAGCTGAAACAGTGAAGCCCCATGGACCAGATAGGTTCGATTTTAAATATCTAACAACATGGAGTTTCTCCGTTTCCTAAATGTTCTGCAGTGAAATCTTTCCATCAAGAGTAATTCTTAAGTGATATGATTTACGATAACCGACTCGAGTTGGTGAGCTCTCTCAAAATCCAAGAAACGGCCAATTAACTTTGATTTGTGGAAATGCTCTTTTTTGTGGATATGAAAATTTGTGGAAATCTTAAAAGGTTTATAAATTACTTGGATGACTCTTTTTAACATTCCAATGGTATTCCACCGGTAACCCTCTTTTCCCTCTGGGTAGGATGATGATGATGATGAGTTCCAAAATTGGACACAATATTCTCCTGAAGAAACAAAGGAATTACATGTTAAACAAATGGCAACGTGCAAATTTTGGAGGCTTTCTTTTGTTGGTAACTTATCTGAATATGACACACTTAGGCACCAAACATAAGAAAAATAAATGTGGAACAAACGAATGAGCGGAAACAACTCCCTCCTTGCGAAAACATGTCGATTTGACAATGATCTCAAAGAGATTTTAGTGAACCTCACGTATTGATTGTGGTGTAAATAAACCTGACTTTTTCGGTGAATTGCGTCAATCAAGGGATTTTTTTTCTTTCCCCACTGCAACGTACGTTACGTTGGAAAATGGTATCCTCTACATTTTGAAAGAGTGATTGATTTTTCCCCTCAGAATTATTCCTTACCAGATCAATGCATCAGGAGAGTGCAAGGGGTGCAATTTTTAGTTTTGATTTAATTCGTATTTCGCAGGGGAGACAAATAATTTTTAACCATAACACGTTTGATAAAGAGAAGATATAAAACTTTGGTGCCGAAGATGGAGTATTTCCCTGCAACACGTCACCCCAATGGCAAAAGAATCTTTCTCAAATCCAAACAGTGTAACTTTGATGTAGGCTCTGGAATCGAAGACGGCGTGCATTCCCGCAACGTACAACCCCGTGGGATAAAGAATCTTTCTCAAGCCCATTCACAAAGTGTTTTTTCTCGGATGTGTGCCACAGCTACTGTTCGCTATGTCGATAGATTTAAATGCGAAAAGTGCATACTTCTTTGTACGAAATCATTTATAATGTGACAATATTTCTTCTAAAGTTGGAAGTTATTAGTATGAACTGAAGAAAACAGCGAAAGTTCTCTGGTTAAAATATTTAGACGATAACAATATATATGTTACCGCTAAAGCTCGAAAGCCGTTAATGTGCACATTACCTAGCTAATCTGCAGATTAACTGATTTGCTCCGTTAACGTGAGGAATCAAGAGTTTTCCGCATTTTACCTAGGTAATGTGCACATTAACGGCTTCCGTATCGTTAAAGTTCAAAAGTTTGTTTCTCTCATAGGGGTGAATCTCTTGAATATGAATCTTCGTGTCACGTGATTCACTCGTCCGCGTTATAAAAAACGCCCCGGATGAGCGGAGGCCAAGTGAGAACGAATCGGTAAAGTGATTCATTCTTGATAACGAATCACTAAAATGATTCGTTCTCACTTGGCCTGCTCATTTTGGGGGCGTTTTTATAATTCGGACGACTGATTCATGTTGACAGAGGGATGATTAGTATGAACTGAAAGTTTCAACTCTGATTAGTTTCAACTCTACTCTCGGACACTAGATAAATAACATTATGTTAATTTAAGCGTATAGAAACGTTCCTGTTGTTCCAGCAAAGATCTTATTTTCACTTTAACGAGTGCCTAGTAGGTAATGTGCAGATTATCCAGGTAATTTGCAGATTACCTAGGTAATTTGAGAAATGAAACAATTTTCCGCACGTTAACGGATCACCCTAGTTAATCTGCACAATACCTAGATAATCTGTAGAATAACTGATTTCTGCACTTTAGCGGTAACATATGTTATACACTCTCTGATCGTTAAAGTCAAACGTTACGAAGGAATAGTAATATACATTAGATATAAATTACCTCTAGACGTCGGGGTTATACGTATTAACAGGGTTTCAATTTAAGAAATAAGTTTTCCTACTAACGGTTCAGTCAGGAAAAGGCATAATTATTCGAAATATATGATGTGACTATTTTAATAAACAATCGAGGAATAGTAACTATGTTACATAAAGGAAAAAGCTCTGGCTGAAGTCTTCTACAAACTAGTGCAATTCTTCACTACCCTTTCTGCTGCAAAACTGAAAACTGCGATCATCTATCCGTGGGCAGAGGCAAAAGTTTCTAAATCATTTTCCAATCAGACATGCAAATTGCTAATATTGAGAGTACAGAAAATAGTAACTTTCAAAACATTTACTTTAGCATTCACGGTTAACAGTAAGTGGTAGTGAAAATTTTAAGAAATTATAAAACATGTTATGAAAAAAAAGGAGGACACGGTGTCCTTTTGAATTATCTGGCTTCTCTCTCTGCAGGTAAACGTTGTTGTGGATAGGCGATACTATTTTGAAGAGTACCAAACAAGGTGGTTTAAAAACTCCAATTCATCTAGTGTCGAAATAATTGGCATGCTTAAATTATACTGCCTTATTAATTAATATTTCAAGACATTTTGTAGTGACTTCATTAGCAAACATTTCTTCCGCCATATTAAAGTGCAACACCCCAAAAAAATTTAGGTTTTGCGGGGTGCATATTCTTTCGCTCTCGCGCGGCCATTGTGGTTCGGCGACTATGACGACGTATTTGCCGTAACGGAGTTGCACCGGCCAGGGGGTTACCTTTGTAAGGGTGCAGCGCTGCCCTTCAAAAGTGTGGTGGCAACGTGGATACACTCGCTATAGAAGTTTGGCTTTTCCCGTAAGGAGTGTAGCTACTGGGAGGGGAAATTCTTGAAGAGACTAGTCTCTTCTTACGAAATGGTTCTCACACAGAAAAAGATTTCATAGAACTTAAGATACCAATTGTCGCCAAGTAGTTTACTCCCTAGAAAAAAGCTCAAGTCCGGGATGTTTTCAATTAAAACTTATTTGAAACATATAAGTGCGTAAACTTTCCTTCAACAGGGATGAAAGTAAACTAGGTAATAAAATAAACACCCTGATAGATAGCGAAAAGATTACTTAGAGTTACGGGAACCAGCGGTTGCCAACCTAGAGAATGTACCTTGTAGTATTATATGTCGCTTCATGTAAATCTGAATGAAACTTTTCATGGGATACAGTAGTACCAAATTATGTTCCAGATCGATAGCATTCGGTGGAGTGTTTCTCAAACTATTCTGACCTTTATTCACCTCATCTACACTGTTTATTTCTAAGTAGCAAAAATCTAAAAGACATTAATGCTAATAAAAATATTCTGATAATGAGAGTGTGATATAAGTTTTAGATTGTCACGTGTAGTCATGAAGTCTTGATATAACTTTGTCATTCGCAACATTTGACAGATGTAAAATTATGGTTATTAACTTTTGACAATACTGAATCTTTGCTATTGACCCAAAATAATTAATGGTTGGGGTGTTTAAAAAAACAATTGTGCTATTTGGAAAAGTTTCACATTACCTTTAAAACGCTGCAAATTTACAATTTATGTTTTAAAACTTTCGTTGTTGTTCTATAAACTTTCTTTCTTAATCCATTTGAAGATTTGTTTCGAAAACGTGTCACCGAAAACGGGTTTCTAGCTAGATTAACATCCTTTCTACACTACGGTTAGAAAAGCGTTTCTTCTTCGGGAGAATCTCACATAACCATCAGATACCATAGAAAATTAGAGTTTTAAATTTTGTCTCTTACAACATCGACAAAATCTAATTTGAAATGGAAGCAATCAGTTCACTAAACACAATGCGATCACCAACATATTGTCCAAACAGTGTCGTAACATCAACCATCCACGAATTCCTCAGCTATCTCGTAAAGACAAGAAGTTGGACGGTCAAGTTCTGGTCTTTCTACTGAAAGCACGTACATTAAAACCGTAGTGATCGTAACACTTCTGTCGGTTTAGATCACTTGTGTCGGGGGAAATAATTATAGCCAACCTATAATACTTTGCATTACGGAAAAATACATCTCTATCCAGTGTTAATATCTCAACAGCTTGATTTATGTTGGGTCAAACACACTTTAAGTTATACCGTGGTGTATTGTGAGTGGGGCATCCACTTCTTGAAATTCAGTTTCCTCATTGTTATCTTCCATGATTCCACCTATCAGCACTTAGAGATACACAACTGCAATCGTGATACACCCCTAGTACAATGCACCCATTAACTGTAAAATGATGATGACCATTTTCTCGGGAAAGGACTTATAACTGAAAGTTATAACATTAGCATTGCAGCGCCCTGCAATTGGTCAAGATTTGAGGTAAGGTTGAAAATAGCGCCTTCTAGTCTCAAACTCTAGCTAATTGAAACGTTTCGAAAGAAGTTATAAAAATTAGCTGAAAATAATGAGCAACATTTTAGAATTGTGAAGCCTCATTTTTAGAAAGAATACTAATTAGGCGAAATGTTGTTTCCAATTTAACGATTTTATTTCTCTGGCTTATTATACTTAATAACAAAGAATTAATTGGCATTACTGAATCTTTGCTATTGGCCCGAAATTAAATAATATGCATTGTTTAAAAACCATATGGATAGAGCTATTGGGAAAGATTATATTGTGTTTACTGCGACACTAAACTCTAAAATGTACTCTCTACAAGTACAAGATTTTACTGCGAACACTAATTTTTTGTATATCATGAGAAAAATAGTTTATGGGAAATTACACTAGCAAACGAGCCATACTCTAGTGGGCTATTATTTCTGCGAAGTATTTATAACATACTTCATAAATCACTCGTAAGAAATATTTTATGTAAAACATTTATTTTTTTGTTGATGATGGAAAATAATACCTTGTACATTGGAGGAAATTTACGATTCTTTATTTCCTGTGAATCAAGGAAATTTTATTGCTTTTACAGGAACGTATTGTATAAAGGTAATAGTGATTTGGAATAGAAGTTTACCTCATGATTGCTCACGTAACAGGTACTTAATGTTATTCTAAATTACATTTGTAGCTAATTGTTTTAATAAAGATTCAAGTGTTTCTACCAAGACATATTGTAAAAAAAGGTTCCACATAACATCCCAAAACTCACTGTGGAGTATTTTTGTGTACGATTCATTTAAAACTTCTCTGACTTTTTACAATCAGATTTTTTTTTCTGTAACCCATTTGGGAAAATTAACCGCCGCTCGTTCAGAACTCTCACATTCATACTGGGGTTATTTTTCGAAATCGAATTCCGTGATAAAGAATGTCAGTCATTGCAGTTTTACTCTGTTTCGCTAGTGTGTAAATAGCGTTTTACAGCCCGATATGCAGCCCAAAGACTTCAAGTTATTGTAAACTTTCAACTTAATATTAACTATGCTAAGAAAGAAATCACAATCTCGAAAAAATCAGATAGAGCACAATATTTATTTAGTAAAAATATTGTCATTTTCACACTATTAATATATTGTTAGTACATACTCAGAGATTCGTACAAGCTCGTCATACACTTCTTAGTAACATAGGAAAGTTCAATCCAGACGTAAATGACATATTATCTAAACGATTTAATTCAACTCCTGCCTCTTCCACAAAACCTTTAGCGATATCGGTTAAATGAATGTTTCTTACGGCTCCTGTGAAATAGTCTGCAACTGTTTCAGTGGTTATCGTAAGGCACGAATGGCGAAGCTGACTTGGGTGATCTACTTCACCCCTGATACAGTTCTTACGTAGAATCGTATAAAGATCTTTTCTGATGACTACTTTTAATGTATGCTTTTGGGTATATACGCTTTTAATGTATGCACTCATGGGAATGATAAGTAGATAATCTTTGAGGAAGTTTTGTAGCTATTTCAGCATTCCTCACGGTGTTTGAAAATTTACCAGTTTCAAACTTCATCTGCATACTTCTCACCAACGTCATATACTAGAAGTCAGGGAGGCTGAAGTCATTGGTTGTCATGTTTCTTCTATCACATTTGCTGTAAATGGTAAGGCCTGTAAATGGCAGATAGGTAGTCACTGGAAGGAGAGCTATGCACCAATTCCCTGTGACGATGCATAGAACCGGCCAGGCCTAGCACCTAATGTCCGACCCCGCCTTCTCGTGGTGCAGACCGTTAGTACCTTTCAAAAGAAATACTCTCTTGTGGAAGTGAACGGAAAATGAGGGCTCCCAGAGTAGTGTGGCCTACTGATCTGGACAACTATGGCTACTATTCTTTTTTTTCTACCCTGTTGAGGAGTGGACAACCACTGCTGCTGACCATATCAACCTACTGGACTGAAATAAGGTTCTATGAGCTTGATTATGGATCCTGAATTTGCTGCACTGGTGGGCTTCTGTGGAAGGAAAAATCTTCCGCTGCGTTTTCTGTTTGTTTGTGGGTTGACAGCCACAAGTGAATAGATTCACAGGATATGTTTATCAGCTGGTGAATAATCCTGAGCAGGCACCTGAACTCTTTGCTTCAACTGGCATCGTCAAATTCTACATTGGAGGAAGTCTTCCAGTGTAGATGGCTTCAGCCTTTAGTGGTGGGGGAACGGGTCTTTGCCCATGTCTGTGATTAGGGGGCTGTCTGTGATTAGGGGCTACAAATGTAATTTAGAATAACATTAAGTACCTGTTACGTGAGCAATCATGAGGTAAACTTCTATTCCCAATCACTATTACCTTTATACAATACGTTCCTGTAAAAGCAATAAAATTTCCTTGATTCACAGGAAATAAAGAATCGTAAATTTCCTCCAATGTACAAGGTATTATTTTCCATGTTTGATATTGTCGGCATTCCCTCTCTCAATAAACATAGTTTCTTTAAACATCCCACTAACCATTTTCTCTCCATAGGTAGTTGGAATGTGAGGACTCTGCACAGAGCTTTTTCTCTTGATGTCGTCTCACAAGAATTCTACCATTATAATTTAGATATTCTCGGCTTGCAAGAGACCAGATGGAGAGATAAAGGTCAGATTTTTAAAAATAATCTTAAATTTCTCTTTTCAGGGAGGGACGACAATAAACATCACCAAGGCGTGGATCTGCTTTTCAGCAGACATGCTAGTGATGCTCTTCTAGGATATGAGTGCATTAATGAAAGGTTTCTTACAGCAAAATTTCAGACAAGCATTAAAGACTTGAATGTTATCTGCTGTTATGCCCCCACTGAGGATGCCGATGAGGATGAGAAGGATTGGTTTTACGGACAACTTCAGGATATTTTGAATTCTGTCAAGAAATGAGATATTACCCTTGTTCTAGGTGACTTCAGTGTCAAAGTTGGTACTGACTCTGACCTTTGGGGAGGAGTAATAGGCCCTTTTGGTATTGGTAACTGCAATGGCAATGGGCAACGTCTCCTACAGGTAAGTAAACTCAATGGATTCAGAATAACTAACACTTATTACAAACACCGTGACATACATAAGTACACATGGGTTTCACCTGATGGGCTGCATAAGAATATGATTGATTACATATTAATTAACAGCAAATGGGCTAGTTCTGTTATGAATACCAGGTCATTTAGGGGAGCTGAAATTGGATCTGACCATTACCTTGTTAAAAGTGTCTTGCAACTTAAACTTAAAAAGTGCTGGGCTAGGGTTAAAAAAATTACCTTTACTACTGAAGCTCTGAAAGACCCATTATAGCTAAAGCTTACCATGATAGGTTACTTAGTCATTATGGGAGTCATGGTGTGCTTACTACTGAAGTTGAGGAAGAATGGGATCATTTTAAACAGGCTTTTTTTGGACACTAACAGTACGCTTTTAGGAAAAAAGGCGCAGAGGAGCAAATTATTTAAGTGATAAGGCTCTTGAGCTTATTTCAGAAAGAAAGAAAAAGAATGTACTTAATCAATACCGTAATAGTCCTAATATAAAGCATTACAGAGAGCTTAATAAACGTGTAAAGGATCAGTTAGCTGCTGATAAGAACCTTTGACTTGATGGCTTGGCTGACAAAGCAGTACCAGATAGTTAATCTGTACCAGATAGTTAATGTTTTATGTGGTAGAAAACAGACAGGTATACAGGGATTGAAAGATAAACAAGGTAAGATTATAGAAGTTGAGGATTCCGTCATGGCTAGGTGGGCTGATCATTTCAGTGATGTTCTAAACAATGTGGTTAGTTCTACTCCCGTTGTTTGCAATGATGATAGATGCATTGGTGACTTCAATGTTGGTCCTATAACACAATCTGAAGTTATTTTGGGTGCTTCTAAACTTAAACTTCATAAATCCCCAAGGGTAGATGAAATTACTACGGAAATGCTTAGAGCTGGGAATGTTTCGATTACCAGTTGGACGACTGAAGTTTTGAATATCTTTTATGATAAAGGCATGGTTCCTAAGGATTTTACCAGAGCTATTATTATCCCTATTTTCAAAAAAGGTGATTGCAGTTCTTGAGTTAACTATACGGGCATCATCCTACTCTCTGTTCCAATGAACGTTCTTTGCATGATGTGCTTAATAGAACAATCATGCAAAGAACTTTCATTGGAGAATCTGAAATAATTCAATCAATTAAGAATCTGGTTGACAGGCAATTGCGTGATGAGCAATGTGGATTCAGAAGTGGAAGGGGATGTGTAGATCAGATATTTTCACTTAGGCAGATTCTTGACACTTTTTCCATCCCACCTTCCTTTGAATAAAATTGGCTTCTTTGAAATCTACACTTCTCACCAACATTAGATGCTAGGTGTCAGGGCTGGATTGATAGGTACTGTGCTCATGCGCAAGTTGACGTCTGCTGCATATCACAACTACTCACACGTTACCCGTTAGTTAGACAGGAAAATGCGAAGACAGACGAGAGCACAGTATGATAAAAGAATCCTAATTATGGGATATCCAAAGGGGTTCCTAAGGACCGCTCACATCAGTGACCTTGAAGGTCTGTGACTCTGATTAGTTCCATGGCTTAGTCGGGCATGGTGCTGCCTGCAACAAGAAAGGGCCATGTTTTGAGGAGCCATTTTCCTTGACTGCCAGACAACTGCAAGAGAGTATAACACATGGTTGGAAGTAGAAATGTGCGAGTTGGAATAATGCATATACTAAAAGAAAGTATGAAAAGCCTGTTGTAATCGATGAATTTTCATTCTTTTGTAAGAGAAGGAATGTGACTCCGAATAGTCTAATTCCAGGGCTGCCTGCAATTAGGAAGGAGTATGTTTTGGGAGCATATAATCTTTGCAGCCACATGACCATGTAACAAAAGGTGCGAGTCGTGATAATGGATAGAAAAGGGAACCGTTCTGAAGTATGGAAAGTCGATGTCTGTGACTCTGAATAGCGACAGTGAAATGTAGGAAGAAACTTAATGCACTGCATGTATGAAAAGGTATGAACACCTGTTCATACAGATGCAACGAAAGTCACAAAAAATCTTGGATAAGCTTTACGAGTCACAAGCAGATGCTGAGTTAGACCATTGAAGGGAGCATTTTCTTTAGAAATGAATAGGCCATTACGAAAAGACCTTTGATGGGCTTTATGGATCAATAATGGGTCTAACGATGCGAGTGCACATTTTTCTGGTTGATAGAGAAATGAACAATGTTATCATTTTTGTAAGTAAGTGCAAAAATAGGCCTGCACTCTGATCTCATGGCGAAAAGAGGGTCTTCTTCAAACTGACAGATATTAATCTTTGGTACGGAAAAAATAACACTTCATATGAGATGAGATGTCAGTCTCAAATAAAGCAGGTCAAGTGGTGGAACTCAAACTGCGAGGATCTCAAAAAAAAATTTAACTATGGGTCGAGCTTAAAACTTTATAGTGGCGCATGGAGAAAGTTTACCAACAATGGTTTGCATATGTGTATTAAAATTTTCATAATCACTTGTATGAACACACTGTTCCCATTCTCGAAATGGAGCTTTCTTATAACGAAAGATCGCAGGATCTGGAGGGCATTCAGTGTGAATTTGACGAAATCTTAAAAGCTGTGAACGCGTAGTCATCAGTCAGGAAGAAGTGGAAAAAAAAACAGACGTGTCTTCTTCTGCAAGAACCAGTTTGCTACTAGAATCGAGACTCAGCCTAAAACGATGGCGAAACGCTATTAAATCTCTTCCTGTGAGTGACGTTTTCTTATCAGATGACAGACCATCGAGACTCAACCTAAAGCATAAGAAAAAGACTGATTCGCCTTCCTCTGTGAGTGATGTTTTGCGGTCACATCGCCGTCCATCGAAGCTCAGCTAGAAACTTTGGAGAAAGACTGCCACATCTTCCCTTGAGAATCATCCCTCCTCCCCAACCAATGACAAAAAATTACCTCTGACCTCTTGAAATCAACACCTCTCACCAAACATCAAATGCTAGGTAAAAGCTACAAGATGTTATGCAAACTACTGATGTTCATCGCACCGGCTACTGCCATAGAAATAGACGTGTCTAAAATAATCCAGCAAGTTTTGGATAAATGGCCATAGTGTTGGCAGTTAGTGCAACGTTGTGTTCTGTAATTATGGATGGCCTTTATAGCTGCCATCATAAAGAATTTATTAAGGATAATAGTGTCCTAAAATAGTGACAAGTGCAATGCACTGAAGTCCTATTGTACTTTAGAAACGATGTAATTCGAAAATCGTGAAATTATCTAGTATTAGCACTTTTTGAAATTCTCCCATTGTAATAGTGTGTTCCATATCTCTTATAATAAATTAAGTTAGTGTCTCTATTAATAAAATAGTTGCAACAGAAAGTATTTTTTATGTCAAATTGTCTTATATACACGACATCAAGGAAGTATTCATTGCGACATTACTGGTTCTGGTAATCTTTTGGATATTTTTCAGGACTGGAAATGTATACACATAATGCGTGTTTAAGTGCTTTCGGCTTCATAGCTGGGAGAGGTTAGATTTTCCTCTTAATCACCATAATCAATTTCTGAAGGCCAATGGTGTTTGCTAATCCCTGTTCTCTTATTGTAGTCTGATCATACATTTGCTATCCTTGAAAACTATTAACAACTGAAGCATATTTTTACTTTCTGAATTTTTGTGCAACTATTGTACCTGCAAAATTTAATGAAAGTATTTAGACACTCTTGTCTAAAAGTTTTAGTAGCCTGCACTTCATAGACTTAGAGAGTTTAAAGATACTACTTTCGGTAACTCACATAACAACCGTAAAAAACAAAAGAAAAACGTATCTTCTTAAAATAATTCTCAAAAGCCCGTGTATCGTCTGCTTGCCTTCAGGCCTTTCCACACTATCGTCTGCCACGTGTAGATTTATATAACAGCACGATGTGAAAATGGCAACCACTCAACAACCGAGCTATTATTTATCTTGAATAAAAGTCTCATATTGTTATGTTAAAAATTAAATAATTTTAACCCCATTATATTAAGAATGCATTAATAATGTTACCTTATGAATTAGTTAATGTAATTATTTAAATAATTTCTATAAAAATGAATTACTCAGTTAATTAATCGTGATTCAAACAAAAACGTTTGTATGCAGAAACTGGATGCAAAATCATCAATATCGAAACGGGTAGGAATTACGTTATTAGATTTTAATGAAATAAACTGTATAATATGTCTTAAAAATTTATTATCCAGTATCAAGTGGACTGAATATTATTTAAATTACAGCAGCACTGAATTTCATTCCAAATATGTGATTTTTTTTCGTTATCGTTGTGCAGAATGCAAATGTTGAAAGAATATTTTCAATCATTGGAGATCCAGGCATAAAAACAAAGAAAGAAATTAAAACTAACCTCTCCATCTACAACTCTACTATCATTCTAAATTGAACTTTGGTTTTAAAAAAATATGGTAGCAGAAAAAGATCTCGATCAAATATATTGTTCCAAATTAAATGGATGAGCACTGAGCGTCAGTTCAAGTAAATAGTTTACGATGATATTTACAAAACAATGCAATTTATTACAAAAGCATGGATGAAATTATTTATAAACAAATTAAATACACCCAATTCTGTTTTGGCACGTATTTTTTACACGATTTTGATTTAGCAACGGTATAGAAAAAAATTCTAATTCTCTTTTTACACGGTTTATTTTGATCTAACACGGTTCAAACGGCGCCTTTTTAAAAATCTCCACGTTTGAATTTAATTCTGAAAAAATATTCCTATTCAAGAAAAAATTCCTAGAATTTACATTTATAACAAAGATGCCACTTTTATGTTTCCATTTTTCGAAGTAGTTTTAACTTTGAAAATGTACTGTAGATACACATTTTGTGCACTACAATCCCCAAAATAAAACTACACTAACATAGTAATACACAACAAGTTTTCTCTATTTTATGGAAAAATTGTACAAAATCTACTTCGTTCGGAATAAAGTGGCAACATTGAGTTCCGAGAATTACTCTCAATATTTTTTCTTCAATACATACGTTAGTCTTGGTCTTTCATTTCGTGTTTAAAGTTAGATGTATTTAGATGTTTAATAGAAGAAATCGAAAAAAGTTTTGTTTTCTTTTTGAAGTTTTGTGTGCGTAATATACATTTATTAAAATTTGCTGATAGGTAATTTAAATTTTCCATCATCTAATATATTAACTACAATTGAAATATTTTTCGTAAGCCTTACCACGATATCGGATAATTCAATTATACAAAAGCAGAAAAGGAAAGCTATCTCTTTCGATGCTAAGATCCAAATTGTAGATCGTCTTGCAACTGGAGAAGGTTCAACATCCATAAGTAAATATTTTGGTTTGAACGAAGCTATCGTAAGAACAATCAAGAAAAATGAAGTTGCTATTAGAAAATCTGTGCTTTCTAGAACTAAACTCATCGTACACGAGAGATATTGAAAAAATGAAGATGGAAAAGGCACTAGTAATGTGGATATAAGATTACTCGCAAAAAGAATACCTCTGGATGGAAATGCTATCAAACAGAAGGCATTACGAATATATAAATAAGCAAATGCAAGAAATGGAACCAAACACATCAGCTCAGTTAAACAGCTAAGGATCGTGTGACCTTTCTATTTTGCAGCAACGCTTCAGGAGATCGTATGTTAAAACCGCTGCTCATCAATCGATCCCTAAGACCACGGTCAATGAAAGGTGTAGATTTGAATAAATTGCCAGTGTATTGGATGGCAAACGAAAATGCCTGGGCTGCAAAAGAAATTTTTAAATAATGGTTCCATAAATGATTTATTCCAGAAGTCAAACGCTATTTGAAGGGAAAAAAAACTCGAATTTAAAGTCCTATTGATTATAGACAATGCCCCTGTCCATCCCGTTTTGGAACACCGAAATGTGCAGTTTTGTTTTCTGCCGCCTAATACGACATCCTTAATACCACCACTATAATAAAAAAAAATCCTCTCAAGCAGCTACTTGCCAACAGAGGTCTGACAGGAGCCTGTCAGCTTATATGCCATAGTAGAAGGTCTGAGAGGATGGCCTCAGCAGAAAAACGACACAAAACACGGTGTTTTTTCGACGGTTTTATCGGGAACCTATCTACCGTGTAAAAACAGAATCGGATGTACTATCGTACATAAAGTAATGATCTCTCCCTACAGAACAGTTAAGACTAGCTCTGACTATTTGATTAACGTTTATATCTTCATTTTTAATCTCAATGTCCCTTTTATATCTTTCATTTCAGGCGTAAACCATTCTAATTTTCTTTGTTAATTCATTAATAGGATTTTTACAAATAAAACTAATCAACCTCCCGCGCACTCACCATATAAAATACTTTCTCTTTCATACACTTATCGTGTACAGACTGCATCTAACTATGTCCCCTTTCAAATATCCACAACTTCAACAGCGGTGGGTCGGAAAGGGGCGTGGCTGACTTGGTAGCAGCATCTGCCAAGTCAATATCCCTGATCCCGACCTGACCGGGCACCCAACAGAAGAGAACGGTGGTGGTGGCTGCCAGACGATGAAGCTGCTGGCGGATCTTGGAGAGAACAGGGTGAAGCCAATGTCCCATAGAGAACAGACCATGACTGATCCCACAGATGTGCCGGATTTCGAGTCATCTCTGAAGACAGGCAAGAAGTCCGGGAGCGCAGCACGATGGCTGGCAAAGAGTTGCTGATACACACAGCCGGTGTATCATCAATCCTCAGTAAAGGAAAGCAGTCTTTCTTTGTTATATCATTCAATCTGTGGTAATCCACACAAAATCTGGTAGACTCATCCTTTTTCTTGACAAGAAACACTGGTGATTCCAGGGACTCGGTGTAAGGGTCCCTTCTGAGTTATTTTGTCTCCTCCCAAAGATTTTTGCCAATAGACGCCTTCTTGCTGGTAGATGGACTGGAGGAGATTCACCAGTGTTGATCTTATGTTCTGTCAGGTTAGTATGGCCATAATCATTTGATGTAGCAGAAAAAATGTCGGAAAACTCTTTCCGTAGGTTCTGGGCATTAGCAGCTTGGTCTTCAGTTAATATTCTTCTTGTTTCTCTCCATAAGTCAGTAAGATGAGATGGGATATCTGTATGGTGTTGGTTTCAGTTGTGTTGTGTTTATACTTGTTACCTAGGTAACAGGTTCACATATTGCAAATTCTTCCCCGCTTCTTAATATTCTATTGGAATTGTTACAGTTCATCACTCTGATAGGAATCTGCTTTTTATCTACACTGACTAGAGTCGTTGCAACCAGGATACCAAGAGGCAAAGCTCCTTTACCAGAGGCATCAGTGACTGCCGATCGGAAGGCGCCAAAAGTCTCCGTCCGATGTCCACGGACTATAATTTCACTTTGTGCTGGGATATCTGTGTCTTCCTTCACTAATATTGGAGTCACACTTAATAAAGAAACAGATGTTCGGCTAAGCAGAGGGATCTCTTCTGTCGTATAGATGAGTAGGCTGTCACTGGGTCTAATGCTGAATCCTTGTTTCTTTAGGAAATCAAGGCCTAATATGCATTCATCGCAGATGCCACTGATGTAAACGAGATGGCGTACCAGACAGCAACGAACTCTGATGTTGAGTTCAATTTTTCCATAGACTTTAGCACGATCTGCAGTGGTTGTTTGTAGGGTTATATTAGATTGTGTAGCATTCCAGTTTGGGTGAGATATTATCTTTTTGATTACGTTCTTTCTGAGTAAAGTTACATTTGCACCAGTGTCTACTATCATAAGGCAAGGCACTCCATTCATGGTTCCATCAGCTACCAATCCGTTATCTCCACCATGTAGTGCTGAAACGTGGACGACTTCCCCTGGGGCCAACCCATCAGCCAGCCTTTGTCCTTCACGTTGCTTATGCTGGTTCTGTTGTCTGTTAGATATGCTTCAACTTTGTACCCACCACTTTTTACAGTTGACTCGAATGTGTCCAATCTTGCCACAATTCCAACACTGTATGTTTGTATAAGTCCTTGGAAATCAACCTTTAATCTGTTTAAAAACGGATAGTATGGCTATAATGCCTATTAGTAATAGTGTGTCAATCATCAATAGCTTAGTCATTAAAAAGTGGTCCGAAAAAGGGTTCCCTACCGACAGGGGGACTAGAGTCGCATTATAACTTCGTACATGCGCAGTGAAAAGATACCGATATAGTACCGTTTTACGCCAAATTACTCCGCCACAAGTAGTTATAGATAGGAAAAAAGTAGTTTTACATAAAAAATGATATCGCGAAATATTATGGGCATGAAAAAACATGATACTCTATAAGCAGCTAAAATGTTTCGTTAGTTTCCTCCAGAAATTTAAATATTAAGAATTATCTTACATAAAAAAATTGTCATTTCGACATGTCATTTGTCATATCAAATCCCATTTCGACATCTGTATTTTGGTATGTATAAAGTTATTTAGCAAATTAATCCATAAATCTTTGTGAAAAGATTTATATTATTCATTGTGAAAAGATGATTAAGGTATAATATATGATAGAATTAACTTATTGATAGTTATTATTGATATAACTGTCTAACATATCCTGCCGTTATCATAGTGGTTTCGGAAATGGCTGTTTTTATTTTTACTAGTACCACAGTTAGGGTTGGAGTAAGTTGCGCAGTAAGGAAATTTGATTACCTAAAAATAGTTATTTGTGTGGCTAACCATTTACAGATCACCCGGAAACAAGAAATAACATTCAATAAGTGAATAACCTTTAATTTGTTTGATATATTTAGCATATTTGATCGTTTATAGAAGTTTCAGGGCAGTTGTAAATTTCAGTGTTTCTATGTTTAACGTTATGAATAGGAGAGAATTATATAGTTTATATTTGCTCGTATTTAACCTCACGTGACATTTAATGTAATTTCAAGTACAACTTGCTGAATACTGTGTCGCCGTAAGAAATTCCGCTCGTCGTGGCTAAAATATAAAGCGGCAAGGCATGATCGCGTCCGTTGTACTTTTAATGTAGTAAGGTATGCTTTGCATGCAGCATATTGAAGCGATAGGAACCGTTAGCCTCACCTCATGATTGCAACGAACAGTTTTAAAAGTATTTTTCTCAGTATAACAACTTTCTTTTGCACAGTGTAGTTAAGACGAGAATTTTTAAGAGTAATATTTAGAATTTTAGATTCTCCTCAAATATAAAAAAAATACTGAGGTTTTGTTTTTACGTTTAAGAACATTCAAGTCTAATACGCATTGTGGGTACAGTAAAGCTGTTATTGGTTCCTGTCAACTCCATGACCTATGTTACAGTACTTAACGGTAACAAAATGCTGTAGCATTCAGCACGGCAAGCGATGCTAATAGCGTTTAACAATCCTTCATCCTTTCCTAAACCACTTTGTAAAAGGGGCCTCAGGACCGTAAAGTGTTGGTTATCCCACATTTCGGCGATTAGGTTTAATGGCTCGCAGGCCACTTAGATTCGTTGAAAAATGAAAAAAAAAGTAGCAAAGGGAAGCTGCTACGTTGTAAAAAGTGTTAGAGAGTGGTAGGGAGTAGTTAAAATATCTTCCACGATGGAGGGTGAAATGTATAATGCTTTTTGTGGGACATGCTGCGAGTTGGTGTCAATAAGGTAGATTTTAGTGCTTGCGTTACATTACACAACATAGCGTAACTACCTAGGAAATGGGATGGGCTGTAGTTAAAAGTATGGCATTGAGATAGTTATAAATTTTTAATGGTGTGGGAGAGGAGGGATCTGAGGTCTTGAATAGGGGTGGAAATTGGTGCCTTTGGGGGGGCTAAGAGAAACTTTTATATTCTTTAAATCCTCTTGCAATGGAGGGAGTTAACTGTAGAAATGGAATTTTTAGAGGGGAGGGGGAGCCTGCTTTTAAAAATTTTAAAATATGCCATTAATTTAATGGGGATGTGAATTGAGGCATATATAGGTAAGAAGATGGTTGTTAGACACTTAGATTAGCAATAATAATGAAGTGGAATGCAGTGAAGTAGACTCGAAGGGGTCCAGTGCAAACTGTATTCCTTGTGAATTAAAGGATATTTCATACCATAAAAAAATTTCCTTATAGTGAGGGGTACGGGGGTTATTGGGGTCTGCTTATGACCAATTGGTGTGTTCAGAGTGGTGAAGTAGGGGTTGTGGGTTGACAGGGGGTGGTAGAAATTTATGCTTGAAAGTGGGCATAAATAGGGTGAATAGGTGAAGGTGTTGCCTTAGCATTGTATGTGTACATTTCCTGTGATGTGAATGTCATAACTGGTATTGTCTGTTATGTAGAATGACTTTAATTTGGCAGCATTTGGAGTGGCAGGAGTGCAGAGTAGGAATAGAAGTTGATAACAAATTTCTCAGTGGGAATCCAAGCATCTGGCTGTTGGTGATGATTTTTATCTGATTTGCAGGGTTCTATTTGAAGTAGTTAGCAGGTAATGAGATATGGTGCTATAATAAATGATAACAGCAGTTATATTCAAGAATGTGAACTTAGGATCATTGTAAAATTACGCGGACATAAGAAAAAATCGTACACAATAACAAATAAGTCCTCCCAATCTATTTATACAGAATTTTATGTTTTAGAATTTTTTTAAATCCTTATACAGCTTTCAAAAGTTTCACTCTGCTCTGCAAATGAAATTTTTTTGTGAATGATATTATACATATATGCTATTTTTTACATATTATTTAGTTCTACAATTATCGTAATCATTTAATGATATTTCAACAAGAGTTGTACCCCATCGAATTATTTCGTTAAGTTTGTCGGATGATATTCAGGTGCACAAATGTGTTAACAATTATAGGAATATGTAATTGCACAATGTTTAAATTCCAGACATCCAATCAAATGGGAAAATATGGGTTGGAAAATCTTGATAGAACACGTTCCAGCATTCTGTGACATAGACTTCCTACAATTGCTTTAGTTTTTAAAATTAATTCATGTGCTATCGATTAGTAATTAATGAATGATGACTACATGTAGGTTGATAGTCATTCATTGTTGTGATTAAGGTTAATTTTGCAAGCGGGGAAACTTGATTGTGATTATGGTAACCCATCGCTTTCCATGCCATCATATCGAGATCGGCTGCGGAGATCAGTCAGTTTTAATTGCACCACTTGTGCCCAAAAAAGGAAGAGATATCGCATTTCACAAGTAAAAAATTAGTAAAGTTTGATTTCATGAATGAAAAATTTGCAATATCAACTGTTACAATCTTTAGCAAATAATAATCATAGCAAATATGATATGTAATAAAGAGAATAAATACTACCCATTTGAACAACTAGAATCACTGCTAATGTTCATGTAATAAAGTACAATCGATCATAAAGTATGATTTATAAATATGTAGTCTTCATTACTCTTAGATTATAATTTTGAGGGTTGTTTAATAATAGCTATCTGCAAAATCTGAAGAATGAATAAAAAACAAGTAGAGCTTTTTTATTCATATATATATGTATATGGAGAGAATTGGAAAATAAAGTACCAAACATGCACTAGTTAATTATAGCAGAGAATGCCTGGTTTATTTTGAACATGTTTTCTGAACACTTCAAGTGAAGAGTTTTATATATATATATAAAATAAACATCATAGGAAAGATAATTTTTTTACAAACAAGTAATTCCCCTTGTATGCAAAGTATATATATTCAGCAACATTTGGAAAATCTTTTGAAAATGTACATATTTCAAATAGTGGCTCTTCCATAAAGCAAATATAAGACCATATTTGGGACAATATCTGTCAGCAGAATGTTTTTTAATATATATATATGGTAACTAATATTCCTCGGTGGTCAGTGTGCTCATAGTTTTCTTCTGTGTTGTTTTCCTGTGTTGCCATTCTACTGAGGTCTTCCTCACAGATCTTTTCTGTGTTCTGTGGCAAATTCTGAGTGAATTCTGTTAACAGCAGAATTTGAATGTGAAGGGTATATTTTGAATTTTTTTTAAAATCCAGTTTAATAAATGGTGGGGGGGAATGTTTGAATCTGCCACCAGCTAAGTCATGTGAAAGTTAACACAACTTTCATTTTAACCCTGGATGAGTAACATAGGGTACTACAGCACCCCCTGCAATTTTGCCAAGAAAGTTACACAGCAAAAGTTTGAACTCTCACCAATTAAAGTCAATTAACCTTTCTGAGAAGTTTCACCTCTACATTTCTTTCGTACTGTAAGTAATCTGTTTTCCACACCACTCATTTTTCAGTATCAGGTCCAGATGTAAATGAGGGGTCATCATTTTTGTGGTGGACCATTTTCCCATTCCCCCTGAAAATAACCAGAATGGAGGCCAACTTGGTCACCACAACAGATTGTTTTGTGTGGTCTTTAGACACTTAGATGGGTAAGAACTTCATGTTACATGAACTGACTCAGTCATTTGTATTTCTGAAGCTGGATTATTGCACATAGATATATATGCATAGATTATATTGCATATAAATTTCTTTCCTAATTTTTGTGGTCAGATGACAAATAATGAGATGATAAAAAAAATAAAAACCAACGTAATCTGGTGTTCCTATATATTCTGATTTAAGTATAAGAGGTTATATTTGTGTCATGTATTAGAGCACATTATTTTTTTTTTTCATTTTTAAACCTAGAAATCGCCTTGGTTAGTATATATCCATCAAAGAAAATCGTATTTTGACTGGTCTATGCATTTGCAAAACTTTTGTGCAGAAATATATTTATTTCACAGCTTTTCTGCTTTACCTGAAGGCCTTCAAATTAGCAATATTTTGTGAAAGAGTTAAGACTAGTTTTTTCAAATATACAGCCTCAATATTATTTTAAAATATTTACTTCCTAGAATTTAATTTTATCTTTTCCACTATTACTTTTATTACGAGAGGGGGGGAAGCTAATTTTGATTATTCATTTTTCCCTATAAGTGTTCGTTATTAAATGAAAATATATGCATGATAATCTTTTTGTACACATTTCTGTGATTTATTAATTGTGACCTCGAAAAGTAAGTTTAAGTTCACACGAAGGTTGAGGTTCCTCTGAGGGACATTCTTTATTTTTTACAGCTTGGGCTGAAAGGTCAAGTCTCAAGGACTCTGAGAAGGTAGGGGAAGGGGATCCCCTGGACAGCTGGTAGGAAATAATAATAGCCTCCTATCAAAGCAATCCAGTGTGTTCTTTAGTTATACACAAGGTGTGGCTATAACACACAGGGTTGCAAATTAACTTCCCATCTGACAGACAACAGCATTTTCCAAGTCCATCAGTATCCCTTTTCTCAATCAAGGCAAAATGGGATAAATTCTCAGTACAGGCACATTTGGGACTCAAACCTATGAACTGCAGATTACAAGCCTGGCAAATTGGGCTTCTATGTCATTGAGGCTGAATTTCTGATATATATATTATATGAATTATATTCATATTGCTAAGAATTTTTGTGATAAAATTGCATTGTCTATCTTCATAATGATGAGAAGAAATAGTTAAGAAATAATAGGAAATCACAGATATGCACCTGTTGGTGATATGTGGACAATTTTCTCCTTTATTTATTCGTTAGTTGGGTGGGATCTGAGCCTACAACCTTCTGATAACATGTCAGGTGCTCTGATCACTAAGCTACCAGCCGCCAAATAACCAATCCTTATGCTTGATACAAAGTATCTTCACTTAAAAGAAAAGCAATGCCTCTTGACATGTGCTGGTTGTGTCCACTAACTTGGAAAGTACCTTCTAGACCAGAACCAGTCTTCAATTACAATACGATACATCCCCAATGACCATACCCAGATCTAGGAAAATTTGAAAGGGAAGCAAGACACTTGATTTCTAATGCAATATAACATTTTCCCTCTCCATTTTATAAGTTTTCAAAAAATATCTTGAAAAGTGCAAGAGCACCCAACATATTATCAGGAGGTCATGGATTCACATCCCATGTGGCTAATCACAATTTTACCTCTATGTTCATTCCAGATTGAAATTATTTATTATTACACACATTGTACTTTATGATTATTTCTGTTCTGTTAACTATATTTGGGAATGATATAGAATTACTGCCTAAATTTTGTAATAAACTTTACTGCTATTAAAACATACTAAGCACAAAGCACTTAACATTCCAACATATTCTAATTACATAAGCAATATGGTAGGGGAAATTTATTTCAAGCCCATGAGTCCCATCATGCTGACAATAGTTTGTTAAATTTATTATTCCTAATATTTGTCTGCAATCAATAGGAATTAAAATCAGATTCTTTTTAAACCTTTAGGTTTCCATTTAAAGATGATTTTTGAAAAATTGTAACTATGACTTGTGATGAATCTTCATCAAACCTTTCCACGTATAGTAGTACCCTAGGTGTTGAATTGAATTGGTTTCTACATCCATCAGATCCCAATTTAAAAATATACATTTTTTTAGATTCATGCCATATGCTGAAATTAAAGAGAAATTTGATTGCAGATCACAAACTTATAATAAATAGTTCAACAGGTGGAAAAATTATGTGGGAATATTTTGTCAAATTAAATGCCTTGCAAGAACAAGAAGGTCTTCATGCTGCAAATAAACTTGTAAGAAGTCATATTGAATGGTGGAGGCAAAAAATGAAAGTGAGATTAGCAGCACAAACATTAAACAATTCAGTGGATAATGCATTATTCTTCTGTGAAAAAAAACGCATTGATGTGTTGCAAGGTGTTGGTCCAACAGCAGAATTTTCAAAGCAGATCAACATGATATTTGATCTGCTGAATTTTTGCCACCCAATGGGGAAATGGACAAAAAAACATTTCTTTAAAATATAAAGATGAAATTCTAAATAATGTCAACAAAAGCATCTTTTACTTAAAGTCCTTGAAAACCAGTGATGGAATGCCACTTTACCAGACAAAAAGAAAAGTTGCTGTTATTGGCTTTATTGCTGATTTAATGAGTGTAAATGTTTGGCAGAAACATTGGTATGGTCAGATGTTCCAGTACTGAAATATTTGCTCACCAAAAAATTTAGGACCATATAGAGCTGTTTTTTGCAACTGTAAGGAATAGAGGTGGGAATAATAACAATCCTACAGCATTGCAGTTCCGATCTGCATATCGAAAATGCTTCACTAGCTCATGTATGCCATTCTTCTAATTCAAACTTTGAGCTAGATTATATTAAATCCCATTTAGTAGACTATTATTATATATCATCAGAAGAAGCATTTACCAATCCCCCATCATTTTTGGTATTTATAAGAGTGCTTTTTCTTGTGTCCGAAATTGTAACTTCAATACAAAGCCAGCATTTGGATTACTTTCTATATTTTCTTGCAATACTTACAGCAATGGACCCTCCGGATCCGAAATTTCATAACATTTTCGAGATCTACAACCCGAAACACCTGCAGACGCCAATTTTCGCGTTTCTAGCCCTCGTAGATCACGTTTTGACCTATGCAAAAACTATCAAACCAGTGAAATGGAGGTCTATGTGACCTCCATTTCGCCTCAAAAGACACGTCAGAGGTCAAATGTAGGATTTTTTTTTTTTCGAGATATACGACCCAGATTACCCCTAAGTGCAGATTTTCACAATTGTACCATTTCTGCATCATAGAATGATCCACTGTCAGCCTTCAGTCATTCACTTAAAATCGTCTATATATATATATGAACGTTGAATTGTAAATTTGTAAGTTCACAAACCGAAAATAATCAAAAATATTCAGCGTGTTTTACTTTTATACATTTAAGCCTTAAAATATGCATAAAAATGACAGGCCTCGATAAATTATTTGCAAAAATGAATTATTTGCTACCGTTCATAGCGTACAACGTAATAAACATTTTAATTCATCGATAGGTTAGAGCATTTTAATACAGAATAATCATGATACTAATAATTTTCAGTATTAAAATGATCTAACCTATCGGTAAATTCAAATTTTTATTCCTTGAAGTATGTTTTATAATTTGAAGATATGACAAATAACATACGTACTTAATATATGACGTTTGGACTCGCCAATAGACGTCCTGGCGTAGATATTCTTGTAAATTGCAAAAGCAATTTAAAACGTTATAATTGGCTAAACAAGAAAGAATAATCATGATACTAATAACTTGCATTCTTGTTTAGCCAATTATAACGTTTTAAATTGCTTTTGCAATTTACAAGGATATCTACGCCATAAGACTTCTATTGCAAATGGCGAGTCCAAACGTCACATGTTAGAAAATATGTTATATCACGTGTCATTCGAAGAGTTTACCAAAGAGTCAATCAAAACGATCAGTTCAGCGCTCTGATACATAAAGAGGAATGCGGTTTGTTTTGATCGAACGGCCATCAATTTTCTTCGTTTTAAGAAAATATACTTGCTCAAGCGTTCTATAAGTTTTATTATTTCAATTAAAATATTTAGTAATAATATGCATTTGAATGTTAAAATCATTGCATAAATGCTTCTATGTTTAAAAGTCATTGAAAAGCGAAACGTCCATAGAAGGTAATGGTTAACAAGGCAAGCACATCGTTCCCAGCGTCCTCTACTGGTATGGGACACTTTTTCTGCCAGATTTTAATAGGCGAATGACACACTATAATTATAGGCACTATAGTATGGCTTTGATTATTTCTGGCATTTCACTATTCTTTTCTACAGTTTCTTCTGCATTCACAAATCTCACTGTGTGTTGTTTCCTACTTCATGACATGTAACACAGTGACTTTAAAGTTTCACCTTCCAACACCTTCAGAGATTGTTCCGTCTCAGGGTCAGCAATAGCATCAATAAATTGTAACTGCGTTAATTTATCTTGAATTTCTGGTAACTTATCTTGAATTTCAAGACGCTCAATATCACTTGCAAGTTCTTGCAAAGTTTCACCACTCTTCTGCATATGATGTTTAAATTGAGTCACATAGTATTGGTCAGATTCTTAAAAATAATCTTAAATTTCTCTTTTCAGGGAGGGACGACAATAAGCATCACCAAGGCGTGGGTCTGCTTCTCAGCAGACACGCTAGCGATGCTCTTCTAGGATATGAGTGCATTAATGAAAGGTTTCTTACAGCAAAATTTCAGACAAGCGTTAAAGATTTGAATGTTGTCTGCTGTTATGCCCCCACTGAGGATGCCGATGAGGATGAGAAGGATAGGTTTTATGAACAACTTCAGGATATTTTGAATTCTGTCAAGAAAGGAGATATTACCCTTGTTCTTGGTGACTTCAATGCCAAAGTTGGTACTGACTCTGACCTTTGGGGAGGAGTAATAGGCCCTTTTGGTATTGGTAGCTGCAATGGCAATGGGCAACGTCTCCTACAGGTAAGTAAACTCAATGGATTCAGAATAAAACACTTATTACAAACACCGCGATATACAAAAGTACACATGGGTTTCACCTGATGGGCTGCATAGGAATATGATTGATTATATATTAATTAACAGTAAATGGGCTAGTTCTGTTAGAAATACCAGGGCATATAGGGGAGCTGAAATTGGGTCTGACCATTACCTTGTTAAAAGTGTCTTGCAACTTAAACTTAAAAAGTGTTGTGCTAGGGTTAAAAAATTTACTTTTAATACTGAAGCTCTGAAAGATCCAGTTATAGCCAAAGCTTACCATGATAGGTTACTTAATCATTATGACAGTCATGGTTTGCTTACTACTGAAGTTGAGGAAGAATGGGATCATTTTAAACAGGCTTTTTTGGACACTAACAGTACTCTTTTAGGAAAAAAGGAGCAGAAGAGACAGAATTATCTGAGTGATAAGTCACTTGAGCTTATTTCGGAAAGAAAGAACTGCAGGAATGTCCTTAATCAATACCCTACTAGTCCTAATAGAAAGCATTACAGAGAACTTAATAAACGTGTAAAAGATCAGTTAGCTGCTGATAAGAATCTTTGGCTTGATGGTTTGGCTGACAAAGCCGAGGAAGCAGTTAGACAGCACAACAGCAGAGAGCTGTACCAGATAGTTAATGTTTTGTGTGGTAGAAAACGGACAGGCATACAAGGATTGAAGGATAAACAAGGTAAGGTTATAGAAGGGGAGGATTCTGTCATGGCTAGGTGGGCTGAGCATTTCAGTGATGTTCTAAACAACGTAGTTAGTTCTACTCCCATTGTTTGCAATGATGATAGGTGCATTGGTGGCTTTAATGTTGGCCCTATAACACAATCTGAAGTTATTTTGGCTGTTTCTAAACTTAAACTACATAAATCCCCAGGGGTAGATGAAATTACTACCGAAATGCTTAGAGCTGGGAATGTTTCGGTTAGCACTTGGATGACTGAAATTCTGAATATCTTTTATGATAAAGGCATGGTTCCTAAGGATTTTACCAGAGCTAATGTTATCCCTATTTTCAAAAAAGGTGATCGCAGTTCTTGTGATAACTATAGGGGTATCAGCCTACTCTCTGTTCCAGGTAAAGTTCTTTCCATGATTGTGCTTAATAGAATTAAGAATCTGGTTGACAGTCAATTGCGTGATGAGCAATATGGATTCAGAAGTGGTAGGAGATGTGTGTCTCTGTTCCAGGTAAAGTTCTTTCCATGATTGTGCTTAATAGAATTAAGAATCTGGTTGACAGTCAATTGCGTGATGAGCAATATGGATTCAGAAGGGGTAGGAGATGTGTGGATCAGATATTTTCACTTAGGCAGATTCTTGAGAAATATTTAGAGTTGCAGAAACCTTTGATTGCTAGCTTTGTTGATTTCAAAAAGGCTTTCGACTCTGTTGATCGTCATAATTTGTGGTTGATTGTGAAATCATATGGTATACCAGACAAGTTAGTTAACATAATGAAAGCTCTCTATAATAACACTGAGTCGTGTGTGAGAGTTCTTAAGGCTTGTAGCAATTGGTTTAGCATTACTTCTGGTGTTCGACAAGGGTGCATTTTGTCTCCTTTTCTCTTTAGTTTGGTTATTGATTATGTTATGCGAAATTCACTTCAAGGGAAAGATTTTGGCCCTAAATGGGCTGGAGATACGAAAATTTCTGATTTAGATTATGCTGATGATTTAGCCCTTTTAACAAATGATGTTGATGAGATGAACTCTTTCATTCGAGCTGTTGATGAGACTGGTAGTAGAGTAGGTTTGGTTATAAACAGAGAGAAAACTAAAGTGATGAAAATTGGTCAGGCTGGCTGTGATTCAGTTAATCTGAATGGTTGCAGTCTTGAGCAGGTGTCACAGTTTAATTATATTGGGAGCTATGTAACAGATAATGGTGATGTGCGGCATGAGATTAACAGACGAATAGGGATTGCTGCCGGGACTTTTAAGAATCTATGGAGAGTGTGGAGAAATAGGCGTATACACCTAAAGACTAAAATTAGACTGTATAATAGTTTGGTTCTTTCTAGGGTTAGTTATGGTAGTGAAACTTGCACACTTTGTAAACAAGATAACAGGAAACTAGATGCTTGTGATTCCAGATACTCGCAGTATCTTGGGCATTAGGTGGTTCAACTTTGTAACTAATGATGAGGTTAGGCAAAGGAGTTTGCAACCTCCTTTAAGCAGCATATTGTGCAGAGAGAGACTCTGTTGTTTTGGCCATGTTGCCCTTATGAATAATTATAGATTGGCGAATAGGGTTATGGACAGTGTGCCTAAAGGCCTCAGAAAGAAGGGGAGACCTAGGATGCAGTGGGCAGACAATGTCAAACAGGACCTTGTTAGAATTGGTGTGCAGTGGCCAGATGCAGTAGATGTAGCTCAGGATAGACTTGCTTGGAGAACTAAATTGCACGGTCTGGTTGGACCTCCGTGGCCCATGGCTGCTTGAGGATGATGATGAGGATGATGAGTATTGTTTTAAATAACTATCGCCAAACCTGGGTTTTAATACAGAAACCAGACTTTGATAATCAAGTCGTTTTTCTTCTGGAACAGACTGTAAATCTTCCGCAGCAGAATTTCTTAAGGAAGCTGCAAGAAAACTGACCTTCTGAAATTCATTCCACTCATTAGCTGTAGCGATAACTTCAAACTGTGTTTTGAATACTATCTAAGATGATTGACCATCATATGTAGAAGGTTTAGTTATATTTTTAGCGATGTGTGTAAAAATATTATTTTCAATAAAATTACCGTTATCGCAAGAAGAAAGTAACATTTCATTTCTTAAAATCTGAAACTGGCGTTCACAATCAGTTTTTACAGTTTCAATTTGATGTTCATAATCTAACTTAACACCATCAAGTTTTGTATTAAAATCACAAGTGATTTCATTAACATTACGCTTAACCCCATCAATATCATTTTTACACCGTCTATTTCAACCTTTAAACTATCCCACTGTCTGTTAAATGCGGTTTTAATGTCTTTATATTGATTAGTTATTATACGTCTATGAGCTGCCATTTCAACTTTCAACTCATTATATTTTATAGCAAGGTCACCAATTTCACCTCTTATATCAGTCATCAACTTCAATTAATCATCCGTACTTCAAAATAATAATAATATCCCACTCCTGACACCAATTTGTTACAAATTAAATGAATGAGCATTCAGCGTGAGTTCAAGTAAATATTTTACAATGATAATTACAAAACAATGCAATTTATTACAGAAGCATAGATGAAATTATTTACAAACAAATTAAATACTATCTTACATAAAGTAATAATCTATTCCTACAGAACAGTTAAGACCAGCTCTGTCTATTCGATTAACGTTTACCTCTTCATTTTCTAATGTCAATGTCCATTTTTGTATCTTTCACTTCAGGCGTAAACCATTCTAATTTTCTCTGTTAATTCATTAGTAGGATTTTCACTAATAAAACTAATCAACCTCCCGCGCACTCACCATATAAAATACTTCTTCTTTTATACACTTATCGTGTACAGACTGAGTCTAACTATGTCGACTTTCACATATCCACAACTCGAATATTACAATTCTATCTTTCTTATTTTTCAGTTAGGTTCTTCGTTCTAATTCGTTGGTTACGTAATTCTCACGCAGAAGCATACACGAGCGTTCATGACACGTTTATCATAAATTCACTGCAGCACTTCATCTGTCGTAGCAATATTGTTGAAAATCGAGATATCAATATATTTGATTGGGATCTTTACTGCTATCACATTTCTTTAAAATTATTTTCGTTTTAGAAGTTATAAAGAATAAGCTCGCTTATAAGAATCAGTTCGCTTACCATTAACATGGTTTTGTTTCTTAATTTTCGAAAAGAAGTGTAATTGCCTGGAATTGTTCTGTTGGAAGTTTACAGAAAAAAGCGAAAACATTTATTCCCAAATATTCAAATTTCATATAAGTGTTAATTTTTATATTTGGAAGAAATCGTGATTCGCCTTCTACCTGTCTCAAGACAATGTTTTCCTCTTTAACCATGATTATTTCAGTGATTCTTCATTCATCTCTGATTGTTTAATATTAAATACAGCATGAATTTTCCGACGGAGATTACATCAATTATGAGCTATAAAAGACACAACCTGTAAGAAAATAAATCCTTTTAATAATGATCAAATTTTTGTGACATTTGTTTTTTAAATTAGTTTTTTAAAGTTTGAAGTTTCCTTGCTGCTTTTGCATTTCCAAAAAGATAAAAGTTAACTATTTTTCTGTCGGTATCATCTCATATTTTCCCTTGCGGAGGGGCAGGCTTTATTTTCAGAAAATGACCAGTATCAGAAAGCTTTGCGTGAATTGTATCGATGTTATACGGCTTATTAACATATTTTTCCCTTAATTCCAACACCTCCAGTATTAGATCTCATGACTTAATTGCAGAACTAATGCATATTACACGATTTCATTATTATCCCACTTGCTCTTACTAGTCACTTAGAATACAATACGATATATTTCATACGACATTAATTGTATTTACTGAAAACTATTAGGTGTTATGTATACTTTTGTCAATTGTCCTATAATTTTGAGAACCACAATACGTTAGAGCTGAAATTGATATATTTAACTTTCATTCACATTTTCCTCAAGAATATTTTTAATATGCCTCCGTTTCAAATATATAATTAAATTATATTATATACATATATTAAATATATATATATAATAAATATGCATTGAAATATGCTTATTGTCAATTTTGATGTGTTTTAAAATTCTAAAATTTTTTAAATTATGCTTTAACAATATATATATATATTTGTAATAAATCAATCATTTTTAAAACTAAGGTAAAGTATAATTCTGTAAATAAATAACACATATAAATATAGCAGCAAAAATTAACTGTTTCAAAGAGTAACTCACTCATCAAAGACGATGACATCTTCTCGTTTGGTGAACATCTTCGCCAAGTAAAGTGCTAGAGTGTTGGCAATCGACCTGAAAAAGAGAAAATTTATCCTAAAATACAGAAATTAAAAAAACATATTTTTCGAAAGGATAAATCAGCTACGAATAATACAGTGGAAACAACAGTACTAGCGTAAAATGAGAATACTTCTAACTCTCCAGAAGAGATTCTATGTTAAACTATGTGAAAAGTTTCAGGAGATGAGATGAAAATTCGGGAGAGAAGAAATTTTTATTTGTTGTGTTTTTCTGGGAGAAAAAATTTTAAAAGTGGAAAACGCGGGGTGTTGAAAAACTCATTTACATTTTTTTTTTCACTTTTTTCGATGTGAGAGATGAGTTTAATTTTTTGAATTCTTGGTTTTAGTAAAAATTGTGATAAAATCGGTGTGTGTGTGGAGATAGAGAGAGAAAATATGAGTGACTCGGTGTGTGTGTGTGAAAAAGAGATAAAATATGGGTGAAGATGGTGAAGCATTGTATGATTCGCAGCTGATGTTGGGTGAAAAGTTATTTATGGGTTGGGTTGGGTTGTTTTACCTCTGAGCGGCACTTTTTTGCACACCATGGGCTAAATGGCCAGGTCACATGGACCCCGAAGGCTCAGAGAAGGTTGGGGGAGGGGACCCACTGGAACAGCTGTTGGGAGACAGATGGTAGCCTCCCGTCAAGGCCATCCAGCGTGTTCTTTAACGTGCACAGGGTATGGCTCTCCCGCACACGGGGCCACGGCTTAACGTCCCATCCGACGGACGGCGGCCTTTCCAAGCCCATCGGTGTCCCCTACTGACCGTGGGCAGGGCGGGGAATTTTGCGGAGATAAATCTCAACGCTGACACAGCTGGGGTTATTTATGATGTGTTATTGTTTCCTGTGATAAAAAGGTGTATGTTTGAAGGCGATGAAATGTTTTTGCGAATTGGATGATAAAGTGAGTTGGGATGAGAGACAAAATGAAAAGTAGATGTCTGTAATAAAGTGAAAAGATATTTTTGGGTGATGATAATTGAAATCATTGATAATATTTTCGGCAGATGAAATTTTACTTTTTCTGTGAAAAATTGTATTCATAAAACCGGTGGGTTTTCTTTAAATTGGTGTGATTTAACAGAGGAAAGCTTATTGGTGAAAAAATCTGTTGGATAAAAAATTACTTTTGACATGGTTTAGTTTTTTTGATGAAACGCTGTTACGTCTACAGATGATAAAAACTTTTATTACAAATTGAATGATAAAGCGAGTCAATGCTATAGTTGGTTTGTAATTTCAACCTTTTCTTGGGAGGGAGAACGAAACATAATATATAATTATTTTTTTTAAAGGGCAATGCGAACAAATGTTCGCATTGCCTTTTAAACATTTGTTCGTATTGCCCTTTTTTTCCCCTTTTGTTCCGCTATATCTCCAAAACATGCTTTGTCCCCCCCTAAAAAACGGGAAATCTTAACGTCGATATATTATATCTAGGGAATGCGATGGCCTATAGTTACGAGTTAATTGTCAAATGAAATCTCTTGTAATGACGGTCGTAAACTATTTCGAATTTCGCCCCAATATTTCCCCCTGATAAAATGTGGGGGTGTATGAATTTTCGCGGGGGTCGACTTTAACGAGTCGTATCTGAAATTAAATTATGTGATGTCTCCGATGTTATGGTCTATCTCAAACGTGACTCCAAAAGGGGATAACGTGCTCGATGCTTATGAGTTTATCAAAATTTCGGAATGTAGGTGTTTTAGTGACAACAAAAAATATAAATTAAAAATTTAAAAAAATACCTATCTTCCTAGAAGGCCCAAAAAGTAGAAAATAAACCTAAAGCATATCGCTGGTACAATCGATCACTAAGTTCGTATTCTCTTCGAAGGAAGATAGGGCGCCGATTTACCTACTCGACAATATTGCCGGCTCCCTATCTTTCTCTGAAGTGAATACGAACTCAGTGATCGATTGCCCCATCGATATGCTTTAGATTTATTTTCTACTTTTTAGGGTCCTATAGGAAGATACATATTTTTTTAATTTTTTAATTTATATTTTTTAGCAGATGTATTCAGAGTTATAATGATACTTTCAGTTACACAAAGTATTTAGAGATCTTTTGCTTTTTTAAATAACAATGTTCTCCAATATGTAAGGAAAAGGAAATACGTCGAAGAAGTGAAACTATTGCACAAATTTTCGATTGGCTACATATGAAATCATCGTTTACACATCTTAAAACATCCGAAACACTGCTCATAATATTTTGTTAAAATTTAACATAATGGTAAGTAATTTCGGTTCAACTTATTTGACCGAAATTACGCCAATAATATTATCAACCTATGAGAAACATATTATCAACCTTTGAGATCAAATATATTTTAACTGACACTTTTGATGTTAAATATTTCAGCTTCCATAACTCTTTAAACGTTAAATGAATATTATTGAAAAACGAGATTGAGATAGATTTGATTGAGATCTTTAGTCACACTTTCCCATAAAACGCATATTTTAATTAAATCTTTTTTCAGAGATATTTGTCTTTTTTATTGAAATTTTTACCACAAAAATCTTTAATTGACTTGGAGTCAAACATTTTTAGACAATTTAAGTGTTGTACTACCATAATAATAATATTGAAATTTAAATGAGTAATAAATTCGATGTATGATTTCATCACTTTGCTTTTGATACCGAATAGATTAACCGGGATAAATAATTCAGTGATAACGCCTTCTTTAAAAAACATAATTAACACATAAAATTTTCTTTTCTTAAATTATAAAAGAAAAACGTGAAAGTGATAAGTAATAGTTAGACTATTTACATGCATTTAAGCATTGTGGGTAAAAGGAAAAAGGCAAAGTTTTGGGAACAAATTTTTTTGTATTGTTGGGTGTCGAACTGAGGACTTTCAAAGCTCAGCATATAATACTATTCTAAAACGTATGTATGCAAGACTTGCTTAAAGAGTATTCTAAATGTTCAAGGAATTGTTATATTTTCGTATGGAATTTCTTTTAGAGTAAGAGACTGTAGGATTAATTTCATTCATAAAGTAACAAACGCAGCAGAATTTTCTTTTTCAATGTTTCAACAATTCACAGCAGACAACACAGGATAGCTTTTGTGTTTTGTTTCGTTTTTTTTCATGGTATACTTAAATACTCAGTATATTCATACTTTTCCCACTATTTCAAGCATTTTAACACATTGTAACTTTATCAATTCACAGCAGATAACACAGGATAGCTTTTGTGTTTTGTTTCGTTTTTTTTCATGGTATACTTAAATACTCAGTATATTCATACTTTTCCCACTATTTCAAAGCATTTTAACACATTGTAACTTTATCATTTTCCAATTCAAAAGTAGAGTGTGACAAGAAATATCCTGTAAACATACGATTCCTGTCCAGCCAGAAGCCGAGGGCATTCTGGCCTGGAAATTGGACCTACATCTGGTGACGAGATTGGTTATGGCCAACTTCAGCTGACTGTCTCAGCTAGCAGCAGTATGACTATCAGCCAACTCCCGTGAGCCGTTGCGCCTTACCCGAGGATTGGCTGCAGTGGTCTTGTTGGCATCCAAGGGCAAGCATTGAAGGAAAGAATGGATGGTACTTATCATACTTGCTTGGTAATCTAGCAGAAGAGTCTACATAGTCAGGGGACTTAGAGGTCCCTACTCGTCTCTCTCATTGGGAGCTGGACTCTTCTACAGGACTACCAAGCAAATACAATAAGTGTATTTAGAATGCAGTTTATTACCGATCAATGGATTGGATCCGTATTGATTTACTTGTAACCAAAAATGTGAAGGTCGAATCCAGACTCGATACCGATGCTTTTAATATTGGTTAATACATAGCTTACTTATGTGACCACTCGTTTTGAAGGTCTGGACGAGATGAATCCATTCCACGCATCGGAGTCGACCTCAGCCTTACAGTATTTACAACTCTGGCAAATAACGTTTTTAATTTTTTGTTTTTTAATTTTTAGAGTTTAGCCTTCCTATTGATATGGAAATGATACAATCTGAGGTAGATTCGATTTCGAGGAGTTTGAACCCGATATCTCTCTTAGATCATGTGCTACCCAATATTTTCGCTAACCCTACTTCCCCTAGGATAACATTAACTTTTTGGGTGACCCCCTTCCTTATACTTTAACGTATATAAATATTAATTTTCCGCGTTCCCCAATAGCTGGGCGACGTATCCTACTATGGCAGCCTCCACGATGGCTTCGAATTGCTGCCAGGTGGTTTATCCAAAGTTCACTGAATAATCAGCTGTTCTCTAATTTGGTTAAAGATGGGTTGTAATCGAGCTAGAAGCTTGGTTTCAAACTTTTTGATTGTTAGGGTTTACCAAGTTCTACAATCTGCTCAAACAGATTTCACTCTAGAGCCCATGGGAGGAGGTGGATTGAACGCTCTTGAGTTTAAAGCTTTATAACTGGGCTCATAATCGAGTCAGAGAAATTGTAGCAATCCATTCGAAGAATAATACATGTTGAATGCTTTGGGAGTATCTCTACCCATTAGTTTCCAGGTTCAAGGGTTCAGCACCTTTATATTTTGCAGCATTATAATATCTTGTAATCGAACTAGAAGTTTGGTTTTAATCTTGAGAGTTAAGGTATACCAAGAGTTATAATTTGGCCAAACAAAAATCAGCCTCGACCCATTAAAAAAAGGGTCAAATCATTTTTGTGCGAGTACTTTGTTCTTATCTGAAAAAGTTTTTCAAAAATTAATCATTTGTTTTTTGTTACAAGGTGTACTAGGCAATTTATTTGTCAAATTTATCGAAAAGACTTTTCGATGCTTCCATTTTTTTTCACAGAATTTCGGTCGAGACCACTTAATTTTAAATCTTTAGGAAGTATCTTCTAATTGCAACAAAAACATGATTAAATATTGATCATTGTCATTTTTTAAGAATTGCAAATTGGTGTAGTTTTCGAAATGTTTTATTAGGAATTTAATTTTTTTGATATTTGCTTTTAATTCAGTGTCGATAATTCAATTCGATAATTTCCAAAAGCATATGTCTGAATTCCATTGACATATCGCTTTGTTAATTCTTGGGATAAAGCAATTTTCGTAATTTGGTATACTTGTATATCATGTTGTTCTGATCGAAATTCACTTTGTCGTAAATGTAGGATTTTTCATCAAAGAAATATTGCCGATAACACTGGGAAACAAATTTTCATAAAAGTCATGCCTCTGAGATAAAAGTAGCCATTTCTTAAAGATTTCAAGGTGCTGAACACGAATATAACAATGAAAATGCAAAATTGGCTTCTGAGAAATCCACAATAGTTTCTTATATAATAGAGTAATACGTACATATGACATGTATCGGTACTTTCGACATCGCTTTGCCCGTCGCTTGTACAGCTGCTCAGGATCATCTCTGGCGAGCGTCCAACAGTAGTCAGCCAAAAATGAAGTGGACCAGTTTCCCTGGTATCGCTTCTCCATCGTTGCAATGCCCCCGGTGAAAACGTTTACCGTGCTCATCACTAATCATGCCGCAGTTGTCGGGGAAGAAATCTAAGTGGGAATGGAGAAAGTGGATTTTTAAGGACATATTGAAGCTAAGTTTGTGACAGAGACAACATGTCCTTAACCAGTTTCTTGTAGTTGTCTGCTCTGACATTCCCGAGGAATTTGGTTGACACCAGACGAAACGCGTCCCAAGCTTTTTTCTTGTCACCCTGAAACAGGTTGTCGAACACCTGGTCTGTGAACAGCTCGCGGATCTGAGGATCCACAAAAATTCTCTCTTTAATTTTCGCTTCGCTGAGTCGAAGGAACTTGTCAGCCAAGTACTTGAAAGCTGATGCATTCAGGTCCATGGCTTTTACGAAGTTTTTCATCACACCGAGCTTAATTAGCATGATTTTGTGCGTTTCTTCCAGTTCTGGGTGTTCTACATTCATCTCTCCGACCTTCAGAGATTTCCTCTGAGGCCGGTTTCTCTTCACGTAGTGCAAAGTCTTTGCTCGGCTGTCTCATTCATATAAGAAACAGCAGTACTTCGTATATCCCAGCTGCAGACCCATCAACAGATCCACTAGCTTCAAGTCACAAGAGATGTCAGACATACTTGCTGTATTGAAGAGAGTTCAACAGCTGTTTTAGGTTGTCATAGGTTTCTTTCATGTAGACAGCGTGTCCGACCGCAATGGATGGAAGTCGATTTCCATTATGCAGCAACACCGCCTTGAGACTCAATTTCGAAGAGTATATGAATAGTCATCATTCTTGAAGTTCATGTTTAATTCCAAGAGGCCATCAACATCGGAGCAGAACACAACGTCATCTTCCTTTCTGAAGTAAGGTGCAAACTGCTCATGACGAGTTCGAAACGAAGTCACTCCGACATTTTCCTTGAGGAGATTCCATTATTTAAGTCTTGATCCAAGCAACTCTGCTTTGGCTTGGACAGCTCCAGATCGCGAACAAGATCGTTCATTTCTTCTTCGGTGAAAATGTGTGGCGCAGATGACGCACCGTAGCATACATATGAATGGATCATCATTAGACACCGAAGGCTGTGGGAACCCAACGTCAGTTCGTCTCCCTCCTCATCGTCTGAATCGATGGAAAATTCTTTTGGAGGTTCGGGAACAGGAATGCCTTCACCCTGTGGAACTGGTCGGAGAGCAGATTGTATGTTCGGGTACACTACTCTCCACTTCTTCATGCAACTTCTCCAAGCAATCATTTGCATGATTGCTTGGCTTTCTTCAAGCCATAGGAACAGCAAACGGCATCGCCACTTTTTCGCCTTTCAGCCACTTCGGAAGATTTCTTACACACGTACTGCAGCATATGTGTTGGGGCCAGGCCTTGTCCTGGTCCCCGATCTTGCATCCAAAAATAAAACTCATACGCCGCTTTCACTATTGGAGTGATGGCCCTTTTCTGGCTTCCAAACGTAACAAAATTATCTGCACTATTAGCACAGTTACAAGGCATCACTGCTGCTGGATTAAAACTGCAAGAATCACTTGTGTTGTACTTATGTCACCTACGAGACGAGACGTTGCATACAACTAATGATTGCATCATCTTTTATCCGCGATTGTAAATCCGCGATGTCATGACTCAACTACATTGCATCAGACAATGATGCAATACCTACGGGGGTATTGCATCATATTGCAACGCGATATGTTGCAATCAGGAGTTTAAAATATAGCGTCGACAGAGTACCTATGTACTCAATGCCGACTGAGTCGTTCATACATGGCCATCTCTGTCTCTCCTAAACAAGAGCCAACAGACAAATTTTACTGTCATTTTCGTGTTCAGCACCTCGAAATTATTAGAAATTGGCTATTTTCATTTCAAAGCTTTTCGTGTGTTGCCAGTGTAATCTCATGACCAATTTTTTTACTCTATTAGCTGACTTTTTTGAGAATTGTAGCGTCAATAGAATGCAGTAAATTATGCTTTATTATGGATACTAAATTTGCTGCACTGGTGGGCTTCTGTTAAGGGAAAACCTTCCACTGTGTTTTCTGTTTGTGGATTGACAGCCCCAAGTGAATAGATTTACAGGATATGTTTTATCGGTTGGTAGATAATCCTAATCTGCGGCCATCGCAGGCACCTAAACTCTTTGCTTCCACGGGCATCATCAAATCCTACATTGGAGGAAGTCTTCCAGTGTATCTTGATATAGTAGTGGAGGGAACGGGTCTTTGCACCATGCCTGCGATTACGGCACTATTACATATTGTCGGCACTTCCTCTCTCAATAAACGTATTTTATTTAAACATCCCACTAATCATTTTCTCTCCACAGATTCTTGGAATGTGACGACGCTTTATAGCGATTATTCTCTTGAAGTCCTCTCACAAGAATTTCACCTTTATAACCGAGATAATCTTAGCTTGCAAGAAGACAAGATGGACAGATAAAAGTCAGATATTTAAAAACAATCTTAAATTTCCGTTTTCAGCTAGGGAAGATGGAAAACATCTTCAAGTCGTAGGTTTGCTTCTCAGCAGATATGCTAGTGATGCTTTTCTAGTATACGAGTGCATTAATGAAAGGTTTTTTACTACTAAATTTAAAACAACATTAAGGACTTGACTTTTATCTGTTGTTATGCCCCCACTGAAGAAGCCAATGAGAATGAGAACGATAGTACAGTAATAAATTATCACAGGAAAAGGCCTGTAGACTGTCAAGAAAGGGGATGTTATATTTGATGTAGGCGACTTCATTCCTACAGTTGGTACTGACTCTGATCATTGGGGAGTGGTGATAGGTCCCTTTGAAATTGAGAGTTGCAGTGGGTAACGTCAGTAGTTTATTCACAACCCACCGATCCCCCTTTGCACAGTGCTTTCCCCCCCTATGACGTCATCGACCACGCCCCCTATGACGTAACAGGCCACGCCCCTATGACGTAACATTACGTAACATGACGTAATCATGACGTAATCATTACGTAACAGGCCACGCCCCTTTATTAATAATTAATAATTCCTCCCCCTTTATTAAACCCCCCTTTCCCCCTCAGTGGCGCCATCTGTTGACAGTGAGAAGTACTATTTTCCCAAAAACCCTTTATTTTCACTCTAATTTCTCGTTTTCGGACCCCCCGGTCGACCTACCTATATTTTAAGCCCTCCCCCTTATTAAAAACCCTCCTGGCGCCATCTGTTGACAGGGAGAAGTACTATTTTCCCAAAAAACCCTTTATTTTAAGTCTAATTTCTCGTTTTCGGACCCCACGGTCGACCTACCTATATTTTAAGCCCTCCCCCTTATTAAAAACCCTCCTGGCGCCATCTGTTGACAGGGAGAAGTACTATTTTCCCAAAAACCCCTTTATTTTCACTCTAATTTCTCGTTTTCGGACCCCACGGTCGACCTACCTATATTTTAAGCCCTCCCCCTTATGAAAAACCCTCTGGTTGACCGTTTTAAGGCCCCACTCGGCTGATGCAAGTCTCAGAATAATTGCATGGAACGATTGACTGTGTACTTTGCTACGTGTCACGCGTTTACCCGATGGGGTGATGTGTAAAGGTCACGGTTCTGGCTGTATATAACCGCTGAAAAAAGGTTTGGCCTTTTATTCTGAGCTACACGTTATGGACGACGACGACGACTTGGATTTTGGTCATAATTGGACAAGTGATGTAGACTCCGGCTACGAGAGCGATCCACAACACTTTCGAACGCGTATTCGTCGATTGCTACGTCGACCTGTGATTGTGCCACCTCCTCCGCCGCCACCACCACCTCCGGCCGTCACTATTAAGATGTTGCCGCGACCTGGGATTGGTGGTCCGATGCTACGGGCTGTTGTCGTGGAGGACACTACGCCGCCACCACCTCGAAGGCTGCGACGACCTCTGGTGATGAAGCCGCCCGAAACCTGGCCCCCGGGACTACCGCAGAGTGTTGTGCAGGCTCTGAGGCGTAAACGACAGAGACGTCTGTAGACCCTGCCAGTGTGAAGACGTCAAGTGTTTTCATCTCCAGATACTTGAACTAGTACAACTATGCAAAACATCTGTATGGTTCTAGACCTCGACGGTTTCCGTGTAAATGGTCGTTTCCTAGTGCGTGAACTTGGATATGCAACTCGGAATGGGAAATGTGGTGTCTATCGTTTCAATCTTCGACAGCACCAACCTTTGTCAGTAAAAGACAGAAGGACAGCCAACTACGTGTCTAAATATGTGATAGGTCTACCCTTTCATCCTCTGCCTCGAGAAAAGGTGTGGTCGTTAGATCACATTCCTAACATCGTGAAATATGTTTACAAACTTGCACGTACTGAAGAAGCTACTGTGGTGGGTTACAAAGGAGGTACTGTGGAAAGAATTCTCTTGGAACAATTAAATCTGCCCAGTGTTAATCTCGAACTTTACGGCTGCCCCAAATATTGTGATCTCCCCAAAGTTTCTGAGTTCGAATGCGGATATCACACCGGAGAGGACGTCCACTGCTCTTTAGCAGAAACAGCTGCTTTCTTCGGATGGATCGATCGTCGAGAGCATGTCTCAACAAACACCTACTTATCAGCTCGTTCCTGATTGGTCGTCTCAGGTGGTGCGGTTCTCTAGTTAAATAGGGAGCGAGTGCTCTGTGCTGCATTGTTCACGATGCAGCCTAGCAATCCTGATGCGTGGTGTCTCGGTGAAGATGTATACGTCGTGCCCTCACTGTTCAAAAATAAGTTTTCTGTGCACGTACGCCGCTACAAGAAATATGAAAATGGTGAATTCATCTACCCTACACCAACAGGGGTTACCCTCTCCATACCTGAATGGGAGGCTTTGTGTGCCGCGGTACCCCACATAGAGGACCAAGTGAAAATCGGTCCCGATCAACAGACATGGTACGTGATGCATGGTTTACGTGCCTACATGTATCGCACTGGAGGTGGTGAACGCTCTGTCGACTTCATCAAAGAATCTGCAGACCAGAGAATTCTACAGTTCCGTGTGGTGAGACGCTGTATAACATTGAACGCTTCGCAGTTGTTCACGCTGGCTATTCACTTAGACGAGGTGATGCGCATTGTGCACAAAGTGTGCGGGACCCCCAAAGATCACCAACTCCGTACAACCATTATGGAACATTCTGAATCCATTCGTCCTTTCCTACTGAGTCCTGTTTTCGACGGTCCCGATTGTGTTTACCCGCTGCTGGTGAATATTTTTCAGCAAGAACTTACGCGCGTGATACCGTTAGATGGACTGCAGCCTGAAGAAAAAATACCGACCATCGTAGGGTGGTCTGGTGACTTGGACATTAATGGTATAGCGCAGGTATTTGTGGATACGGCCTGGAAGCGAGGTCTATTGAATTTTGTAGATTCTGGTTTTGTTTGCAATCTAAAATATAATGCTATTGTTGACGAGGCAAAAAATGAATTGTATAAATTAAATAAATAATTGTAACCTTATATAATGTGTCTGTCTTTTTCATCCTATGTCATTTTAGTCTTGGTATGGATAGGAGAAAGAAGGTGTTAGCTAGTGTAGGTAGTGTAATCGTGACATTGTTAACGATAGCCGTACTTGTATTAGAACTTGTAGCTCCTAGTAAAAATATTCAGTGTGGGGAGTCAAAAGCCTTGGACGGTGAATACAAAATTCGTGTGTGCAACTTAACAGTGGATATCAGACAGTTTATAGGTGACGTTCCTACAGTGACAGGTGTTACACTTTCACTACATCAATGGCAAAACCTGGTGGGGTACGACGTCTGGGTGCAGCAGAAAACAAAACTTTGGAGTCCCATTATTTCAACCCCGAAAGAGGATTCGGTAGTGTAAAAAAGTTAGCACAGAATACGGGACTACCACTCAAACTCGTCCGAGAATGGTTAGAAAAGCAGCCTGCCTACACGTTACATAAACCTGTTCGCAGAAAGTTCCCTCGTAACAAAGTTTACGTCACAGGGCTAGACGAACAATGGCAAGCCGATCTCATGGTCGTGAAAAATCTAACTCGCTTCAATGACGGGTATCGCTACATATTAACAGTCATCGATGTGTTCTCGAGATACGGGTGGGCGCTGGCCATGAAGGCTAAAACGGGGAAAGAAATGGTGTCGGCTTTCAAAAAAATCCTTTCCAAGGGTCGATCCCCAATGAATTTAAATACGGATCAGGGTACGGAATTTACCAACAGAGTGTTCCAGAAATTCCTGAAAAAGAAAGGTATTCGGTTCTTTGCTACATACTCCGACAAAAAAGCAGCTTTGGTGGAGAGATGGAATCGTACCCTACGCGAGAGACTGGGGAGATATTATACACGCAATAATACCTACCGCTACCTGGATGTGCTGCAGCGTGTTGTAAGGGGATACAATGCCACCGTTCACAGTGCACACGATATGGCCCCCAAGGACGTGACCTTACGCAACGAAGACGTCGTGTGGGTTCGACTCTATCGCAATCCGACTGTAGTAAAAGAAAAACCAGCATTTAAAGTGGGTGACACAGTTCGACTAGCCAGTGTAAAAGCACCTTTCAAGAAGGCAGGCACACATTTGTGGACCGAAGAAATATTTATAGTCGACAAGGTATTACAACGCCAGCCCCCTGTGTACGTCATAAGGGATTCCGAGGGAGAAGTGTTGAAAGGCACATTCTATAAATCGGAGCTTCAAAAAGTGACAGAACCCGAACTTTACACGGTCGAGAAAATAATCGAGAGAAAAGGACAAAAGGTGCTGGTTAAATTTCGCGGATATCCCAAACCTTCCTGGATCCCTAAAAAATGGATAGTTTCTACCTGACTCTCCCCTCCACGGCTAGTCAGAATATTTATCCGAACAATTCGCAGACCGATTTCACAGTCCGTCTGGCACAACCCCTAAGACTGAGCGGAAAATGGAAAGTGGGACTAGCAGAAGTTCACTTACCTGTGAGCTGGTACAATGTGGACGGTTCTAACGACACGTATGAATATTACGCTCCTTCCACCCCCGAAGAATACAGGAAAATCAAACTTAAACCGGGTAAAATAACTCGAATGGAGCTGTTGTCTGTCCTCACCACACAGCTCCCCAAAGAAATAATAGTTTCCTATAACGGTGGTTACTGGGTATTCAAACCGAGTGAGGGGTACGGACTGATGTTTCCTAAAACGAATTTCGGTAAACTTCTGTGTATCGGCGAGGGAGAAGTTGACAAACCCTTCCACCAACGATTTGCCAGCAAACTTTGCAATACACCAACTTTCGACATAGATGACGAGTGTTATTTCTACGTGATCCCGCCAGGTAGTTTCCAAGAACGAAAGGTACCCCACGGACGATACGAAACTGCCGAATCGTTATTCGATGCAATGAACCAGATGCTACCCTACAGGCTGAGAAAAGCTTACCGTTTCAAGCAACAGGCAGATCACACCGTATTGATGGATACAGACAAGTCGCATTACATTAAATTTCCTCGATCGAACCCTGGATTAGGAGAAATGCTAGGAATTACTAAATTAGATATACCACTGAATAAAGTCCTGGGTGACTATCCCATCGATATGAACAGAGGAATGTATGGTATTTATTTGTATTCAGACCTGATTGCGCCTCAGTTGTTAGGTGATACTCACGGTGAACTGTTGCGTGTCGTGAACCCCGCCGTCAGAACCAGTAATAACGAAGCCATTGTTGCAGTGTATCAGCAACCTGATTACTACCCCCTTGCAAGGAACAGTTTCGAGAGTGTGAGAATCTTCCTTCGTACCGACACCGGAGAACCTCTGCATTTTAAATTCGGTAAAGTTTTAGTCAAGTTACATTTCCGCCATGAGGGTTAAATTCGTTCCCCCTTCCGCAGATGCCTACGTGAGCTACTACAAGAGCCAAACGGGGAAGGGTGTGTTCCGTGGTCCTCGTTATCAGAGAGGCGACGGGCTAGGAAGCATCTTTGCTAGGATCGGACGTTTCATCAGCCCTCTCGTACGCCCTCTCGTACGACCTGCGCTGTCCACCCTGCGTAAGGGAGGGCTACGGTTCGTTTCAGAGATATCCCAGGGGCAAAACTTCAAATCTGCAGCCAAAGCGGGGCTCCGTGAAGCGGGTGCCGACCTCTTGCAGCGTGCCAGTTCAAAGCTGCAGGGAGGGAAAGGAATAAAACGTCGTCGTCAGCATCCCAAGGTTCATAAAGTGAAGAGACACTGTACTGTGCAGGACGTGTTTTCATCATGAGCATTCAGAAAATTCACGCTGATTCTGGCGACTGTGCCGATTCAGAACTGGATCTGTTTCTGGTTCCACCCACTGTCTCACAATTAGAAAGAGGCTGTTATGTCAATTATTTACCTGTGGCTTCCCTGGAAGGTAATGCACCACTCGAATTCATCGTGAAGGGGACGGACGATTACATCGATCTATCTCGATGTCACCTACGTCTCGTCTTGAAAATTGTAAAATCCGATGGTACAGCACCGTCGGAAGTGATTGCCCCTTGCAATCATTTCTTCCATGCCCTCTTCAGCCAGGTAGACGTCTTCCTCAATGATCACCTAGTGAGTGCTTCTCACAACCTGTACCCCTACAGGGCGTATCTAGAGACTCTATTGAATTACGGGACCGATGCCACACGAAGTCAGCTAGGCACCTCGCTCTGGTACCTCGACACCCCAGGTAAAATGGAACTGACCAGCAGGGAGAACGAGGGGTGGCATCAACGCAAGGGGTACGTCAAACCAACAGGTATCGAACTCATCTCGTGGATCCACGCCGACCTGTTTAATCAAGATCGTTACCTACTCAATCAAGTCGACCTGAGACTGCGTTTGCTGAGATCCAAACCCGAATTCTGCCTCATGACAGGTGAAGCAGACCCCTCTTACAAAGTACAGATACACGAAGCTGAATTTTTCGTGCGTAAAGTCAAACCCACTTCGGGTGTCATCCTTGCACACGCTCGCCTGCTGGGTACGGAGAGTGCCAAGTACCCTCTGCGAAGAACGGATTTACGTATGTTTTCCATCGCTTCGGGCCTGACGAGTGTGAACCGTGACAATTTATTTCTCGGCCAGCTCCCTGTACGGCTTGTACTGGGTATGCTGGAAAGTACCAGCCTGAATGGATCGTACGAAAAAAATCCCTTCAACTTCCAACATTTCGACTTAAACTACATCAGTCTTCACATAGACAGTGATCATCAGTCCTACACCCCCGACTTTGCGAATGGGCGCTATCTCCGCTGTTACCAAGGATTATTGGAAGCTGTGGACGCCTGGAAATCCGATAGCGGTATTAACTTATCGCGAAAAGCCTATGGAGAAGGTTTTACATTATTCGGATTCCAATTGACCCCCGAGCAGCGTGAATGCAATCAAGTATTTTCTTTAATAAAGAGTGGGAGTGTGAGAGTCGAATTAAAGTTTGCCAAGCCGCTACCCGCATCGGTCACTGTGATCCTGTATGCCGAGTACCAGAATTTGTTGGAAATCCCATTGGATCGTAAAGTCCTGTTTGACTACAGCTCATGAATTCCTATCAGCTAGAATCCATCCTTTCGATGTTACCCACAAGTCTCGGAGTGTTCCCCCGTGACAGACTACCTCACAGAATCAATCAGTCAGAAGCCTTGTTTATCTACAATACCGATCCGTCCTCCCTGCCTGGAACCCACTGGATAGCGGTTTACAAGAAAGGAGTGCAAGTGGATCACTTTGATCCCCTGGGTACGAGTCCCGATGCCTCCATGCAAGAATACTATAGTCGACTAGGCATACGTCACGTCTTACACTCCTCGATACCTCTGCAGGACCCCCTGGGAGACACTTGTGGGGCTCACTGTCTGTATTTCCTGTTTAAAAGATCGTGTGGTTCGACTCTTCCCACAGTACTGCATCGTGATTACACGTGTCGAGTAGACTTTAACGACTGCATGGTGGTGCGATGGCTCTCCGCACTCCTTCAAATATTATAATTGCAGCACCCTCACAGTGTGGGAAGACGACTTTCACTCTGAAACTCATCAAAGAAGCAGCTCAAGTATTCGAACCCCCACCCCAGCGTGTCGTTTACTGTTACGGTGAGTGGCAGCCTGCCTTTGAACCCTTCAAGAAAACGGTGGAATTTTATGAAGGACTACCTACGGATCTGGAATTTGATCCTCACAGACCTACACTTCTGGTACTGGATGACTTGATGGAACAGTCTGTAGCCAGTGAGCGCATATCACAATTGTTTATTCGTGGTGGTCATCATAAAAATATCACGATTGTCCTGATCTTACAAAATCTGTTTTTAAAGGGAAGACATTCGAGGACTATATCGCTCAATGCTCACTACATGTTTTTATTTCGCAATTGTCGGGATGCTTCACAAATAACCCACCTGGCGAGACAAGTGTACCCCCATCAATCTAAACTCCTGACGGATGCCTATAGACTGGCTACACAGGTAACCTGCGGTTATTTGTGTGTTGACCTTCATCCCAGAACGTTGGACAGTGAAAGGCTCCGTGCAAAGATTCTTCCATCAGAAGAACCCGAAATACTTTACGTTCCAAATGAAAGTTAAATCTCAAGGTCCGTTCCTTCAGTGCTTACCAAAGCTAGGGGGAAAGCAGCGTACAGCTCTGATGAAGCACATCTCTGACCCCCAGATGTATGCGTTATGTGAAGTGTGTTCCAATTTCTTAAAAGGAAATATACCTGTTTCCCACAGAGTACTAAAGAATTTACGCCAGCACAAGACGGTCATAAGGAGTCTAGCGTCCAAACGTGCATCTTTACGCCACAAGAAGCATCTCCTGCAGCGTGGTTCAGGGTTCATTATACCACTATTGACTGCTGCCCTCCCCCTACTGGTCTCGTTATTTAGAAAAAAATGATTTCAGTGAAAGCAGTGCAGAGGAGAAACATAAGAAAAAAAGTGTGTGATTTAGACTCAGAGATGAAGAAAATATTAGAGTCTGGTGATGCTGACGATAAGTCTGAAAAGTATCTGACTGCTTTGAAAAATTATTTGTTATTCTCAAAACAGCTTGACACTCCACAGGAAGTAAAAGTCAACATTCCCAGAAATCATATAGCTGAAGAGCGGCCCCCAAAAGACATTGCTGTTCCCATCCGACGTAAGAAAAGAAAATTATCCGAGTGGACGGCGTATTGAAAATATCTGTAAAAGAAAAAAACTTTCCAAGACTTGTGTGCTTGAAGACTTGTGTTCAAAACAATGTATTAAAAATCTGTATCCAATAAAAGAAAGTAAAACTGATAATTTGCCTTTTGCCATTTTTACGTCTCTTCCCATTCAATGTTTTCACACTGATGGTTCATTCAATGCTTGACATCCGGAAGTGATCTGCGCTCAGATGTACGCGCGCTGCTACACTCAGTAGTACAGCAGAGGGCGTTGGTGTCGATGGGCGGGGAAATGAGAATGCTGCTGCAGCAGCGAGACTTGGAGGGGAGCAGCGCGTGTACATCTGAGCGCAGATCACTGATAAGACTTACGGAGCACCTGAAAAAACAAAGTTACCTCTTGCTTTCTACCACCATAGTGTCTTCCAGTTCTGAGAAATAAAGAGACGGATTTTTTGAAACCATTTTTATTGAAACAATTCACAGACAATAATTTACATGACAGATCCGCTGTAGTTTTAAATACAATAAGTTAAATACAATAATTCAAAAGCTGACGACGCCTCAGTGCTGGGTCATTACGTGTGAAATACTAAGGTTCACTAGGAACATTGAAATAAAGTGTGCAGTGAAATAAATAAAGCGTGTAATGAAATAATATGTACATTGGTGAGCAACGAAATAAAGTGAGCAACGAAATAAAGTTGTAATACTATGCACACTGAAATAATAAATGAAGATGCAATAATAAATAAATAAATAATAAATGAAGATGCAATAATAAATAATAAATTAGTTTACAATAATACATTAGTGTGCAATAATAAATAAAAACTGTGCATTTACTCATCCATGAGTTGGATAAGGGTATCCAGGCCCAGGTCATTGTAACCATAAGGTACAGTGAGAGTCGAACCCGGGCTGAGATACCGCTTATCGAGGTTAGCCTTAAACCTTTTCACCATGGGCTTATTCGTAAGTGACCCATCCACTTTATTACGAATTACATTGAAAGGGACTTCGAAGGTCTCACTGGTTGGGGAGTTCCCTAGCACCATGGATTTTAGAAGTTCAAAATTGTATGTGCACCGGTTTTTCTTCGTGAGTGATATGCCCTTGGCGCGAAGAATTTCATCCCCGTTGCTCAGCCGAAGGGCATAACTTTTGGCCCCGGCGCTGACATAGTCAGTGATGTGTACACCGGAGCCGTACTTTGAAGAAATTTCATCTACGAGACCTCCGAGAAAGGGATGTTGTGGTGGTGTGTAGGTGTCGCGAGGAGACGTTGTATAAATTACTGAGTCAGTATCCGAGTACAATGCACGACTATCTAATTTCGATAGAAGCTCGTACAGCTTTAGTCGGGCGTGACTCGTCACCATTGCGGCGAGAATCAGGCTTCCACGGGTGTTCGCTGGAGTGGCAGACTCCGCCGGCTTGTGCGTGACAAGCACGGCCTGATCACTGATAACAGCGACGTCAGTGATGACTAGCGATGCGTCCGTCAAGAGCTCCATGTACTTGACAGGACAACTCACAATGGTCGTCTGGGTTCGACTCATGTTCTGCGCATGCTTCCCCCATGACGAATTAAGCGAGACCTTGGAAAGAGTTCGCTTAAGGTTGTTTTTTTCAACTTCCGAGGGGAGGATCCGAACCCCCTCCGCCTGGAAGAAGGCCTCACAGAAGGCTTCCTTTTGCTCCTCGGTCTGCACGTCAGGGGGAAACCCGGAGTAGCGCTGCTTCAGTCCCAGAAAAGTGTCTATGTACCCAGCATAGACACCTCCCTTTTTTGTTGTAGGATCGTATTGCAGGATGGTATTAAAGTGCCACACATCGTGGAACTGGAGAAGTTTGTAGCCAGCACGCATCGCAGCATAAATTTCGAACGTAGGCCAAGATCCTGTCAATGCGCGCTGGTTCACGGTGTGCCGACAAGGGGGTGCCAGCTGTCCATCCGCACAGATCCTACAAAGGGGGAAAAGCAGCTTCCCATTACACCTATAGGGCAGTACAGGGATGAATAAACCGTCGGGGGGTAACAGTGTGGCGTGTGCAATGCCAAAATAGTGGTCGAGGTCCGTGGCGAAATCGGAGGTGATCCGAACCGGGTGACCTTTACCGAATGGAGCCTTCTTGCAAACATAAGGGTACAGGCTGTTGTAATCAACGTAGTTAAGGCTACATCCTAAGTCAACCGATGCAAAGATGGAGAACACCTCCACGCGCCCTCCGTAGAGGTAGTCACGGGCCCCTATACGCCTGATAGGCTCGACGGATTTATAAATTAATGCGACGGACTGGTTTTTGCGCATCAACTCGTCGAATTCGTGCTCCCACATAATTTTGCATGTGTACCCGTTCATCAGCACTTTCAAGGTCTCAAGACGATCCATGGTCCGGGTGTTTAGCAGACCAAATGGCTTTCTCGTGCGCTGATCTATTTTTTCAGGGTTGAAACATTTCAAGCAGCAATGATAGTAACAACCTAAAAATTCGTAATAACAACGGGTACTGTGGCACACGCCATCCAATTTGTACTGCCCTATCTTATACTCACCTCCGGGTGATCGCGCAGTTTGAATTACGATGTTGTCCTTGGAAGCCTCATACTCTAACCATGCGAGAGCTTTCAAGGACTGCCGGTCGTTACTCGCCGAATACCCTTGGGCGGGACACACACCGAGGGTATTCTTTTGCAGAAACTTCCCACGGAAAATTCGAAGACAAGCACCGGCAATAGTCAGGTCACGCGCAAATGGGTCTACGCCTGTGAGATTTAAAAATTCCTCGCGGAAAGCTTGGGCGCCTCGCCGCAACAACTCTGTATCTGCCTTGCAGTAATACAGAAGCTGCTGTTGAAAATCCCAGGGTTCAAGGCTTGCTGCGACATACCACTCGTTGAATACTGACAGAGTTTCAGGCTCCATGTCTTCCGGCTGGAAAAAAAGCCGATCAGGGATGGGTCCTGCATACTGTAGATTTTCCTCCTTCACGAATTTAAAGGGGAAAAAGCCTTTCACCGTCTCCAAGTTGAAGGTCTTCGTGAATGATCGAAGAGGAGCCTGAATAAAGGACAACGTGTCGATGAACCTTATTTTAAGGCCAGGTAAAAATATACCTAAAATCTTGGATCCATCGAACACGAGATCCGGTTTTAAAAATTTTCTGTACAGGTAACTAATGATGAACATGCCGTCAAAGCCTTTCAGATTATGTGCGAGGACTGTGGCGTCCTTGAATCGTTGAACCCCAGGACGTTCTTCAGCCAGAATCCAATCCATAAAGGCGTCCGTTTCCGAGAATGAAGCATAGACCCACTCGTCGTCCACTTGATATGTGACCACACATAGTATCGGTTTTAGCAACCCGTCGGCACACTGCACAGTCTCTACGTCAAAGTAGAGGTAGGTCTGACCGACAGGATCAATTTTGCAGGGCTCGACGAATTTTAAGGTGTCAGCCTTGCAAACGTGCTTTTTCAGGGGGTCGTAAATGCTAATGCACTTAACACAGCGATGCCGTGTCTGACATGCCTTCAGCAGGTGCGCCTGAAAGCATTCAGCCCCGCGCAAATACACACAGCATACCGTGCAAAGCAACAGCTCCCCTGTATGAAGCACATCGACTGACAGGCACCTGTTGCAGGTTCCCTTGCAAACGTGGCCCTCTGTATTTAACCCCTTTAAACAAATGTGGCAGAATTGCTTAGCCCCGAAAAACCCTGATGGTTTGGTAATCACATCGTAATGCCCAGCACTAAACAACAAATAAAGGTTGTCCCCTCCTTCGGGACCAATGAAGATGGGGAGGAAGGCGTCATCAGCAGAATACACAACAATCCTGAATTGTGTCAGGTGAGCTTGAAAGAGACGTACTTCCGGGAGTCCACAGGGACCCTCTGGTACGGCTGCATCCTGATGTAGTTGACGGGCTTCCTGCCTCTGCAAAGGGGAGCGATAATCGCTGATCCTAGTATAGTTGTGCGTCAGCCCCTTATTTTTTAAGCAAAGCTCTCGTGCGACGACGAGAGCCCTTGCAAGACAGATATCGTCACGGTTGACGATTCTCAAAACGCTCCCCTTCTTGACAATGAATGACCCGACGTCAGCGACGCGACGAGTCTCGGGGCCTGTACGTCTTCCATCTCCACCGCTACCGACCCGGTCCAGGTTGGCACAAACGAAGTCAAACTCCAATTCGCTCCCGGGACCAAGAGACTCATTTGACTGCACTACTTTGTCTAGTGCAGCCATGAATCTCTCCCCCGTCAGGGCATTACGCCGAATTAGTGCCAGGTTGACGGGGTTTTTCAAATCCCGGGAGCGTAAACACAACCGAACATGGCTATACTCCCCTGTGGGGACGACGTCGGTCAACATTTTCTCATGTAGGTCGTGCAGGACCGGGAGGAAATTATAAGGTTCCACATTCTCCATTCCGCCAAGCCGCACACTCATTGAAACAAATTGTGTGCGAAACTTGGCGGAGTTGTAGTGGCGTGTGTTCACAATACTGTAGTAAGGTGCTGCAGCAGGTCTGACTGTGGTGGATGGTCCTGGAACGTTGAAGGACTCGACAGACCTAGATAGATAATTTATTCTCAGAATATGCAGTACTTTACGCGTTTTTTATCTTAGAACTGAAGTTATAATGCTGTATTGCTCAGATACATACTTTTAAAGTATTACATTTTCCCCTGACACACATTTTTAAAGTATTACACTTTTAAAGTATCACATTTTCCCCAGATACACGTTTTTAAAGTATTACATTTTTAAAGTATCACATTTTCCCCAGATACACACTTTTAAAGTATTACATTTACTAATATTCTTCTTTATACATAGTTTGTCCAATAAAAATCATATATTTATTCACATATATATAGAAATTTTACCTACAGTACAAGTCTGAGAAAAAAAAAAATGTTCCACGTGAGTAAACACTCGACTGTGGAAAAATTTAACAGTTGTAATAAAAGACAACACACACACACATTGCTAGTATAATTTTGCCTACAGTACAAGTCTGGGAAAAAATGTTCCACGAGAGTAAACACTCGAAGTTGGAAAAATTTAACCGTTGCTAGCTCAAGCAAAAGACCTAATTAAAATTTAACTAATTTATAAGCAGAATAAAGAAAGTAAAATGGCTTTACAGGCTATAAAACTATATATGCTTTAGTAAATGATTGAGCCGTTTAAGACCTGCTCAACATCAAATGAAATTTCATTTACCTGACTGCAGCTGAAGACCCCGCGCCTGTGAAGATTGCCGTGGTGCCGTCAGCACTGGCGGGGTCGTTGAGGGGCGTAGCCGGCACTGTCAATGACGAACGGGTCATGGGTGGCTGAGGCTTGGTTAGCACACTCTCCGTGGGGGCCCTACATTGATAGATAATTCAGTCTCAGAATATGCAGCGCATTTACATGTTTTTTCATCTTAGAGCAGAAAAGACAATATGCAGTACATTTACTAGTCTGAGCAAAAATCTAAGTAACTAAAGTTTGAAAATTAGGTTTTAGAATAAAAGACAGCACAGTTTGCTAGCATGAGCAAAAAATCTAAGTAACTAAAGTTTGAAATTTATCATTTAGACTTTACTAGATAGAAACAAATATAAAACTCTATGTTGTGATAAAAGACAACATACACCACAGTTTACTAGCCTGAGCAAAAAAAAAAATCCAAGAAAATATTTAGCTAATTTATAAGTAGAATAAAGTAAGTAAAAATGACTTTACTGGATAGAAACAAATATAAAACTCTATGCACGTCAGTAAATGATTGTGTGTCTTAATGACAACATAGCATTAAATAAAGGTTTATTCACCTGCTAGCCGTTGAAGCACCCGGGACGGGTGAAGTCCTCATCTCCGCTGCTGCTTTTGCTGCGGCGATGCGCTTGCGGTGTGTTAGAGAAAGCCTCAATGTCCTCGGTCGTAGTATTTCCCCGGCCTCCATCTGACGACAGACACGCTTAACACTTCTGTCATCTGTCTCCGTGCTTCTTTTGGAGACATCGGAGAGGTTCTGGACTGCTGCGAGAAGTTTCTCAAAGCACTGCGTGGTGTTCCTAGATAGATAGATAATACGGTCTCAGAATATGCAGTACATTTACTAGCGCAATCAAAAATATCTAAGTAAATAAAGGTTTGAAAATTAAGTTTTAGAATAAAATGACTTTACTGGATAAATGGTTGAGTACCTTAAGGGCAACACAGCATTAAATAATTTATAAGTCAACACAGTATTAAATAATTCTTAAGTGCAACACAGCATTAAATAATTTATAAGTAGAATACAGAAAGTAAAAACGTCTTAAGGGCCGCATCAAATAATTTATAAGTAGAATACAGAAAGTAAAACGTCTTAAGGACAGCATTAAATAATTTATAAGTAGAATACAGAAAGTAAAAACGTCTTAAGGACAGCATTAAATAATTTATAAGTAGAATACAGAAAGTAAAAACGTCTTAAGGGTCGCATCAAATAATTTATAAGTAGAATACAGAAAGTAAAACGTCTTAAGGACAGCATTAAATAAAATTTTAGTTACCTGTTAGCAGATGATGATCCAGCCGAAGGAATGTTGAAGGCTCGTTCACCAGACATCTTGAGGAGTTTGACAATCAGGTGTCAGAGTATCAGCGTTGACAGTTGAATGACATTGGAGGATGCTGTCCTCCGCATTTTATACACACAGCCAGGCCGACTGACACGTATTACAAGAGGTCAAACTAACATCACGCGATCGAGACAACAACAACAATTTCTATTTTGAAACCTTATCAGCATCATATGTAAACAAAGTGTGGTGCTGGACACTGCCCTCTTGAACCCTCACCGATCGGACCACGTCGCGTGATGTTTTTGAAAGTCTTGTTGCTAACCCCGATAAGCACTTGAAAGGAATACCGCTTGCGATAAGGAGTTTGAATTTTCTGAGAGCAGATCATAACACGGCACTATTCGACAGCTATTACGAATAATTTAAACCATTCACCCCGGACCGTAGGACGATTTTTAATGTGGGAATTTTAACCAGTGCTTAATTACTAGGGAGTTTAATAGCCGGGAATTTTAATTATAAGAAAATCGTTTAACCGTCTTGGTGGAATAAATACAGCTTTGCGAGTTTGATTTACAATTTGAGATCCTCATTCAAAAGAGTTCAGTGGTAGTGTCGGTTTTGATGTAAGAAATACATAGAAAAAGCTAGTTATAAAGAATGCTAGGTTAATATCTGACCCGTTCGACACGCATCTAAGCCACAGCAAGTACACGGCATAGTCCTGGAATCCACAGAGCGAGGGACGATTTTTTTTTTTTTCCGGTGAAACACATTTACAGAAAACTGCTTTTTATTTCGAGCGTGGAGTGATTTTAATAAAGGTGAGGAATATTTTGACGAGTGTTTAATTACTAGGGAGTTGATTAACGGAGTTTGAAAATTTTTCCGCTGCAGACGTGTGTTCTAAAAGCAGATTTAACATGTCATCCCTACGAATAATTTAAACCATTATTAATTTCACCCTATGGTATTTTCTATGGAAACAGTAAGAGTAAAATGAGTTTCAACTGTAGGATGATTTTTAATAGAGGTAAGGGAATTTTGTATCATTCCTTTCTGTACAATTATTCTAAGACCAGTCAATCGTTCCATGCAATTATTCTGAGACTTGCATCAGCCGAGTGAAGGAGTGGGGGCTTAAAATGGTCAACCAGAGGGTTTTTCATAAGGGGGAGGGCTTAAAATATAGGTAGGTCGACCGTGGGGTCCGAAAACGAGAAATTAGAGTGAAAATAAAGGGGTTTTTGGGAAAATAGTACTTCTCCCTGTCAACAGATGGCGCCAGGAGGGTTTTTAATAAGGGGGAGGGCTTAAAATATAGGTAGGTCGACCGGGGGGTCCGAAAACGAGAAATTAGACTTAAAATAAAGGGTTTTTTGGGAAAATAGTACTTCTCCCTGTCAACAGATGGCGCCAGGAGGGTTTTTAATAAGGGGGAGGGCTTAAAATATAGGTAGGTCGACCGGGGGGTCCGAAAACGAGAAATTAGAGTGAAAATAAAGGGTTTTTGGGAAAATAGTACTTCTCACTGTCAACAGATGGCGCCACTGAGGGGGAAAGGGGGGTTTAATAAAGGGGGAGGAATTATTAATTATTAATAAAGGGGGGCGTGGCCTGTTACGTAATGATTATGTAATGATTACGTCATGTTACGTAATGTTACGTCATAGGGGCGTGGCCTGTTACGTCATAGGGGGCGTGGTCAATGACGTCATAGGGGGGGAAAGCACTGTGCAAAGGGGGATCGGTGGGTTGTGAATAAACTACTAACGTCTCCTACAGATAAATAAACTTAATGATTTGAGAATAATTAACAGAGCCGTCGCCAGATTAGATCACGCCCTGAGACAAACAATTAAACATCGCTCCTCAAAAGGTCGGAGTTGCGCATGAGCAACTCCTACCTTCGGAACGAGGATTGCAATGTCCGCAAAATGAAATAATAATCCCCAAAATGATAAATATAACATAAATTAAGCAAAATTGGTTAAGGTAAAGTAAAAGTGAATGGGTGGACTATCCCAGGCGCCGTGAGGCAGGCTGCCTCTATGCTCCTGTCGACGGTACTGATAACTAACACTCATTACAAACACCTTGTCATATAAAAGTACACGTAGGTTTCACCAGATGGGCTGCATAACAATATGGTTGATTATATATTAATCAAGAGCAAACAGAAAGTTCTGTTAAGAATGAATAAACTAAAAGTAAAAAATCCCTCAAGCAAGCTGGTTCCCACATAGGTCGGACAGGAGCCTTTCAGTTTATACGCCGTAGTATATGGTCTGTGAGGTTCTTTCTAGCTTTCAGATTTATCTCCGGCCCTGCCTCGGTCAGCGATGGGCTTAGACAGGTTATCATCCGTTGAATGGGACGTTAAGCCATTGGCAGCCGTGTGTGGGAGAGACCTTGTGCATGTTACAGAACACGCTGGATGGCTTTGACTGAAGGCTACCATATGTCTCCTAACAGCTGTTCAGTGGTCCCCTTCCCCCAACCTCCTTTGAGCGCCTTCGGGTCCTTTTGCACACAATGGGGCAAATGACTAGGCCATGTACCCCATTATGCACAAAACAAAGTACCACTCAGAAGTAAAACAAACCAACTTAAACACCTAGTCACGACATAATGTCTCATTCCGATGGACAGCAATTTCTTCGAGCGTGTCTATTACCCTTTCTCGCCGAATGCTAGGTGTGGGTTAACCGATATAATCACAGTTGGAACTCGAGCCTGGGAACCCCAGAAAATAATCTTGTGCGCTACATATTAAACCGCCCCCAACCATATGTCGAAATGCAAAGATCATTCTGATGACTTTTGATTGGGAAGACATGAAAGGAGACCGTTCAGTGAGAACTAGAGATGAGTTCGGGCTCAATTTTTCAAGTCGTGCCTCCCGGGCACGCTTGCAAAAAAAAAGATATCGGCTCATCCTGAAACAAATGAATTGAAATTCATTGTTGCTAATTTGTTATTTTATTTTACGATATTGATTTATCGTTTTACGAAAAAATTGAATGTTTTTGCTATTTTGAACGAAAAATATTAGAAATAGGCAGAAACCAAAATTTTGGGGGAGAGCCATTAATTTACTTAAAGAGAAAGTATAAAAATAAAAGTTGCATGATGCTTATTTTTAATTGCTAAAGATAGAATAAAAGGTTGAAATTATAATAAAAATATTTTATAATTCTACGTATTCCTTCAAAACTTTAAGAAATATTTTGAGTTTAAATATTTCTGAGCCCGAAGTCTTCTGTGCTATTTTGTACCAGAGTCAACCCGACAAATTTCAAGTTAGTGAGAACGGTACAAATGTTTGCTTTGAGTGTGGTCGTTAAAAAAATTAAGTAGAAATGACAGAAAAATTATTTGATTCCCATTAGCCTAAATTCATTCTTTTAAATTTCATACATTGAACTATTTTGCAAAAGCACCAATATGTCGTTAATGTTGAATAAACTCGTATCATTAGTAAGTACAAAAAATAGCCAAAAGATTTATGACTTGGGAGCAAAATAGTAAAAAGCCAAAAGAATTATGATATGAATGAAAATGAGTAAAAAAAAACCCGAAACAATTATGCCTTGAATGCAAAGGCCAAAATTAATAATATAATTTCACGTTTTCCAGCCATTTGTTTTTTCCATAGTTCGTTTTCAAAAACACTATTTTTGAATTTTTCAGAATTTTTTAACGTCTAAGGAATATATTTCTTACGCAATAGAAACTACTTTAGTATTCCTGATATAAACTAATGTTTCGAGATTTCCTATGTTCGGGAAATACGAATGAACGTAAGTAAGTTATTTACCATTGAAATGGTTAATGAGGGCATTTAGCCGTGACTAAGTTTTTTCGTTTATTAATACGTTTTTTTTTCTCAAATTGAATCATGCTAGTTGATTCCGTTTAAAAATTTCATGAGAAATATTAATAACGTTTTATAATTTTTCTCTGAGCAATCACTTTTGAAATGTGGCAAAACGTTTTATATGAACTGTTTTGAACTTCCCTGCCACTTGTATATTTCAGTCCTTTATTTCGCTATTCTTATTTAGAATTTACATCACGTTTAAACTACTTTCAAGTTTGAGCTATATTCTATTATATATTATAAGAAACGAATTGAATTTTTAAGACAATACGATACAGTTTATGCTAAGCGATGCGATCCTCGAAAATATCGGTATAAGCAAACATTGTTTGAATAGCAGATAAAGTGTAGGAAAAGTGGGTAATTCTAATCCCCACATTATATCTATATTAGCTATACCCATGCCAAATGCTTGGCACAAAACGGACCGATAATTCTTCGATAATTCATTAACAAGTTTCCATTCACAATTAAATCGCGACAAACGTACGTCAATCGAAAACTTCATTGCCAGCTTCATTCAGGAGGCACGAGACGACAGGGCGCAAGAAATCTCGGATTCTTTTCGAGAGATCACTCCACGGCAGCTAGGAACTCAAAGAGGTTAGAACTAAGAAGACCATCCCACCAAATTTGGAACCCGATCGCTCAAGTAGCCGCAGAACCACGGGAAAACTGTCAATTTCTGCTACCGATGATGTCACCCGTGTCCGAGCGCTCTCCCGGAATTACGGCTATTATAACTTATAATGTTTTAAAAATTTGCTAATGAAATCACTATCGCGTCGACGTAGAATATGTTCACTCAATAGGAATTCATGAATATTGGAAAAAAGCGAAACGGCGCACAATTCTGAGATATGAATTTGTTACTTTAGGAACAAAGGTTTCTACACAAACTTAATATCTGGCAATCACTTCCGGTATCAGCCAGCGCTTGACACATTTCATTTACCAGAACTCTGTCGGCGTAGTTGAAAGCTGATTTTTATACATGAAAAGATTCACTAGAGGCGTTTCGTTTCTTTCCATGTTGATATAATAGTAAACTAAAAAATTATATTTGTAAATACCCCGTTGCTTTTTTTTTTGAATCAGAGCACTGCACGTAGTTCGTTCTAAAAATATATTTCAACGATTATTCACATAACTCTCCAGTTTAAAATTTCCATTCATGCATATGAATGAAAATTTACATTATGTTTTTTATTCATTATGTTTTCAATTTGAATGTAATGCAATGCAGTGACACAATATTCAACTTGGCGAAAGATGAATGTGTCACAATTTATATTTTTCATAATAATTGTAATAATTGTGTTTGTACATTACTCTGGGTTCAGGACAGACCAGTCCACCACTGCCGCTATCAAACAAGTGGTGGACATTATTAAGGTAAATAAAATGCACAAGATGCATACCTCTCTCATAGCCTTGGATATGATGGGTGCCTTCAACAACGTCTGGTGGCCTGCTATTCTTAGTAGGCTAAAAGATTGTTCTTGTCCTAGGAACATCTATGTTCTAATGGCCAATTACCTTAGTGAGAAGATGGTCAACTATTCCCATGCTAGCGGGACAGCCTCAGGAAACTTGGAAAGAGGCTGCCCACAGGGTTCGTGCAGTGGACAATTCCTCTGGAACTTGGTCGCCGATACTGCCCTGGAGTTGACCCTACCCCAGGGTGTCTGGCTCCAGGCTTATGCAGATGACATGCTGCTTGTCATATCGGCATCCTCCAGAGCGAGACTGGAGATTGCCGGCAATGCAGCATTGTCAATACTTGAGGGATGGAGTCTGCGCAACAAGCTGGGTTCAGCTTTGCAAAGGCATCATCCATGACTGTGGCCAAAGAGGGTGTCCTCAAAAAGAGGTATCCGATTTATAAATTACATGGCAATAATATCCGCCATATGACGACGATTAAGTACTTGGGGATCACTCTGGATGAAGGATGAGCTGGATCCCACACTTGCAGAATCTCAAAGTTAAATGCACAAATGTTATGTGCAGACTGGGGCGAATGGCTCGCGTCTCGTGGGAACTCAGAGGTGATGTCCTCAAAGAAATTTATCTCAGGGGCACGGAGCGGATCCTAACATGGAGCAGGCGCCTGGTGGCGCCCGACGGACCACTCCATCATGTGTAGAAAGCTGATTGCAGCCCAACGACCGGCTTTACTGCGAATCACCAAGGCTTATAGGACCACATCCATGGATGCCCTCGGTGTTAGCAGGGTTCCCTCCGCTATTTTTGACGGTCGGTAAAGAAGCGACCATTTTCAGAGTCTTGCAAGTTAAGGAGAAAGCTACATTCCTTGGAGTCCAGTATGACCCATAGGATTACGAGACAAATACCGCTAAGTGGGATATCCATCCCACCAGAAGACTGAGTGTGTCATGGTACAAGGAGTTACCATCCGGATTAGGAATTGAGATATACACTGACGGTTCCAAGAGCGAGGATGGTGTGGGCTTAGCCTACACTGTCTACAATCAAGGAGCCAAAGTGTATGATTATAACAGGAAGGTTTCAAATAATGGCTCAGCTTTCCAAGCGGAGCTACTCGCCATCAGAGAGGCCCTTAAATGGGCCCTCCATGACGGCGGTCACAATAGCGACATCCGGCTGTACACGGACAGCCAGGCAGCTCTGCAAGCGCTTGAAGATGCAAACAACAGGCATCAAACTGTTAAGGAGATCAAGCGCATCTTGGGTAATAAGAACATGACCAGAATTTCCTTCTCCTGGATCAAGGCACACGTAGGTCATGAGGGGAACGAGCGGGCAGACCAACTGGCCCACTCAGCAAGTAAATAATACTCAACTTGTGATAGCGGTAAAGACTTCAAAAACTACCCTGAAATTTATACTAGTCGAAGAGAAATTGATGAGTGGCAGCGGCTTTGGGATACGACTGAGAATGGTCTTCAAACAAAGACATTCTTGAAAAGGGTTAGTCTATCCCTGATGTCCTCTAACCACTATTTGATGCAGTTCCTGATGGGACACGGGAGTTTCCCAAATATCTGGAGCGCTTTAAGACCGCTACACACAGTTACTGCGGCTGTGGGGATCCAGATGCAGATGTCGGGCACTATATCCTGAGGTGCCCAATTAAGGGTTCGCTAACGAACTCAGGAGCTCCCAAGCGATCAATGAGGTAGCAGGCGAGGCGGTCACGGTGTCCATCGAGAGTGCCCGAGTCAGGGCACATCTGAGGGACATGGGCTGGCTTGTCTGCCAGCTCCGGGACTCTCTTCTTTGAGACTGAAGCTGATTTCGCTCTCTTCCTGCTCACTTTCAACTCGGGATGCACTCTGCATTCCCTTTAACACCACCCATACTCCAAGTCCCTACTGCCCAAAATAAAGAGAGGTGTACATTATTCTGTCCACAAAAAATTGTTTTAATATTTTCTCTGTTTCCTATTTTGTCCATAGTGAAATAAAAATATCTCTACCTAACACGATAATGATGAGAACAGTAAAATGTAGTAATAAAGTTATAAATCTCTTCGGTAAATGTGCATCGAGGCAATTAGGCTTAAAAGGTTTCTGAACGGGATAAAAACACGATTAACTTTCGCCAGCAGAGCATTACTAATTAGGAAATTCTTTTATAATTTGGAATGAGTGAAAGCCGGACACGGGGCAGTTAAAGATAAAGGACGATTACTCTTCATTTTTCATAAAATATATAAAAGTAATTGCGCTTACCCTTGATGGCCCACTGCTGCTCCTTGCATTTTGAACTCTAGTGCCGATAATGGCAGTACCAATCACAGATTGAATACTCTAGAGTAGGGGTTCTCAACATGGGGTAAGCGTCAACTTGGGGGTACAAAGTAAAATTTTTTGGGATACGCCATGAGAGCTCAAAAGTCGCTAGATCTAGAAACAAAGTAAAAATAACTATTGTTATACTATAACTATAATTTTATCTATCTATACAAGGGGTACGCCAGTTCGATTTGTATAATGGAAACTGGAATTTCCAGTTTCCATTATACAAAAATGAATACATATTAAACTACCCCCAACAAAATATATAATATGTAATATATGATGGATTGTTGTGGTTGGAGCAAAGTTACACATTTCCAGGGGGTACGTGAAGCATAAAAGGTTCCAGTTTCCATTATAACAAATAATAATGAATCCATGATATACAGGGTACCCCTACTCTTTCAACAAAAAAAAGAGGGGTGATACTACACATCAAGATGACCAATTTTTGCAATGGAACCTAAGGTCGCATTCCATTCCTTCCGTCAGAAAAGAGTATTTTCGAAAAACTCCACGCTTGCACAAGTATTTACAACCGGTGCATGAAAATCACAATACGACAATTGGGATATCTCTCATGGTACAATCTTTGTGCTTCACGTCCATTACCACCTGCTTGGCAGTACATCAGATGCATATCTGCCAATTCCTCGTATGTGTAGTCTTCCATGTCCTTCACGAATAGGTCACTTATCATGTGACGTTATCACTGGTAAAATGTCGATGAACGGGTTCGGCTGCGTTTTAAATGTTTGTTCTTAATCGTCTACGCAGTTGCTCAGTGCACCTGATTTGCATCTTGTGATTTTCATGCACCGGTTGTAAATACTTGTGCATGTGTGGCGTTTTTCAAAAGTACTCTTTTCTGGCGGAAGGAGTGGAATGCGACCCTAGGTTCCATTGCAAAAATTGTGCGGCTTGATGTGTACTATCACCCCTGTTTTTTTGTTGAAAGAGTTTATGTTGAAAGAGTATATTTTGTTGAAAGAGGGATGGAGCAATGGCCACGCCAACTAGTTCCCCCCCATTCCTTGCTGCTAGTGAGACTCTTGCAAATATTATTATATAAATGTAAAATTTATGTTACAATAAACTTATTGAAGCTAATAAAATACTTTTACCTTTATGTTAAAACGTTTATATGTATTCATCAATAATTTTTCTTTTGGTTTGTCAGAATTTTAAGGGAAGCATTGCTACCCTGGCTTCCCTGGACGATTCGGCACTGTAAAAAAGGCAAGTGACATGTGAAGCAATGCATGCCAGATCCATAGCTCTTATTTTATTAACATGTCTCCAGAGAGTTAAAACATTAAGTTGAGACAGTGCTACCGTGAGGTATAGTTAAAATACAAAGGGATACTCTATATGTAATAACTGTTTCGTTCACCTTATCTTTCTCTTTCAGAGTATTACATTATTGATTCCTATCGATACTCTTTAATTCTCGTAAATGAGCGTATCTTTCAAATGAATGTTGTGGTTGGAGCAAAGTTACATGTGGTGAAGCGTAATTACATGTAATACAAAGTTGCATGTGTTACAGAGTCACATGTGATGATATACTGAAGAAATAATTTTCACATCACATGTCATTGAGCGCCATATGCTGGTATCCCGGTGTGGGACGCCAACTCTTATGACCGTCGATCATCTCTCATAGTTATCGAGGGTAATTTAACTGTCAGCAGTACATGGAGATCATTCTCTGCCCTCTGGTCTTACCACTCCTTTAGAATATGGCAAATGCCACATTCCACCATGATAATGACAGACATTCCTCAACAGTGTCTGCAAGCCGTTTACAAGCTACCATGGTCAGCCCAGTTACCAGATCTATCACGGATTGAGTACATCTGGGAAGCCATGAAACGACATCTGAGAATAGAACTTAATCTAGCGCATAATTTCAGCTACAAATGCAGTAGATCTTGACAAAAATGGACTAGGACATTATTAGAAACCTTTTTGACTCACCACATTAGTGCTTGTATTGTCGCGAAAGTGGTTAAACCACCTCTTCAAATAATTTTTTTTATATTTTTGGTTAGGTTCCGGTTATTAACATTATCAGGGGAAAAGGGAGAGGCTTATTAGTCTTGCAAGTAGGTATAATGTTTATGTTTAGCCTATTTTCCTCTCCCATTACGATTAGTAATATTCCTCAAAGAAGGTCATGGATGTCTCGCAAGCTCCCACTTCACACATAGAGACACACATGAGATAGAGCTGATTTTTTACCACGGAAACAAATATACACACACTTCATATTTGGCCTCAAATGTTACTTTCTAGAGATGACTGATAGCTGCTATCAGGGTCATGCTTAGCCAATTTTTTGAACACTATATATTGGCCTATTGAACATATATATAAGCCTATTGAACACTTCATATTGGCATATAGTAATGAACTTCATGATGCAAAAATTTGAAATGCTTTCTGGTGGGCACATGCCTCACTGGCTCTGCCTTGGCACAACCAGGCTGATATGTCTATTGGAAAGTAAGAGTACGAAGGGGTAAGAAAACTAATGCTAGTCAGTTTTTCTGTCTCAGTATTTTTTTTAATATAATGCATAACTTCAAATTATTACCCTATTTTTTACTAAAAACAATCTGGAAGAAAAAAAAATCTCTATTGTATACATTCCTTTTACGTTTGGTTTACTCTGATTCCTAGTTATGAGAAGTAAACATTCTCCATTTCAAACCTGATTAAAATAAGCACTCCACAAATCCTCTGTTACCTCTGACATTGCACCTACCGGAATATTTTGGAACGAATCAGATGAAAATCCCGAATAAGACAAGTTGGCGGATGAGGAAGACATGATTATGGTTACAGAGCAAAAGCACAAAGTTTGATTTCCCATATGGATTACATATCGTTAGTAACATTCCTATGTAAACAACCTTGTCCCAATCTTGTATATCCCAACCTCGAAATCTTTTTCTTTAAAAAAAAAAGGGTGGGGAGGATGGAAGGAGGTATTCCCTTAAACAAAGTATGGAGATAATGCAGAAACTCTACTGGGTTTTTCCTGGTTCGTCATGCAACATATAAACACATACGGATATGCTATTGGGTTAGTAGTTCCATACCCCGAGCCACTACACCAGAAATGGGCTATCCCATTAAAATTTCAAAAATCTCCATAACACCAGAAACACAGGAATCAAAACAGGCATTCAATAGTATTGGTATCTCACTGTAGCTTCCCTGTAACTAATGTTCCTAGGGAACCTTATTATTATTTCAGTATCTGTAGTGGATCTTGTATCCGTAGCAGACCTTTTTTTTAAACTTATTATTGCAATGTTCCTAAGGAACCTTATTATTATTATTTCACACGTAATGATCCAACACTCAGGTGTCGTCAGCAACTTTTTGAAACTTGAATTATTATATTTGAAGCCTACAGTGGACCTGTCACTGTTTTTACTGTCATGGACCTGTCATGATGAATTGTTTTTACTACCATGAACCTGTCATTGTGAATTGTTTTAATAAAAAAGGTTTAAAAAAATCTGCCTCTTTATTACCCAGCAGCGGAAACACACTATGGGTGGGAGAAAGTCTTATCAACGATCTGCACAGCGCAATGCTCCTCAGCCTAGTCTTGCTCTAGCCGAACTAGTTCTCTAAGCACCGATGCATCCAGGCTTCTCATTGGTCACTCTCGGAGCGTCCTAAGCTTGGATGCATCGGTGCTTTTCATTGGTTCCCATCAGCGTGCTTGGGCTGCTCTCGCCGGCGCTGTGGGTTTAGGGTTTAGGGGACAATCTGCACGGAATTGTAAAACTAATTAACTGAATGGAGTGAAAACACTGAATGGACCAAGAGACGTAAAAAACGGACAAGACGCAAATATCAGTTTTACTTTCTTTTATTGGATATCTTTTAATACACATTTTTAATACTTGGTTTTTTTAATCCATATTTTTAATACATGTCTTCAAGCACACAAGTCTTGGAAATTTTTTTAGAGAAGGCTTCAATATGCAGACCACTCGGATAATTTTCTTTTCTTACGTCGGATGGGCACGGCAATGTCTTTTTCGGGGCGCTCTTCAGTTATAGCGCTTCGGGGGATGTTGACTTTTAGTTCCTGTGGAGTATCAAGCTGTTTTGTGAATAACAAATAACTTTTCAAAGCAGTCAGATACTTTTCAGATTTATCGTCAGCATCACCAGACTCCAATATTTTCTTCATCTCCAAGTCCAAATCACATACTTTTTTCCTTATGTTTTTCCTCTGCACAGCTTTTACACAAATCCTTTTTTTTTTAAATAGCGAGACCAACAGGGGGAGGGCAGCAGTCAGCAGGGGTATAATGAACCCTGAACCACGTTGTAGGAGACTTTTCTTGTGTCGCACAGATGTACGCTTGCTCAGTAAACTCCTTATGACCGTCTTGTGCTGGCGTAAATTCTTTAATACTCTAGGGGAAACAGGTATATTGCCTTTTAAGAAATTGGAACACACTTCACATAGACCATACATCTGGGGGTCAGAGATGTGCTTCATCAGAGCTGTACGCTGCTTTCCCCCTAGTTTTGGCAAGCACTGAAGGAACGGGCCTTGAGATTTAACTTTCATTTGGAACGTAAAGTATTTCGGGTTCTTCTGCTGGAAGAATCTTTGCACGGAGCCTTTCACTGTCCAACGTTCTGGGATGAAGGTCAACACACAAATAGCCACAGGTTACCTGTGTAGCCAGCCTATAAGCATCCATCAGGAGTTTAGATTGATGGGGGTACACTTGTCTCGCCAGGATGGTTATTTGTGAAGCATCCCGACAATTACGAAATAAAAACATGTAGTGAGCATTGAGCGATATAGTCCTCGAATGTCTTCCCGTTAAAAACAGATTTTGTAAGATCAGGACAATCGCGATATTTTTATGATAACCCCCAAGAATAAACAATTGTGATATGCGCTCGCTGGCTACAGACTGTTCCATCAAGTCATCCAGTACCAGAAGTGTAGGTCTGTGAGGATCAAATTCCAGATCCGTAGGTAGTCCTTCATAAAATTCCACCGTTTTCTTGAAGGGTTCAAAGACAGGCTGCCACTCCCCGTAGCAGTAAACGACACGTTGGGGTGGGGGTTCGAATACTTGAGCTGCTTCTTTGATGAGTTTCAGAGTGAAAGTCGTCTTTCCACACTGTGAAGGAGCAGCAATTATAGTATTTGAAGGAGTGCGGAGAGCTTAAAGAAGAATAGAATTAAGTTAGAATCGTTAAAGTCTACTCGACATGTGTAATCACAATGCAGTATAGTGGGAAGAGTCGAACCACATGCTCTTTTAAACAAGAAATACAGACAGTAAGCCCCGCAAGTGTCTCCCAGGGGGTCCTGCAGAGGTATCGAAGGATGTAAGACGTGACGTATACCTAGTCAACTATAGTATTCTTGCATGGAGGTATCGGAACTCGTACCCAAGGGGTCAAAGTGATCCACGTGCATTCCTTTCTTGTAAACTGCTATCCAGTGGGTGCCGGGCAGGGACGACGGTTCGGTATTGTAGATAAACAAGGCTTCTGGTTGATTTTCTGCGAGGTAGTCTGTCACGGGGGAACACTCTGAGACTTGTGGGTAACATCGAAAGGATGGATTCTAGTTGATAGGTATTTCCATCATTCCATCATCCATAGGTATTTGTAGGCCATTCTTTATTAAAGAAAACACTTGATTGCATTCACGTTGCTCGGGGGTCAATTGGAATCCGAACAATGTAAAACATTCTCCATAGGCTTTTCGCGAGAAGTTAATACCACTATCGGATTTCCAGGCATCCACGGCTTCCAATAATCCCTGGTAACAGCGGAGATAGCGCCCATTCGCAAAGTCGGGGTTGTAGGACTGATGACCACTGTCAATGTGAAGACTAATGTAGTTTAAGTCAAAATGTTGGAAGTTGAAGGGATTTTTTTCATACGATCCATTCAGGCTGGTACTTTCCAGCATACCCAGTACCAGACGTACAGGGAGCTGACCGAAAAATAAATTGTCACGGTTCACACTCATCAGGCCCGAAGCGATGGAAAACATACGTAAATCCGTTCTTCGCAGAGGGTACTTGGCACTCTCCGAACCCAGCAGGAGAGTGTGTGCGAGGATGACACCTGAAGTGGGTTTGACTTTACGCACGAAAAATTCAGCTTTGTGTATCTGTAATTTGTAAGAGGGGTCCACTTCATCTGTCACGAGACAGAATTCAGGTTTGGATCTCAGCAAACGCAGTCTCAGGTCGACTTGATTGAGTAGGTAATGATCTTGATTAAACAGGTCGGCGTGGATCCATGAGATGAGTTCGATACCGGTTGGTTTGACGTAGCCCTTGCGCTGATGCCATCCCTCGTTCTCCCTGCTGGTCAGTTCCATTTTACCGGGGGTATCGAGGTACCAGAGCAAGGTGCCGAGCTGGCTTCGTGTGGCATCGGTACCGTAATTCAATAGAGTCTCTAGGTACGTCCTGTAGGGGCACAGGGTGTGAGAAGCACTCACGAGATGATCGTTGAGGAAGACGTCTACCTGGCTGAAGAGGGTGTGGAAGGAATGATTGCAGGGAGCAATCACTTCCGACGGTGCTGTACCATCGGATTTTACAATTTTCGAGACGAGACATAAGTGACATCGAGATAGATCAATGTAATCGTCCGTTCCCTTCACGATGAATTCGAGTGGTGCATACCTTCCAGGGAAGCCACAGGTAAATAACTGACATAGCAGCCTCTTTCTAATTGTGAGGCAGTGGGTGGGACCAGAAACAGATCCAGTTCTAAATTGGCACAGTCGCCAGAATCAGCGTGAATTTTCTGAATGCTCATGATGAAAACACGTCCTGCACAGTACACTGTCTCTTCACTTTATGAACTTTGGGATGCTGGCGGCGGCGTTTTATTCCTTTCCCTCCCTGCAGCTTTGAACTGGCACGTTGTAAGAGGTCGGCACCAGCTTCACGGAGACCCGCTTTGGCTGCAGATTAGAAGTTTTGCCCCTGGGACATCTCTGAAACGAACCGTAGCCCTCCCTTATGCAGGGTACACAGCGCAGGTCGTACGAGAGGGCGTATGAGAGGGCTGATGAAACGTCCGATCCTAGCAAAGATGCTTCCTAGCCCGTCGCCTCTCTGATAACGAGGACCACGAACACGCCCTTCCCAATTTGGCTCTTGTACTAGCTCACGTAGGCGTCTGTGGAAGGGGGAACGAATTTAACCCTCATGACGGAAATGTAACTTGACTAAAACTACCGAATTTAAAATGCAGAGGTTCTCCGGTGTCTGTGCGAAGGAAGATTCTCACACTCTCGAAACTGTTCCTTGCAAGGGGTTAATATCAGGTTGCTGATACACTGCAACAATGGCTTCGTTATTACTGGTTCTGACAGCAGGATTCACGACACAACAGTTCACCGTGAGTATCACCTAACAACTGACGAGCAATAAGATCTGAATACAAATAAATACCATACATTCCTCTGTTCATATCGATGGGATAGTCACCCAGGGCTTTATTCAGTGGCATATCTAATTTAGCAATTCCTAGCATGTCACCTAATCCTGGGTTTGATCGAGGAAATTTCATGTAATGCGACTTGTTTCATGTAATGCGACTTGACATCAATACGGTGTGATCTGCTTGTTGCTTGAAACGGTAAGCTTTTCTCAGCCTGTAGGGTAGCATCTGGTTCATTGCATCGAATAATGATTCAGCAGTTTCGTATCGTCCGTGGGGTACCTTTCGTTCTTGGAAACTATCTGGGGGGATCACGTATAAATAACACTCGTCATCTATGTCGAAATTTGGTGTATTGCAAAGTTTGCTGGCAAATCGTTGGTGGAAGGGTTTGTCAACTTCTCCCTCACCGATACACAGAAGTTTGCCGAAATTCGTTTTAGGAAACATCACCCCGTATCCCTCACTCGGTTTGAATACCCAGTAACCGCTGTTATAGGAAACTATTATTTCTTTGGGGAGCTGTGTGGTGAGGAGAGACAACAGTTCCATTCGAATTATTTTGCCCGGTTTAAGTTTGATTTTCCTGTATTCTTCAGGGGTGGCAGGAGCGTAATATTCATACGTGTCATTAGAACCATCCACACTGTACCAGCTCACAGGTAAGCGAACTTCTGCTAGTCCCACTTTCCATTTTCCGTTCAGTCTTAGGTGTTGTGCCAGACGGACTGTGAAATCGGTCTGTAAATTGTTCGGATAAATATTCTGACTAGCCGTGGAGGAAAGGGTCAGGTAAAAACTATCCATATTTTAGGGATCCAGGAAGGTTTAGGATAACCACGAAATTTGACCAGTGCCTTGTGACCTTTACGCTCGATTATTTTCTCGACTGTGTAAAGTTCGGGTTCTGTCACTTTTTGAAGTTCCAATTTATAGAATGTACCTTTCAACACTTCTCCCTTGGAATCCCGTATGACGTACACAGGGGGTTCTCGCTGTAACACCTTGTCGACTATAAATATTTCTTCGGTCCACAAATGCGTTCCTGCCTTCTGGAAGGGTACTTTTTCACTGACTAGTCGAACCGTGTCCCCCACTTTAAATGCCGGTTTTTCTTTTACTACGGTCGGATTGCGATAGAGTCGAACCCACACAACGTCTTCGTTGCGTAAGGTCACGTCCTTGGGAGCCATATCATCTGCACTGTGAACGGTGGCATTGTATCCCCGTACAACACGCGGTAGCACGTCCAGGTAGCGGTAGGTGTTATTGCGTGTATAATATCTCCCCAGTCTCTCGCATAGGGTACGATTCCATCTCTCCACCAAAGCTGCTTTTTTGTCAGAGTAGGTGGCAAAGAACCGAATACCTTTCTTTTTCAGGAATTTCTGGAACATTCTGTTGGTAAACTCCGTACCCTGATCCGTATTTAAATTCGTTGGGGACCGACCCTTGGAAAGGATTTTTTTGAAAGCCAACACCATTTCTTTCCCCGTTTTAGCCTTCATGGCCACTGCCCACCCGTACCTCGAGAACACATCGATGACTGTTAATATGTAACGATACCCGTCATTGAAGCGAGTTAGATTTTTCACGACCCTGAGATCGGCCTGCCATTGTTCGTCTAACCCTGTGACGTAAACTTTGTTACGGGGAACTTTCTGCGAACAGGTTTATGTAGCGTGTAGGCAGGCTGCTTTTCTAACCATTCTTGGACGAGTTTCTGTGGTAGCCCCGTATTCTGAGCTAACTTTTTTACACTACCGAATCCTCTTTCGGGGTCGAAATAATGGAACTCCAAAGTTTTGTTTTCTGCTGCACCCAGACGTCATACCCCACCAGGTTTTGCCATTGATGTAGCGAAAGTGTAACACCTGTCACTGTAGGAACGTCACCTATAAACTGTCTGATATCCACTGTTAAGTTGCACACACGAATTTTGTATTCGCCGTCTAAAGTTTTTGACTCCCCACACTGAATATTTTTACTAGGAGCTACAAGTTCTAATACAAGTACGACTATCGTTAACAGTGTCACGATCACACTACCCACACTAGCTAACACCTTCTTTCTCCTATCCATACCAAGACTAAAATAACATAGGATGAAAAGACAGACACATTACATAAGGTTACAATTATTTATTTAATTTATACATTTCATTTTTTGCCTCGTCGACAATAGCATTATATTTTAGATTGCAAACAAAACGAGAATCTACAAAATCCAACAGACCTCGTTTCCATGCCGTATCCACAAATACCTGTGCTAGAGCGTTAATGTCCAAGTCACCAGACCACCCGACGATGGTCGGTACTCTTTCTTCGGGTTGCAGTCCATCTAACGATATCACGCGCATAAGTTCTTGCTGAAAAATATTCACCAGCAGCGGGTAAACACGATCGGGGCCGTCGAAAACAGGGCCCAGCAGGAAAGGACGAATGAATTCAGAATGTTCCATAATAGCCGTACAGAGTTGGTGATCTTTGGGTGTCCTGCACACACTATGCACAATGCGCATCACCTCGTCTCGGTGGATAGCCAGCGTGAACCACTGCGAAGCATTCAGTGTTATACAGCGTCTCACCACACGGAACTGTAGAGTTCTTTTGTCAGCGGATTCTTTGACGAAGTCGACACAGCGTTCACCACCTGCAGTGCGATACATGTAGGCATGTAAACCATGCATCACGTACTATGTCTGTTGATTGGGACCGATTTTCACCAGGTCCTCTATGTGGGGTACCGTGGCCCACAAAGCCTCCCATTCAGGTATGGAGAGGTTAACTCCTGCAGGTGTAGGGTAGATGAGTTCACCATTTTCATATTTCTTGTAGCGGCGTACGTGCACAGAAAACTTATTTTTGAACAGCGAGGGCATGACGTACACATCTTCACCGAGACACCACACATCCAGATTGCTAGGCTGCATCATGAACAATGTGGCACACGGCACTCTCTCCCTATTTAACTAGAGAGCTGCACCACCCCAGACAACCAATCAGGAACGACCTGATAAGCGAGTGTTCTCGACGAGGCGACGATCGATCCATCCGAAAAAAGCAACTGTTTCAGCTAAAGAGCAGTGGACGTCTTCTCCGTTGACACCACATTTCCCGATATACGATAGACACCACATTTCCCATTCAGAGTTGCATATCCAAGTTCACATACTAGGAAACGACCATTTACACGGAAACCGTCGAGGTCTAGAACCATACAGATGTTTTGCATGGTTGCACTAGTTGGAGTATCTGGAGACAAAAACACTTGACGTCTTCACACAAGCAGGTTCTACAAACGTCTCTGTGGTTTACGCCTCAGCGCCTGCACAACACTCTGCAGTAGTCCCGGGGGCCAGATTTCGGGCGGCTTCATCACCAGAGGTCGTCGCAGCCTTTGAGGTGGTGGCAGGGTAGTGTCATCAATGAGAACAGCCTGTAGCATCGGACAACCAAGTCCAGGTCGCGGCAACATCTGAATAGTGACGGCAGGAGGCGGCGGCGGTGGCGGAGGTGGATGTACAGTCACAGGTCCCCAATACACATGACGTTCTCGGAACAGGTAGTGGGGTGATCGGACTCGTACCCCAAGTCCTCGTCACTCAGCCACATATCAAAATCCATGTCGGCACCCGTAACGTGTAGCTCAGAATAAAAGCCAAACCTTTTTCAGCGGTTATATACAGCCAGAACCGTGACCTTTACACATCACCCCATCAGATAAACGCGTGACACAGGACAAAGTACTTATTACTGCAACAACCAATCGTTCCATGCAATTATTCCGAGACTTGCATCAGCCGAGTGAAGGAGGGGGGCTTAAAATATAGGTAGGGCTTAAAATATAGGTAGGGTTTAAAATATAGGTCAACCAAGGGGTCTGCAAGAGGAGGGAGGGTTTAAAATATAGGTGGGACGACCGGGGGGTCCGAAAACGAGAAATTAGACATAAAATAAGGGGTTTTTGGGAAAATAGTACTTCTCGCTGTCAAAAGATGGCGCCACTGAGGGGGAAAGGGGGTTTTAGTAAAGGGGAGGAATTATTAATTAATAAGGGGACGTGGCCTGTTACATAATGAATATGTAATGATTATGTCATGTTACGTCATAGGGGAGGGGGCGGAAGTGGGCGTGGCCTGTGACGTCATAGGGGGAAAAGCACTGTGGGGGACTTACCAGTTGACACAATACTACTGCTGGCATAACCAGTCTGCTGATGGTGATTGGCATCGACATTGGTGTAGTGAACACCTGTCACAAAATCGGTTGGTCCTCCCACAGTGTTGTTTTCCAATTGTCCTTGTTGACGACTACATGTGGTTTCTCACAATCACTGCATCCAATGACTCTAATATGGTTGCGACCAGCATGTCCCAACATGTACTGATCTGCCCATCCCACCTCACAGAGTCCAATGATCCATCCACTCTCGAGCATCGTAAGCTGTAAATATGGCTGATGTATAGGTCGTCTTGGCATTCCGTATGTGGAGCTGTATTCATGACTTTCATTCTTTGGGATCTCTCAGTTCTTCTAACTGCAAAGTAGTGGAGGGTTTAGTCAATTAAACAACATATCTTACCTTATAACGCTGATCCTCTCTGCCTAATTTATCAAACAATATTTTTCAAAAAAAATTTGCATATCGCACAGTGCTGCACTCACCTGCCGATTCGCATGAAAATCGACACTTCTGGATGATTCAATTTCAATGTCATAGAGTGTATATTAGGAACATTAAATATAACAAAAAGATGATTTGAAGCATCGCGATATCTTCTATAGATTAGTATCAAAATAGGTTGACTCTTACGTGAAAAAACAACAAAACTAAGCATCACTTCTACATACTCACCCAGAAGTGACAAAATAGCAGATAGAAAGAGAAGCAGGTAGTGTCGCCCTTAGTCTGTCTACATAGGCATTGTACAATTCCCTGGGCATACTTAGTGGTCCTATCCGCCTCATCTGGGCATAACTGACAGCCTGCACCTGAGGTTCACAGTGGCCTACTGTAGGGAAGAACAAGAACATTTCCACTTAGAATTAGGATTAACGGAAACTGGAAATCTTGTACTGTTTTCAAAAGTTTCTTTCTATGCTTCAATATAGAAAAAACAGAAGAAAGTAACAAATATATTTAATATTACCAATTTCAATTTGTTGATTGGATATTAGAGTACTAGATGGGAATTAATATCCATGCACTGGAGAGAAGGAATCAGAGGAAAGGATATTTGACACAAATATATAATAATAATATATAAATGAAAATTAAGTATGGCAGCACTCCCCTTGCACCACGAGAAGGCAGGATCGAATATTAGTGCTATGCTGACCAATTCAGACGTCATAGGGTTCTCCCCCTATGACGTACTTTTTATTATATTTAATTAATCCCGGTATCATCACCGGGGATTAATACACAGCTCTCCTTTCAGTTTATGCCTAGCTACCATTTACAGGCCCGTCAATACCTATTCAACTCAAAAGGAATTTTTAATTTATCTCTAAAACAAAGTTCGATGTCTACAGATCGAAACACAGACGACAAAGTAAAAACATTATCTCGTTTTTTCTTGAAAACGAGCTGAAAAGGGATACAACTGTAAGGCAGTAATAGCCACTTTAACAACATATAAACCTATAACCCAAATCAAAATTAAAACTTAAAACATTTTAAAAATTTAGATAAATCGACTTGCATTAGTCGAACTTTAAAAATGTGTAAATTTGGAGACATCACAAACATCAGGAGGTGGAATGTTGCAGACACAACCAACTCGACATATGAAGGAATGATGTTTCACTTTGTGCTTAGTATACTGCTCACAAACATTAGGGGATATTTGAAAATGAATATGAAGCGAAGAAATATCCCCTAATTTTTGTGAGCAGTATAGTTTGTAGCTGACGATACAACTTCTTCAAATGCTTCACATGTTCTCTTTTCGATGAAGTGTGATCTAACATTATTTTTCCTTTTTTATGCTTTCCACCGTCAACGTATGACTCACAACTTACTACTCCTTTCAAAAAGTAGTCGACGTCAGCTTCCCGAAAAAATATCGGAAGCATTTCGACTCGTGACCCAAGATAGGCTCCTAGCTGACGTTTCCAACCTAAGCTACGAGGAACTATGATGGCTTCTTGTTCTGATGTTGTCCAAGACATCAGTTTAAGGTTCGTTCGGATTTCAATAGATGAGGTTGTTAATG